>JARVJO010000180.1:11003440-11023362 GCA_031762555.1 Cynodonichthys magdalenae | reverse complement strand
TCAGTCTGCAATTTCTTATGTACCTCTGTATAACCAAGTTAATATTTTTGTAGTACAGTACACATTTTATTTTGTCAAATTTTGAAAATTTTTGTTTCGGGTAGGTAACCTTTCATGTCGGGCAGGTAACATTTGGTGTCACCTGCCCAACAGGGCAGGTAAAAAAAAAAAATCTTGTTGAACCCTGCCTCCACTAAAAAAATTGGCAGATTAAGACACTTGAGGTATTCCTCTGAGAATTATTCCAACATGAATTCTAATCAGTCGTGTTGGTTGGCTACATCTAACAATAACTAATAAACAGAAATGTACTGGCTTATGAGGGTTTTCAAACTTTTGACAGGGACCATGTTTTTTTAGGGGCGAAAAGTTTAGATTTAAGCCTGTCTGATGGCTTTTTCTAACTGTGACATGCTCTCACTGAGATCGATGGTGAGTACACATATGACTGTCAGTAGAACTGCTGTGCAGACAATCAAAATGTTGATATTGGATTCCCGCGCAGTGGGAATAGCGCCAAGATGAGATGAAAAGATGGAAATTCCTCGGGCTATTCTGATCTCCCGTGAGGCTTGGGTCAACTAATATTTTTTTTTATGTTTTTCTTCATGTTTTTCCAAACTGTTGAATGTGTAAAGTTGTGGTACAAATCTACAGAAGGCTAAAAATATACATTTTTTTTGTCTTTTTATTTTTATTAAAGAATGTTTGGACTGAAGCAGTGGACATGGGTGGCTGCAGTGGCGCTCCTCGTGCTAACGGTGATGGCAGCGGGAGGAGGCAAAGCAGAAAAACAAGGTGATTTTTTTCTTTGGTCAGTCAGGGTGCCCCCTTATATAAAGAAACCGTTTGTTTTACCCTCAAATGAAGAAACAATAAAAACAAAAGAAAGTTTGTAGTTGGAGTAATTGGTCTCTTCTGGGATTTCACTCAAAACAAAACCCCCTATTTTGGAAAAAAAAAAAACGAAATCCAACCAATTGGAGAAAGAGAAAAAACTGAAACTAATTTAAATACAGAAAAATACATATTTGCATTGGAAATAAAAGCAAACACTAAACTTATTGCAAAAGTTCAAAAGGGGTTAAATGATGCTACAAACAAAGCAAGTAGAAATGTTCTGATTTTAATAGAGAAAAAAATAATGTTTAATACTTAGATTATCCTTCTGTAGAAAACTATTTCTTGAAGGCATTTACACCATCCCCCACTTTATATGCCAAAAATTTAAACAAGGTGTCCGCATAGTCTGTTATGAATAATTCAGAGCATTTAGAGTATGTGTTGGGGATGATCCTCAGCTACCACCACACCAATTATTAGCTCAGTGTTTGTCAAATTGACTCAGTTATAGTCATTTTGTGTTAACTTAGGTTGGTTAGTGGGAAGGTCCGTGTAGAATTGAGTTAACTCCAAAACATTTTCAGTTGTATATTCAGGAAATATTTTGCTACAGACAAAGACAGACAATATTAAAACTCAAAATATCAAAACAAAAGACAAATTTAATTATAAATTATTAAATTTAAAAAATGTACATTCTTAAATTTGAATAAGACTTACCTAGACAACAAGATTTAAAGATCTCAAAGGTACTAACTGTAGACGATAACATAAAAAAGAAAATCATGTTTTTTTTGTTTTGTTTTATCAAATGGTGCCGTTTAAAAGAGTTTACTCCACCAACTTGCCATATGAAATTCTAAAATGCAGGTATTCACTCACTAAACAAACCACACAGTTGAATCTTGAATCAGATGATTGACCTACATTAGTCTGGCCATAGTCTGTGTAATTAAACAAACATGGTGGAATTGGACAAGTGTAGAGTCTTGGAGAAGACGTTTAAATTTTGCACCTTATTATGGCAATACTCAAAGAAGTAACTGATTTTGAAACCACCCAATGGACTTTACAGGAAAGAAAGAACGCAAGTCAGACTGTGGGGACTGGCAGTGGAGCGTGTGTGTGGCCAATGAGGGCGACTGTGGACTCGGCACCAGGGAGGGAACTCGCACCGGAACGGACTGCAAGCAGACCATAAAAACCCAACGCTGCAAGATCCCCTGCAACTGGAAGAAGAAGTTCGGAGGTGAGATGATGATTCAAACCCTGATGGATAATTGGAGCGTACCGCATATTGTAAAAGGCCAACATTTTATTTATAGTGTAGGAAAATTCCTCTCCTGTACAAATGAATGATTCTCATTTGTCAGTTCACACCTCCTCGTGAGCGAGCTATTCAGTCAAACAATGGTCCAATTTTGTGAACAGCAATCCATAAGCTGTCTAATTAGAGGCACAATAAAAATGTCTGCTGAGAAATGATACATTGTCACAGAAATAATCAAACAACATTGTTATTAGGAGTCCAACAGTGTGTACAACAGTGTGGCAGGTCTTGTTTTGGTTTGTGAGGGTGTGTAGGAGGATGCACCGAGAATATCATTTGGCAGGTTCTCAAAACTCCGGGTAAATTTCCTCGATGTGATTGTCTCACAGCTGAGAAAAGTTCATTCACAAAACCTTTCCTGGCGAGTCGCTGTCAAGAAGGTGAAGTTCAAGAAGAGGCGTGAGGTCCAAGAGCTCTCTGGCCTTGAGCTCGGCGAGATCACATAGCAAGATGGTTTCCAGTTTGCTTCTTTCCTTTTTTTCTCTTTTTGGAGCTTGAGTCTGCAGCTTTTTCTGCTAAAGTGTCTAGCAGTGACAAGCCTGGGGGACTCTTGTTCCCACGGTAAGCCTTGTCAGACTGGGAGCCTGCTGCTTTCCAATGAGCCTGTCAGGAATGATGAACACAGTGAAGGCTAGCCCCTGCTAACTGACTGTACACATTACAACAGCAAAAGGTTTATTCTTTTATTTTAGCTACAAAGATTTGGAATGTACATTACAGAATGGTATGAAGATGCATAAAAGATAACAATTGCATATTAATGATAGATTTATTTTGCATCGAAGAATCTGGAACAGTGTCTATTTTATGTATTTTGAATATTTCTGCAATTTAAACAACTTTTGACTTAAAATAGGCTCATGCCAGCTGAAATGCCTGTCTTCATGCAGAGATTTGGCACTTGACAACTTCAAAAAAACACATGCAAAGTTTTATTACTGGATCTACCATAGTTATAGTACATAATTTTGGCAAAATATGTATATATAGCATATAACACATAAGAAGACACTCTAAATGACCCGCAGCAGGATGTACTACATTTAAAACGTCCTAATAACACTGCATACTGAGGAAAAGTGACGAATAGGTGAAAACAATACATGTGCTTTCATAACTGGTAATATATGCCATCCATTATGTTTATTGTCTTTCCCTGACACCGAATACAATTTACTCAGTTCTACGGATACTTACACTTTTCATATTTAGTGTTCTACTGAGCCTTTATTAGGTTTTTAGTTTATTATTTTTTTGTTCACTTTGAAAAGAATCACGAGTTGTACCGAAGTGCTTTCTAAATAATCCTGACATTTAAAGCCTGCAATAACAACAACACAGCATAAAGTCAGGAGAATTACCAGGGCCCAAATGCGAAGGCCTTGTTTCCACTTGTATAACCGAAAATAAAGGAGCACCTTTGGGGACCAGTGACACGGGTCACAAACGCTCCAACTAATGGCTCAGAATTCATCAAATATAGAAAAAAGTGCTGCCATAGCTGGTACATTGTTAATTCAAAAACACTTTCAAGGCTGAAAGGGGACGCTTGATAGAAACAAGTCAGTTCTGTCATAAAAGAGGGATGTTTTGGTGAAAAACTAATTTGATTTGCGAACAACAAAACTTATATTTGTGCCGTATCTTCCACAAGTTGGCACAATTTTACAATGTAGGCTTTTATTTATTTTTTATTTTTTTGGAGGACCCAGATAACAAAACTACTAAGCAAACAAACAAAGCTGACCTTGATAAAACTTTATTCTGAGCTGTAAAAAAAAAAGTACTGCACAGAAACGGATGCAACGAGTTCAACTAAAGTTCGAACTCAACTGAAAATCAGGAAAATTCAGTGATGAACAAAAGCCAAGGAAACCACTTGAGTCTACACACACACATACACCCCCCCCCCCCAACACACACACACACACACATACAAGACAAATACCCACTAGAATGATGCAGGAAAAAATAGGTTGGTAGCAGTAGCCCAACTGCAAAGAAGAGAAATAAAAAGAGCCACAAATACACTGAAAGGATAAAGACACACAGTTGTATATTTAATGTTCTTATACATACATTAGTAAATTGACAAATAGGTCAAAAAGTTCAGGGAAAAAATGCTTTACCATTGGAACGTTCATTAAGAGACACAAATGAGACAAATGGGAGAGTCCTCTGGACATTTTATTCATCTTGATTGATGTTAAATATGATAGAGGATTTGGCAAAACTCCCTCTAAAACCCATTGTTAAATTCCATTTTTTGAATGGATAGATTACCAGTTGGTTGTGTGCATCATATGCAGTGATGATACAAATGGGTTGATAATTTTTTTTGCAAATGGAACAAAGCTTTGTGGCTTATAGAGACACCAAAACTGGTTACAAATAGGTGTTTAACTTATAAATATTGCAGTGTTTCTCAATTAGTGGAGCATGCCCCCCTTGAGGGGGCACAGTGAGGTGTTGGGAGAGGGTTTTCTGAACTATTACGTCTCAGTATTTGTGACAGAACTGCCAAATAAGATCTACTTCTGAAGCTTCATGCACCTACAAATGACTCTTCTCCTGCCCTGGTTTACAGAACAGGATGTAATTTTCACTGAAATGTTTTTCCTCTAAAAGAACAAAATTATATTTATTAAAACTACTTAAAAAAAGCAAATAACTGAAAAGTCTGGGATAATAGTTTGCCATTGTGCTTTAGTTTTTATTTCCAGTTTTGGTTATTCATAATTACAGTTTTTGTTCATCAACAAGCAAATAAAACTGTT
This sequence comes from Cynodonichthys magdalenae, assembly GCA_031762555.1. Taxonomy (NCBI): domain Eukaryota; kingdom Metazoa; phylum Chordata; class Actinopteri; order Cyprinodontiformes; family Rivulidae; genus Cynodonichthys; species Cynodonichthys magdalenae. The sequence goes on along the minus strand of JARVJO010000180.1, from coordinate 11,018,412 downwards.
TTAAAATACATAGAAACGGTGGTGGCTAAATTGAAAAAGCTTGTTTTTTGTATATGTTTTTATGTTTTATGTTTTTTTTTTTTTAAAGAAAATGACAAATAGCCCATAGACATCATGGTAATTATTTGTGAAGGGGATGCCCCCCCCTCCCCCCACATATACAGTAAAATCAAATTTCTTTGGACCCCCACATTTACAATAAAACATTCAACCACACTGTTTCCATTGCCTGACAGAGAGGTTCTCAAACTGGGGTCCCAGGATCCCCAGTGGTCCACCAGTTGTATCTTAGGTGGTCCTCCAAAGGTTATAATAAATTATTAATTTGTTTTTTATTTTAAAAAATACATATGTAGAATTATGTACTAGTAAAACAAACATACTAAACCAAACAAAAATACTATTCCCAAGAAATTCATGGATTAAAATGACAGTAAATTAAGTTTAAAACAGCATGAGTTTTATGAGGGTAGTCCCTGGAATGTTTTTTGTACCCTTGTAAGTGTTCCCCAGACTCAAAATGTTTGAGAAGACCTTCCACTTGATCTATAGATTACTCACACCAAGTGCTTAGTTAAGGCTGGTTTATACTTCTCGCACGTCTTTTTCCCCCCGCTGAGTGACAAAAAATTGCGCAACTTCCGTCTGCTCTCCTGCTGCTATCCCCCGGTGACAGCTGTCCTCTACATCACCCCCAGTCAGAACTGCGAGATGCGGACGTTGCGGCTCGGAGCGTGTGATTGGTCTGAACTTCGTGGGTGTGTTTGTTCATGAGGAGCACCTCAGCGGGTCAGTTCTCAGCTGTGACAGCGCCGAGGAGTTGGACCGAGCTGGACCAGCTCTTCCTTCTGCGTGTTATTTTGTTTAAAATATTTTTTGTCTGAAGCCAGTTTTAAAAAGAGCTCGTAGAGCAGCTGGTTTGATTCAGGTTCCATGAACGTGAGCGCGCAGCTGATCACGGCTTTTTTTTCCGTCAACCTTTAACAAAGGAAAAAAACCAAAACGGGTCTACTTCACTCAACTTAACACTGATGTTGAGTGGAAAAAACACTATCCAGCCATCGTTATTGTAGTTTATATGCTTTATATGAGCTGTAGGAAGGCAAAGTGAGGATTTATGATGATTTCTGGCCCACCGTGTCTTCAGCTCATTTATACTCAATCAGGAAAAGACGCACTGAAATTGCGCAATCAGCAACCCGCTGTCTCACGTCTTATTGAAGTATAATCCAGGCTTTATGTAGGTAAAAATCTGTTTAACAACCTGTTAAAAATACACCAGAATGCAGGACGTGGCATCTACTTCATTCAAAATATTCTGGGGGAGGACCCCCAGACCCCCCACCAATGATTTTATACAGTGTTCTCTCCTACATCAAATACCATACAGCCCTGATCACAATTGTTGACAAAAATCCTAATTGGATAATGATGTTATTTAGCATGTGATGTTATTTATTTAGAACGGCCAATGGCAAATTTTTTTACTAAGGAGTTGGCAACTCTGTTCAGCGATTCAAAATCTCACTCCAAGCTCAGGTCAAAACTTGAGAACCCTGAAAACGTCATAGTGTGACAGGGCCTTTAAGTGTAGCATAAAGAGAAAACTATTCAACAACATGTAGCTCCTCCTGAAAGTGAACTTTAGGCAAAATCTAAAGAAGGTAACACTTTGTAAGAACTTTTAAAAGAATTCAATTGCAATGCTTGCCCACTTTGTCTGTTTGACGTGGTGAATTTTAACTTTTTGTGATTCGGAACAGGAAGTTCACCTACCAGTGCAGAAAGAGGTGGTCCAGATTTTAATTAGGGCATAGGTCAAGCACCAGATTTCTTATCATAGCATTTATTTTCAAGCTTTTGCATTTATGAAGATAAATGCAAAGATTTGACATTGTATTATCACTTTTTAAACGGTTGGTAATGTGTAAGGGTTTTTATCATATTGACATAAATTCTCCACCTAATCTACCACAGCAGGAAGAAATACACAGTTTAATAATACTATATGACAGTTTACATAAGAAATGGACCATAAAGTGGCAACGCATTCAAAGTCTGTATATTGCTGTTAGTCTTCAGAACAGTTCTTAGCAGTGTTTCATAACCCATCATACCCATTTTTACTGCTTGTATGTAAAACCTCAGAGAGGCCACAGGCTTCCTGACAAATTCCCAACAAGGGGAAGCTCTATATCTCCCTTGCAGTTAAGTTACAATTTTTTTTTTTTAAGTTGGTTGCTCAGGAGGTCCCTGTAGAATTCCTGCAACAATGGCCCCTGTCACAATCCCCTCCAACTCCCCCGCCACCTCCTCTCCCTGCTCCCTTCCCTTCTTGTCCTCACCTCGCCTCCCACCTTTCTCCTGCTCTGATGAGCACTCTGGGATCTCAGCGGCGGTGACACGGGCTTTTATGTGCGAGGGAGCTGACGAATGAGTGTCACAGCCCTCGAGGGAGCACGGCCGGACTGGCAGCGAAATAATGCAGGAAGACGCGCTAGAGACACACTTTGCAGACAGACACGCACACACATGCTCAGTGAACCCACTTCTATAACATACACCAGCACCTGCTGCCAAAGCAATCTCAAGCTCCTTTGATTGTGTTTAAATGTGCCATCAACAGGAACGTTTTATGGATGCGCTTTCATTTTTTAAAGTACTTTCACTGCTCGGTGGCTACGGATCGTATCGGTGCGTTACTTCCAGGATGAAACGCAGCCAGGTTGTTTTTGATTTCATTCATATGTTAGTGTATTTCATCATATAAGAAATATAAGATCAAAAGTGTGGGGCTCCATCTGTTTCTGCAAAGAAAAGCATCCTTTGTTGCTAAGAAAAGTCTACTATTAAAGGCACTGTGTGGAGGTAACAGCCAATTGCTCATTAAACAGCCATTAAAGGTCTATGACTCACAAATCCCTATGCTCAGGGTGCCCCTTTCAGTCACCCACTGCAGTTAAAACAAATATAGAATCTGCCATCTTTCATTATTATCAGCTTTTATGCCTGTCTAAACCAGAGCGTTAAATTCTGCATCTGATTCCGTTACCATTATTTGCTTTAGGGGAGTGCAAGTACAACTTCCAGGCCTGGGGCGAGTGTGACCTGGCGACGGGCAAGAAGAACAGGACGGGGGTTCTGAAACGAGCGCTCATGGATGCGACCTGCGCCACCACGGTCACGGCAACTAAGCCATGCGGGAAAATGCCCAAGACCAAGCTGCAAGGTAAGCTGAGAAAAAATAAATCATTGGAACCATCATAGGACACGTTGAGCCTGTGGGCGACAATGAGAATTCCCACAAGTCATGTTGACAAGTCACATCTGCAAAACTGTTGGATATTGGTTGAACGTTATGCATTATGTTCCTTTAACAAGTGGAAAAAAAGATCAAGTGACTGATTTGGACATTATGAATCTTCACTGAGAAGCTTTGCCCAATCAACTTTGCAACACTTCGATCAACAATCCGAGCAGTTTAACACAATCACTACATCACTGTTTAAATGATAATCTACAATTAGAAGCAACATGAAAATGTTTTATGGCCACTAATTTCACCTGTTTCTGAGGAGTGGGATCTACATTGAAATCTTTTTTCAATGGGTTTAATCAATTACTCAGCAGGAGTTCAGAATTCAGTAAAAAGTTCACAGAAGAACCTCCCGAAATCCAGAAAAATGGCTGATAAAATTTTTAAAAGATTTCCAGAATGACTTTTGAGAAGCAAAATATAAATAAGTGGTATGACATAACTTTTTCCAAGTTTTGTAAATAAACAGAACATATTTTAAAGAACATTTTGTTCAAACATGAGACATTTTTTTTACCATTTTTCCCTTTTTAAATGTTGCCACATTTTTAAGGAACAGGCATTTGTTGGACGAGCAGTAGAGCTGAGTATTTGAGTTGCACACATGAAAAATTTGCCGGCTGTTGCTATTGACACTTTTTTTGAGCTTCTGGTAACCCCAGGTGTTGCCAGTCAGGTGCGGATATAAGATTTATTGCCAAGAAGCATTGTTCCAACAAAGAAATAATCTACCAAATACAAATTTCAGTTTAGTTATTCTGATATGGAATTATTTAATTTTCAAGGAAACAGCTTTTTAAGCAATTGTCTGTTTACATTTGAGTCTGTAAAAATTGCTCTTTGTATTAGGGACCTATTTTAATTATTTAATTTGCCTCTAATTACCAAGATTAATGTTTGTGGGCCTTATTGAGAAAATATGAATGTAGTCAGTATATTGATCCATTTGTTTTGTGGTTATGAACCATCAAAGCCTTGGGTGGAGATGATTATCTCTGCTCCTAATTGACTTTCCTGAAAGCAGACAAGAAACCCAAACAGGACTTTGGGTGAAAATGAAGACCCCAAACCCAGATCAGCGGTCATTCGGAATGTTGCAGGAGTTTCAGAAAAACTTAGACAGTTATTTTCTAAATATGACATCCCTGTGGTTTTCAAACCCCAAAACACATTACAGCAAAGACGGGTTCACCCCAAAAATCCAGTTCCCCGACACAAACAGAGTAATATTGTGTATGCTATTCAGTGCCAGGAAAGCTGTGACTAATTATACGTACATTGCGGAAACAAAGCAACCACTGTTTAAAAGGATGGTCCAACACAGAAGAGCAACATCATCAGGCCAGGACTCTGCAGTTTACGCTCATCTACAGGCCAGTGGTCACTCTTTCAGGGGTGAAGATGTTCTCATCCTTGATAGAGAGGATCGTTGGTTTGAGAAAGAAGTAAAGGAAGCCATTTTTGTGAAGACAAACCAACCATCACTAAACAGGGGTGGAGGCCTTATTGTGAGTGTGACTCAGCTCTCTATGAACAATAAGCAACCATCAGGGCATTAACAATCAGTCGTTAGGCTGATGGTCCCCTTTTGCATGTGAACAACCAGTTTTGATTGTCACCGGACTTTTGGAGAAAAAACAATTCAATAAAGAAAAACCCGTCCAGACGACCTGACTCAACTTTGTTCGATATCTCCTTTTGTTTCCTTTTGTTTCAACTACTGTAAATTTATTAATTATTATTATTATTACTATATTAATTATTATAGTTAATTTTTTTTTTTGTGATATAAGGTTGTTTGTTAGAAGCATTTCTGAAATTGATTTATTTATTATTTAAATTTGTTAATTGTCTGAAATAAAAAAGTCATTCATTCATTCATTCATTCATTCAAAAAAACTACTGTAAATTTAAAGTTGCCTTTTAAAACCATCTCTTGATCATCTTCAGATTGTACAAAACAAGACGTCCATGCTCTGAACCAAAACAAACGAAATACATGTGATGCTGGTTTAATCGTTTCTTCATTAATTACGAGTTTCCTTCAGATTTAATTTTGAGGTTCGTGCATTAACTTTTCAATCAGTTTTTTTTTTCTCGGTCATAAAAGCCCTAATCAAACGAAAATCAGCCTTCAATTGAATCCCCAGTAAAACAGCAACAAGTCAGCGGTGAGATTGTTGGAGTAATGAGGCTTTTATTGGATTCTGCAATTACCCTATAAACATCAAAATGAAATCTCTTACACATTAAAATAATTAAATGGCTGTCTCACTGTCTAACACTGCCAGTAAAAACAGTTCATTTTATCCACAATTTTTTTTGCATTGAGAAACATCATGGATTCAATACAAACCAAACACCATTGTGAAATAGAACATATTTATTGTAACATACAAACTTCACCTTTCAGGCTTTTATGTTTATATTTTAAAACAGACTTACCAAAATGTACCATCCTCAGTCTATGTATTGCTCTGTTTTTCTGTCTTTAAGCTTTAGCTGCAGTTTCATTGGCTTGGATCAAAAGCAAGACTCAGGCAGAGACAAGCTGACAATTTAAAAGAAGAAAGACTCCAGGCCCCCTTTTTTTTTTTTAACATTGTCAGCTCATTGTAAACAGCCACATAGAATGTTAGATCAGTAGGTTTGCTGTATTTATTATAGCTGAAGGGATGTTTACTACTTGACTGTCTCTGTTTCTTCTGCTACACTGCTGACAAGCTTGTAAATTTTGTTCTGTTTTGAGTGTTTTTAAGGGAATCAAAGGAAAAAAAAGGTTAACCTAAATTTTGTTCTAACAAGAATGAATTAGCATCTTTCTAAGTATCAAGGTGCAAACAAACTTTTATCAACTTTCTTATAATTACTGTGCGAGTTCAGTAGACTCTCATCTTGTCTCCTGGTACACCGCTCACTGATTGCATCTTTGCTGATTTCAACAAACGCCTGCAAATGATTTAATCTCAGGCGGTGTCGTTTGCGATTTGCATTCATATTCAATTCACCATCAGCCCGCAGGAAATCCGCCTACTTAAGTGTGAATTTTAGCAGTGAATGACAGGATTAAAGCCAGGCTGAGAAAGTTAACTAACTATTCAGCTGTAATTACAGGCTTTTAGCCTTTCTGAGTTGTGTCAAAGTCACCGAACTCTGGGAGACCGTTGCCTTCTGGCATTCTCTGCCAAATGGAGAGGTATCAGAAATTTTGAGTGGCAACAAGAACTGACCTAATGGGGAAAAACTGAATCATTCAAGCCCACATGGAATACATTAATGTCTGCTGAAAAACTAAAACCGGTCATAAGAAGGGCTCGATTCCCTGCATCAATTCCTCTTGTTAGTTTTGCAAACAGGGATGCAAACGACCCAGCATGAATGTCCTATTGTCTAAACAGAATGATTATGAGTCTGGAACTGTTGCCAGTGACCACAAACTGCTGCCTTATCACGCTCAGCAGATGACATGTGTACTCGCTGGGTTTGCACAAAGAGTTTGCCTAAACTTACTGTCATTTCATCAAATGACTGCAGCTGGCATTGACCCATAATTTCAAAGTTAAGTCAATGTAAGCACTTCTAAGACAATTTGTGAAGCTCTAAATTATTTCATGTTTTCTACTCTGCCATTTGTCTCAGATTTCATGATACATTATATTTAATATTGTTTAGATCAGTAATAATCTGAATAACCTGTGTCAAGTCTGCAATCCAAGTTGCCTTATATTTCCACATGGGTGATTCCACTTCACTTCAAGCTCAGCTCATCTACCAGAGAACTGGGAGCTTCAGGGCTCTGTTCCTAGGACTGCAATCTTCTGGACAGAGATTTTTTTGAGGTTGTTCCTGGGATTTGTTGGCGCCACTCTTCCAGATTGGGGTTCACAGCACAGAGTACTCAGACCACTGGCATCGCAGAGGCCTTGACTTTCCACAGCTGCCAAAGACAAAGCAGAGATGTATGGATGCAGTTAGAGAGGACATGGAGGTAGCTGGAGTGAGGTCAGAGTGGGATGGAGGAGGGTGACTCACTGTGGCAACCCCTGAAGAGGGAACAGCTGTAAGAAGAAGGTTGCTTTTGTTCCTTGTAACCTCCGATACAAAACCTGGCAAAGAAATGGTAGTGGAGGAAAACGTCATGCTGAAAAAGTCCAAATGTCTTCTTTTTATTTTTTAGGTTTTACTTGTGCACCATCATCTTCAAACATGGTTGCCTTTCAGCTGTCATCTCATGGAAATTATACGGGTGAAACTGAGATTAGATTAATAGCCCAAATGAGCTATTTGTTAAACCAACATTTTTTCTTTCGTAAACCAGATTTACTAACTTGACCCAAAAGGCCTTTCAAAGAATTACATTTTTAATCTCCAGATTGGCTTCAGTTTGCAGCTCTTTTGTTTCATAATCTCTTCAGCTGAGATGAAATCCATCCTATTATGAAATGGGAGCCTGAAAAGGTATTTTGAAGGGCTTTCAAATCAGCCCTTGTCTACTCTGTTTAGTGACATGTGACTTAGTTTTCATATTTTCTGGACCTTGTAAGCTTGTCCTTAGAACATTTAACTTTGCAAATTAGCTGATCTAAATGAAAGGTTAGGTTCCTCCGATCATGCACGAATGCATCCACATTAGATTCATCAGGAGAAAACATACATGTTCACAATTTACTATTTTTTTGTTGTTGTATGAGTGTAAGTCAGATTGAATTGAGCTTGAAGCCATGTGTGTTGCATTATATACGTGTTTTAGTCACTTCTGATTAGTACTAGCTGTAAGGATGCAGGCTGACAGTCTTCAAGGTGTGAGAGCTGAGGGCAAAGGAGAAGTGAAGCGAGGATGCCAAGGGTCCAGATGAAGGCAGGCAGTTGGAGAGACAGACTATCTAAATGAAGTGTGACTTTCTGTTAGTGCTAGTTGTAAGATAAGCAATGTGAAGCAAGGGGGTTACTGAGAAAAGAAGGACAGGGTGTTATGCACAACAACTCGTGAATGGGAGGAAGAGTTGTGGTTTTTGTGTGTGTCGTTGGATGGTAGAGAAACGGTCCACAGCAGAGAACTGTTTGGCTTCAGGGTGACCGAGATGATGACCTGAGAGGGCATCAAACCCCCAGCTGGACACAAAGATCTGCCAAATCTGGAATTCTAACCATTGGATTTGGGAGATGGAGTTCCCCTGACTTCAGCAGGTTGTTGTGCTTGGGGGGTGGGGGGGCGCAGGTCTGTCACTGGCAGATTCAGGAATAAACAATACTTTTGAGTCCCCCCAGGGAGGAGCGATCTGAAATCCAGAGATGCGTTTCTTTGCATTCTGGACCAGGTGAAGCCCAGACCCCGCAGTGCAAAAGCGAGAACAAGGAATGCCAAAGTTGATTTTTTCCCAAACAAAAGGCTTTTGTTTGGGAAAAAATATGGCATTTCCACTTTTGTGTGGAGCACATTTTAGCTTTGCCATTTTTTTTATCTAGACAGCTAGTGTTCTGTTTTTTTTTTTCCTTCATAAAATTTAAACCAAATCCTTGCAAAAGGCCTTGGCATGGTAACATGTTAAATTATTTCATTTGCCTGCTGTACAAAAGAGTACCTCTTGAAACTGTCAAGTGAAGAAAAGAAATACATTTAATTCTGGCTAAACTAGTTGAAAGATAAAATTGTAGAAGCCATTGTTAGTGCTTTTTTTATTTTGTGAATCATATTTGACAGTTTTATAGCAGGAAAACAAAACCCTTAATAAAAACAGACACTCTTTTGTTAGGGCAAATTCTAGCCTGAAAACATTTCATTGACAATTTTGAAGTTATAAATGCGTTAAAATTGGTCTTTAATTCCATTTGACACATGTCTCTTGCTTAAGCTTTCTAATCTCCTTTCTGCCTGCGACGGCACAGAAAAGAGCAGTAGCTGCTATTAGTGCTGCAGAATATTTCTCCAATTGTTACAAGTTATCTTCAAAATATACATTCAGAGCTGTAAAGCCTTGGAGATGAGGATGGATGGACATCCAAAACCTTCAGTTGTTTCTATTTTTATCCAGTGTAATGATCTTAGCTTGTTCTACAAAGGTACTACAATAAAGTAATACAAAACAATAACAACTATATTATTATTTTATATTATTAGTTTTTTATTATTAAAATTTTTATTATGACAAAATGCCTCAGAGGTGTTAAGTGAACTAACGATTGCTTATCTGCATATTACTTGAATGGCAAGATAATCAAAATCAAAAATTTTTTGGGGTCATGGTCTTGTAGGACCTGGTGCCCCATATGTGGACAAAAATGCATTGCAATGCAACAGTTCAGGTCTTAGGAGGTTAAATATTTTTTATTGTTCTATCCCTATTTTATTCTTTGTCTTGTTTTCTGCTGGTATCTCACACCAGGTTCTGATCTCTGATTGTAACACTGCATTTAGTAGTTAAGCCTGGAACATACTCGTTCCAAAGCCGAACATTCGATGCACGGTCACGTGGTTGTTCGGCGTTCGTTTTTACACACACCTTTCATGGCTCCAGAGACACACCATGCCGAGCCCCTCCCACTGCAGCATACGTCACTGCATGGGGTTTCTTCCCGCTAGAGTCTACAATGCAGAAAAAAATGTGTGAGACTCGTCACTCGACGTTCTTTATCCACAAATCTGTTCGGGTTACAGCTCCACAGTTTTTATCAGTCAGATTCCTCCGTGCACGACGTCTGTTTTATCTTCATTCATGAGTTTTTCATGGTTTGACGGTTATCTTTATAAATGTCTGCTTCCTGGTTTTTTTAACAGAGTGGTTGAAGCACAAACAAACACGCCCATGAATTTTAGACCCATCACACATTACCGTCGTAGCGGGAGGGGTGTAAAACGTTCTGCCAGCGGGTTGTACCAAAAGGGGCGGCCCAGTCGACACTGAGAACACTGGTGACGTAATTTTCATTATGAAACTGCGACAATCCGTGCCAACTACTCAAACTGTGGTTTTGCCAGCAACATTTTGGTGAAGCCACTTCTATGCGCAGAAAGTTAATTCCGACTGCACTGCTCAAATAGGTAATTCTCATGATGTAATTCTACATGGTAGGCACTGCTCAAAGAACGGCAGAGAAACACGATTAGATCCTCAGCAAACTGTTATGTAGGGGGAAAATAATGTCTGGGCCACCCCTATGTTACCAGTAGTCCCAGTCTGACCCTTATAAAAATGATCTAGCTCCACCACTGGTTATGGGTTTTTTTTGGTATTAAATAAAGTGTTTTAGTTTTAGTCCCCATTTCTAGCTATTCCTCTGCATTTGAACCCTCCCAACCAGGGATTTTGACAAGTATTCAACGAGCCATCATGTTGTCTAAATTTGAGTGCAAAACTCTTGGAAACTGTACAACCATCTGTGGCAGTAAACAATGGGAATGTCGACATTGACACAGCAAATGTCTGACCGATCATGCTATAGTTGACGGAAAAAGTTGTGTCAGAGGAAGTTTGCCCTCAGATATGAAGCAGTTTATATTTAAAGTATGCACATTTTTGAGTAATGATAAAAGTCTCAGCATTGCTCAACAAATCGCATCTGGGATTAAGAGTAAAAAAACAAAACTATGGTTTGGCTGCAAAGCAAGGTATTCTTATCTCAGGACCAAAACTAAAAAAACAATTTTGTATGAAATTCAATTAGACAAATTGTATGGTTACTGATATCTACTAAATGTAAAAGAGACAGTGTCAGTGTTTTTGACAGATCCGAGCTGCAGAACGCAGCAACAGTCTCGACTACCACTGTTTCCCGAGCAAAGAGGAGCTGTGTCGCGCAACGTGCAAATGCAGCAGAAAGCACTCCATCCCGCTATTAAAGTTGATCTCATGCAGAGAAGAGAGAACAGTGTGCGAGTGCATCCTTTCCCTCCATGTCCCTCTCTCCGGGGAGCAGAATGTGCTGACGCCAAACAACGGGGGACGATAAGGATAGAAAACAACAAATTAAAACATGAAATCAGATGAGAATGCAGCAGCAGTTTCTGTGTTTGCATAGCCAAGAGTGTTGCTTTGCATCAAAATATTTTTCTCCCGCCGGAAAGCAGAGAACTGACATGAGAAATTTAGAAACCGATTTCCTTTTATGCTCTCGGTGAATCCTAAAGTTTGAGGAGTCGCTGAAATCTCAATGACGAAGCATATGGAAGTTGTTGCAGTTCAAAACTGCTTGCCAGCATATTATTAATAGATTTGCAAGTTGTGGAGGTGTCCTTTTTTAACATAATCCCTTTATATGAACATTAATTCAAGATTTAACAGTTCAGATATTATTACCATTCTCATAAATGGTTTTATGTAGGCTCTCCTAATAGTGCATTTGGAGACAGGTTCATCAGCACCTCTTTTTATTGGACTCATTTAAAATTTGACACATCTACTAACTGATTTAAACAGGTTTAGCTAAAGAAAAACAAGGAAGGAAAAGTAGGAAGATCCTAGGCGATATTATCCAATAGTCCAGAGAGCCTGAAAAGATCTTCTAGTAATGAAAAATGGATTTTTATACTTCCCCTGAAAACCACACAGTAGAGATAATTAAGACTCCCATTCTTCTGCCACAATTTGAAATGTTAATGTTTTTTTTACATGAATGGCCAACCCTAAAAAGTTGGATCTACACCTAACCCTCGACTGGTCCCCCTTGACCAAACGGTTTTATCCACTTGAGTCCCATGCTTTTGCTCTGTGTGCCGTTTTAATTTCCCCCAGCTATTTAGGATTAGTAGAATCTCAAAAACAAAGCTTTTTGAGCAATTAGGATTGTAAACTTTTTGTTTTAGTATGGAACATACTTTCCATCCACTCTAAACAATAACCAAAAAAACCTTAAAATTTGGTCCCCCTGAATGTAGACAACCAGCCTAAAACCAATGTCCTCAACATCAGGATGCATGGTCTCAAGAGGTAATTGGCATTCTTATTATAAATAGGACTTTAGGAGACAAGGTATAGTAATTTCAGTAGTGACAGTGCTTTTCTCCCTAAGTAATATTACATATAAAAAAACAACTCAAGTAGATCTATGCGTATCAGAAAGTGATTCTACCATATTGCTGTATTTGTCAAGTAACTTATAAAAGACAACATAACACATCCCCTGAAATAAAGTTCTTGCTTTAGGTATTGGTGCTGCACAAGGTTTCTATAAAGGCCAACACATGGCCACCCCATTAAAATTATCTGGAGGCACCACTGGTCTAGACTAAAATCACTTCAGACTGGATAATGACCCTGTTATGGTGTAAAAACTAACTCAGAATGTCATTGCAAGGTCTTGATTAGGTATTTGGGGGTGTAAAATAATTTTACCATTCACAAAACTTTCATAACAATGGTTATATTGTGGCGGTAGCAGACTGGAGTTCTGGACTCTCATGTGGCCTGGACAAAAAAGGATCTGAAGCAGGACTCTCCATGTTGGCCTTGTGCTACAACCATGATTGGATCAAGGTCATGGAAACAACATGGCGCATATGTAAAGTCTCTTGTGCTAGCCAAACAACCTGGCCCTTAAGCACCACTATCCTGCAAGTTTTAGCTGTTTTCCTGCTTTTTAGCAAGTTAAGTTCTGCAGAAGCCTGTTAATCCCTCATTCATTCATTCAGATGAAGTGTGTCAAAACAGAGAAACATGTAAAACAGGGATGGACAATCTGAGGATAGGGATTGGACACCACTGTTCTAGTGCAGTGCCTCCAAACCCTGGTCCTTGAGGACCACTATCCTCCATGTTTTAGATGTTTCCCTGCTTTCACACACCTGATTTGTATGGATAAATGATTAACAGGTTTTTGAAGAAACTGAAGAGCAGAGAAACAACTAAAATATGCAGGATGGGTCTCAAGGACCAAGTTTGGGAACCACTGTTCTTCATAGCTGCAATCTGACATGGGTTGTTTGTGGTTTAAAGCATGGCGAAAGTACAAAAGAGCTCCTGGGGTGGGAAGAAATTAGCTTGGAACAACCTATTTGGAAAGTAAGAGTGCAGCAGATAATAAATAATTGCAATAAAAGGAGTTTTAAGGGTGTCACAATCTAGCCAAATTCCTAGAGGTCATGGAAGTTGTGGAGCATAAAGTGGGGTCATCAGAAGGGGGCCTCAGGGGAAGCATCTCTTGCTTGAGCCCATCACCTTCAACTAAACAGTAAATCAAGAGATAAGGTCTGTCAAATATTTTATTTTCAAACATAAATTTGCTGCTTAAAATATGTAAAAATATGTTTTGTAAGAATAACCTTTTTAAAATAATTACATAATTTTTTCATTCCTTCCTCTGTGTTACTTGACATCTGCCCACAGACAAACAAACCCTTAGAGCATGAAACAATATTTGAGACCCCCGTGCAGCCAAGCTCAACACGGCTCAGCGGACCAAGAGTTCAACAAACAACCAGCCAGGAGCGAGCTGGCCAAACTGTTGGTCGTCCTCTGTTTCTGGTTATTAGAGCAGAGAGGTCGTAAAGCAGAAACAAAGGACATGCACGGCAGCTCCCGTCATGGCTGCCAGGTCGTATAAAAACCCACCAAATCAATCCTCAGGACAGAGCAGCAGGAGGGTAACGGCACTAAACCTGCAGTCTGGCAAACTGGCCGATAAAAAACCTAAACGGTTATTACGATCTGAAACAAAGCGCACGTTTTCTTCATGGAGACAATTGGATTGGGTTTATTTTCAAAGTCATTCCCTCTGGCAGTGAAAGTTAGGTAAGTTGTAACTGTCTATTTTTGTTTTTTTTTTCTTGCAGATGCAAAGAAGCAAAAGAAGGAAGGGAAGAAACGTCCCCAAATGAACTGATGAGGATTTTCTGAGCCTGGAAAACGGAAGACAGCTGTGGAACGATGTCCTCTGCCTTATTTCAATGTGCTTTCTGTTTATATGTCCTGTAGGTTGACAGTAGGGGCCTCTGTAGCTTAGACAAAACCAGGGGAAACAAGCCTTTTTAGTGAAAATGTTTTCTTTTTCTTTTTGTTTTTAGCAACCGATAAAAAACCCAACTTGTACTTTGCCTTAGGAAGACTGTTCACAGTGGTAGGGTCAGATAATGAGAAAATTTGTTTACTAGTTTTCTCATTTAATTATGTTATCTCTTGGATTATTGTCTTAAGAGCAAATTGCCTCAGATTTGTTTTATAGTATAAACAGCCCAGCTCTAATTTGGACACAAACCCACCCTTTTTGGGCCTTTGCCCTGGCTTAATGAAGCAGTTTGTTAAAAATACGGCTTCAAACATCTCCACCAAATTAAATGAAAAAGACAAAATAAAGTTGTGCATTTGCAATCTTTAAGTGACCAAATTTAACACTTTTACTGTTAAACAAGCAGGTAAATTTACAGCAAAAACTCTTCTGTCAGAAAGTTTCATCTCCCGCTGCTCTGCTGTACCTCAGTTTACAACCACACCTAGTTAACCCTTTCCTTCTCTTTTTAATGTATTTCTGTCATAGTCATGATTTTAAACCTAATATCTTGTACTTTTCTCGGTATATTTGCTAAATTAAAAAAGAATCAATAAAAGTTTGAAAACAACAGGCATTTATTGTATTCAATTAAGTCTGGCCAGTGGCGGATCTAGGATTTTTCTGAGTAAGGGGCCATCAAGAGGCCACTATATTGAAAGAGGGGCCAAGTATTTGT
>JARVJO010000180.1:10977180-10997227 GCA_031762555.1 Cynodonichthys magdalenae | reverse complement strand
CGTCTCCTTTGATGGCTGATGAGCGCTAGTGCCGTGGTAGCAGATTTCTCATGTAAGTGTTTACATCTGTTGCCACCCTGTTTATATTGATCGCGAGAACAAACGTATTCACGTGTGATTTTATTAGCATTTCCTGCTTAATGGAAACACCGCAGTTGCGAAACTGTGTTTTTTCAACATTAACTGAATATTGACAAAGTTTTGCACACATTTGCAATGGAAACGCAGCTAGTCTCAGCATCACAGCCAAACTCCATTCAACGTTCGAGTCTTTTTAGTTTCTTCTTCCTGTAGATTGTTAGTGCTTGACAAGTAACTATGGGCCTCAGTCAGAAAGAAGGTTGAGGGGGTTTATGTTTTTCGGCTCCATAGGAGCATGAAACTGAGGGTGGATTGAGGTGTTTTTTCCATGTTTTACTGCGTTTTTTTGTTGCCTGCCACTGAATAAATATGTGTACATTGCTTGCTAACAACTGTTTTTCTGAACTGCTCTGTTTTTCCCCACAAAAAAACAAAGTTGAAATCATGACGGATTACATGACGCCAACTTCGAGAATTCACCTGCATTTGTGTAAACGTCTAAAAAAACCTAACCCTAGCCAACCACATTCAACAGAATAACTTCTGTCAAACCATTACTGTGGTATGTGACCATAATTACCTCACCATGTCTTCAAGCAAATAATCTAAATGGCAAAACAAATCTGAGTTATTGTTAAAGCTGGACAAATGGAGCTGAATCCAGATTAACACTGTCTCACCCGGTCTACCATCTTCAAAACATCAATTTAACATTTTATATGATGTCAAGAGGTCAACAACTTCCAGATTGCACCCTTCTTATGCAGGCTGAAAATTTTCAGCTCGGCAGGCTCCAGTTGTGACCCACTGCCTTTTAGCTGCACAATATAACTTACTGTCTACCCATTTTCCTGTCTTCCTTTTCTAAAGTAAAGGTCAGAAAGCAATAATTCCAGGTCAGGACTGCATTTCCATTTTTTTTCAGCTAGTAATGTCAGGGGGCAAACGTGCTTTTTGAATACAAAAAACACAAATGTTTACTCGACACTAGCTCTGCACATCAGTGGCATTTAGCAGAAAGGCAATATTTGGAGCATGTTAATGAACAACAGGGCAAGCCGCACAGATGTACATGTGATATTTATGTCGCAGTCGTGACCTTAAAATAAAACCGAGACTTTACTAAGACAAGAAACGAAGCAGAGCGATACAGTAAGTGGGGCACAGGCATGTACATGCGAGCCCAAGCTGAGCGTGTAATGGGCAGTCTTTAATCTCAAATGTAGGTGTTCCACATCGGCCTGTAATCTGATCAGCCTCATGGTGAGTTTTCATTATAGGATCTGTCCCAGATCTCGCTTTAAAGCCGACAGCCTTAAGGAGCTATTCGGTGCGGGCGTAAATCTTTGCAAAGCCCCCCCACCAGCCACTGTAGCAACCTCCTGATGGCAAATGCTGCTGCATATTTATCACTCCAACTAGTAAGCTACATTAATGGGATTGAGAATAGACTAGATTGAAATGACGGATGAGATCTTGTACATTTCTTTAGCTTCTTCTGCCACTAAAATAAACACTTCTAACTTAATTTGACAAAGTCCAAATGAAATCAAAAGGAGATGAGTTACACCAAACACATTAAAGTAGCCCTTTTGTAAATCACAAGGCTGTAACCTGTGATCTGAAGTAAACTCCACTCTTGGAGCACACAAACACTCAGCACCCACACACACTTTATATCTTTGTAAATTTCACCCTTACAAAACAAGTTGTGACGTCGCTCCAATAATCAAAAGATTCAAACGATGTCACGTCGTTAACTCACAGCTCTGAGCTCCAACCTCCCGCTTCACCCCACTGAGTGTGTCGTCTCGGCAGCGGTGAACAACTTTGACAGCAAACATAAATATCTTAATAGCTGCCATAAAACCCAACACCTGACATCCTGTCAGCAGTAAAAGCTGAAGTGATGAGGTTTGTCGCAGATGGTAAATGAAAAGAGCGCGACTGAACACTCTCATACCGTTTTTTTGTTTTTTTTAGATGTCATTTGGTTTGTTTTTATAGTCGTAACAGAACATGACAGGTTGTATTCAAGAACTCTTGGAAAAATTGCCATCGTTTTTAAAAAAAACACAAAGTTACTTTTTTGTACAGGATAATTATATAAATAGCGCACAGCATGTTGATTGGGGAAGAAAAATCATTTGTAATTTTTATGCCACACTAAATTAACTTTGAGTGGTTTCTTCTCATCTAACTTGAACATTAATGATTGCAAATGTCAAGTCTTTCTTTCCATTTAGAGATTTAAGTATTTAGTAGAACAATGTACTATTTTGATTGGTCCAATTCAGGCTCTTTTGTCATCTTCAGCTTTTTGGACAAATAAACAATTAATAATACAAATACTCTGTTTTCTAACCATTGGCACTTCACCCATACATCACACATTTTGAGTAAGATACAACACTTCAGAACATGAAAAAAGGGTTTTCTTAATTATTGTTGTGCGGGGAAGTTTCTTGGGTTTTAACGTAGTTTGGGTCTGATTGGTCGCACTGATTTGTATGGGCTTAATGTGGATAAGCTATGATTGGTCAGACTGATATGTGGGGGTAGTTAAAAGGTTATGTACAATAGTAATAGTAAAGTTATTATGAACATGTGAATATAATTTCTTGACTTCAATTTTGGTGCGACTAGCAAAATCTTGTCCCAATTTGGCTAATATTAATATTCATATAGCTCTTTTTCCAGATGGGTTAGGGATGTTTTGACTGAGTTGAATTGTTCCACGTCCCTCCACATGAATGATGTTTAAATTTCATGCAGCTAGTACTTGTCCTGAATTATGACTAAAATTTATATTCATACAATTAGCAATCTGAATTGTTGCACTCCACCCAGCTGCCTTTATACAAACTCCACACATCAAACGACCAATCACAGTTTACTCAAACTATACCCAGATGCAAGAAACTCCCACTTACTGACTGCAAAAACCTCTGCTTGGATGTTTTGGGAAGCTCTTTGGGATGTTTCTAACATGGGTTTCATTATGCCCATTTTTTTCCCTTAAATGTATGTATTGAACCAGCCTTTAAAGCTTTTTCTTTTTTTTTAATTGGGCTACAAATCTGACAAGTTCAGTATGCTAATTCATCAGATCTCTTTGATATCTAAGATAGCTACCAGTCTGCATGTCCGAAGCTATCTACACAAAACCCCTCAATTTATTCTACACGTTGCTGGTTAGAAGAGCCATGACAATGATTACACACAGAGAGAAGGCAAGCAGAGGGGCACAAGTAGGCATGAACCCAAATACCAGCACATACCCACATGTGCACACACAAATCGATTATACGCCACTATATACAGGTATCTACAAGTATCTTCACTGAACTTCAAACTTGAAAAGTTTGTAAATTCAGGCAGCCCTATTTTCCCATTTAGAAATCTTGCCTCATAGCGTAGATTTTCCTCTGCTTCTTTTTATTCAGCTCATTGTCTTTCCTTGTAATTTGCTTTACACAGTCTTCAATTTTAGGCGTACAGTTCTTAAATTGTTTATTTTTGGTACAACCCTTTCTTATCCACGCTGCATCCGCGCAACACACTTCAATGCAACTTGCTCCAGTTAAATAAGTATAAAGTGCTACAACTGGTTAATGAGAGAAACTGGTAAAATCATAGAAAATGATTTCAAAACTCTACTCTATCATTTTCTTTCACAAAAACAAACACACATGAATGACATACTCGGCTCTCAATCATACACTCACGCAGGCAACTCATACTTCAGTGCCTCCTCCACGGGGGCTTGTATTTATCTGGCTGACCTAATATTTTTATACTGGCAGAGGAGAAGATGTTTGAATGTCTTTTTAAATGTGACATTGCACAGGGCGTAGCAGGCCGGGTTGATGGTGCTGTTAATATAGCACAGCCAGTAACCAATAGTCCATACTGTGTTAGGGATGCAGCTGGAGCAAAATGTATTAATAAGCACCATCACGTTATATGGAGTCCAGGTGGCCACAAAAGCTACCAGGATGGCCATTATGGTGCGTGTCACTTTTTTCTCTCGCGATGGTGCCCCTTTTTTCTTCTTGTTTGGAGGCTGTTTAGTCATCTTCACGATCTTTCGCGCCACGTGGTTCTGCCGCTCCGAGCTTGGAACTATCTCAACTGTGGCGTTGGACGGTGTGTAATAGTCCCCTTTAGGTGACTTTGTTTTAATTTTGATGCAGGTCAGTTTAGAGCTCCCCGCCTTGGCTCGTTGACGTGGGAGCTGCTGGCTCGCCTCTGCATTGGAGTTGGCTGCGGACGGTGCTGGTTCTTCGTCTTTTGGGTTGGAAGCAGCCACGCTCACTGATGTTGAGTCATTGGAGCTTTCCTTCTCCTCCGCAGGAGCGCAGTTCTCCCTTGGTACACTGTCGCCCTCGGTTTCTATCTCGGCATTAGAGCAGGAAGGGCCCTTGCCGTTTTGCACTTTTCCATCATGCTGGTTGGCTCCATTATTAACACCCTGGTTCTGTGAGAGACCCGTGTCCTCCCCTGGTACATTGTTGTTGTTGGGTTTTGGAGTGCTATCTCTCCGCTGGCCAGGCGACAGAGGTTCTGGATTGGCTCCTGATGGCTTGCGGTTGTCCTTCTTCACACGACTTTTGCTCGCTCTGGAGATTTGCCAGTATAGCTGGATCATGATAATGACGGGCAGGTAAAAGGCAGCAATAGCTGTTCCGAAAGTGACAGCAGCATTGGAAAAAAACTGGATGTAGCACTCCTTCTCAGGTACTGTCCGCCCACCAACAATAAACTGCCAGAAGAGAATGGCAGGAGCCCAGAGGATGAAAGAAAGAACCCAGGCAGCAGCAATCATCATCCCCGCCATTTTGGTGGTCCTCTTTACAGGGTAGCTGAGGGGCTTAGTGACACAGAAGTATCTGTCGAAGCTTATAATGAGAAGATTCATGACGGATGCATTGCTGACAACATAATCCAAGGCTAACCACAAGTCGCACACCACTGGTCCTAGAGGCCAGTAGCCTATTACTATATAAACTGTGTACAAGTTCATGGAGCAGAGTCCAATAATTAGGTCGGCGCATGCAAGGCTAAACAAAAAATAGTTGTTGACAGTCTGTAGGTTCCTGTTCACTTTGATGGAGAGCATGACCAGGATATTGCCAATAATTGTGACCAAACTGAGGGAACCAGCCACTAACACGATGAACACTACCTCCACGGTCTTGTAGGGGCTTTCTTTTTCTTCCACAGTTTCTGTCTCATTGCCTTCTGAGGCATTCCAATATGTGAAATTGAATACATCCATGGCATTTGGTCTTTTGTTGCCACCTCCTACTCAGATGGAACCTACAAAAGAACAAAAGAGAAATTGGATTAGTGAGAAAGCACAAAAGAATAAGACAGCCTGCGTAATTTAATCACTTTTGAATTTTGAAGAGTATATTTATAATAGGGTTGTGGGTAAGAAACAAGAACTTACTAATTTGAGACGATTATCAGTTTCAGACACATTTTGGAAAAAAAAGACATGTTCAGGATGCTACTAAAGTTGCTATGGTATCATTAAATGTGTTCTGGTGTGAGCGATTACAAAAAACATGTTTTATCAAATCATTAACATCAGCATTGTGCCATTTTGTGTTTGGATACAGCTTTTAGTCACATTACATCTAATTATAGCAAGAATGTGTCCTGTACACTAATTAACTTTGTAATTAGAGACTAAGCTTTCTGGCAGCTATTTTTTTTATAATCAATGAGTAAACATCCTCTCACCATTAGACACCTGTTTTTTATTATGGAGAGACAAAAATACTAAAAGGACATAATCTAAATGTGTATGACAAGGTGGTAAAAACAGGTAGAACAAGCCAAAGCATCATGCCTAATGGTGACATTACAATAATGGTTTCAATATTTTGCTAATTTAAACACAAAGAACAGATGCTTTTATGAAAAATAATTGTTGATTGCATATTGGGCATGTTGCAAAAATAATGAATTTAATTTATTTCACTTACAAGGACAATAAAATAAATCTGTCAAAAAATATATATATATTTATATATAGTGATATATATAGTATAGTTTCAGTTGCACTGAAAAGATTTTCTTCTGTTTTGGTCTGACAAAATCCATTTATGTTAAATTAGGTTAGCTACAGAAAGCTCTGTTGAGTTTTAATTTTAAGACTATGGTGTAAAAACAGACTAACGTTATCACAGATGCCAAAGTTTACACAGAAGTTCCCAGTAAGTAGAACTTTTGAATAATTCAGATAAAAGGTACATTTCAAATAAGCCTTAGGGTAGGGGTATCAAACACAACCAGGCCAAAATATTATAACTTGGTCCAAGCCAAGAGCCAATTTTGGTAATATTTACTGAATAAATATAACAAATTGTTCTTAAATTACATTTTCCAAATTATGTTTCATGTGGCATTTAGAACATAAAATTAGAAAGACATCATTAGTATTCATTCCCTATTCATTGCTCTATCAACAACATTTTTTGTTGCTCTTTCCACACCAAAATCAAAGAATAATGCAAAATGTAAACTTAATTTTCCTGGCTTGAATGTTGGCCAGCTGTCATGAGAAGAGAAAGAGAAACTGTAAAACTATTTCACATTTAAAATATTACTTTTGGGGTCGGATAAAATGTTAATGAGGGCCAGAGTTGGCCCACAGACGTTAACTTGACACGTGTGGCCCAGGGTTTTAGAGGATGAGTATTATAACATGTGAATTCTTTTAGTAAGTGTTTAAATCAGTGTCATTTTCTAGACTCCTTTCAACTCAGCCAAAATATATTTTTTAACATAAAAATATTTAATAATGATGTCTGTTTTGTTGCCTTTTATATATGTCCAGACTCTTTTTATTTTTGGTAAGCTCATAGGTGTTTTATGATTAATGTTTCTTTTTAGATAATGCATGCAGACCTGAAAAACATGTGACAAGAGTTAAATGAAAAAAAACATACCAAAAGATTATTGACAAAACTAGAATTAACATTTATTCTTCAAAGGTCCATTTCTTATTTACACTTGAAAATTCTCTTCACAAGGCACTCAGAAATTCTTTTGATCCCTGAGTAGCCCGCTTGTTCACTTGTAACCTTTAAACATTTGTCTGTATTGTAGAGCTTGCTTTGATTTATAAAGTGCTGTTCAGTTGTGCTTGTCACAGTTCTTTTGATGGCAGGAGTAATGGGGCTTGTCTGCTCTGTGTCCTGATCATGGTCAAAACTGCTGAAAATATTATCTAACCGAAGTGCTTTTCTTAAAGCTACTTTTTTCATTTTTATTATAGCACGCTGCAATAAAAAGTGGGAAAAAACTAGTCTGTATACAGTAAAGTTTCCTAGACTGGATGTCGAGAAAATCCTGTTTTATGAGATGATCACAAATTCAAATTTAAGAATAATTTGTTTTAGAATTTAAAATAAAAATGCAGAACTTTGACATGACTGTATATTTACAGTATATGTATGTATAACACTATGTATATACACATTAATCTCTTAAAACCATATATTTGTTAGGACTGCATTCAAAAAATTCAGAAAAATGTTATTTATGTAAGCCAGTTGTCCCCACACACTTGAAGGTCTCAGGAGTTATGATATAAAACTTGGCAGCAAACAACAAAATAAAAAGTAATCAGAGGAGTATGAATATTTAAGAAGGCAGGAGACAGAACTTGGATATGTGTAGAAGAGGCACAGTTGGCATAATAGTTAAAGTTAATAATGCAAACAAATAGACATTGTACTACAACTCCTTGGTGCATAAGTCGCTGTGGATGACATTGGCCAATATACACATGCATAAACGGCCTTGGACCCCAGTTATAACTGTTTGCAGTTCTAGTCCTTTTGTATATTAGTAGCTATACCTTTTGAATACTGCTCACAAAATTGCGCAGAATTGGCAAAACTTGTAAACATTGTACAAATAGATACTTCTATAAATTTAGATACTTGTATCATAATATATATTTTAGACTTTGTCAACCCATTTTTTTGCATGTCCAGACCAAACCTGAGTTTTCTGCATCTCATTAGAAAAAGAGCAAACAAATGAAATTTTCTGGTAGAGGACCAAAGCTAAGTCTAAACATTTCTTTTTTCCTGCCTAATGACAAGAACAACTTTGATACTCTACAACCTCAGCATTACTAAATTCAGTGATTACATTGTGAGTACTTTTCAGTGTGCTGGAGACAGAGGAACTTTTTTAAAGCTATTTCTGTAAGCGCTTATTTTTATCGGCACGTTTATATGTATCGACTGATACTGGTAAATTTAGCTTGTAAGAGAACAAATCACTAAAGTTACTGAAGTGTGATGAGTGTCACTTCTGCTGCTTTAAAACCGTCTCATCCAAGACTTTGCCATTTTGACATAAGGTCTTTAACCACTGAGCCTTTAGCTGCTGAGTAACTAGTGAACATTCACTTATCTGTTGAGCCAGAAATCCCTAATCATTGCATTAGGCATGGAGCTAAGCTGGCCTAATCCCCCATAAAATGTAAAAGTCCACCGATTTACATTCAAAAACACAAACAATACAAATGGGACACTCTTGTGGCTCGCATGAGCCTCGTGGATTAGAGAAATAAAAAGGCTGGACGGCCATGGCACAGTGAAAGCCGTTTTCTCCCATTGCTGCTTTTTGTTCGTCTCCAACTGTTCTAAGCTTCGTCCCACACCTGAAATCTGTGCCACAGCTCAGCAAAAGCTCACTTTGAAATAAAAACACTCAGATTCTTTTTAAACTCAAAGTAGAGAGTTGTAAATGTCCAAAACATTTGACAGAGAACTAACTTAGTTGTTGAGCTTATTTAGTTTTATGATGAATACTCTGCAGCAGAAAAGCAACTTCCTTAGTTTTGACTGGTTAAAAAAATAAAAGTGACTGATGCCTGCTGAGCTTGAGTGCAATTGGCATCACCTGGGGAGAACAGCAGCAGCACACTTAGCATAGCTATCAATCACACAGCTTACTTGCAAGTTCCAGCAGAACTGCACTCGGTGCTTTTTGCATCTGACAGAGCACAATCAGAGCAGCAGCAGTGCTGCCATTATTATTATTCCTAGAGAGAGATAAATATTCAGGCATTTAGGGTGTAAAAAATTTACGACCCTTAATGGATTCTCACATTCACTACAGTTTGGTTGTATGTTTGTTCTAAGCAATGTTTGTGCAAAACTCATAGAATTAAATTTGAGTCAGTAATACAGTAATCCAAAATTTGCCAATTTTGCTTTGTGTGTGGGGGAAAAAGTGACAAGTCCATAGCTGCCATGGGAGGACATGAATAAATGAGCTTGAATATTGTTCTGTGCTGGGCATTGGGTATTCCTGGAGCTGGCTCACTAGAGCTGAAAATTGCTTGTGTCCTTTGGGAAACAGAGAAGGCCAACTTCACTATTTTTTTACAACTTCTGTCCTCCCTTGTTCTGTTGTAGTGGACTGCAGGCTGACCCCATGGTAAATCTAAATAAATAGGTGTGTTTGTGCTTCTGACAAAGAATGATTTGTGTCATATCTGAAGTTACAAAACTCATGCAGGTTATGATACTTTCTCACTGAGCTGTAATGTCTAATCACAACTTATGTTTGTGGACACTTCCTGAAAACTGTATTCTAGGGACTGCACATTATTTTGTTGCCCAAGTCAGCGACAATGTTCCCACTTCAGACCACTTTGTATCCACTATTGCAGCCACTACCATATTTGTGAATCTGTACCGCACATGTCCAGTTGTACAGACTGCATGTAAATCACACGATTTTCACCATATTTTAGGGCAATTGTATGGATTTTTGGTCAAAAACGTTGCTTCAAATTTAAGTGTCAGAGCCGGCACCTCCTCGTTCTCCTCTTCTTGCTCCTCTGCCTCAGACTCTGTTATTTCCACCATAACGTCCTCTCCCCACAGCTGACAGTCCGCTGTCCCCCCCCAAAAAAAACGAACAAAAAACTATTTGATTGTTGTTTATCAGCTTGGCAAGACCTAAACTTTTGGGGCTATAAGGAGAGCATCTCTAGAATAATGGAAGCTAATAATATAGGCTTATTCAACTGGTGGCCTCTGGGTGACTTCAGTCCAATCAAAAAACTTTTTAATAGTCTTGAATGGCAAAAATTTGAGAGTGGCAATCCTGTTATGTGTTATATAGACAATTTATGACAGGGCTCTATGTGTTACAGGTCTCCTGTAAATTAGACTTCCTGTCTAAATAAAAACAAATATACAACTCAGTCCACCTGCCAATTACTTCTAATAAAATAATAATAATGATAAAACCAATTTTAAATAATTGAAAAACTAAACTAGACTGTGTTTATTTAATTGCTGGACGTCCGGCCCCTGAGCTGTTGGCTTTTAGTAACGGTGGCTCCCTGAGCAGTTTTGCTGAATAACCCTGTAATAAATAGCTTGAGATGCCTTCGACTCGAAAAGTTTTGGGAGAAAAGTTGTCACATTTTCATTGTCCATGAATAAAATCCAAGTTTCGGCAAACATTTTAAGACTTTTCAAAAACAGCTTCACAAAAGTTGTTTGCCAACTAGGCTCCAAAAAAAACTGCAAATCAATGTTTTGCATTCCAGAGACAGCTTGCTTTTGAAACATAATGTCTACCAATATGATTAAAAACATGCAATTTTTCAAAGGCAATATTTATTTCTAAGTGTTTTGTTTTTATAATTATTAAAAATGGTAGCTGTGTGAACTAAACCAATGCATAGCCTGCTAGTGTCCACGATTCCTGGAACCTATCTCTCATCGCTGATCAAGTAAAACCCAGAACGTTTGCCCCCTGCTCTTCATGATTACTTGCATTTTTATCTCTGGCCTTCTCCATGGGAGTGCGCCGAGTAAGGCCTTCATTTACTTGCGGCTGGGATGTAGGCATGACTGGAATGCAGAATGAGTTGTTGCTGCAGACTAGCCGATATATGGGGGTGTATGCTCATTCAGCACAACTTCCAGTCACCTCTACAGTATTTGATTGATATAATCAAGAATTACTTGCCTAACTGTAGATCAAAGTGTACCTATTGTACATGAAGATACATATATCATCACATTGTCAGTATATTTTGAGTTTTTTTGAATTGTACCATGATATTTGGCTCCTACCTTGAAAAATATTGTTTAATTTCGCTCTCAGAGCTCATAAACTGCATTCTGGCAGAGCTGTCATTCAGCCACGGATACAAGCAAAAACCAGGGGAGGTGGGGGGGGGGGGGGACAGAGGCAACAAATGCATACAAATATTTGAAGGGAAAAAAAACAACTTAGAAGGAAATGAAAGCTGTTCTGATAACCATCAAAGCAAAACGAGTCTACGTATCAAAGCAATATTCTACCCATCACCGTGTCTTGATAAAATGTGGTTAAACAATCTGAATGTTGAGCTGGAGAATAATTACAAATTTGCATTCATTTCCTCAAGCTCTTTCTCGGAGAGGTCTGGATCTTGAGAGATGCCCGTGGAAATTCTGTGTAAATATTTGCAATGAGGAAGCATCAAAACAATTCACCCATTTCCAGTCATTTATTGGGGTATTGGATCATGTTGACAGCAAGCTGAATCAGAAATACTGTACCTCTTTCCCAGCCATCAACCAGAGCTGCGTGTGTCATACTGGGTTGCTCCCTGTCTAGAAATGATATATAATCCCTCCTGCAAACTCAGTAAAATATCTTTCACTGCACTGCTTAGGGAGGAGATTCAGTACCCTGGAGCCATCCAGGTCAGAAGAACTGCTTCTTTCAAACCTCCAAAGAACAGCAGGTCTTAAAGGTGAGACCAGTTCCCCCTGGAGGAACTCAGTTTTTGGCAGCCTTCCTCCAAACTTTAAGTTAGATTGTAAAAGTGTGAGTTTGGAAACCACAAGATATGCCAATTCTCTACAAATAATTAGAGTTGATCATCATTTTCAAATTAACTTCCAGCCTAAAAAAATATAGGAAGTTCAGCGTCATTGCAACCTATGCACCTTCAAATACAAAAAGTCAAAGAAAATTATTTATATTTAAGAAATTTGGCATGATACACATGATTTTACCCATTTTGTTACATAACTGCCATATTTTCCTTTAAACTTGGCTAGCTAAAGTGAAACAGGAAGTGACATCATAGGGGATCTCACAAAGAAAGAAAACTCCCTGGTCTTTTTTACACAATTCAATATTATTTAAACTCTGACTTTTTAATCTTTCTCTGATAGAGACTCAAAATAATCTAAAGAAACATCAGATTCTTCTCTACAGTCTGTCTTGTTAGCTGTTGTAGTAACGCTTTGTTCACAACGAGGCATGATATCATTTCCTTTAATGTCACATGCAAATATCTCAACAACTGTTCATCTCAGCGGCATGAAATTTATTTTTCAATAAATTATTAATGTTATCTTTCCAAAAAAGCTATCATATTTGTTTTAAGAATTTGATGACACAGGCACTTTAATGCTCAAAAACAGTGTTTTAATGTGACCCAAAAAGCTAAAAATTAATACTGCTTTTGAACTGTTTACTTTTTTATAAACCGAGTTTGATCAGTTTAACTTTTCAGTTATGTTTGTCTCATTTGTGGTCCTGTGATGAACCCAGGACCTGTTTATTTTTTCCTGACCAGAAAGAAAAACTTGAGTTAATAAGCATGGATGGATGCAAAGATGCCTTGTTCTGCCTCTAGATGTCCTCAGCTGTCTTAACTTCCCCACCTGCTTTCTGTTGTAATCAGCTCACCTGTGTCCACTCATTAATCACAAATCTCAGTATATATTTCCCTTCTTTGCTCACTTTGTTGCCAGATTTTTTTCTTAATTTTTATTTTTGGACAAGGTCACACCAAATCTAGTTCTCACACCTTTTGGGTGTTGGTTGTAGTTCCATCATTTCTGCCTCCAGCAACCTTCTCAGTTTATGAATCTTGACTTTCCTTCACTTCCTGTCCTATATTTGGGTCCTTCCCCTTTTTAACCCACCAGTCATGCAGGACATCTGGTTATCATGATAACGTTTGCATAATAAATTGAGACAATGAGTCATTAATTCTGAAAGGGTTTTTTTTTCCTGCAAACCATGAAACCAAAAGGGTGTTAAATGGTCATTTTTCAAAATTTTTAAGCACTTTTAAGCTTTTTTTTTGATCCGCTTGTTTATTCCAAAACTATCCAGCACTAATGGGGGATAAGAAAGTTAACTGATTTAATCCAAGCCATTTTGCCAAAGCTTGTTGCTCCTGCAAAACGTGTTCTTTGTCTCATGTCATTTGAGTCACTATAATTAACTGTAGAGGGCAAACAATCAGGCATTATTCAGGAGAATGAAAGAGGTTCACAAAGGGGCAGTGAGATACTACTGATGAGGGGAAAACATCAGGACTTGGAGTCATTTGGATGTGCTGCTGGTTGGTTATAACGATGCATGCTTTTTGGTTCGGTTTAAGAATTAAAATTTTAGAGTCATAAACATCCTGGTTTGAGTTAATATGCAGCACTTTTTAACATTTACCCATTTCTTTAAAACAGGTTCTAAAGTGTACCTTTTTGATAATTTTTTTTTTTTTCAGTTTGACAAAATTATTTTCTTAATGTAATGTTCTTAAGCACGTGTCAAACTTAAGGCCCATGGGCCAAATTTAGCCTGCCATTGCATTTTTATGTGGCCTGCGAGAGCTTCAAAGAGCTATTGTCTTAAAATGAGTATATGCTGCTTTAAAATCAGCATTAACCATAAACTATATTTCCCATAATGCATGTTGATTATTTTATCCATGGAAATATGGTATTACACCACTAGGTAAAGGTACACAAGGTTCAAAACTAGCTAGCAGCCAGAAGAATTTGCTGTGGTAAAATCTCCATTTTACTGCATTTTTACTGGCTACATTTGCTGCAATCCAGTTGCACTGGGAAGTGGGAATTTCCCACTTACAAGTCATAAATTTAAACTGATGGGACCTGTGGAAGTTCCCTGTAGGAAAGTGGGAAAGCTCAGAAATCAAGATGGCGGGTACTTACTACAACTTAAACAGTGAGTCTAACATTTTCTTTTATTAAAATAATATTTTTCACTGTTACATTAATAGTATTTAGTCAAGTTGTACACGTAGTACTTTTCAATGTTTTATTTGAGGATATGTTAATAGATCAAAACCTTTTCCTTTAGATTTTGCTTCTAGGTAGCAGCCTTGCTCTTGTCAGCTAATAGAAAGCACACCATAAACATTTTCTGGTCACGCTTTCAAACCAAAGCCAGGAAATGTAACATCCTAATCTTGATTCCAACTTGGGACTTATTTCTCCCGAGAGATCTAAGAAAAAGATTTTGCTCAACACAACAACTCCCAGGGCCAACGAGATGAGCAACAACCTATTGAAATCATGATTAACCAATAGGAGCACCGTAACTCTTTAGAAAATTACTTCCCAGCAGACATTCATCAAAAGTTAGACAATGCGATTCTGCCCGCGAGGATATAATTAGAGTTAAAATCTCCCCTGTGCAGGTGTGACAAAGCCTATAAAAGCCAGACCTCTCTTAGGTGCTTGTGTTGAGTGGATATGAAGTATGAGACATTAATGGGGAGTTAACAAGCAGGAAATGACATTCAAGCAGGTGGAAAAAAAACAGGCTTTAATCTGCGAAGTCAACTCTGACTTCCATGAGAGTCCGTAGGTGGCCACGTGTCATCATGCATCAAGCGCAGGCACTGGAACACGCACAGGAGAGTAGACTGATCATTGTTTATGTATCTTGATGGAAAACGGAAGGCGAACATATTTTGAACATGGGTTCTTTATCAGTTTGTCACGGGGTTGGCCAAAAATCATTTTGCAGATACCTCCCATCTTTGCTAAGAGCAAAGCATCATGCTCCAGTTTGGGGACATCTGGTACTAGTGTGACCTAAATGAGTGTGAAAATGGGTTGTGGAGATCGCTGCACGCCTTGTACATGTGTAACAATGATTGCAGATGCACGAATAAAATTAGAATATAAGGAAAAATAAAAACTTCAGATTGTTGCACCAAAATCTAGCATTATAGTACAAGTCTAGCGTTAAATATGTTAATGTGGTTTACAGCAATCTTGGCTGCTTAATTCTACAGAAAATATAGATGTGGACTATCTTAAAACTTGAACATATCTATATAATTGTACAGTTTAATTATTAACAATAACATAAACCATGCAGAGGGTTACGGACCACAATAAAAATGCATTTACCACCATTAAAACAATGCATACATTAACCAAATATGCTCTGCTGCCAAGAAGGAAATTTTATTCTTAGGACAACCAAAAGTTGACAGTACCACTTGTACTGGCGTGGGGTAAATGTCTTAGATTTGTAAATGTCTTTAGATTCTTATTTAATGAATCATAGATAGACCTGCCTCAAGATTATACTGTATATAGACGATCACTGGTCAAAATGTTGTTCAGGTGATGTCTACCAGTATTTTTCTCTGGCAGTGGATATTGTGAGATATTATAGCAATTCATCTATTATATTTTACTGTATCTCCTGATGCATCTCAGTAATCCAGGTAGAAAAATTAAAAAGAAAACATAAGTAGGTCCTCTGGATGGGTTCTTCTTTAATGAAACGTTTGGTCTCTCCTCCAATAGACTTCTTCAGTCTGAGGAGTTTCAGGTGAACTCAGCCTTATAAGCACTGCCTCCACATGGTGGACAAACAGATTGCTTTTTTAGGCAAATATCCCAGCATTTCTGGTCAGGTTTGTCTTTTTTCTGAATTTGGAGTTGGACTAACAGTATCCATGAAACAGTCCGTTAGCTTCTTGTCTCTCTTTGGAAGTAGAATGCTTATGATTCCTTATAACCATGGGTAATTGTGGCATCCAAAATTATATTCATCCTCAATTCCAGCAAATTCTCTTCAACACTGAAGGAATGTCCTCTAAAAGTGCCATCCACCCAGAAAGCACCTCATTTTCAGAAAATGCTGACAGATGTTTGCCCTGATATTTTAGCTACTTTGCAAATGCAGACAATCAGCGTCTCTTTCAACCTCTGCTGTTCTGCTAAGCAGCAGTCAAGAATGACTGTAATCCACCACTTTCAACTCCCATAATTTGTAAAACACATCTCCAAGCATGTTTTAGCTGTCTGTAGAGCAGAGATTAAAATAGCCTACGACAGCTATTTGAAAAAAAGGCCATGTGTTGTTGGAGCTGCGGCTGACAGTTCAGAAGTCACTGTGGAAAATGACACCAGGCTTGTGGAACACAAAACAAAGATCTAAGCCAGTAATGGATGAACAATGTCCTCAAGCTGCGAAGGTAAAAGGGGGACAAGTCAATTTTCTCTTGTCACATAGAGATGAAGCCTGCAGCAGCTATATGACTTGACAAACACCGTCACGCTACCTACTCAAATGCATGCTCTCTCTCCTCTCACTTCACATTATAAATTTTATTTCATACCGTAATTTACCCACGACTGAAAACCCCTCACCATGTATCCTCTGTAGATTTGCCTTTAATTAGCAGATTTCCATATTTTAATCATAATTGCTTCTCAGGAGCGAAGAGCTGCGGCCCTACCTTGTACAGTTTCATTAGTGGGACTCTTTACGGGGATTTAGGGGACTTATTGTTTAAGTCGCATCAAATTTGTCGCCAAAATCAGCATCAGCTATCAGCATTGTAATCCTTAAACACCTATTTTTAGTTTTTCCTCTTGAGGGATTCATCCCAAGTGTCTGGTAACTGATACGTGACAAATATTTTTCATGAGGTACCAAGGATTTTATTTTTTTCTTTTCAACAGCCCATAATCAGACATATTCACTGACATCTGGCAGACATTTCTCCCGGTGAAATGCTTCCGAACAATGGCAGCTCGCAACTATTTGTATGAGCCTAAAGCCATGGAAATGGTCTAATAATGTAAAATAATGTCCAGTCATCTCAGTGAGCCGTTTTCCTTTCCACATGCTGGATGCAAAAAAAAGACCCAACATTTTTGAGTTTGTATAAGTGTATTGACATTTCTATTGCTTCTCCCGG
Source organism: Cynodonichthys magdalenae (assembly GCA_031762555.1). Lineage (NCBI taxonomy): Eukaryota > Metazoa > Chordata > Actinopteri > Cyprinodontiformes > Rivulidae > Cynodonichthys > Cynodonichthys magdalenae. The sequence continues at coordinate 10,980,105 of JARVJO010000180.1, read as the reverse complement.
TAAAAAAATGTGCCCACTTTTGATTATCTAGTCTATGTCTCGTGGGTGAAAAAACAAACAAAAAAAAACATCTGATTGTTCTCGCACAATGCGGTGCATGTCTCCCTCCGTAGCTTGTCTTCAGCACTTCAAGCTCCGATTCACAAGAAAATAGTCTCTGTTGAGCTTTGCTCAGCCAGGAAGGCTATTATACACATTATGTAGCAACGTGGCGCTTTTACTGTTTTTGGTTCTATACGTTAAGATCTTTGCTCAAGTTACCCAACTCACACCAGAATGACAACATTGCCTGATTTTGCCTCCAGAACTGTCCTGGTTTCTTCCAGCTGTCTAAAAAGCTGATGTTCTGTTTCTAGTGTTTTTTTTTTGTGATGTTTTACATGGAGCACAGACATGTTTGTAGTATTTGGAGCCTCTTTACCAAAATTAGCTGATTATGTGTCAAACCACAATAAAAGCAAGCCCTGCTTGTTTTATTCAGAGTAAAGTACCCAAACTAAAAGCTTACTGACTATTATGACACCTGTATTTGCCTGTTTAGTTTATGTTCTATTTCACAGTTCAATTCTCAAATTTAAAAAAAAAAATGAATCGCAGTGCTTACTAAACAGAATTTGACAACTTTAGTAATTTTCAGGATTTGGATTTTAAACTGTTCAGTAGCACAGTTACTGAAAGCCAACCGTTTACAGACTGGACATACAGCAATAAGGGGCGGAGTTAGAGATGTGGCCAGGGTGGCACTTGCCACCCCTGGAACCTGATTGACCACCCCTAAATGATTCACAAGTAGGGTGGGGTTTGCAAAGATGGGCATACAATAAGAAGCATTTTTTGCTAGCTGAGGTATAACATGGGGATTTATCTTGGCTATCATCACGCCCAATTTCAGCTCAGTGTTTTAAAAAAATAGCTGAGTTGTAGCCATTTGAAATTAGCTTTGGCAGCTGTCTTGGATTTTATATTTCAAATATTATTTAGTAAAAACATTTTTCTGGCTACTATGCTAATTTTCAGCTGTGTGTCTTTAAAAATGGCTAAATTATAGTCCTTTGTGAAATTAGCATTAGCAGTTAGCTTAGTTGGAACTAAGAATCTGCAAGTTTTTTTTTTTTCATTCTTCACTACAATCACACAATTTTAGCTCAATATTTCTTAAACAGATGAATTGGAGCCATTTGAAGTTAGCTGTTAGTCTGCCACCCCATGCAACATGTTTGACTCCCCCTCCACCATCAATTAAACGAATACAGTCTACTTGTTTTTGTCTGATTTAAAATCAATTAGATTTTTAAAAAATCCTTAAGCTTAGGATTTAAAATCTGTTTTTATATTAAATCATTGGCAGACCAAATTATAGTTCATTTATATAATACATATACAAACAAAAAAAGATTGTGTTTCAAAATCACTTTTTGTATTTCTTTAATAAATCTCATGTCTGCTCTATTATAACTGCTGCACTTTTGTGCACAAGTTGGGTTAAGATAGCTCCACCATCAAAAGAAACACAAGATTAAGGGTTCATTGTTTTATTACCCGATTCAGTTTTGTAGTGTTTGAAGTTTTACTTGAAAAATACTGTTTGAACTTTTTTTTTTTTTTTTACATTCAAGATTAAATGCTTCTTTTTCTAATCTGTTCAACATTTTGAGACATCATGATTGAATTAAAAGTAAATTATAGCAGGCAAGGCGTCTGGTGCAAACAAATGGAAAGGTCACCTTTTATTAATGCGGTGCTATGTCGCCTCTGAGTAATAAGACTGTGTTACGCAAGTGAGCTCCAGGACTTTGTACACAAAGTGGTTCTTAGATAATTTAACTCCGAACAATGAGCACTTCTAACTAACTGAACAAAATGACATTTATGTCACTCTGAAGCGTTATTGGCTGCTCAAAGTGATGAATACTCAGAAGCTGTGGACCTGTCTAGACAAATCATGGGATTTGACTAGTGAATTAAACTTTGTACAGTATTGTTTTAACGACAAATCATGTTGAATGGTAAAAACGAGGAAATTAAATTAACATAAGAAAAGTAATTTAGACAGCTCAAATCAGCTAAAGGACATCTAACTATTCATAGATGTCAGGCTAAATTTAGTGTTGGTCAAAGATCTGTGCAGTAGATTGATTAACTTCATCATAGATACAAAATATTACATGTTAATCTTTGGGTCAAAATGAAACCATCCCAATAAAGGTCTGCAAACCAGCCTGTTTAAGTGTTGGTCAAAACCCTCCTGCTATTACATTTTTTGTTGTTTTTTTTTTTAGATAGGCAACAACCATGTTTTTTACAAAATGTCAAACTAATAGTTTGATTTTAACAAACTCCCCTTAAAGATGACTCACCACAACAAACCAACCTTGGCAAACAAAAACTGGCTATACCTCTGTCAGTTTAGCAAATATTGAACTAAAGCATGGTCTGGTAGTAGCTTTGACTGATTGCCAACTTGTACTCTGAGCACTAACTGATCATACAAGATCTGTTCTGAAAACTTTGCCATGAGCCACTAGTCAACTCTTGTTCGTGTGCTACAGAAATTTGTCATGAATACATGCAAAGATTTTAATGAAGCACTCAAAAGTAATTATTGGCTGTACATCTACAACTGATTTACATTTGGAGTCGAGCCATTTCAAGCTGGCTGCCACAACTGACCTTAAAAAGTACAAAAATGGCTGTGACTCAATGTTTTTCAGCTAATGAGCTAAAACCTGGTATGACTGGAGCCGAGCATTGTCCAACACATTTTGTGGGCAACATGTTTGATTAAAGCTCAAGCTTTAACTGTTGAAACAAGCCAGTGTGCGTGCGTGTGTGTGTGTGTGTGTGTGTGTGTGTGTGTGGGTGTGTATATATATATATATATATATATATATATATATATATATATATATTGACCAGTGGGGCCTG
>JARVJO010000180.1:10936582-10975893 GCA_031762555.1 Cynodonichthys magdalenae | reverse complement strand
GAAAATTGTAGATTCACACTGAAGGCATCAAAACTATGAATTAACACATGTGGAATTATATACTTAACAAAAAAGTGCGAAACAACTGAAAATATGTCTTATATTCTAGGTTCTTCAAAGTAACCACCTTTTTATTTATTTATATATATATATATATATACATATATATAAATAAAACATTTTAAGAAATGGCAGTTTTATTACAAGTGTACAGCACCAAAACATAGCCTAATTGTTTATCTACAACTAACACAAGTAAGATTTTTGCCACGACTATTTGACTTTAGCCTGCACCAAAAACAGGGGAAAGAAATCACTACCACAGTGAATTTTACATATATGGATCTAAAATTTTTCGATGTTGTAGCTGACAGTCATTCACAAAACGTACCCCAAGCTGCAACTTATTATAGAAAGTATGAGACTGCACGTCATTTTAAAGTTTGCTTAAAGTGGCTAAAACTTTGATATTGATGTTTGTATAAATCTTCATTCCATCTGGAAAATTTATCATTTTAGTCTTTACAAGTGGAACTGAATTCGTGAGCTCATGGACTGGTTACGGCCCAGGAACCACCAGTTGATGGTGTCTACTTTAGGGCACTCATACATTACTTTTATAGCAGCTTGTTAAAAACAGCTCATTCAAAGAGATTAAATTCCCAAAGACATGTCTTAAAAATATTTGATACACTTGACACATAGTTCCTTTGAAGAACCAAGAACTTTTTCTCTGTTTACATTTAACAATAGGACTTAGTTTAGTCTGGTCCTGGACTCGCATGCCTTCCGACATTCCTTAAAACTGAACCTCAGGGACACACAGGGTCTTCCAGTTTTCATAGTCTTCTTGGGGAGATGATGGGAGCCCACCTCTGCCATTTCCCTGAGCATGACGGCGCCCCCCTTCCCGGCTCTCTGAATCAGCATGCCTGCATTAAGCGCTCCTAATCGCTCTGCCACCATCACCGTCACCCTGCTACTGTCTTGTCCTCACTCCTCTGTATGTGTCCTGCCTGTGATGTATCACACGGGCGCCGTTCCTCGATAGAAAGCTGTGGTGCTCATTAAGATAAGGGATGATAGCAAAAATGGAAAAAAGGCAGAGAAAGCAAAAGGGAATGAGATAAAGCTAGTGCCTGTTGGATTTGTTCCACTTCATTGTTTCTGTATTTCACTGCCCACCCTTCCTGCACCACCATTCTGTCTTTTGATTCATTTTTTTAAATCGATTTTAAAGTGAAAAATAAAAAAAGCTGAGCTAAGTTGCCCTTGGACTGGTTGTTCTATTTAGTTTTTCCCATTACAACTTGTCATTAACATACATTTATACATTTCTACTATTTACACTTTCCTGTGTTCTTTAAATGCAACACAAAACTGTGAGACTACAACAAATTGTCAGTTTCAAGAGGGTGTTATGGGACTTGTAGTCATAGAACCACTGATGTTTGAAGGCTTTATGTGGTTTTCTCAAATGCTGGTTAAAAAGATGCAACTACAGCTCCGTCAGATAAGACGGGAATGCATGGCGCCAGAGTGGCCATCAGCGTCCTTGGCAGTAATCTGTGTTCAGAAGCCTCGCCGTGTTGCTCAAAATAAAGCTGACAGATGCTAATCCGCGGAAGTCAACCTTGATCCGAACAACAGATGCGCCATGACCAAAACTCTCAGAAGTGCTTCAGACCTGACAGGCTGTCAAACCGTGCTGTTACAGAGACAGGCAATTTGATCAGGATCTACTTTTCGTGGCGTCTCCTGACTCGATGAGCGTGTCACTGTGCTGATGAAAAAGGGATTAGCGGTAATGTAACGTGATATCTGAGTTTTCATCTTTTTTTTTTTCTTTTAACCGAATGCCCTTACTGAAACAGATTTACACCATTTCTGACAGGTTTTACATAATATCTGACACTCTTCTTCTAAAGCTTAAATTATAACCGACCTCTCAGAGACCTCCTTTTTTTTAGCACCATTAAGGAGTTAATTTAAAATAAGTTCCCTTTCTTCAATTTTTTTAATACATTTCCCAACCATAGCTATCTAATTATGTAATCATTATAATAAAAATCCTGCTTCACTTCCTCTTTTTTGCATTGCCTTAAGAAGCTGACCCACCTGGAATACCCAGTCATAATAGGGGCTGCTCAGTAAAATAAAAGTCTGTGAGGTTTCAAAAGTTCTTTAATCAAAGGCCTAACATTCATTATGCATATTGTCCACAGTTTTTTTTATGTCGGTTTTAAATCAAGATCATTAAATGTTGAGAAATGTAAGCGTTTTAGCCAGTTTGGTTAAATCTCAGAAATAAACAGTGTATTTTCCATATTTGACTGCTTTCTTTTCAGAAAGGTGACAAAAGTCTGAAGGCCATTTTGACAGATTGCAATTAACACCGTTGACCAATTGATGGCGAGTTATCATATTAATTAGCTGTTTCACTTTACATCCATGACCTCCATGACCTCGTTGGTTTTACTGGAAATGGCAAGTTCGAAGTTTCTTCAAAAAGCCCAATAATGATGACTGTGTTGATATAAGAGTTGAAAAAGGAGGGACTGATGCTGTGGAAGAGAAAGGACAAACAACTAATCAGCCCTCTGCAACTAAATATAAAATAAATATTATTCAATTTTTACCATAAAAAAGGTGACGAGTAAAAATAGATTTTGAAAAGACTTTTTTGACCCTGTTGGTCAAAATGACAAAGCAAAAAAGTCTAGCGCGACCTCTGTGTGATGGCTTATGTTATGTGATCTGTTAGTACTTGGAGTATATATTGTGAATGACTATCAGCTACTACCACACTAAATTTTTAACTCCGTTTGAATAAAGAGGACTGAATTCTAGCCTTTTTTGTGTGTTTTCTGAGGTCATTTGGTAGTGGTGGCTGGTTTGAACTGGGGTGACTCCAAACGTTAATAAGATTTAGATGTATGTCAGTTGATTACTTTGCAAAAGTTTCATTATTGATTTAAAAATATCATTAAAATCCTTGCAGTGTTTATATCAATATTTATTTATTCCAATAATTAATTATCAAAATTTAAATGCAAATGTTTTCATTTATGTTGAGTTCACACGGCATGATAATTGTGTTGATTTTTGGCCCAATTTTGCCCTTTCAACAATCTTAAGGTCGCTTTTCTTGTGAAAAGTCAGTTATATAGCCAATGATTACATTCTGAATGTTTAATTAAAATTTGTTCAGTAACAAAAACATTATCAGTCCATAATATGACGATGATAATTTGGCCCTTGCCTTCCTACACAGTGCTCATTTCTAGTTTCCCTTCTCTGCTCCATCTGGGATTTCTCCCATAGGTAATGATTTCTTCGGTAGAATTTTAACCAGACCAACCAGCGAACAGAAGGAGGAGCTGTGAACGACGACGTCGGTTTTCTGCACTGTTTTACTTTGCTTGTAGTTTAGAAATGGCAACAGAGGAAGTGAATGGAGCCAGTCCGTGTTGACAAGGCTTCCAAAATAAATTAAACTTGTCTCAAAGACTGCAGCACTCATTTACAGCCATCTCGTTTGGCTCCATACCTCTATGTTGTTTACAGCGCACACAATTTCCAGTTAGCTTCTTAGCTTAGCTTCCTTCACGTTGGAGTTGGCGTTCTACATACGACACAATCAAATGTTAGCTTTTGGCTAAATCAGGTCTAATCGTTTTAAACCTCAACAGAGTCCACACCTCCAGTAAGAAATCGTTTCTCAATAATCGAGGTTCAAGACCCTCTGTACGAAGCAAAGCAGAGAACAAAAGTTTTTTTTTTACCAGGCTATGAAGATGACACAATTGGGTGTAAAAGTTATGGTAACAAACACTTTTCTCAGAAAGAATAACACAAATTACCTAAAACATTAACAAATTTGTGCAGTTTTTAAAAAATTACACACTATTGGGGAAAAAATGTTTAAAGCAAGAGGTGCCAGCTATGTAATTAGCCCTTTTTTCCAACTGTCCTCCCTTTTACTTCCAGCATTTCATTCCCCTGCGCCCTGACTGACAGCTTTATTTTTTGAGGAAAGCATGCTGCTGGACTTTTGTTCTAAAAAATATCCCATTCTGCCCATTAGAGCCTGGCTAATTGGTGTTTCTCATTTGCCTCTGCAGCAACAGTGCACCTAACGCAACATCTCATCCTAACATTGTGCCTGGAGCTAATCGAATCCACTCATCAGAACACTCATTAATGAACCTGACATGATTATGGCCACTTTTCACTTTTTGTTGACATTATGAAAGAAAAGAAACCCAGGGAACGCTGCTGTCATTTCTGATTTGGATAATTACTCATTTTGATGATTATTTTTATTTTACCTGAAGGCAGAATTTGTTTAAAAAGTCTATTTTTCACATGATTTTACTCAAAATTAGCATCTTTTTTGAATCGTTTTTACTGTAATGTTGTAAATGTAGTAAAATCATTCAAAATCTTTACAGCAGCCATACATTAACACTGCGTTATCAATCATTTATTTGAAGCCGGAGACACAAAAGGCAAAGGAACCCTTGGAATAAAGTTTGCACAGCTGGTTACTTCCTGTCTCTTGTTCCAGCTTTTTCCATAAAGCTGTCTGTGTGAAAATGGGGCTCATTAAGATTCTAGTAACCTACTGCACTTAGAAATGAGTGAGTGTGGATAAATGTTGGACAAAAAAAACAATCAAACAAAAAAAAATCCTTTGCTGCAGTCGAATTGTGGTTATTAACTGCTATTGGCTGGACTGTTGCATTTAAACTATAATTTTAAATGTGAGGTTTATACTTGTAATTTATAACTAGGTCCTGGTTGTGGATTTCCTGTGCAGGGAGACTCAAGTATCTGTGTTTAAAGGCATATTACGTAACTAGACTCACAAAAATGTTGATTGGTTGAGTTGAGCATCATTTTATTTGTATTTTCTGAAAGTTGTTCCATAATTTGTGACTCACTGGTGTTTTCACCAGTCCTGTCATGCTCCTTTCAATTTCAACTGGATTTTTTTTTGTTTTTAATTCTTTGCCTTTAAAAAGATTTAAAAGTCCAGTTCTATCTAGAAGTTTGAAAAGTTATATTTTCTACCATATGCTACATAGCGGGCTTTGGAAATTTGGGTAAGATTTGGTTAAAAACAAAAACTAGTAAACTCGACTCATTAAAAGGAAGGAAAAAACATTTTTCCCTCATAACCAAATAAATGCATTTGTGGGAATATTTGGGTTGCGCACATAAAAAATTGCTAAATCCAAAAAACTTTTTCTGCTATTGACTTATTTGGTGTTTGGTGGACTGGATGATTGAACTTTAACAAAACAAGACATATTGTATATTGTTCATTCATTTAATAAACATGGGTCTCAGTAGCATGTGGAAGAACCATACGCAGCCACAACAGGCACCTCCTCTTCATGCTGCTCACCAGCATGGTCATACACTAAGGGCTGGAAAACTCCAACCAGCATTCATCACAATTCAGGTAATGTGGTTGTGTTTATCGTTTTATCTTCTTTTTTTATCCATTTTTACCTTATGGAGGTTGTCCCTGATAAACCTGGCTCTGAGGGGGCAAATGTCATAAAGGATGCACCAAAAAATCGATTCATATCAGAATTGTGATTTTCATTAACAAAGATTCAGAATCGATTTAAAATATCCCAAATTCTTCATGGGTGCAACTCTTAAATGCAAATTTCTTTAAAATGTAGCAGAATTTAAGGGGAAATAAACAAGTTTTATAAAACGTTTACTGGAACACAAAATATAAATAAATAAATTAATTAATTAATAATAACCAAGAAAACCAAAACTATGTTTGGTTAAATTAGGACCTGCACTAATTCTGCTTTGAGCTCTTAACAGATTTATTCTTATTATCAAAGTAGCCAAAACTTTACTTGCGCTTGACCACAGCTGCTAAAATAATCAAATATCCATGTTAACTAAAGGAGGCATATGCATGCACCAAAGTAATTATACCAATTTGTATCTAAAATTATATTAATTGGTAAAATGTCACTCTGTTTAAAATTCTAAAGCTTAATTTTCTTTAAAGTTACTGCAAAAACTCACTGAAGATTTGATTAAAAGTCCCTAACGCACACACCAAAACACATTATATTCTCATTTTTACATATGAAAAATTACGGCTTTGAAATTTAATTTAGACCGGATAGTTTGGTTGGTGTCAAATCTAATTGGTAAATTTTAATTTTACACACCGAGAACTAAACAGCATAAGCAACAACTTTGTTTCTCCTGTTTGTTTTTTCTCTCTCGCTGTAATTCTCTTCATCCTGATTGAAAATGCCCAAGTTAATGAAGCTAGGGAAGATGTATTAAAGGGATTATTTGCCCAAAAAAAAAAAAAACACCCACAAAAACAATCACTGGATGTAATCAGCCAGCAGGATATAAAAGACTTGTTCCTCAACATGAGTCAGGTCTGTGAAGAATTGATCACAGCGATTGCTACACACAATGTGCTCAATAGGTTTGGGGGTCCCAAATTAGAATATGGCATTACAAGATTGCACAATTATGCTAGAATGTGATGCAAATAGGAGGATGTAAGTATCAAGTGCTGTCATAAAAAAGCCATTTTATGTAAATCCATGCTTTATACAAAAACAATAATCTAATATAAGCGGTTTTTATTCTAACTTTTTGCTTTTAAACTTGGCTCTACAAGGATATGCTGATTGCTTGAAAAGACATTTTCTTTTAATTAAGTTATTTTCTTTGCTTCACAAGAGTGGACATTACAAACTGATCCATGCCTAAGTTGTAGACTTAAGGGTTTTACTACACTGAATGAAAACCCTGCTTTGGATCACAACTTATCTTAAAACCCTCCTTTGTTGTTAAGGCAATCACAATGTTTTTGCTTTTAGTACTTTTTCTCCTGTTATTATCCGCTTCCTCACCAAACCCACGTGTTTTAGGGACCATCTTCCCACATATACCCACAACCAAACCTTAGCTGGAGCACAACTTACTCAAACTGCACCAGGATGTACATAAAAGCTCCCATTACAAGAATTGATTCTACACTACATTGTCTAAATGTCACTATTTGTGGAATGTATGCTCAAAACAAAACTGTTCACAATAATTGTTTAACTAGAGCAGCAAGATAACTGTACCCAATTATGACATTATCACTTGTAAGTATAACTTGTAATATTTATGACAGATTTAAATAAACACGCTCTGACTATACATTTACCAAAACAGCACATGTAATATTTGACAAAAATTGGCGTGTACCAAAAACAGACCATTCTAATGTACATGTTGTGAAACAGATGCTGAAAAAATATATATAAATTTTATTTTAGCAGTATAGTCGATTGGAAATATTATGTGAACCAGGTTTATTAAGGAGAAAATGTAAAAAAAATGGCAGAAACATTAAGAGCATTAAGAGTTTATAGGCCAATTGAGGTTATTTTCACCAATCTTGCTTCAAATTCTCTTGGCAGCTAAATGATACTGATGTTTACCATTAGTAAACTGCCACTACACTCCACCCAGGACCCTGATGCACTCCCACCATTATAACTCATAACCTTGCTACAAAAGTTTTGCGCAATCGTAAAACCTTAGCAGCCTTATCACTCTGTCATAACAGAAGCCACACATTGTTTTTAACCCTCCTGCTGTCCTTGGGTCAAAATAACTGCGATACATCACGGGAAATTTTGACCCAAGGACAGCAGGAAGGTTAATGTAGGCTTGAAGAGCTCAATGCCTCAAGATTTTGTCATAACCCCATACATGTCAACCACTTACAATGTTTGTCTGTTTTTTGTCCTTTATAAATTTGGAAATTTTATAGGAAAAAAAGTCCATAGTACTTTCACACAATACAATGGGGAGGTTGTATCAGCAATAGCGATAGAGCAGGTGGGTTAACAGCGTTGGGGATGGGAAAGGGCAAGGCTGGCAGCGACTGCAGGGGAGCAGGTATCGTCGAATGGGAGGAGGAAGAGGGAGCAGGGCTGTTTCAGAGAAAATTGGGGGCCTGAGGTAAAAGGGACCTAGTGGACCTCCAACCTGAATGGCCTCTAAACGTCAGGAAGCCCAACATAGACACATACTGTTTAAGTTTACCCACACTTTATGACAACAAAAAAAAATTTAGAGTGCAACATTTGAACATTTTGAAAATGCACCAACATCCCATGCAAGTGAATAAAGTGCCGGCTGCTTTATTAACTGTAAAATCCAACATAAACAAAAGTGCACACATATATGTACAAAATATCTAAATCTGCTGCTTGCAAGCCTTAGCTTCAACAAAACAACCACAATGTCTTCCATATTCAAAGACTTGAGCACAACTTGACATAAAACCAGTCCAGTCTTGGCTCATGGTGGACCTCATGTACGTTTAGTTAGGGGTCCTAGGTCAGCTTGGCACCCTAGGCATATGCCTGGTTTGCCCTACCCTATTGCATGGAGTGAACTTAGCATTTCCTTACTGGCTGGCTTTAATATGTAAAGAATCTGAAGCTGAGTTTTTTTTTTTTTTAATCTGAGATTTTCTCTATACGTCTGCATACAATTGACATGATTGTAACACTGCAAAAAATATTTATGTTCTGGCTGAGTATGTTCATTGCAGTCTTGATCCAGTCTAAATGTGACCTCGCATAATATTGTATGAACCCATCAAGTTTCTGTGCAAGAGATCGTAAAAGTCATCAATCATCCTCATTGGCAAGAAAGCGTTTTTTGAAATTTTGTTAAGTTTGAGATTTCTGTAGCAACGTGTCACTCCAAAGCTTTGCCACTATGAAAATTAGTATTCCTAAATTTCCCCTGCGTGGGCTATTGCCAGGCTGAAAACTGAAGCTTTTCTTCAAGATTTTTTGGGTAAGTGTTATTTGTATTTCAAGAGAGAAATTACGGAGGAGAGTGTTGGCATTTTACTGTGACCAGAGCAAAATAATTTTACTAAGACCTCTGGAGATAATTTAGTCTTATGACAAAAAGGTCATATCATCTTTAAAAATCAAGAGGTTGTATAAAACATAAAGACACAAAGCCCTTTTTAAACTTCCTACAGTAACTGTATCTGACAATAAAACAAAAAAAAAAATCTGACAAACTTTTGTCAGTTATTCTCCCATTTCTTTGTCATTGTCTATAATTTGTGAAAACGAGGCTCATTTTCATGTCTTTTTGTTGTAATCTTATTCAAATGCCTACCAGTCACCAAAAAAAGAATAATTGGCCAAAGCGAAAGGGTGAGAATAGATTCAAATCTGTCTCGGCTCATCGCGATGCTGCAATCAGGGTGTCAGTCAAACTGAAAAGGTGAGGGCAGGAACGTAGGAAATCTTCTCTACTAAAGAGAACGTTTTCAATTCCACACAGCCACCCTGAGAAATCTAGCTTCCAGCACTTGTTTACACGAGTATTTCCACTTTATTTATGTTAATCAAAAGAAAAATCTTCTGTTTTTAGAGTGACTCGCTTCTTAAATTTGTTTGTTTTCATTTAAAACTGATTTATACATATTTTTTTGCCACAGAAATTGTGCCATTTGCATATAAAACTTATAAAAGAGCTCAGAGGCTTCAGATTGCGTGTTAAAATCTAATTGGGTCAGTGTTGCAGGCTGTTACATTTAATAAATATTATCAATCATTTCTTTGTAGGGTTTAAAAGAAGGAAGTTGTTAGAAGCAGGCGGAAAAAAATGATGAAACTCTGGGAAAGTGAGGGTTGCAGTGAATTGAGTTTGAAAATAATTCTGCTCTAATTTCTCATCTGCATGAATGGTTTTGAAATTTCTAGTATTTTTTTTTTCTTTAACTTTGCTTTTCGCTGCTTAGACTGTATAGAATAAAAAACATTGTCATGGTTTTTAACTGCATTTTTAGTTCAGCACATATGAGTATGTGAAGTTTAATATCCGTTTGCTTTCTGTTTAGTTGCGATCTAAAAGATTCAGGTTTTTTCTTGCCTTTATTTAGACTAACCTTCACTATTTCTATGGCTACTTTCCATCTATTCATTTGAAATGTCATCCAAGAATACTAGATTCCTGCTGCACTCAGACTTCTGATTGAGGCTCACAATGAACAAACCAACCTTCAGTTTCAGGGGAGAATGTGGCAGAAGGTTAAGATTTGCAAACTGAAGTAAAAGAGCCAATGAACAAACTACACAGTTAAAAGGCACTGACACAGAACAATGTTTTAGGTGCATTCAGTTCATTGGGTTCTTACATTTGTTCTTATAAAAAGAAAAAAGCCACATGCCATTCAAAAGTGAAGCTTCCTCAGCGTGCAGCACACATCAACTCTGATCCCACCCACCGTCTCACAGCTGCAGGCATTCCGTCATTAAATAATCCAGACGAAGATGAAAGCGACAGACATCTGAAATGTGCCCGATCGTCTCAATCATAGTTTTAATTTTAGCAAAAGCAACAAATGATACATGCAGACGTACTGCATCTGTTTCATGTTAAAGCAGATATTTTAGGATTAATAAATGTAGTTACGCAAGCAGATCATAAACTTTCTATCTAGAGCACGAGTCAAACTCAAAGCCTGTGGGCCAAATGTGGCCGCCGCTGCATTTTATGTGGCCAGCAAGAGCTTTAAAAATGATTTCATGTCTTTTAAAATAAGTTTGTTCTGCTTTAATGCCAGTGATGTAATAAACCATAAACTACATTTCCCATAATGCACGTTGAATATTTTGCTTGAAAAAAAATTGCTATCACACCACTATGTGGAGGTGCACAAGGTTCAAAAGTAAGTCGCCGAAATTCTTCGCGTATAATCTCCATTACACTGCATTTTCGCTGGCTACTTTTGCAGCAGCCCAGTAGTACTGGAAAGTGGGAATTTCCCACTTACAAGAACACCCCTCCAGTGGGAATTCCCTTTTTAAAAAAGGAAGCGTTCGGAATTCAAGATGGCGGCTACTCACAACAACCTCATCAGGAGCGACTGTGGTAGAGTGGTTAGGGGAATTGTCCTGGAACCGGTAGGTTGCCAGTTCAATGTCTTGCTCCAGCTGTCTCAGTTGTTGTGTCTTTGGGCACGACACTTCACCCCACCCCCCACCCATGCATCTGATGATGATTTAAGCACTGATTAGTCTCCATAGGAGGATTTGTACATGTTTGCTTTGTAGAGACCTAATAGAGTGCTGTATGAATGGGTAGGACACAGTAAAGCACTTTGAGTATCCTGGTTGGATAGAAAGGTGCTATATAAACACAGTCCTTTTACTTTTCAGTGTTTATAAAACGATTGGTGAAGACATTGTTTCTATCCACGAAACATCATGTAGAGCTAAGTTATTGTCAGTTAGTTGTGCTCCGTAGAAATTAGACAAGATATTTACATCAATTCCCATAATCATAGCAAGCAAGTTAGGTTAATAATAAATAAAATAATGTTATCTGGACTGATTTAAATGTTAAATTTATACAATCTTTAAGGTTAAACTGGTTAAAAATAACACAATTTAGAAAATAATAATACATTTTATTTTAAGGCACCTTTCACGGCACTCAAGGACACCGTAGAATTAAAATACAATATACAGTATAATGCAGTAAACAAATACAACAACAAATGAAAATAGCAATAAAACATCCTGAATAACATAATGTGAAATATAGGTAATGATAAATGGAGGTTAAACTGAATATGCCTGTTTGAAAAAGAAGAGTTTTAATTCATGATTTAAAGATGGAGATGTAGTAGTAGTAATAGTAATAATAATAATAATCGTTTCAACTTTGATATCTTTTAAGCTCAAATAAGAAGTTGGTGGTAACTGTTTTACTAACTTGTACCATATCGAACTAGCAACACAGTTTAAAACAAATTCTTGTAAAAGCTGTTGAACCCCAAAAATATTTTTTTCCCTCAAACAACAAATAAAACTAATAAAAATAGTTCATTTTAAGCAACACTATGTTTATCTCAGCATCAAGTATGCAAAACGACCTGACGGTAGCTAAATAAATACAGTATAGTAGTTTAAACACTATATTAGTGTATTTTATACTGAAGGCACAAACGATTTATGCTCTAATTTTGCTTTTGATAGTAGAAATGGCAACAAGTTTTACAGAAATTAGGTGTTATTTTTTTAAGTTTTATAGAAAGAAACAAGATATTAAAACTAACGTGAGAATTAGGTTGATATGTTCAGGGAGCGTGGATATTCTAATTTGAAACCTGTGCTTTGCATACCTCCCCAAAGGCTCCCCAAAAAACGAAAGAGATTTAATTTGAGGTAGATAATGGAGGTTTAACGGTCCTTTAAAAAAAGCCTCCTATGTTGTGTTTGCTTGGTTTAATGCTTTTGATTTGTTTGTTTATTCTCTCTCCGTGTCTCTGTGTGATTTCCCATGGCTTCCCTGTGGTGCCGTGCTAAATGAAGTGAAGTCTACACACACGTGCACACACACACGTGCACACTCACACAGTGGCTTCCCAGTCTAGCAGCAAGGCAGAGGGTGGTATCCATCACTGCTGCTTCCATCTTAGGGGAGATGATTGATTCATAGACTGGTCTGGATCATGTGATGAAGGCCACAGCTGTGGTACATTATTTTGTCTCTTTCTGGACACAAAACATGACATCTACACTAGCTTTAACAGAAATCATTGTTCAACTGAGTTACGTTAAAATGGCTTGACTCTGCACCTAACCCGAGACCGAAACCAAGACCAAGACCAGAATGTATCGAGACAAAACCAAGACTTTTAGGGGCTGTGTCCAAGTCAAGACCAGAAAAAAAAACAAAAAAACAACTAGTGCCCTAAAACATACAGTATACTGTACACAGGTACCTACCTTAATATGTATAGCTAATATTGACTAAAGTTCTCTGTGTGAGGGCCAGGTAAAGAATTTTGGTACAGAGGTGGATTGCTAACAGTGGCTAGCTTATCTAACATCACTTACACATAGCTTACATTTCTTTGTGCTTCTTTTCTAAGTGACAGTAAAAGTTTGACATATTCCCCATCGTCTCTGAAAGCGAAGCACTGGAGGGTTAAGTTTAGGACTAAGGTGTGAATTGAGTTTAGGTATGTACTGGTGGGGTTAGGGTAAGGGGTCAAGGTTAGGCTATAAAACCTACTGGAAATGAATGGAAGTCATTGAATGGTCCTAATAGGTAGCACAACGGCTCAGTGGTATTGATGCCTCACATCAAAAAAGGTCCAGGGGTCGATCCCCTGTTCGGATCTGGGGTCTTTCTTGAGACTGGTGTCAAATACTACAACATTGTTCTGCAGACCCTAAGTAGAATGTTCATTTATCTGGGTGATCTTGCTTTAACGTTAATCCTCCAATCAGTTGCAGACACTAAAATGTGCACTTATAAGAATCCTTTGGATGACCATGGAAAAGAGCAGACATCTAAATCTATGTAATTTACTCATTAAGATTCATGAACAATGAAACGCTATTTAGCCAGCTCCTCCTCCATCCCTCTCCTGCTCCGCCGTGTCCATCTCCTAATCAGATTAAAACATTATATTTCAGGTTGTCGCCTTAATCAGTGTAATAAAGGGTCAGTGGGAGCGTTGATGCCCATTAATGCCATTAGACTGCAGCTGAAAGGAGAGGATTTGCAGAATCTGCCAGATCACCGCTGCTCGGAGAAGGTGAGTCTCAGGTGAGGCTATTGATCTGTTTACTCCCTCATGAGCTGGTGGGACCTGTAGGAGCCGCGGCACGGGAGCTCTGAAGGGGCTGTAAAGTACTCACAGGAAAAGGTTGCTGCTTTGCTGTATAACTTCACCTCTTATGCTGCTCTCTGGCTCAGGAAAGTATTACCGTGGGAACGTTGTGGAAACGATTCGCTTTGTTACTCATGGGGCTTTTGTTTCGTCTTAAAACGCCCGCATGGCAGATTGCGTGGCTGACTCAATGAATTTGGATAAGAGCTCGGTTTTGGGAGAGCAGATATTTTTTTTTTTCTTGGTTGGCTAATTTTTATTTTCCATGAATCAAATAAAAAAAATAATAAAATAAAAAAAATTCAATCTGGACGTGACCCAGAACTCTGACTTTTGTCAAATCTTTTGTTTTGCGTCCCTTCATGCAAAGTCAGAGCGCTGAGTGGTTTTAATCTACTGGCCTCACGCTGTCATGCCTTCACGGCACAGTGGGCTTGACGAGCCGCCGCTAAGCCCTGCGTGCCGGCGATGGCAGGAAGCGGCCAGAAGCACTGCCAGGCGCTAGTCCAGTTGGACGGCCGCTGCCACTCTCCAGGGGCTGGCATCGATATGCTTCACTCTGCTTTGCTGCCTTCATGAGGCCCAGGCTGAGAGGGAGTGGTCCCTGCCAATTTGATTTATAGCTCCAGATTAGCAACTGCACCGAGAATTGCAGGATGTCATCCTCTTGTGAGTCTGAAGAGGCATTCTTAAGGTTTTGAGCTAATGTACAGACGCTTCATTTTCCACATTATGTCCCTCGCTTGCTGAGATGAACCGCCACATAGTTTTGTGAGCCGCTCTCAGAAACAACCATGAAAGGGGCCGTTATCGGTGACCCCTTAAAAAGTGGCAGCATTGTGCTTTGAAGACTGCACTGAGTGGTGAGACAGAAAGGCCAAACTTTAGTCACGGGTCACCGTACCCTCTGAGCTGAGAGCTTCTCAATGCGTCTTCTTTTTTTCTGCATCTTGTCTTCCTAAGATGTATTATTTCTTTGCTACAAAGTTCACTGATAAATTTTTACCGAGGTTCAGACGTGCATATTTGGTTACTAGACCAAAAAATAAAAAAGATAAATCAGAGTAGTATTTAGGAGAATTCATCAATAGAGTTCTACCATCTTTCTTTACTCCATTTCTGGGTCGATTCCTTTATACTCCTATTTGGTCAGGCTGGCTGATTCAAAGACACAGGTCAGATGAGGTCAACTTATATGGATTTAAAGCAAACCAGACTCCCCTTAAGTCTTGTTTATTTCTCTTTAAAGCAAGACTTTGTATATCTGAGATTCTGTAGAAAGACTCTCAACAATTATTACCTTACCTCTTGTAAATAGCACTTTAAACTGCCTCAGTTTGTTGGAATATCATTTACACTGCAAAAATTGTCCATTAAACCAAGTCTTACAATCTTATATCCAGCCGAAAACTATTTTTGATTTTGTTTTTAGACTGATAGACTAAGAAGAGCAGAATGGTTTAGATATATAAAATTGTACGACTTGGTTAGATGGTTCAGTTTTTGCAGTGTAAACCTGTATGGATTAATGAAATAATGGCTAATCTGAAAGCAGCTGCTGTCTTAAACCAACTCTGATCTTAAATATTTCACAGTGGCTTATGCAAACACTGTTATAAACCTTTACACTGCTGTGGATTTTGTGTTATTCCAGTATTCTGGCAGAAATGTGATAATCCAGCTGCTGCTATGCTACTTGCAAATAGCCATACTTTTTTTTTCTAAACAAGTATGTGATGCAAAATTGATGCTGGTAGAAACATTTATAAAGTAGACGTTTGGAGTTGCTTTCAGTCTTGTCTAGGTTTGGATTAGCTGTTAGCTCTTCAACCTATATTTCTCTTAAATGGGCCAATTCAAAAAGACATTTACAACAGGTAAGATATTGATTGTTCAAAACCTCAGAACCGTACAAGTATTAAAAAATATTATTTTGACTAAGAAAGAAGAAAAAAAAAATATGAAAGATGTCAGTGGTTTATTCGAAATGACATGAGCTTTGTCTGCTATGAACAAAATAGTTCAGTTTTCTTTTTTATTTCTCCATAAAAAAAACATCTCTTAAATACAGTTTTTCTGCCTTTAAAGGTCCAGTGTTGCTCCATACTTTGGTGTCTGATTTTAAAACCATATCCTAGTTTTTTTACAGGAACCAGACGGAAGCAAAGTCTTTGCAAACACGCCTTTAATCTGGATATCTCTCCTGGGTTCCTCTGCATCTGGCCTGGGAGCAGTTTAGCATTGAAAGAAAAGATCTGAACAGCTAAACTTTTCATATCATTTAGGCTAAAAGTGAGTTAAGATTTAGGATTTGATGTGGATTGGCAAGAAAGAAAACATCACAAGTGGGACTATGCAGCTTTTTTGAGTTGTCAGTTCTAATTCAAATCAAATTTTTTTGCCCTTTTTGCTACAAGTATATATTCATCTGTGTCCTCCTGGAGATATCTTGTCAATACAGCCTTTTAAAGCTCACTGTTAAATGATGCGTTCAATGAAATTCTGTTGACTTTTTACATCAGCTAGTAACATAAAAAGTATTATTCAGTAGTGTTTTTTTATTTTAACTCACAGCTGAAACAAATTAATCAATAAAAACAACGTTTGATTGAAAGCTTTGTTTTTTAATCTCTGGATTGTAGTTTTGGATTTTGTTCTAATGGCATGGTTATTAATCAGAGAACTGTTTCATCTGAACGTTTGAGTCAAAATGTGCTCACAGAAAAAAAACCTCTTTGTTGCAGACAGAAGGCAATTTTACACCTTGAATCAGGATTATAATTTGCAATTATTCGGTGCTTATGGTGTAATGTTTCTGTCCTTGGCCGTCGATCCTCATTCAACAGCAAGAGAATGATAAAAGTCACCAATCAGATCATCGTTTGAATTATGAACCCACAGTTAAAGTACAGAAATGAGGAGCTGGAGTTTGGCACCAGAGATGAATGATGGAAGTTTATTGTCTGAATTCTGGGCCTGACTCACTGACAGAACTGTAATCAATGTTTATAATGAGAGCTGGATGTGAAAACAGTTGGAGTGATGACACCAGGCGATGCTTTCGGGTTAATCTGACACTCGAGCATCACTTTGTCTAGGCATGTTTGAACTCTAGCTTATTAAATTTAATTCTGAGAATGAAAATTAAAGGGGATACAGTGGTAATTCAAAAAAAAAAAAAAAGATGCCCAACTTCACTGATGAATATCTAAAAAGTGGATATTTGACAGCGCTTCTCGTAGAATATTGATTAAATAGGACATTCTTCATTTTGCTGCCCTTCAAATTGGCTAAGATAAATCGGACATGAAGAATAATGGCTAGAGAAAACTGTAATTTACATTAAGCAGGAGCAAAGAGACAGGAAGAAGGCAATGTGAGGAACGACCAAGCTGGGGAATGTTGATCACGTCCAATTAATGCAGCGTGTTTGGTGTTTCAGTACTGCCTGGATTTTACAAACCTTAAATCACTGCCTCCGCAACTGAAATCATCAAAGACGTCCTAACTGAGCAGCACACCAGGATCATTCCTCACTTGGTTTTCAGAGAGCCGTGATCGAATACAGCGAGTTTTTAAACTGCAATTAAATGTCAAAGTCAGCATTCAGGTGTGGATAATTTAGTTGGTAACGAGCTGCCAAACCAGCATCATTAAATCAGACACAGAAGGTGAAAATAATGTTTCAATTTTGATCTATTTATTTTTTTCTTAAGATCTGCACATCTGTGATGATAAAAACCTGAGCTTTTTGGACATCAAGTAATCTTTAGTAACTTTATTTATTGAACTTGGACAAATATGCCATCATTATCTACCTGATGTTATTGATTTACCGCCACTTTACTCTGCAGCTTAACTTTGATTTTCTGTTTGATTCTTGAAAAAGCTGCTTTATTAAAAGTTGCATACTTTAAAGGAATGCATTTCACCCTGGCAGATTGCATGCTGAAGTTTTAAGCAAACATCTTAAGCAATCTATTTGTTCTCAGAGTATGTGTTAAGGATGATTCTCCTCTACTTTTGGCTAGTTTTAGCCATTTTTTTGTTTGTTTTGGTGTATAGTTGATGATTACTTTCTGGGAAGTTCATTAAAATCTATTGGTTCACATGATTTTGCAAACAGACAAACACACATTACATGATTGTCCTTTATGGTGGGAGGCGATAAATAAAATAATGTAAAGACATCGACAAGAAAAAGGCTAAGCTATCCTGTAATGTTGATATGCATTTCAGAATGGAGTGACGTAATCATCTTGTAATCTAACATTAAAGAAAAGATATGTCAACAAATTACCCTTTTATTGGTTTATTGTCATGTTGAAAGACAAAAACACATCATTAAATATTTAAATATGAACTATGAAGCTTGTGACGACTGTTTAAGAGCAGAGAAGATAATGTTTTTAGATATTTATCACTTAAGTACGGAAGACAATTAGGGCCACAGAGCAAAAAAGTTTAAGACTTTAATCTCAGAAGTCAGAACTGTGGAAAATCTATTTTCTTTTGTACTTTAGGTTGTATATCATTCAGCCATGAATGTGGGTAGACTAAATGGTGATAAAAGTCCTTAAAGGTGCAAGAAAATGCCTGGAGTTTCAGTTGCAGTTTTCCTGAGTTGCCACCAAGTGACAATTGAGCGGCCATGTTTAAATCAAAGCCTGTATACTTGACTGTGGAAATGATTTTGTTGTCCACCTCTGCCCACATTGTACCCACTTCAGCTCGCTTTGTTCCCATCTCAACAGGCACTCCCACATTTATAAATTAACCTGCTGCTTAAATAAAGAGATGCAGATTAGAACCAGATTTCAACACTTCTACATCAGCGTAATATTTTAGACTTGGACATTTGCCTTGGATCTTTTCAGATCAAAGCGGAGCTCCTGAGCAGGTGTCAAAACACAACTTCAGCTCTCTTGAGACAATTTGGAAAAAGGTGCTGAATAATTTTGATGGGCTGGAGATGCCAATGATAACTTTGGGATTATTTTGAGAGAAACGTTGTGAAGATTTTTCAAAACCTAAGCAGCAGGACTGTGTGCCTCTGTGACTCACACCAGGAGTGAAATACCATCACTTTATTGCCACAAGAGTCAGGTCAGTGGTGAAGCTGATGGCTGGTTATCATGCATAATAGTCTATCCAGACAATATCTGTCAGGTCGGGTCATGGGGATAGCATTTTGGGCAAGACCTCTCTTTCCACAGCTTCCTCCTCCAACTCTTCTGGGAGGATTCCAAGGTGTTCCCAGACCAGATGAACTCAGGAGCTGCATACTTCAAAGAACCCAGCTAATCAACATGGGCCAGGTCCTTTGTTGACTGTGAAAACCGGACCTAAGTGGCTGTGAATTTGGATGGTCTAGCCTTCGGTTTTATTCCCGTCTTTACCCCAGCATCTGTCCTGTCACCTAGCAACCATGACGGTGCCAAACAGAAGCAATGAAGCTTGGAAATAGATTGAAATTAGCAATATATTCTTATATTAATACTAGTGCTGGGCATAGATTACAATTTTTAATTACAATTAATCTCAAGATATTTTTGCGATTAATCGCAAACAATCACACAGTATAACGGCTGATTACGTCGCAATGATGTGCAGAAAACTGTCAGAATTCAAATGCTCCTCCAATTGCGGCCCAAAAATGTGTCCTCTTTTACCCCCCGATTTGAGGGATGGCTCCAGTGTATACTTCACAGTCCACCCTATCCCTCTCTAAGGGAGAGTCCTGCTACCTTGTGAAAAAAAATCATTTTGACTTCCTGTATCAGTGATCTTGTTTTTTCGGTCACTACCCAAAGTTCATGACCACAGGTTAGGGTAGGAATGTGGCCTATCAATTTCTCCAAAAGTTTATTGTACTCTTTATTTATACTACTACTGTTGCAAAGTCATTAACAGGGTTCCAGCCTTTACCAAATATTTTACTACATGTTGTACTTTTAAAACAGATCTGTACAATAATCTGTATATGTATAGGACTACAAAATGACTAAAAACAAGAAATAGACCAACAAAAAGTTGTCTTTTGTATAACTGTGACCGTATCAAATTGATAAAAACTGTAACACAAGCTGACAAGTCCCACAGACCAGATCAAGGTGAAGTGACATTCAGTAGCAAATAAACCTAAAGGATATTAAGATGTTTGTATGGAATCATGTCTGGCACATTGCCATCGTAAGCATCTCAGGAAAAAAAATGTTGCAAACAATGTCCTGTCGCAAGAGTGGGATTACTTAATGCGATTAGCAGGCCTAGCAAAGCGTCCGCTGCGAATGCGACTCATAATTTCCATTGAGCAGATGAGAAAGGTGTATGACAGAGATTAGAGGAGGTAAACTCTGTTGAGCCGTATACAGTTAAACCCCCAGCTGCCAGCTCTGAACATACCCACTGGGTTTACAACAGGAGCTTATTTACATAATGAGTCCTCGTCATGCAGACTGTTGTCTCATAAAAGCTGGGAATAAAACTTTAAAATACAAGATTTATTTTCACTCAACACCCTCATTCACTTATATATAAACATATATAAGTGAATGAGGGTGTTGAGTGAAAATAAATCTTGTATTTTAAAGGTTTTTTTTATTGCTATTGCTTAAACTGATGATATTAACATTTGAAATTTGAGCTTTTCATTCTTTGTCTACCTGACAAATAACTAATATTCTCTTTTGTTATGAGATTATTTTTGACTCCTTTTTAGGTTTGAGCCATTTGCTGATTTTGATGTAGAATTTCCTCTGTACAAAAACACTTTACTGCAGAAACTTTAGATTATACTGACTGTTTTACTAAAGCAGTATAGTCAGTGGATTTAAAGTAATAACGTGGAGAAAAACAAAATAAAAGTATTTTTTTTTCGTTGATACTTTTAGATATCTACTTGTTTCCCAACAGGTGTTTTAGTTAAAGCTTTGCTTCCTGTTTTTATCTTTTCACCTGTTTCTAATTAGTCAATCAGCACACTTGCCCCATGTCTTGTAAGCTCACTGAGTATATAAAGTCCTTGGTTTTCAGTCACTCCTTTTGCCAGATCATCGTTTCTTTTGTGTTTGTTTCTGTTGGGTCAGGCTGTTCATATAGTTCAACCAAGGCAGTTGACAATCAAATTGTTCTTTTTTGCTTCTATAAAACCTGATTTGCCTGCATTTTATGTTGCTTTGTGACAAATTTAAACAAAAATACAAAAATTTTTTTCTGCAATATGTTATTCCTGTTCATCAGCAGATATATCATACTGTAAGAAAAGTTATCACGTCGGGGTCACCATTTTGTAAGAAAAACTGGTCAAAATTGGGAGCCAGAATAATTTAGCAGGAAACCAAGTCGATTCTCTTTAAAAGGTGTTTAAAAAATAAAATTAAAAAAAAACCTCCATCTTAGTTAGCGCATAGCCTGTCTCTCCTAGCGCCTGTTTGTGTGAAGCCTTGGGTTATTATGAGAATCAAAGCCCTCTCTGCTGGTGTCTGCTGTCAGTAAAGTCTCCCTCACTTCTACAGTCTTCGGTATACCTAAACAATAATGTCAAACCTTGTGGGCAGTATCTTTTACATCATCCTAAACAAGTTTTGTTTATGTTGGAGTGGGACACATTGAGTCACAAAAGTATTTTTGAAAAATAATTTGATTCTTTTAGTTTGGGCTACACTGGGACAAAAAATACTTTGGACTAAAACAAATACAGAGCGTACAGACTTGGTTTTATATGACTGATATGCTGCCTCATCAAACAGTCAACCAGGCTAATATCTTAACCCCCTCACTGCTTCTCCCAGCTTGTGGTACAGCAATAATTTCCAACTCATGTCACGTACAGTAGATGTTGACAGTTAATTTACTCTGAACCACTGGGAATCACCCTTTATCATTCGCAAGCACCTGGAAGATGTGGTGAAACATGGTAAGAGGCATGCCTTCTGGGCAAATAAAAGTGACACAAAATCCTCTTGAGAGAAATTTGTAGTTAATATAATGTGGGAAGTGGGTGGGGAACGATACTATAAATATGTTTGTTTATTTGTATGGCTGAAAATGAAAATTCTCTCAACAAAATGCAGTTTTTTCCCCAAGTGAAATATAATCATAAAGTCTACATAATTAGATGGTGAGAAGTCATTTAGTACTCTTGATAATTCAGATTTATTAATTTTTTTAACCAGGCATGGTTTAATTGATTGCCTGACCATCTTACATTTAAAGGAATGCTTTATTTGTCTTTTAATAACGTTTTTGTGTCTAGTAGCCAAATGCTCGGTTCTTTGGAATGATTCTCAGTCTGATGCTCTACGATATGAAACACAACCAACTTTTAATGTCAAATTTTTACAAATTGGTTCTGTTTTTTCAAGAAATAGTCTTTTTAAAATGGAGGAATGTGCTCCTCCATCAATAAGTCCTCTCTTATTGGCTGCCTGCTCAAGCTGAAATGTGTAATGTCATTCATTAATCAAATAATGACTCCTCACATACAGGACAGCAACTTATTTATTTTTTTTCTTCTAACCAAATCTGGTCACCATCTCAGTGCAGCTCATTGGTTGCAGATTGGAATCTTTTCATGCTGGCCAGTCCCTCACTTCATTTTAATTTTATTTTCAAAAATCGTGCCTCCCCCAGAGCTTTTAGAGGCTTTCCCTCTCTCAGGGCAAATAATTACATTTACTGTGTGGCTGTTCCAGGAAAATGCCACAAGACAAGCAGAAAGGATTTCCTATGACTCTTTATCTCTTGTTCACCCATCCCCACCCCAATGGTCCCTCTTTCACTCTGGTTAGAAATTACTGCCCTTGATGTGTTGATCTGAGACCTTTAGGAGTCAGAGTGGTCATAAATTCTAACATTGTGGACACGGTGTGGCTGCAAGAAAACCCTGCATGGATCTGTAACCATGTCAGAACATTAATCTAAACATAAGCAGCTAAAGCTACTATATGTTAATGCTGAATATACACTGAAGAAAAGTCTCCTTTTGTAAATGTAACGCAATTATACTGTGTGATGGAGGGTATTTTTTATCATTCTCTGCCATGAAAGATGGATGATTATGTAATGACTTCTGTCTGTGTTTATTGAAATTGCATGGTCCCCATCAGTCAGACTTTAACAGAACACAGAACCCCAAAATAAGGGTCTTGTGAAACTTATACTCTTCTTGTGTCATCCTGCTAAAACTTTGCCAAGACATTAAGACCCCTTTTCCCATCATCTGTAGGCAGCCCCACTTCCTCTTACTGAAAAACAAGTACGTCATTCCCAATACACGCTCATGACCGCAAACTCTTGAACTCTTTTTGTGCCAAATTATGTACTTTTCCTAATTAACTGGGACCAGATACAAAGTTGTTTTTCACTAAAAAAATCTGCCAAAAGTTTCTGGACTAAAGAATTAGGTAAAATATGAACTTGAACCACGAAAATTTGCTTGTAGAGCTTGAATGTCATCTTTTAATTCTTTTTGTTAGGCAATAAATTTTTTTTTTTCTCATTGTTGTTTGGAGACTACATTTTTAAATTTCTGCTATAAAACATTTTATTGCCCAAGCCTCTAAGGGACGACTAGGACACTTTCTCAACAGGTGAAGTATCTCTATCGCAGGTGTTGGACTCACTTTTTAAGGAGCATTCCATTTTTAGCACCAGCAGTAAAAATCTGTCGACGGCAACACAATTACAGGTGGAGTGGCATGCACTCTTATTTTTGTATATATTTTCTGATTGAGTTCTAGTAGAGCAGAAAATGACATGTTTCATGTCACAAGCTGTAGCATGTATGCAAATTCTACCACCTGAGAAACCAAACCCATTACCGATGTGCTGAAAATGGCTTGTAATAAAAGATTGTTTGATTGTTTAATATGTATCATATACAGAATAATGCGTGCACTGAGAGGTAATGTATGTCTTTTCATGTGCGTATCTATTTGAGCGATAACAGCCACGATAAATGGTAATGATCTGAGACAGCTATGTTATTGTGTTCCTACTGCTAATGCTCAGATGACTAGCTGCACACAATGTCTCTTAACCCCCCTGCAGGCAAATGGTGTATGAGCATAATACCTTTTGTCATTACTGTACTAGAATGCGGCATAGATTGATAAGCTGCTAATGTCCTCTTCTGACTGTTTTCAGCAAACCCATTTATGTGAATAAAGAAAAAGAAAATCACACGATCTCATTGGAAATGTGGCTCTTAAAATGATGGGGAAATGAATCCAACCAGCAAATGTGTGTACACTGAAATGATTATATATATATATATACTGTATATATAAAAAGGTATGCTTACAAAGAGCTCATTGAGCTTTTGAGGGATATAAACATTTTGTTGGAGCTTTTATTGAGGGAGCTAAGAAGCATCTTTCTTGAAGAGGATTTCAGAAATGAGCAAATAAAATGGAAAAACTGTGAATAGGTAAATTTGGATTTTTATGAAAGAATAACTGCATTTGAGTATAATATTTTGATATGGTTAAACTTTATAAATATACGCAAAAAAAAACAAAAAGAAAAAGGCAAAATATTATCTCAGCTCATTGGATCAGCCTCCTCAGAACACAAACTTAACAAGGAAGTAATGTAAGCAAAGCTATGAGAAACAATACACAGTGAAATAGTCTCTATGGGAAACGAACATATAGAATTGACTAAATCTATTTTGCTGTTTCACAGTAAATGAGAAGTGCTGTCCCAAATGTGACATTAAAAACAACAATCCTCTTTGTCTTTTTATGTAACCAGGTAAACCTCTCAGTAATCTCCCTCTAGTCATTGATTTGATACCATCAATTTCTTTTAGCACCAGCTCCCCTGCGTCGCAAAAGGAAAAGGCAGGTAAAATAAAATGGAGGGATTAATTAGCTTTTTTTAACTTTACAACATGACAGTTTGTCCTGATTCTGATGAATAAATTGAGCAAAAAAGTGCACATAAAAATGTATAAAACCTGATTTGTTGACAAAATCAAAAATCCAGCCCACAAATGTGTTGGGTTTTGTTTAATTTGCTTTAATAACCCATTTTTATACTGTGGTAAATAATTTAATATGTTCACAGGCACAGAAAGTGGTAAGGAATTGGGTTGTAATTTCTAACTGTACCACTAGATGTCACCAAGTCTGACATGATGGGTCTTTAAGTTTGGGGTGGTTTGACTAAAGCTACGTTTGCATTTCTTATTCAATCTTTTTTTTTCCAATTGTTGTTCAGATGATTTTTAACTCCTTGCAAGGCAGAATATAAGCAAATGACTAGGGGTGTAAGAAAGTATTGATACACTGAAATATTGCGATTTTTCATTTCCTGATCCTGCATCGATTCTTAGAAGCACGCTATCAATTTTTTTAAGGGTTAATGGATGGATGTTGTAAGAAGAAATGTGAAACACAAACACACTTTTCAGTGTTTATCTGATTGCATACAAACAGAATCAATCAGATTTTAGGCACTTAAAGCTGAGGCATTTTTTCTCTTTACAATAAAAATGGCAATACATCGCTTTGCTTACAGTATTGCAATATATCACATTATATTGTGACCATTGTGTCGTGATACATATCAAAATACCAAATTCTTGCCAGTACACAGCCCTGCTAAAATCATGCATTATTTCTGATGCTATTGATTCATCCTAAAGACTTCTGCTTATCTATTTTAGCTTTGAATTTTTCCAACAATTAGTGTGAAACAAGACTGTAATCAACAGTAATTACTGTTTTTAAATAAGTGTGTTTGTTGCTCAACAGTTTTTGGTTAAGGGTATGTGGCTTTATTCGGTGGTTTCCATGCCTCTGCCACAGCTGCTGTGTTGCACGTGAGGAAGAATGAAGGTCAGGAAGTGAAAATCGCCGCAGGTATCTATTCTTGGCTCCGCTTTTGTGCCATTCACATTCTTTAATTGCCCGAGTCAACATGTGACAAAGGATGAACAGCAGTCCTTCTCCCAGCAAGGCAAACAGCAGACAAGGCCTGGATGCTTCACTTGGCGGAAGAGAATGGTTCATATGTTGACATTTACAACCTAATTAAAGGCAAGAAGGGAAATGATTTGTACATGTTTGCAAGAGCTCTACACACAAAACGGAGAAAAGCACAAAATCACATCCAAACACAACAGCATGACCATAGATACCCATCCTACACACATCTACTAGACCTCTAGTAAAGCTGAAAAATCTAAGTCATAATACATAGAATAAATTATACACACAGTCTTCCAAAGCCTTCTGTGTTATAACTACAAAGTATCAAAAATTATCTCTAACCAGAACAGATACAGTATATCTTATGAACATATTTGGAAATCATTGCAGTATTTTTTTTTTTTTTTTTTTATAGTGGCTCACGATAAATGGACCAGAGGCAGAGCAGGCTGTTGTCACATCCAACTTGTCAAACACAGGCATGCCTTTTGGCCTTTTTGTTTCAGTTTTGAAAGCAAAAAGTGGACAAAAAAATTGAGCTCCGTTTGTGGTGAAGGACACTGTGCTGCCTTGGTTATTTGACTTAAGTTTAAAGACATAAAACATAATTCTACAACACACTTTTTGGTACAGGTTCAGTAAAACAAAAAAGAAACAAATGGCTGTTTTTGTCACTTATCACAGACAGTAACTCTCCCAAAAACAAACTACCCTTTCTGGAGGGAAAACTGAGGTCAATGGTCATGACCAGCTGGGGAAAATGTTTAACCTCTACAGCATGGTTCGACTTGGCTCTCCACAGTTCCAAGGCTTTTCCATTAACAAGAATTCGTGGAACCAGCCCCTTTTTCAGAACTTACTTCGCTGTGGTTCCAAGTGTACCGCGCTGGCCTGAAAACGCAATATCAGAAGACTGTTGGTTACTGATTGGTTAGGGGGTGAAGTGACCACAAGAGCTACTCTCACAACAACCTGATCCACCATTTGGAATAACAGCTCCCCCATGTCCTCCATTGCTGTGGTGCGTATCTTTTTTGGGGTTCTTCTTCTATATTTAATAGTGGCTGGAAAATAGCTCAATGGAGCATAACCGCCACCAGCTGGTAAGACATGTGGCATCAATTTTCGGACTCTGGGACCGCCCAACTTTATGGCGAACACACCCACTAGAGCTGTTAGTAAAGTGTAATGGAAAACCACCCAAACTGTGCTGAAACAGAATTTTGCCAAGTTGAATCGTGCTGTAAAGGTGCTAGTGCAAAACGGCAATTAGTGTACTGTTCATACCTAATAAATGCCTACTACACCTCTTATTGGAATCAAACAGGCAGATTTTCAAGCTTCTTTATTGTCTGAACTAATAATTATTGCTTGGCTTTGATGTAGAGTGCTTTAGATAGTATTTTCCTTTACTCCTTTCCTGTTGTAGCAGTGAGAGTAGTGATAGCATTTGACCAATGTATTTTTTGTCTGACTGCATGCGCCAAACTCTAAAAGTCCTTCAATGTTTTAGTTGAATTACTCGTACTCTTATCTTAGTAACCATTGTGCATTAAGAGTTTCAAGGTTTTAATGTGTTTTCTTTTTATTTCAAATTAAAGTATGAAGTCTTTCTTGGTGCATTGGTCCTTGTCAGGCATGGAATTATGTATATAATAATATATTACAAGTTTCAGTTACTTTTACAACTAGCAAACAAAAATAGTCTTGTAGTTTGGCTTTATAGGGACATAAGCTTAAACTGAGCATTTCTGACTGCAGGTCACAAAGCCCCATGTGACAGTATTAAAGAAATAGTGCATCTGTTTGAACATTAAAGCTTCTTAAACTCATTCTAAAGAACCAACAAATAAAAATCTATATAAAGAATTGCATCTTTAAATATGTTTCAGTTTGTAAAATGTTCTGTGCTTTGCTCAGCCAGTCACTTTATTTTCTAAGTGTTGTTTGATAAAATGTCCTTTGTGTCCTTCCCCTTGCACGTCTAGATCTCACCATGTACTCGACACTACAAAACCACTTGTTCTTGTCGCGATAAGGTATGCTCAATTTGCATACGAGGCCTCTTGTTGAAGACATCTTGTATGTTTAGAAAATAAAGGTAATTTCCAATAAAGCACCCTTGTGGTTCTTCCAATTTGCCCTTGTGGAAATTCATTTACTACCTGTATATATTCAGCATTTGTCTTTTCACATGCAGGAACATTTCTGCTCTCTTTGTACTTGGGTTTTCTTTTTTTGTGTGTTTATTAATTTGTAACTGGTTTTCCCTCCCATCTTATTTTCATGGGTAATTGGCAATGCAGCCCATGAAATCAGAGACCTGCAGGCGACACAAGGGTGGAAGAAACTGCAATCAGTGAAGCATCTCAGACACGTTTTGTTGTTTTGTTTTTTCATTCTGTCAACAACTGTATCCTAATCTGTTGTTTTATTTAAATATATATATGTGTATGTATGTGTGGGTGTGTGTATATGTATAGCTTTCTTTTTCAGATGCACCATATTCTCACCAATCATCTTTTCAAAGTTTCATTGGTGAGTTTTGGACTCTGCAGAACTTTCTTCCATCAGACTTGGCGTCTTTTTCATTTCCCTCCTCGTTCAAACTCAGCCCAAGAGTATCCACCTCTGGAAAGGCCCGTGCAATTTCCTGGAAGATTATGGTGATGAATTCACACCATATCCATTAGAACAAATGGGTCGAGAAATATCCAACTAGTGGTTAAAAAAATCCCAACACAATTGCCTTTTTTAAATCTTTCATTATTTTAAAATTATTGTAACTGAATTGGAACTGTTTTTTCCCCTCTATCAGTTTTCACAAATCATATAATTCAAGTTTTAAATGTAAAAACAGATTCCACATTACTAGAAACCCAACAGCTTTCCCTGTAAATGAAGAAAAGCCGTCCCCCTGTGACTCCGATTCACTGTGCCCCCTTAAACAAGCTGATTTGAAAGAGGTCGCATTCGTCTGACCTCAGGGACATTATTACCCTGTAATCATGTGTTGCTCTGCATGGCTACATTTGTTATTTCTCTTTGACAGGCTAATGTTCGAAGAAAGCAATTTTACCTGATGGATGATCATAA
The DNA here is from genome assembly GCA_031762555.1 of Cynodonichthys magdalenae. Lineage (NCBI taxonomy): Eukaryota > Metazoa > Chordata > Actinopteri > Cyprinodontiformes > Rivulidae > Cynodonichthys > Cynodonichthys magdalenae. The sequence continues at coordinate 10,947,135 of JARVJO010000180.1, read as the reverse complement.
GACCACAGGGAGGGCTATATCAGCTTCACGCCTCGCCTGTGAATTATGCACATCGAAATCTCAGAGATGCCAGAATCGGCTGCCTCACAATACCTGCTTTCTCGAATCAACTCCCTACTTTGTGTGCTTTTACACGCTGGGTATAATTGCCAGAGCTGCTGATTCCTCAGCCCATTTGAGTGTACATGAGGCCGATTCATTATCATAGTATTTACTTGTCCTCTTAAATCAAATAAGCTGTCAGTTCTTATCACGGTGCTATAAAAAATGTTGACTTATTCACAAGCAGCATGTCTTGGATGACTGATTCATGGGTCTTGGGCCATTCATGATTGCAGAAATCAATCGGCGCTGCTCTTCTGGACTGCACTTTGTCTATTGGCGGCAACAGGGATAACGTGTCAAAGTGAGCCTCCTCAATCTTGTCACTTTAAGTGCAATCAATACTTGCTTTCCCACCAACCAAACGCCTCTGAATCACTTCCTCCTCCCCCCTCCTCTCTCCTCATAGTGTGGCTGAACGCTTTGATCAATATCTGACTTTAGGCCAAAACAACGAAAAAAATTTGCACCTGCAGTAGCAACAAGGTGTGACGTAGAATTAAATGCTTTACAATTTACCGGAGACAACAACATACTCTGCAGGAGCGGCGTGAAAAGTCCATGACAATCAGCTCTGCAAACACGCTTTGGGTGCAAATTTTTCATGCTTTATCTCTGGGGAGAAAAACCCTTTTTAAAGGATGCAATGCAGTTGTTTATAGCAAGCATTTTAAATGAATTTTACTGCCTGTCCTAGTAATTAAACTAAAAAATTTGTATGTATATTTTTTTGGTTTCCTAACATTTTCTGCTGTGTATTTTATTACGAATACATCATCCCAAAGTCCCATAGATCAGAGGAGAATTCTCAGCCTGCTGTTGGCTTTCAGACAGTTCCAATCCATAAAAGCCACCCTCTGGCCAACGTATCTGTGAAATAGTCCACCTAAAAAATTAAAGAGGCTTTATGTGCAGAACTTGATGCATTGCTTGGGAAATGATTGTATTAATTGCCTGAGGTGTTAGAGATATGTATATTTGACCATTCTAAAAGTGTACTAAAGCTCTCTTTTGCTGCAAATGGTTGGTGCAGTGGCTACCAAATTTAGGCCCCATGATGCAGAAAATGCAGAATCCCACAGAATTTGCTCATTTGGGTGAGGTAAGGTTAGAGGTATTTTGGCTGCCCCCAACGCCCAATACTTGCAGTTACCTGGTTACGCACAAACGGGACGTGACAGGACCCTTAAGAATACATGGGATGACCACTTACTGTCTGACCCACATCAGAAACAAGCTGAGCGAGCCAGACACGGCGACAAACTCTGCATTCAGTTACATCAGTAGAACCAAGGCGTGAGTTTATCAAAGATTTTATGTGTGCAGAATCAGATTTTCCATTGGAAAAAAATTAGCATAGATCCTATGTGTGTGAATTGTTACTGTTTGTAGGTTTGATCTTTCTTTATGATACATGTTTTAATGTTCAGTTCAACTCTAAAGCATATTAGGCATTTAATGTTCTGCTGACCCACAACAATTTGTTACATTAGTTAGAGTGAAATAATAATCATCAAATTTTTAATTCTGACTATTAATTTGTTCGTCATTTTTTAGGTTAATATATGGTTAGAATAAAAGGGCCGTCCCAAATGACCAAGGGGTGAACACATCTCCATGTATTCATCCATGCTGGTGTGTTTCATCTGTTTCTTTTCTTTTTTTGAGCCAGCCAGAATAACTAATAAGAAAGCAATATGATCATTAGCAACTGATTCCTCCTTAATTGCTGCCCTTACAGGCTGGCACTGCCATCTCGTGTTAGTCTACGCCGGGGGGGGGGGGGGTTGGCTCGCTTGACACACAAATGACCCGACGGACCTTCGGGTGGTTATTACAAGGAAATATGAAAGTGGGAAATAAAGTTGAGCAATGCATATCTCTTTCATCTAAACACACACATCAAGTGACATTCAGCTCTAATGCAAATGAGGCACAGATATGCAGTTGGAAAGTGCACACACACACACACACACACACACATCTGCATGAAATCTCAGTTCAAAGAGCAGCAGCCCCATTTGAGATATGATTCTGGACAGCATCAGTGTGATGAAGCGGGAACACTCTTGACAGTGTTGTCGGTGGAATGGTATCAAACAGTGGTGTGTGTGTGCAGATGCCGCAGATGCTGATAAAGTCCACACACACACATACATACATACAGTCCTCAAGAGAAAAGTGAGATTGTTGATATCAAGTGTTTGCTCGTAGCTATACATGGTGTTCTTTTTGTCTGCAGAGGTTGTCTGGCTCGGCAGAGTGACATCTGATCTGATGGCTTTTGAAACATCCGAACCTGATCCTCAGTCAGAAACACATTCTTGTCTAATCAAGTATGAAAATGTGTTGGGTGAAGTCAACTGACAGGCAGGATGTGCATCAAAAAAACAGTGACATGAACTCAACAGAGCAGAATCTGTTGTGAGGCCATCCCATTTTGAACGGAAACCACGTGTGTTGAATGCATGATACGGAGTCGTGTAGAAAGCTTGAAGTTAATGAGATAATTTTGTTGCAGGTAGGTGGTAATTAAACTAATCAGTGCGAAAGAAAAATAAAAGACTTCAATAAAGACAGTCAAGGGACATGCTTTGGATGAGTCAGTTCTGAGTTTTTAAAAGGAAACCATTTGCTTTGATGAAAGAAATGTTGAAATTTCTATCATTAGTGTGGGGCATATCTTTTAGTACTTTTCTCAAAATCAAAATTTTGCTCTCAAAAAAAGCAGCCAAAGCTAAAATATTTTCATTTAAAAAAACTATTAAAAACCTCTTTATAGCAAAATACAACAAACATTGTATATTTGGTAAAATGCATCTAATAATGTAACTCAAAAAGCAAACTCTGAATCAGAACAAGTATACATAGACTGTACATATAAACTAAAACTATAAAAGCTACATTAAATTTAATAGATGGACAAAAAAACAAATTAACAATAAAGCAATTGCATTGTTTTAGTCATATTTGGAGGTGTTTGCGTCCCTTTTTTAGGCCTTTACAAATTTTTAGTAAAACTTTTGGCTTTGTTTTCAGTATAAGACGTGCTTTATTGCATTTATTCTAAAAAAAAAAAAATCTAAGTTTCAGTTTAAACTGATTGATTCCAACGTGAACACTCTTCAGTTTATACAACTGTCTGATGTAAGATGAAAATTTCTCTGAGGCAGGGTTATGCTCTCTGCCTATTTATTTATTGAATCATTTACTTATGTAAAACTATTTCAGATATTTTGGGTTTAAAATATATTGTAATGCTTTTACTGTGATTTACTTAACTTTCCTGTTTTCTCTGTATTTATGGTTTATGGTAAATGGGGATGGGTACAACCCAGGTGAGTGGGGGCCTCATAAGTGGGCCCATTTTCTCTGTATTTACTCTGCACCTTTTCTGTTCCACATCAGTTCAACAATTAAGAAAAGGCTTACTTTTTTAGCCCATTTTTTAGTAGCAAACATTTCACATTTAGGATGTATTCTACGACAAACCTAAACTTAAGTTTCCAAAAGTATATATTTACCTAGTGCACTATAATTTAATTACAGCACATGATTCAACAAATACAGACATAATGTGACAAGAGCAGACTAAAACCCTGCACGTCAGCAGTTATGCTTAAATGTACATATATAACATTGTGAAATTTGAAATCAAGTCAAAGTTGCTTAAAGACAAGAGTTGCAACTGTGTACTGAGCCATCAATTTATATTGTGTAAGAGCAAATTATTTAATTTTACTGGGGGGATTATATTGACTGGATCAAACTATTGTGGGGGTCATACCCCCCCTAACCTGCCTGCAAATTACATCCATGGGGATGACCACTTCTTGGCCTGGTGCGCAGAACTTTAAAACAAACACATTAAAAGGCTTAAATACTAATTAACTCACAAAAAGCTAACTAGTAATTGATAAAACCTTGCTAAAAAGTGTTCAAAACTACAAGAAGCATTTCAAATCAAAGTCTTCATCTGACTAACTCAATGCATGCAATACGTCAGGATTTCCAACTTTCCTTTTCATCTCGTGGTGAAGAGCTCATTTCCATCTACTGATGCAGGGCGAGCTCTTGTTACAGCTTTCAAGTGTTGGGGGAGAAAAAAAATGTCACACACCAGCTTTAATAATGGGCCCAGGAAACCATCTAAGAGCTTCAGTGCATAAAAGTGCAGGTTTGAAAAAAAAATTAAACACGGTACGCGACAGTCTGAACCACATTTAACAGGTTACCTCATATAAATGCATTACTTTTACATAATTGATGCATAAATTTAGAGTACTTAGTGGAACATGTGACACAGGAATTGATTCAGCTTTAAAGGAGGGATATGCTGAGAATGTCAAGTGTTTGTAATGATATATTGAAAATTCTAAGTTTTGACCTAAAGTAACAAAGGCTTTAAAAAAGCCATAAAATGTGCATACGTTTGTAATGGCTGTGTACAAAAAGTGATTCTGATGCCTTTTTTAATGATTTATTTACAAATCAGACAAGTTTCTCTCATGGGGTTTGACTTGATCCGGGTGTCACGAGTAAACACTGATCCTGCTGAGTGACTGTACTTACAAAGAGCATTAAGCAGTCCGCTGGGCTTTCTTGTGCTTCGCTGGCATATTCAGGGAGCGTGCACTAAGTGTAGCAAACCAAAGAGACTTCTTTTTGACAGAAGGAGGGAATGGGCATATCTGGCTCCAGCCGCATGGTTAATAGCCATGGCCACTGTGGGGAGAAAGGAAAAAAAGAGAACAGAGATAAAGCAGAATGAAAAATGGACATGAGGACGAAAGTGCTACCTCTTATCGGTTTTAGACGAAATTTAGATGAAAAGGTTGGATAAGACACTTTTATCTATCTGTTGAATATTAAACAGCCAGCAGATAGTTGGTAGGATATCATAAACAGAAAAAAATGGGAATAGAGTAGGCATGGTTGTGTCTAAGTTTTAGTATGTAGATTATCTGGTACGTGTACTTGATTTTTAAATCTTTTCGAAATTGAAAGATAGTATAGGATAATCCAAGATTTTTGAAAAAAAGTTTTATGATTTTAGGATGATTCATGTTGTTGGGATTTTACATAAATTTGGTTCATGTTCAATTTTGATTCAGTGCTGTCTGAAAATCACTTTTTCAGTGAACAAAGCGCTGCATTAACTGTGCAACATGTTGCAATGTCTTCTAATGCCGAGCCCCACTCATTGCCCCAGTTTGCCGACTGATTGCGTAATTTAATCACTTGTAAGTTGCTGGGGATAAAAGTGTCTGCCTATTGACAAAATGTAATGTATACTGCCTAATGAAGAATGCTTCAGGCCCCTTCTGTCACCTCCTGTGGTTGTTCAATTAAAAGCTCGTTCAGTTTTGACCTAAAAACAAATATTTTCCTCAACTTAACCAAGTATTGTAGTCCAAACTTAATCAAACGGTTCAGTCTGGCAAAGTTTGACCAAGACGCTGACCAAAACAGGTTAACTGTCAGACTTTGGTAAAAGGATAACAGCCAAAAAAAACAATGAGCTACTGTTGTTGCAATTTTCTAAATGTCAAACTAAGCATAAAGTAAGTTAATGAAGTCTGAAACTCCTTTGTTAAAGCATAGAATTAATTTATGTCACAATTGTCACCTACACATCAAATTTGTAGCACATTTTTAATGCTAATGAGCAACTTTACCAAATTTCTAAAGACAAAGTCTTAATGGCTAATATATTTCCAGTTATCACATGATTCAAACTATTTCAAAAGCAGACTATTTTGGTATTTAAAATTTACTCTAACATTTAGTATTTTTAAGGTATGCCAACTGGTATAAGTACCTTCTCAAATGTCTACCCCATTTTTTTTAATGAGGGGATAAACATTTTTCTGTATGTAAAACCCATTATTTCCAGCAATAAACCAAAAGCAGGTGTTTGTTCCAATTTTACTTTTTGATTTACAAACTAAATAATGTATATGATATTACAATTATTCTGGACACTACTTCCTTGGTTTTAAGTTCAGCTGTGGGTATATAAAAAAAAGCTCCTTTTTCCTTGTTAAAACCATACTGGAGAGGAGGGGGTCTGGTTTGGGAACAACAGGGTCTTGTCTCTGTTTCATGTGAATGATGTGGTTCTGTTGGTGTCTTTGGGTCTAGACCTTCAGCGTGCACTGGGGCGGTTTACAGCATAGTGTGAAGCAGCTGGGATGCGAGTCAGCTCCTCTAAGTCTGGCCACCATGATTCTTGACCGGAAAAGGGTGGTACATCCCCTTTGGGTTGGGGGTGGGGTCTCTGCCTCAAGTGGAGTATCTGGGCATCTTGTTCATGAGTGATGGCAGAATGGATGGACTGGGGCCTCATACTCAGTAATGAGGGTGTTGCATCGGTCAATAAAGGAGACTGAAAGAACGAGATCCTGGATCCAAGCGGCTAAAATTAGATTCCTTTGTAGGCTGGCCAGGCTCAGCCTTAAAGATTGGATGAGAAGCTCCATTATCCCGGGGGGAGCTCCGAGTAGAGCCGCAGCTCCTCCACATTGAAAGGAGTCAGTTGAGGTGGTCTGATTGGGCTGTTTACTGGACACTTCCCTTTAGAGATGTGCCGGGCATGTCCAACTGGTTGGAGTTTCTGTGGAAGACCCAGGACAAGCAGAAAATGTCATTGGGAAGATGGATGTCTGGGTTTTTCCTCTGGACCTGTTGCCTCCACCACCTGATTACATATAAGCAATAGAAGATTGAGATACATTGGTTTTGTATCAGCATTCAGCTATCTTTTTGTTAAAAACAAAAAAATAGTTATTTTATGTTTTAAACTTTGATCTCCCACATGAAAACACAGGGTAATATCCATTATATTCACCTGTTATATCAGTTCTTCATCCTTGTTCCCAAGGTTTACTATATGTGCACATCCTCTGGTCCCTCAGCCCTCCCAGGCCATTATTCCAGTGTTACTAACAGGTACAGTTTATGCTTGAATGCAAATTCAAAGTACTTTGCAGAAGCCAAATAAATCTCTCCAATCATGTCTTGTCCACTTATTAAAAACAACTACAACCTGCTGCTTGTGTCTGCAACATATGAGTAATAGCACAGCAGAAGCACATGTGCTTTTTATAGCTAAGGCTAAGAAATAACTTGAGCCGAAGCAGCTGAGAGAAAGTCAGCAGCAGGTGATAATGGGATAAATCCTCAGTCCTAAGGCCACACAGTGTTATACGGTACTAATCCTGTCTGTGCCGGTGAAGTGATGTACTGTCACGATAACAACTTGTCATGAAATGTTTGCAGTGTGCGGACGCAGTGGATTGTTGTCATTCACTTTTCGACCTAATCACCAAACAAAAATCTGTGGCGAAATAGGAGGCTCTTCTTTCATGTCCAACCCAAGAAAAAAAAAAGTGCCTTAATGTGATGAAGGTTCTTGCAGCTGAAGGTGATCAACAACAGGGGCTTTAGTGGGGAAAGCTGGAGGGTGAAACATGTTCAGACTGCGAGTAACATCACTTTTGTCTCACATACTTAGACGATACATTGTCCAAATGATTTCCCTATGGAGAAAATTTGTCTAATGATCTTTATCTCTGGTGCCCTAATTCATTTATTATGCTAATAGGGAAAGCTGCTGGTCTAATCAGACACCCCGTAAACTTAAGTGTACTTCAGTGTTCTAATCATGTAGGAGGATGATTTGAAAGCTCCCAGCAATTCTGTTGCAAGATGATGAAAATTATTCAAATGACGATAAGGGCTTTAAATATCTAATAGAAAGCTCCGGATTTAAAGCGTCTTTGGCAACCGTCTGTTAATTCCCTCACGAATATGTCTGCTTTACATGTTAATCTACAGAACGTTTACTTAATAATTCTCCAAAATGCACTTCAAACTGATTGGCTGAAGGGTTGTATGATCTTTAGATAAGTTTCTCTGCAGCTAGTGGATTTACTTTGTGAGCTTGGTGGAAAAGAGAAAAAAAAAAAATCAAGGTAATAAAAAAGGGTTCTCGAAAGGCACAGCCTGGCCCAAGCGTCCGTCTATATCCACACTCTATCAGCTTAATCTCCCAAGAGGAGAGTCTCTGGGGAGAGGAACTCTTATTTAATAAAGTGGCCAGTCTGTATGGCAGGCTGTCATCACCGAGGAGCTCGAAAGGTTCGGTAAAGAACGTGCTCACAAATGTGTTTGGGTACTTTTTGCACATTAACCTCATCAAGAAGCCTAGAAGACAGTACACTAGGTACTTGAATGACTTTGTTGTGCTCGAAGGTGACTAATCGTTTCTTGTAAACCCAAGCAAAACTAAACTTTAAAGGTTTTGTCTGCTTGGATTCACTGCTGCACCAATAGGGTAAATACCAATGTTTTTTTCATCTTAAAACCTAAAATTGCAAGTTAAGGCTACGTTCACACCACCGGTCGTAATGCTAAATTCCGATTTTCTTTGAATTTATTTTCAGGAGAAACCATTTGAGTTATAATGACGTAGTGAGAAATAAACAATAAACTGACCCAATGTCACCCAAAATATTGTATCTAACAAACAAACTGATTACATTTTTTTCAGCTGACTGGAGATATTTTTTGTGTTTTATTTCTCCATTATTTGGCCGTCTCATTTGGAGCCCTCAGTTTATCAGCTCCCACTCAGCACTGGAATTTAGTGCCATTTGTTGACCACTCTTGACAGCATCTCACTTAGTCTTTTCTACAAATGCATACTTATTTTCTTTTTTGTTTGTCTGCAGACATCTAGTTTAGCAATGTGCATTTGCAGTAGACCTACTGGAACTGACCATGTGCCTGCTTTATGTACGGACTGCAACATTAGATTGTCCATTGTACTTTCAAATACACAACACTTGGCCCATATTTAGTAACAACCAGTAGCTAACACAGATCTCTTTATAATTTATTTACTAATAATTCACAAATAAATTATTCATGAGTTTGTAAACACTTCATAAAAAGTTAATTTTAAACCAGCTATAAAACTGTTTATACAACGAAGCACATTTACTAATCGGTAATATCAAGTTTCGGACATTTTTTTTGTAAACGTAATTTTTTGCTTGATGCTCAGATAGCTTTTATTTAACTAATATGCCAAAACAGCATGTTAAATTTAAAACTTAATTGACAGAGAATGCAGGTAAACAGTAGAAATGCTGACTCACTTTAATTCTATTTAATTTCCCTCTGGGATCAATAAAGTATTTTTGAATTGAATTGAATTTTTGGCAAGAAACAAGTCCATGTTTTTTTTATATCGAGCTTCTTTAGTTCAAGTGTTTACAAGCTAAATAATAAATGCATTATTAGGTCTAAGTTAATGACTGTCCTTTGTTTGACCCTGTCACATTTGGTTAGCCAAGATCTCTAATTTTCAAAATTTATTGCTTTTTAATACAAGCAAAATGACAAGTAAGCAGTGCTTGAAATGGTGGTTAAATCTGAAATGGGTTTGGGGATTTGTTGTGGTTTAATTTTAAGTATTTTGTTTTCTTCATTCTTTTTTTCTGTTTTCTAGTTTGTTTTAGTCACTTCTGAATACTGCCCCCATCATGCCGTTAATAATCATCAGCTTTCTTAGTATTTAAAGGGGGTTTGTGGGACTTTTTTGAGCTTTATATATCATGTTATAATATAATCCCCTCATCAGAGACATACCCAGTGTTGCTTTGACTCACTCATGCATGTTTAAGAAATCCTTGAATCTCCTGTGGTAGCCATGTGAAACAGCCTATTTCCACCACCTATTTGTACAAAGCTCCTCCCTGATGTGGGAGTGTCCAAAATGGTAGGAGGTTCTTAAAGAGGACAATTTCAATGTGTTTAGATAGGCTATGATGTGAAGTCAAAACAGAAGGTAACATAGTTACTTTATTGTGGTATAGAATTGAAATGTGTGCCAGGAAAATCTCCGCCCCCACTTAAATGTCTAAAATATTGTTGCCCTGTGCCCTTGTTACTAATTCGTGTCAGGTTGATTCAACTCACATGCTATATTCTGGATTTTATGAACATTTTGAGACTTTCAAGTTTGCAATATTTTAACTTCACCTGCCAGCCTCTGGAAATTAATGTTGACAGTCAGGACCTTTTAAACCCATTGCACACCATGATCTCAATGTCCAGGCTGCACACAGACTTACTGCTATGACTGCATTGCCCATAATTTATATTAACCACGTAATTAATATAGTTGGTCGTATGACTCACCAAGATAAAAGCATAGCTTTTTATATTGGGCCACTAGTGTGCAAAGCATCTATAAAATAGTCTTTATACCAGATGAGACAAAAATCTAATTCAGTGATACTTTGGTACTTTCATTTTGTTCAAAACCAATTCTATTACAGCATTAATAGAATGGGCGGCTGTGGTGGAGTGGTTAGGGGAGTCGTCCTGGAACCGGAAGGTCACCGGTTCGATCCCCCATTCCAGCTGTCTCAGTCGTTGTG
>JARVJO010000180.1:10903663-10925348 GCA_031762555.1 Cynodonichthys magdalenae | reverse complement strand
CAATCTCACATTTCCTCTGCATGCTACTTGGAGCACCTCTGTCCTTTGTGTTAGAGTGGGGCCGCATGCAGTGTAAATCCAGGGTCACCATGAACAAAATTACTTTAATATTCCAAGTCCAGTGCAGCCATTGCCAATATCTTTAGAAATGGTTTTCATTTTTAAGCAGTCTTCCAGCCACTATAAACTTGTATTTTTTGGAAACTTCCATCATTTCCAGTATTGCAACATAATAAAACAACCATATATTCAATTATGGAGTTAGATAGCTGAAGCAAAAAATAAACATTGTGGATTTTTATTTAGTTTGATTTCACATTTTCACGTTTCAGTTTTTCTTTTTTGTGATTTTGTTTTGTAATAGAAAAAGAACAAAAACAAAGAACAGTAAAGAAGTACACGGCTTGATGTTTCATCACCTTTTTGTTCATTCCCTCTTTTTTCTGCCATTACTGGTCACAATCAGTGAAGCCTTTCTACCCAAACTCTGTCACCACTTCCCAACTGCAGCCATTTCCCAGAATAATTTTGCGGAATAATGGCTCTAACAAATCATCCGCTGACGGACGGGTAGTGAGACCAGTGAAATTGATGTGCCTTCATTTCAAAACAATAGAGGTTCCTTATGAGGGCCCTTATGATGTTATAACTTCAGTAGCTGACAGCCTGGGCAGGTGTTTTTTAGCACCCGAGTGGGAGCAGGGCCAATGAAATCCCAGTCTGGACAGCTTAATCAATGGTCACATCAAGGCAGACTGAGTTATAAGCAGCCGTGTCTCACGCTCATTCAAACTAAGCAAGTTGACACCTTTTCCTTGTTAATCCAAGCTTTCTTACCACCATGGACTTGTGAAATAATGTGCTGTATGTGAAGAAAGCTGAACATTGCTTTGAAATATCCACTCCAATAAAGAAAGACCGCCAACTTGAAGACATTAAAGAAATTGTGTGTGTGGGGGGGAATGCCTGGAAAACACCAAGTATTACACCAGTGAGAGTTGGCTGGCTTGTGTGTGAGAGAGTGACTAATAAATTATTAACATGGGCAAGTGTAAGGACACAATAAATCTCTGGAGTTTTTGAACTGTAAATGAGTGGGCTGGACGTCAGTGGAACTGCCATTAAGATTTGAACATAACGATTACATTATAATAAATTAACTGTATTTTTTTTTTCTCCACACCGTTATCCATTTGACACGCTGCCTCTTTTAATTAATTCCTCCTGCACCCGCTGACATTTTACATTGAGGCTCCATGGGTTAAGCACCCATCCTGTATGAAAAGCCAATTGAAAAGCCACTTGCTAAAAAGAATTATAGATGATTGAGGAGCTTGGCCTAATTGGAAATTGATTGACTTGGCCATGTTACACCTGCTTTCATAACAATTCACATTCCTCATGCATAGGGGGTTTTTGATGCATTTTTCAATAAGTAGCTCCGCAGAAGCAGAACCTTTCCACGCTCATGTCTTTCTGAGGAGAAAATTGTGTTTCGGAGGCTGTGTTGTCGCAGCCGATCCGAGCCAGTACTTCAAAGAGACGGGGTGGGGATGATCTTTGCATGACGGATGGAGCTTTCTTGGCTGTGGATGCAGTGGAACGAGAAGCACCTCATATCAAGGTTTCATGCTCTATTGCTCTACAACTGCCCCCCAAAGAAGGACCACAATAAGTTATAAAAAAAAGAAACAAAATCAAAAGAGGCTAATCCATGATGGAAAATGGCGGCTGTCGATGTAGTAATTCTGATTAGATAACTGTTCTAACATTTGTGAGAATTCTCTTTAATCAATTTCTACTTTTAGCAAGAGTTGTAGTAGTTTTAGCTAATTTTTTGCTACTTTTAGCATTTAGCTAATGTTGTGGAACATTAATTAAATTCCAAAAGTAATTAATAGTAGCAAAGTAGGCAAAATAACATTTTGATACTTTTAATTTTACATAATTTTAGCTACTTTTAGCAAGGCTTATGATAATTTTAGTTTTCTTTTGTTACTTTTGCTTTTAGATTCCCTTTTTCTTACTTTATGCTAGAAAAATCATCGTTTTAAATCTTACTTACTCTTCTTTGTAACTTTTGGCTAGTGTTCAGTTTCTTTTAGCTCTAACACCTCAGATTTAGCAGCTTCTTCAATAAGTTTCGCCAAAGACATTCAGCACCCACCTCACTGCGTTTTACCGAAAACAGTTATTTGAGTTCACCTTTTTTTTAAAAATGCATTTTAGATGTGGTATTGTCAAAGTAAAAACCAGGTATGGAGTGAATTCAGTAAATTCTTTCACATCCTCAACAAGACGCCTGTTTAATCACGAGCTACGGTTTGAAAAATGGCTGCTCTCCTGCGTTCATTTACACAAACAAATATCACACTTAAGGATTTGTGCTTTTCTAAGCGGAAGCACTGCTGAAATGTCAACATGTATAAATTATCATAGATTAAAATGTGTCTTTAAAGATTTTATTGCTTTAAGACGAGTAAATGTCATAACTTTGATGCAACTAGATTATAGCTGATCATATGTTTATATTTTCTCTTTGAAAAGTAGAGGTTGCCAGCACTTGTGTGAGGAAGATGCAGAGTCGGCGACAGGAAGTGTGTGTACAGGATTGACACAGGAAATTACTCTTGGGTGGATGTTTTAGTGTTTTATCACCGTGGAATTACATCTGTAGTTTGTGTTATGCAATATATTTCTTTTCAGGTTTTCACAAATAAAATGCAGTGCAGTCGGTTATTTGTGCATCAGTGCTTGGCAGCTTTCCCTTTTGTACTAAATTATGTCTACGTGTTGTGCAACAAAGGAGGGAAAAAAGTGCAACTTGGGAACAGCACTCTGGGATGACCCCTTGAGGTGTTTGATCAGAAGAATAACACACACACATGCAATATCGTGTGTGTGCAAAACAGTGACTCAGAAGTTCTGTCTGATGTTGGCTCTCATTCTTAAGTCACAGAGCGACTCTCCCCAAAAGGCCAACAGGATGTCAAATTACTCTCTGCTCTGCCAGAAGTAGACCTGGAAGCATCCATTGTACTCCTATGTGCAGGTGGATGAATCTGAACTCTTCAAAGTCTGAGAATGGACCTACACTCCCCTCATCAGTGAAAGTAATGCCCAGACTTTCATCTGACAGCTTGACAGATATATCTTGCATCTAGTCTGCAGCTGGAAAAACCAGCTACTTCTGGGATATCGCTTTGGTTACTTAGCAACCGGCGCCAAACCCAGGCATGTGTGTCCTCCCCCTCCTGAAAGCTCGTGCAAACATCCAGCTCCGATTTAGTTTTGCATACAAACGTTACCGTGGAGCTCGATGTCTTGCTACAGGAGCAACATTTGAAACGGCCCTAATTGAGTTTCGATGCTTTTAAATTGATTACACAATGACTTACGGGAACATGAGTGGGCAAAGCAGACGAGAGACATTCTGTGATGGAGGGAAGACATGCACGGCTGCTCCTTCAGGCTCTAGACTGGCAGCAGGAATGTGAGCATCAGATGGGGGGATCTCCTCTCTTCTTTTCTTTGTACATCAGCCTGGGTCGCAGCAGACACAACTGTCCTCACATGTAAATGCAGCACCGCGTGATGCCAGACAGACGGATGCGCATACCTTTTCATGAACCGAGCACATCTCTGCCTGTCAAATCAGACCAAGGAGGTCAGGAGAGGTCAGAGTTGCAGAGCAAGGAGCAGGCAGACAGCTCGTCAGAGCTGCTGACAATCAGATGGATGAGCCGATGCTTCGGGGATCCACAACTCTGCTTTCCCTTTTATTAACATGTTTAACTGAACTTGGACATGCCTTAAAACACTTTTCCTGGTTGCACATTGTCAAATGTATGCTCCCTTCGAAGTCCCCTGAAAAACATTTCACTCCAAATTCTCAGTCAAACCCATATGTGTTCGTATCGCGCTCCGATTTGCGTATTTCTGTCTTCCGCAATGCAGAAGTGAACATGATCCCATGGTCCACATTAACATAGGTTTTCTAGGTTGGCAGCTTCATTACTGAGGCACGCCATGGCAAACCATCCAATACCACTCCGAGCAAGCAGAGCGGAGATGGAAAGATGAGAGGAGCGAGGATATGGAATAAGCGAAATGATAAAGCAGGGGTGGGGAGGGAATCGAGCAAGGCTTGAACGTAGGATGCTGGCTGGCGTGGGGTCTTGAGGGGAAACGAGGTGACCAGATAAATCACCATCCAACAGATAATTGGACGAGCCTCACTCAAGGGAGTGTTGCGGTACCATGAAAACTGACACCATGATTTGCAATTAACTGCAAGAGGGAGAACGGGGGGATTTTGCTCCCTTTGGAATGATTCCAAGAATTTGATATCTGACAAGATGGTTGCAGAAATGAGTCTGCGGAGCTGCAGGACATTATAATAATTTAACTTATGGGATGGTGCTCCTCTCTATGGACTGAATTCCTTCATTTGAGAAGTTGAAAATTAGTAGACACCAACTAGAGGGCACCCCACAACCAACACCAATGATCCAATCTGTCTGACACATTCTTGGATAAGAGGGGAAAAAAATACACCTTTACTAACATTCTTTGTTAAAGAACTAAACTAGCAGGTGCAGCTGGATCACAAATGACACACAACACAATTAACATTTATGACCGCAACAGGATTACTCTTAGAAGTTTAGTAATTATACCAATTATCTGGTGAGCAGTTTCCACAGTGAACAATACACTTAAGCTAGTTACTAGCCCTCACATCTGTGTAGTTTAATACTCTTTCATTGGTATGTCCTGTGGTTTTTTTGATACTCAAAATAAATGACCTCAAGGAGATGTTACAGGTAATCTCAGCTTCATTTTCCAACCATCTGCATCCTTTTAAATTTGGACTTTTTTGTCTCTATACAAAGTTTCATGCTATACACTATCCAAGACTTAAAGGAAACCCTTAGAAGTTGTAATGTTAAATATTATTTGATTTACCTGAAGTATAAAAACAAGATTGTAAAAATACTGTAGGCTCTTTAGTTTTTAAAAAAGATATTGTCTCATGGACGATGCATTATTATTTACGCCGCAAATCATACTGGGTAAATCATGTTTACTAGGAGGACAACAGAGCTGCTTCATGGAAGGAGAACCTCGACTTAGCCTGTTAGCTTTTGCATTAGCACCCAAGCTAATATGGCAATATAGCATTAGCTCTCAAACAAATAATATGGGCTCCCAAGTTAATAATGTTAGCTCATGATATCTGTCTGTCTGTATGTATGTGTGGCATTAGTTTATATAAAACTAACGCTATATTGCCATGCATTTAGTAAAGCTGAGGTGAGCCTTCCATAGCTATAATTACATGCACACATATTTTTGCTTGGACTGAAATGTATTTGGATTAAATAACTTAAATGTATTGTTTACATGGGCACAAAATTAATCCAATCGTGACCAAGCATTTATTTGTAATACCAGTGGAAACATTACTGCACTCCCTGATTGAGCTACAGGCGAAGCAACATTTTTTTTTTATTTTTTATCAAAGCAATGTATGCTTTTTGTTTTCTTGTTTTACCAGATGAGAGAGCAAGAGGAAATAAACATCCTTAAAACTTTAGTGCTGCCGGCAACTATAGCTTACTATGGCGCCATCTGTGTGACAGTAAATCTTTCAAAATGTATAAAAACTATATAGCCTACAGTATTTTAGTTTTTATCTTATAGTTGAAGTAAATGTTTATCAAATAATGTCTGTTACAACTAGTTGGGGTTCCCTTTTAAAGAAAAGCATATTGCTTTGATGAGACAACCTGTCTGGAAGTTTGCTCAAAATTGTTGTTTTCTTTTCCTGACTTAATAGAGCTAGCTTTGCAGTCTGAGTGCAATTTCTGTCGGCGAAGACATGAGTTTCACTGATGCATAACAAAGAGGTGGAAAAAAACCAGATTGTTTGTGTCTTCATTTTGGAAAGAAGAAGAAATGCAAAGGAAAGATTTGATGAAATTTCAGATGGGACGCTGCAGCCGGCACAGTTGTGTGAGAATAATAGCTGATTGTGGTTCTGTCATACATGCAGCGTCTACTGGCAACTGCTCTAGTACCACAGTGCTGTGCAAGACACCAAGGGAACGATAGTCACAGATCTAGTTAACGCAGAAACAGGAACTGTGTACTACATGTCCTGATTTTTTCAGAAACATCTCCGACGCTATAGCATTTTGTTTATGTTAGATAATGCAACTAACATCCAGCTATATATTCATCAGGCATTAGGTCATGTTTTGTAACCCATTTATTATTTAAGCAGGGATAAAAAAAAGATTCCCTCCAGTTTTGTCTGGTTTGGAAAGCAATCATTAGCAAATGCTGAACAGGAAAACCCGCTTTGTTTTCTACTCGTTCTCTTCAAATAAAAGTCAAATTTTCTCCTATTATCTAGTCTCTATTTCTGGTTTTACTAAAATCTGGCAAGCTAGCAATTATATAAAGTCACTAACTCATGTAGATAATAATTAGCCTCAGTCAACAATCAATATATACTTATATATATATATTTTTTTTAATTTGTTCTTGAGAAAAGCGCAAAGACAAAGAGCTGCTTTAGTTTTACTAAAAGTATACTTCACTGAAATAGCCTTTTTAAAGTTGTTTTAGCTCCTATATGAGTGGAAGGAAATCAAGTGCATCAGCAACCATTAATGACATTTTATCATTTTAACAAAAGAATGCCAGCATCTCATTCCAAAACCTGTGAAATATTGGTAAAGTAATTAAAACAACAAATCCTAAAAAAAAACATTGAAAAATGTTTACAAAGTTGCTAAAGGTAGAGACCAACAAAAAAGCGTTTGTTGGGGTTCGACTCAGGAGAGGGTGTTTGCCTCGAACAGAGGAGTTCAAGTACCTGAGATTCTTGTTCATGCCTACAGTTTTGAGGGCAATGCTCTGGTTTATTGTGGTTAAAAAAGAAAAAGGCTAAGCCTGTGTTACGTTTCAACCGTCCCCTATTGTCATGAGGTTGGTATCGAGAGCCAGAAGTACTATAGGGGGAGGAGCATCATTATCCAGAGGGAGCTGAGAGTAGAGGTACTAATATTCTTTGCACTGAAAAAGAGTAATTTGTGGTGGTTTTTTTCTGACCCTGAACTGAGGATGTCTTGGGATCCCCCAGGAGGAACCTTCATGACCCAGCAACACATAAACATCAGAAAATTGGATGGCTGGATGGAGAAATATGTGGTTTGCTTAACTCAGAGGTTACAAATGCATTTGAAAATAAGGCTGACTGATCAGAGATCAGAAAGGTGTTCTGTCTCATCAGCGTTCATGTCCAAAACACAAATTACAGCATTTTCTTCTTAATAAAATCTACAGACCCTATACCTCAGACAGTGCTTATCTGAAAGCGGCCATCATCAAGTTTAAAAAAAAAAAATGTTTACAAATGCTTGTCTAGAACTGTGAACCCCGCGCTCCACTTCCTGTTGTTCCAAATTAGTCAAAGTTCAACCTATAATTAACATCCCACATAAAACTTAAAAGGAAATTTGAAAGCCCAAAGGACTTTATGGACCCTTTTTAGCATGGTTTGATTAAAATCTATCCTTCATTCAATAAGAGCTTTGGCTGAAACTTAATAAATCCTTCACCTTGTCTTTGAAATATATTGTATACCAAGATTAGTATATATTTTAATACATAAAGGTTTGAAAAGAAAGCAATAAAATGCCACCCAGATTCCCTCAGATCAAATGCATGATACAGAACCTTTGACCTTGTGCAGAGACAATATAATGCATTAAATACAGTATGGGTTTTGGTAACTTTAAAAAAAATATGAATGGTTTGGATCCTTGAGCCACTGGCTTTTCTGTCCTCTTTGTAGACGTGCTATGAATTCTTGAAGTTAACTATAAATACATTTTGTGGGTTCTCCTTTGACCTTTAGTGACTACACCGTAATAACTCTTATTAGATACCGGCACACGGTTACAATCCTAAAATCAATGCTATCACTGCATGTGCTTTCAGCAAACTGGTTGACCTTTCCGTCCCACCTGAATCCAATAAAGCACTAATTGAAAATGAGTTGCATGAGTCAGATATATTTTGGAGCTGAAGGCAGCAAAATCAAATGTTCAGATTTGTTCAGTTTACAACATATTGTTGCAGTTTGTTCACTATGAAGAGCATATGGTCACTTTATGGAAAAAATAAGTTTTAAATCTTTTAATGTTATTCACATTTAAAATTTATTGTTTTTCTTACATGTATAAGATGCTTAACATCAATAAATTAGATTTATCTTTGTCTTAGTTTAATGTTTGGCCTTGTATTATTCTTTTTTAAGCAGAACTACTCGTTTTATAGTGAATACTCTTGTGTGTATTTTGGCGTGTGTTCAGTTGTTTGTAGTTCAGTCTGTCTTTGTTTCTGTCCATTTCTAACAGCCCTCCTTGTTTTTTCACTCTTCACTCACACCTGCTCTGCATCTGATAATCAGCCCAGCTGCTCTCTCGTGGTAATCGCTCTCTCTGATACTTATACTCCCTGATCTCTTCACCGCATCCTTAGATCATCTTTTCATTAGTCAAGTTGCTTTAAAAAGAACATGCAGTTTGTGCCCTTTTTGCCTAAAATTATAAAAGTAGCAGTCCTTGAAAGAATGCATATTGCTCATGGCCACGGTTTTATTTGTGGTTGGGGTGGGTCTCAGGTATTACCACACAGTTTAGTTCATTAATATCCGTTTCATGCTGCTGAGTGATAATCAGCTGTAAAGTCTTTAAAACCCCCCACTAATCAATGTACAGGTCAGATATAAAGCTGTATAGTTTGCAATATAAAGCAGTAATGGGTGAATGGTGAACCTAAGGAAATGCATTTTTTTAAACCCATCTCATTAAATTGGCTAACTCCCTCTTGATTACAACTGCATTGTCTGTTTTTATATTGTATTTGGATTTTATTGTCTTTATTACCGTGCCTGTCTGTGCTTTTGAGTGGTCCAACTAAGAGGTGTCGACTCAAAATCCACATATTCCGTTAATCACATTTATGCAGCGCTACAGAAGATTCTAAAACAGAGGTCTTAGATTCTGTTCCTTGTCATCCTGCTTGTTTTAGACCAATGGTTCCCAAACTTTTCAGATATTGACACACAAAATAACAGTAGCAAAGACCTGTGCTTTCATCTATTCATTGGGTGAAAGTTATTGGTATCAGGTTGAATAAACAAGAGCTTAGTAACAACTGTCATTATAATTTCAGAGATTTTTTTAGTACACTTAGCTCACACTTTTGTAACAATTTAAGACAAAAGTTTGTGGTAGTCATTTTTGATTCGAAATAATACTGAAAATCTGTTCATACACCACCTTGATGTTTCGGGACCCACAGTGGGTCCTGACCCCCAACTTTGGGAACTACTGTTTTAGAAGTTTCCCTGCTTCAACACACCTGACATGAATGAGATACTGGAAAGGCCTATTAAACTTGATGACATTCTGAGTGAGTAATTTAATAATTTGAATCAAGTCTGCCGAAGCAGGGAAATGGCTAAAAATGCAGGGTGGTGGGTCAATGAGGAACGGGGTTGAAGACCTCTGTTCTAAAGGAAGTAGAATTTTTGAAACATAAGATTTTTTTTGACACACGTTGACCCTTGTATTCATCTGAGATGAATTTCTCTACATATTAAATGCAATGTATAACAGGAAGTGCTTTATATATATGAAGCATGTAAAGTTCTTGTGGAACCAAAACCAGATTTAAAAAGTGCTAAATAAGTGTGGCTCAACTGAATTTGTAGAGCCAAACGTTTCTCACTTTGGTTCATTTTTATCACTGAATCATAAGTGTTTTCACAAAGATGCAACACAAAAACATAATATATTGGTTAATATTCCAAAAGTTGCTAATTTACATAATTGTAATAACAGCGACTGAAACGATTGGGGGAATTGCGGGGCTTCATTTTACACTATCTTTAAGTCGTTTCATAAGATCCAATGTGTTTCTGCTTTCCTTTTGTTTGTGAGAGTGCTGTCAAAAAAGGCCATCAGAGAGTGTGAACATGGGGGCGGCAAGCGCCTCACACAGTGATTCTGTCCCACAGTCTGTTTGTGTTCCACTCATACAGTGTAGTCTCTGGACTCTGTCAGCACTCCTGTTCCTGTCAAGTCAAATAACAGCATTTCTCGCTTTGACAGAAAGCCAGAGAGGGTTACAAAAAGAGGAGAAGGGTTGTAAAAGTGTGCTGAACCTGAGCTCGTGTCCGCAGCAGAATGCAAACAAGAAACCCTACTGGTTTCGCAACACATAGGCAAGCGACGAGCTCAAACAACCTAAAAAAAAAAAAAAGAAGCGCTCACTTTCCTTTTTATGCTGGCATTTCTTCCCAAATGTCAGATCATTCACCTGGAAAGAGTTACACAGACCTTCAGGGATTGTGTCTGAGAATGTCAAACTAAACAACGTCTATGTAAAAAGCTTTGGATGAAACGGAGTCCGAACTTCTTATGGTGAACCCTAAGGGAAGGTGAGACACGCAGGTCTCCGATGACTCAGTCGTTCTGCGCTCAGTAAGCACACATGCAATCTCGGGCCATGTTTTCTCTTTACCAGCCGAGCTATGTTTATCTAGCAGAAGCATGTCCTATTTCCTAATACCGCATGTAATTCACCGACTTTCTCCGATGCAACCAAGACATCGTATAAACCGGACTGTCATCTCTTCTCAAAGGAAGAAAGGCAGACATCCACCAAATGCCTTTAAACAGGTTTGTGGTATTTACTACCCTTATCTGGGCTTTGTCTCAAGTTTACTTTTAAAGACAGTCTTGACAGTCAATAAAAATTGAACCGTCTGACCATATAAAAGGTAACCACTGTTTATAATGTTTAAAGCTGTTTAAAAATAAGAGTGAATGAAAATAGGGGTAACTTAAACAAGTCCTTAGACGAGTGCAAAAAAAGACGGTGATTATTAGCGACCTGATTAGTATTAACCTAAAAGGAAATGCGTACAGCAGTTAGAACTGTTTCATCAGATGACTAAACTCGTACTCCAGTGTTTCATGGAGAGTTGAATGTTTACCTTTTGATTTTATCCACCTTACCCAGGGTCAGAGATTGTGTTAATCTGTTGAGTGTGTACACAGCACAGAGCTTTATGTCAAGTCATTGCTCTAGTTCAGCTTTGACTTCACGCAGGGGTCTTTTTGACCGTCTATGAAAAAGGCTCTGTTTAATTTTTTTTTTCTTCCTGAATCAGTTTCAATGTGCTGGTTTCTATAATGATTACAGAATACAATAACATGAACAATCTGCTTTTAAACTTACAGTTGAGTTCTTGTTGAATTATGTAACATGCAACAGTGGATAATTGCATCTTTAAAGTGAGACTGATAGTAAAGAACACACCTCAGGCTGAATCTGAACTTTTGGAAACCTTCCATGTGTTTCCAAAAAGGATATTACAATGTGTATTTTCTTTGTACTGACACAGTTACATCTTCAGGCTTTTTTACTAAAGCTAAGTATGAATAAATCACTGTTTTACAACCATTTAGATTAGTTTGAGAAATGTATCTTGGGGTAAAGAAAAATGCATGTCTATGTAAACTTCACACAAAGTAAATAAATTTGTGCTTGGTTTGTCTCTTTTTGTGTAACAGTGCTTCACGGCGAAAAAACCTTTTGGAAAACCTGTTTTGTATTCCACTTTATGGTGCCATGTTTGTTTAAAAATGCACAAAAATAGACCTATGTAGCATGTGGAAAAACCATACACAGCCACATCCTGGCACAAGGGCAGAGCAAGATGTTTTTGCAAGAGGTGGTACCGAGGTGGGGACACATGCAAATCAAGAGAAGCACTCTGGAATCAAAAATTCAAGATGGTCACCACACCTAGTTTCAAATTTCTTTGATTCAGCTGTTTTAAGAAATATTGAGCTGAAATTTGTGCGATCATGACTAAGAATGATCAAAAAATATGCTGAATGCAAATCAGAGTTTATTATTCAGCCACTTTTAGACATACAAAGCTGAAGATTAGTGTAGAAGTAGCTGAAAACAATATTTACAAAATTTAAATGGCAATTAAAAATTCAAAATGGACACCACAGCTAACTTTTAACATACTAGAATTTAGCAATTTTAAGATTTATTGCAATGACGTTAGCTGTAGAGTAGCTAAAAATGATCACAGGCCGATTGCTGATGCTAATTCCAAATAAAGTGAGTGCTACTAATTTTTACAAAAGACTTCATATTCAGCCATTTTTAAATATACACAGGTGAAAATGTAAATAGTACAGTAGTATCAAAACAATATTTAACAAAATCTGAATGCAAATGCAAAATCCAAGATCCCCACTCTTTTTTGTTAATTTTTTGTAGTTGCACATGTGGTGGCTAATTAAGTGCTAGGGGTGGCACTTGCCACCCCAACCACCCCTCTGTCTCCGCCCCTGGCTTGGCTCACATTCTACATGCTGCTAACCATCTTGGTCACACACTGCTATGGGATGGCATCTCGTTTTTTGATTTGAGCATAATGTTAGGCAGGGTCAAAGTTACTATATTTACAAAACCAGGTCTTACATGCTTACATTTGCTAATCGGCTAATTTATATATAAACCACGAGTTAGCAGAAGTGCCAAAAATTTTTTATGTCAATGTAAACAATAGCTGCCGAACAAATAAACGGTATATAAACAGAACAAGTAAATTTCCAGGACAAGGAGAAATAGATTTATTACTATCATCAAGCGCACAATGCATTTATTTGGCGACTGTTCCTGTTTATCAGCTTCTGCCAGACCAGTAATTAGGACAGCAATACCTCCAGGAAGACAGTTTGACTGTTATTGCCTATTCAAAAGAAATCAACTTGGCATTCCATTGACTTGCACTTAAAAGTGAATTGATTAATGCCTGGTTACTTGTAATGCACCGCAAATACTGTAGAGCAATCAATAGTAAATGAACAAAACTCTTATTGGTGCATATAGAAAAATGTGGATCTGTATTTGTTTGATTTTTCTTTTTTTTTTCCTGTTCTACACTGCCCATTTGTCTAAATGATTATCAGCTACATTTTGTATCTGTATTGAAGTCTTTCCTCGCCAGAACAATCGAATTCTTCCACCGCAATAAAACAAAGACTAGTTCTAAGACTGTGTACCCTTGTCTCCCGTCCCCTGAAATACCAGGCTCTCTTCCTGTTGGCTAATTGCTTGTTAGTGCTCCTGGCCAACCAGAAGCAAAAGTCACACAGGGCTACTTCAAATACGCCCACACAAGCAGCATCTGCAGCAGCTCAGCAAGATATTAAGGCGCTCTGTCATGTTTGTGTCAGTTACGGGACAAGAGCTTGCAACATCGTTTGGAGCGATTGCTCCTATTGTGAAGATTTCAAAGTAAACTATTAGAAAGGTGAAAAAAAATCCCCATGTTTATGTATGTCTCAAGTTTTGTTCTTCATATAATAACTTATTGAGTGTGAATATGAATTCTCTCATTTGGTGGAGAAGCTTCGGCCTTGTAAACTGCTGCTGAAAGTGAAAGGGCGATATTTTTGCCGTAAGTGATGTACGTCAACTGATTTAACCTTTGAAGTCAACCCAATTCAGCGTCACTGCCAGAGTCAACTGACAGTTTGGAAAAACAAAAATGGCTCTAACTCTGCTACATTAATGGGTATTAGGCTACAATTCGGTGTGGTAGTACAATAAAGTCATTTAACATGTAATCTAAGGTAGTAGCTGAGAGTCATTCAACACATATCTTAACAGCTAGCATGAGGTTGCGCGTAAGAAATTTAATTCCCTAACGTCTCATCATAGCTTCACACTCTGGCAGGCTATTCAAGACCTTTAACTCCTTTTATAATCCCATTCTAAAGCTACTCTGTTCTGCTGGCTATTAAAACAACCTGTCTCTGTCGAGCCATTGGAATCTGAACAATTTGTGAAATGATAATAAAAAATGAAATAAATAAAAAAAAAAAAAACGTCTTAGCCAAAAACTTGAGTAGTGGTCTGGAATTATCTGGCACTCATGTTTTGAGTAATTAAGAGCAGGGAATAGTGGCCCGGCATTATTGCTGGCTGAACAGTAAGTCTGAAGAGCACTCGAGTGTGCGAAACTTTCAAAACCGTTTCAAAAGATTCTTAGAATGGAGCGACGATTGGCTGCTGTAGCTGTTGTGATTCAGCTACTGTTCATGCAGACAAAAACGACGCCGGGAAAAGTGAACTCTTTGATGTTGTAAAGTTGCTCTGCCAAGGACAATGTGCATCCAGTTTGATTAAGAAAAAGAAATGCAGCTCTGTGACATGAATAATAAAACAGGGTAAACGGATTACAAGGTTTTCGAAGGTCTTTAAAGTTCTTTTGTATTAGATGCCTCTAAATTACAAACAAATCTTTATTGACTGCAATGCTGCACCACTATAAAGACTGGTTTTGATTACACAGCCCCCACCTGATGATTAAGTTCCAAGGTTTAATGACACAAACGGTGCTGTGAGCCATTGCCAGGTCTGTAGTACGACAATGAAACGCACACAATTTGCAGAAAAATCTTTGTATCACATTAAAAGTAACCGTGAAGCTATTTCATGCATTGTGCAATCTCCTATTTGGTTTACATTGAATAATCTTTGAACAAATTATCTAGTCCAAACAGTTACCTTAAAATGTTACAAGTGTCAGACTTAAAAGCAGGTATTTCAGACCTACTCCAGAAACCTAAACAGTTTGTGTGAGATGTTTAAATAGGGATTAATGGGTAATTGAAGTGTTTAAATTCCACCTCGGATCCTAATCCTCACTTATATAAACATTTACTTGAAAAAGACAAGCTTTGCTTTCATTCACTTTTTTTTTTTAGCAAATTTAGCTTTAAAATAACTATTTAAAGGATAAGTATTGTGAAATCTGAAGGCGATTAAATATATTCATTTAACAGATAGAGATGTAGCATGTGGAAGAACCATACACAGCCCCAGCCTGGTACCTCCTCCTTATTCTGCTCACCATCCTTTGAGCATAATCCTGATTCTAGCATGTTTTTTTTTAGTTTAAAGACATATTCACATTAAGCAGGTACAATATATGTGCAAGGCTTAGGCTTTTATTATTCACACCATATTGCTGTTTGACTGAGCAATGTTTCTGCATAACTACGGCCCTATGATTTCCACAATGCGGAAAATGCAGATGAAATCGCAGAATTTAACAAACAAAATGTGAAATCTCACTGGTACCCATATCCAGCAGTCACAGTCCACCACAGGGACACATAGAGACAACCATTCACTCTCTCTCATTCAAGCCTAGGTACAATTTAGAGTTACCAATAAGCAGTCTGGTTTTTGGTTTGTGGGGGGAAACCAGACTACCCAGCAAAAACTCATACGTGCACGGACAGAACATGCAAACCCTACCCAAAAAGGGTCCCTGAGCTGGGATTCGATCTGGCAACCTTCTTGCTGAGAGGTAACAGCTCTACCAACTGAACCACTAAGCCCCTCTTACTATTCATACGTCAAATTATTTTTCAGTCACTTTATAATTACACATTTTGTAGGTTAATAAATATAGTTAAAAGAAAAATGTGGGATTCAGGGTAAAAAAAAATGGAATAAGCAGAATTTAGAAAAGTAATGGAAAAAGCCAAATTTGAGAAAAATCAAAATACGCTAAAAATAAAATCTAGAGGGAAAAACGTATTCCATAGGGCGTTTTATTCTTATGCTGCATTCACACCAAACACGATTTCAGCTTCAAAATCGCATCCAATGCTTTCAAGTTGGATGCTTGTGCACTTTGAGGTCAGACGCAAGTCAAAATTGCTGTTGAGGCGCATCAAGAGCCCCCCCGGTCTCCCCTCATCTGCCCGTCTCTGTTTAATAGCTGATTTTGGTGAGTTTCACCACCCAGGGTGCTCGCTTTCAGAATTATTTTTGTCCCGAGTCCAGTTTGATGAGTCGCTGACCCACAGTGGTGCCGATATCTCCTGCCAGGACACCAACTACAGGCACTCTGTTTCAGCTAAAGAGCTCATGTTTATCTGTCTCAGTTTAGTAGACATCATTCAGGAAAGTGTCCCGTCAGAAAATGTGTCACTATGTCACACTGTGGGGTCTCTCCGATTGGTCGATGAGCCGCGTTGAGCTGCAAAAGTTCTGATTTTTCGACTCCAGTGTTCGACAAGCTTCGACAAACGTTCAAATCGCTCAAATCACGCTGCTCAAATCTTGCTAGACGCACCGCAGCACTTCCCGGCGCTGCTTGACGCGCATCCACGATAGACTTTGCATGTAAACCTGATGCTCAAAACGCATTTTGTGCAAACATGGCATTAAACTGGGTTGACACCAAAAGTATTGTTAAAAAAAATCAAATGCAGTTTCTCCACTTTTTGCTGTCTCAAAAAACTCTGAGTTTAAAGCTGCATTAAATAATAACAACAATAATAATAATGAGCCAATGGCCTTTAACTAATTATGTTAACTTGCATGAAATATATTAAAAGTCAAAACGTATTTAATATCTGACAGGAAGAGTCATACATTTGGGGAAAACCCAGAGTGGTGACAGACAATGTCTACAATCAAATTTAAAGCTTCAAAGTGACATTTTCTCAACCAATCGATGATGTCAAAGTGCCCTGCATCCATCTTTTGATGTGGCCCAGAACACCCCATGTCAGTCTCCAGCTGGAAACAAAGAAAAAAAAAAACTATCAGGCTTTCAAGTGCAGATCATGACAACATCAAAGGGTGCGTCACAACCTACAGGTTGGAAAGAAGGGATTCGTCATAAAAGATGTTCAACATCCGCGGATGACACATTCTTGGTCAGTTATTCAGATGTAGTGCAAACGTGGACTGCTTGTGCCGATTATAACGGCTCCGAGAGTCTTTTGATTCAAGATTTAAAGCTCATTTAGTGGGAAAATGAGTATTAGAAAAGCAGCTCAGTTTATTCAACAAGTAGCCAGAAGCTCCACTCGCATATTGGCTCACTTCACCAGGATCCTTCTTTGCTAACAAGTTTTTCAACTTAAAAGATTAAACGTGGTCATTACGTGTACGGCTTGCTTGTGCCGTTCCGAAGTGGAAGACAAATCTGCTAATGCAGGCCTGAATTAATGTCAGAGTATTGATTTATGAGCCTTGACTTGAGAACTGCATCTGAACAGTGAGCATCGGTGTCATCAGCCTGAGATGATTGCCTCTAGAGTGAGGAGGAGAAAACGGCGCGTTGCTGGTGATTTGCTTCAGACTGGTGTTGAAAGGAAGTTTTAACTGTTTTGGTCAAACCTTGTCTTTGCAGTAGTGCTCAAAAATATGTTGAGAACAATTCTTAGTTAGTACCACACCAGATTTTAGCTCAACATCTCTCTATTTGACTGAGTTTCAGCCATCTTTGTTTTGGCTAAAGTTGATTAGCTGTGGGGTCCATCTTAATTTGGGGTGACTGTAAAATGTAATCAGTTGTAAATGTGTATCTGAATAATTTTTGAGATTTTTATTCCAGTTCATTCAATGGTTCATGGCATATTTTACTAACAGACAGAGTTGTTGCGCATAATTAATGCCAATGTTTAGAGGTTGAAGTATGTGTTGAGATCAATATTCAGCCACAACCACATCAAATTTGAACTCAATATCTATAGAATTTGCTGAGTTATACAAATTTTTGGAGTTGCTAAAATCAGTTGACTGTGGCAGCCATCTTGAATTTGGTACACTCTGAAAGTTAATCAGTTGTAGATAAAAATCCTATGATTACATTTTGTGATTTTTATTGCAATTTGTCCAATCATTCATTGCATATTTTGCTAACAGACAGGTTGGTGCCTGTTATATATAAAAAAATAATAGTTAATGTCAAAGTTTTAAGCACAAATATAGCTCAATGTGTAGTGGTTAAGTATGTGCTGAGATCAATATTAAGCCATGACCACACTAAATTTTAGCTCAATATCTGTAAAATTTGATGAGTTATAGGCATTTTTGTGGTTGCTAAGATCATTTGGCTGTGGCGGCCATCTTGAATTTGGTAGACTCCGAAAGTCAATCAGTTGTAGACATGCATCCCATTTTTACTTTCTAAGAGTTTCGTTAAGATCAGTTGGGTGGTTCATGAAATATTTTGCTAACAGACAGCAAAGTTTGGAGCACTCGTCATCTCCGCTACTAACACAAATAACTGTAGCTCTGTGTGATTTGCTGAACCATGTCCATTTATGTTTTTGGCTAATTTTTTGCTAATGTCACAGAAAGAAGGCACACGATCTTCCATCACCTTCGGGTGATAATGAATCCACACGGCCTGCAAACTTTAAATAGATGAACTATGTTCATGGAATAGATTTCAGTGTCACAGAAACCATTCAAATGTTGATGAAATATGCTGAGCGAGCCCTTCGAGTTGTTCTTGCTCCACTAATTCCAAGTCTTTTGTTACAAATGCAATTACTCCGGTTTGTTTCATCCAACTCTCTCTGTCTGCTAGATAATGACCTTAAGGAGGAATCACCCTCCTCCCATCCTTTCCAATCAATGCCACTTCATGCAGCCATGTAGTGGCACCTCGTATCGTAAAGCCCTGCAATCACCCAGCATCTGATAAGGAGGACGGGGTGGGAGAAAAAAGGGGGGATGATGGCCTTTTGTCCTTCTGACTGAGAGTACTGTATCAGGGCGGGAAAAGCTCCATCATCCGGTGGCCACACACCGCACATTTAGGCCTAAATCTACTTTTAGATACCCGTTTGCGTCAGAGCCGTACCCACTCTGTCAGTCACCGGAGGCACAAGCTCCGCCCCCAAACATAAACACATTCATTTTATGTCAAACTCCGCTGTAGAATTTCCTTTTATCTCCTCCTCCGGAACTGTTCCATACATTAGCCTGAGCTGTTGTGTTTTTTGTGCCTTGCCTTTCATTATACGCGGGGACGGAACAACAAAAAAAATAACATTTTTAATTCTGTAAAAAAAAAAGGAAAAATAAAATAAATAAGGGTGTAATGACAAGAAAAGACAGAGATTAGAGCAGGAGCTCGCTTGCTGCGGTTGAAAGCGTGCTAATTAGACATTCCTTTCTGTGCGTGCCAGATACAACGATTCGCTAATATTGCAGCCTCTCTCCAATCAACGCACATACACGTCCACAAATGATGCATCCAAATGTTTAAATTTAACTTTATTATTTAACAAAAGCAACCTCCTCTTGAAGAGCTGCCAAACGCACAGATACAGAAATATGTGTTCATGCTGGGATGCAGCTTTGGCAGGACTTCCCTCCAGTCTCTTTTTGTTTTTCCATCTAAATTCAGCTAAGAAAGTAAAAAAAAAAAAAATATATATATATATATATATATATATATATATTTAGCAAACAGACTGCGTTATTTTGATATAATGTCAGCAAACCAAACTGGTTTATAGCTGGTAACATCAAATATAAATCATCTTTGGATTTTACACAATAATAAACTTATACGTCTGCACCAGCTCACATGCAGTGATATTTGTAATGCAGCACCAGCAGAGCTGAGGGCAAGTCACAGAGCTGTCCTCAAAGAACCTCAAAACTTAAAAAACAAAGTCTTCAACCAAGATCAGGAATCATCAACATCAGCTTAGACAAGAGAGGAGAAACTGGGTCCAGAACATTTAAAAATGCATGTAAAGTCATGGGAAGATTGCACAAAATTTCTATTCTTCTTTTAAGTTTATGGAGCGACCAGAGTAAAGAATCATTAAAGTGCATTTTAGTTTGTTGCGTTTAGTTTGAATTTAAGCTTCTTCTTTGCTTTTAGAAAACTAAAACTGCCAAATCTGTATTTATAAAGGGGGTAAATTGCTCCTCTGGAATGTGTTTGGCACCTGCTGTGATCCTGTCAATCAACAAACCTATAGGAGGAAAAAGGGTGGATTATTTTGGTCCTGATGCATTTTAAACCCAGGTTGAAAAATCTAAAAAAGTTGAGTGAGATCCTCAGGACTGTTTGTTGCTTTAATTCACTTATGATAGGTTTATCACTAAAACTTGAACGCTAAAAAGAAAATAAAGTGAGGAAATGTGCTGCTTTTCTGAATTGTGATGCAAGAAACGAAATCAGAATTGTAAAGAAAGCAACCAAACTGAGGTCACTTGGTGCTCATAATTGAGCCTAAAAGTCCTCAAATCCAC
This sequence comes from Cynodonichthys magdalenae, assembly GCA_031762555.1. Taxonomy (NCBI): domain Eukaryota; kingdom Metazoa; phylum Chordata; class Actinopteri; order Cyprinodontiformes; family Rivulidae; genus Cynodonichthys; species Cynodonichthys magdalenae. Next base: position 10,905,143 of record JARVJO010000180.1, on the reverse strand, counting down.
AGCAAAATGAGTCCTATCATGTTGGTTCTTGTCAAATAGGGAATAGAAATCTGTCAGAACCGCAGAATCTTTTCCAATTTGGAGCAAAATGGGTCCCTGGAAGGGAAAACTCAGCAACAACTGACTCCAACTGCCCTGCTTCCCTAAATAATCAGTTAGATGCTTCCCTCTGCTCTCATTTATCCACCTGAACAACAGAATAAACTAAAAAAAGTGCAACAAACTGTTTAAAAATAATAATATTTTTTACCTTTTTTTGAAAACACAGATCCCCTGCGTCCTCAGCTGGGTTTATGGGGTGCGCGCGCTCTGTAAAGACATTCATTGCATTTTTCTTAGGGGGGGCAGACCCATCTTAGTTTGAGGCTGTTGCGCTTTTACGCGCGCCTGTTGGCGACCGTCTCTGATTTGGCACAGTTTGAACGGGATTCTGGCGGATTCTTGGTGCAGAGCCGCAGCTTTTTGCGTCGTTCGACCGATGAGCGCGCAGAAACTGAACGCGCGGAGCGAACGTGCGCGTTAAAGGAAGCGATTGGGTGGGGGGAAGGGTAGAGAGCTCAAATATGAGAAATGTTTCAATAAATGAGAAAGGAACCAGATTTTTAGTTAGGAAACATGAAGAAATGAACACCGTTTTGGATAAAATGTGCGCATATGTATCCAAATCCAAAGAGCGCACGTGATTTCTACTAAACTACTGCGCAATTTCTTTAAAAAAAATAAATAAAAATAAACAAACATGAGCTGAAATGAGGAGGGAAGCAGAAAACGAGCGTGCAGCTGCACGCTGGTATTCTTCTAAGTGATAGACATTTGATGAGAGCGCGCGCAATGTTGGCGCAGAGAGATCGTTTTCCATTATTGCATAATACTGACTCAAACGTTCATGGAATTTCAAATAATGAAAATAAAAACTAATTTTCTATCAAATGGATTCTGTCAAGCAGGACTAATCAGATATTTCTGCTTCATATTTAATTTTTCTGTTTTCATTAAGCAGCTGGTGTTAAAGTTACGCACCACTTCACTCTTGGGCAACAACAAAAACAACTTTTAAAAATCCTGAAATCTTGCAGAAAACTTGCAATTTCCCACCTCGTTGTCTTTTTTTTTTTTTGCGCACCGGAGGACCACGACGGTTGTAATAAAAAACAAAGGTGGTGGTCAAAGACAGAAATAAAAAAAAAAAAGAAAAGAAAAAGAGTCCAGCAGCAGGTGCAACCTCTGACCACAGCCAAGTCCTTCTGTCGGAATGTCCTTGAGCAAAACCGCAGCTCTGTCTCCTGCTTTAGATAAAACCTTGCTTTCAGACATACCGGCTGATTTTCATGTATACAGAGGAGGGGGAGGGGGGTGTTCAGGTATGAGCTTACCTGCGCGCGTGCTGTGCTGTCGGCGTCTTTTGGTCCGCTTCATGGCACCGTGGCTGCATGTCTGCACGAGGACATGCTTGTGGAGAGACGGAGCTTTTGGAGACGAG
>JARVJO010000180.1:10889063-10899286 GCA_031762555.1 Cynodonichthys magdalenae | reverse complement strand
AGAGAGAGAGAGAGAGAGAGAGAGAGAGAGAGAGAGAGAGAGAGAGAGAGACTGATTTAACACAGTTGATAATTAGATCACTGGTTTTAAAAGCTGTGTAATTTCAACATAATCATTATTTTATAAAAACCCGTCAAATGGAGAAAAATAAGCAGAATGTTTTTACTGACATCTACTGGGGACCGAGTCTTTGAAAGTTTGCTCTCTTTTCCCTTACAGTTTGCAACGTGCCATCTTGACTCAGCAAGTCATTAAATGTATCAGATAGCGATGAGTTTATGGGAAATTTTAAATTATTTAAAAATACAGCTGCTAAAATAAGGTTGTTTCTTTTTTTTAAACTGCAGACAATAACGGGGCTAAAACACATTGTGACTTTTTATTGCCCTTTTGATGAAAGTGACTTTTTTTTGTCGGTTTATTTGTCTGCAGTGTTAGCAAAATATCCCATGAACCAGAAGACAGATTTAAATGAAATGCTCAGTAAGCAATAACTAAAGAGATTTGTATAAATGACTAACTTTTGGAACCAACCCCATTGACGATTACAATCACAGCTTAGCAACTTTAGAAAACACAAACATGGCTATGAATCAGCTAATTTTACACGCATTGGGCTAATTCTTGGTGTGGTAGTTGCTGAGCATTAACCCCAATACATACTTATATGACACATGTGCAATATCTTTGCTTAAAGCTGTGGTATTAACTTTTGGCTTCAACCATGCCTGACTGTTAGCAAAATAACTCATATTCCACAGTGCTGATTTTATCGAAACTTTCATAAAGTAATCATTGTATGTACATCTACAACTGATTAACGTTTGGAGTCAACACAATTCAAGGTGGCAACTGCAGCTAACTGATATTAGCAAACACAAAATTGACTGAGGTAGTTTTTCAAATATGGAAGTAAAACTTGGCATGGTCGTAACAGAATACTCAACCTTTTGAGTGCTTCCCATTGGATAATGTTTTTGTTTAAAAAACTGACATTATCAATTGTCATGAAGCTCCTTTTGTCTGTTAGCAAAATATCTCATAAACCACCTGGCAGATTTAAATGTAACTCTTGGAAAGTATTCATTAGATATACTTTTACAGCTGATTTACTTTTGGAGTCATTCCAATTCAAGAAGCTACCATAGTTGGTCAATATGAGACAACACAAAAATAACTATAACATCTAATTTTACAGATACTGAGCTCATAGTTGAGCATCATCTGAAATACACGCTTTAAGAACTAACAAAAATGCTAGTTTTTTAAATTCTTTAAGAAGTATCCTGTGCCCATTATTCAGGATAGGTCAAACTGAATATTATCAACAACCAGAATATGTCTTCGTTCTCACTCTTAAATCGAAAAGCTGGAGCCAAAATCATCTTGGACGGCTGTCAAAACACCCACTACATGTTATAGTTGTTCCAGTATAACACTGAGTCATGTGATGCAGATGTGCTGACACACATGTTTGTTACTGGTGTGTGTGTGTGTTTGTGTGTGTTAAATGGCCACGGCTGCGCCATGTCTTGCACCTGTGTTATGCTGATGAACAGGACAGCCTCAAAGGCTGGCTTGAGTGCACCGCAATTAGTTACAGAAAAATCACAGTTTTAATGGACTCGCTTTTGCCAAATTAAGGGGAGACACGGTGAACAAAGAGTCATCTAATGCACTATCATGTAAATTGAAAAAAAAAAAAATCAGATATGTGCATAAGTAAAAATACAAGGTAATGTATTTTCTATTTTATATATGGCCAAAAAAGAAGTTTCATGCTCCTCAAGTCTTGAATTTTTGTACATTTTATGTCCTGATCAAATTATTTTCTTACTTTTTAAGTCTGACATTTTGTACTTTTTAATTTGTTTCATTTACTAACAGGTATTTAAAAGTGGGACATGTCCCCTGCGCTTTTTTTCAGCAATAATAATAATTTAATCCGCGAGGTGTTTTTCCGAGCCGTCTTTAAACACACCATGAACTAACGTGGATATACATTGTGGATCACAGAAGTGCTGCTGCAGAGGTACACCATGTTGGTCAGAAACCAGCTGCTGAAGGCAAATTAATGTTTGCTAAATGACTGAGTTCATTCCATTATATGAATAGGCTACAAATGATGCTACCTATATTACATCCCTTACTAGTAATGCTATGGGATTTACCCATATGTGGTTATTTCACTTATTCTGACTTTGTGAAAAAAAAGTGTACCCAACTTCTCAGACATTAACTGCTGCATATATTAACTCTCCACCAAACAAAAGTAAGCAAAAAATGGATCTGTGGATGGGTATTTCAAGTCTAAAACATCATGGAAATTTAATAATTTCAGATTAATTTATTTTCCCCACAACTTTTATTCTGACCATCACCAAGTGGGTTTTCCCCAAACTGTTTCAGCTGACATTTGTGTTAGCATCACTGCTCTCCGTGTCCAACGACTCCTGCTGCAGCTTAAATACAGCTGTCTGTCAAAAAAGAGTGCTTTAAACTGCCTATTGATTGCTTGGCTGTCCATCATGTAAACAGCTGTCAAGGGGTTCAAACTTGCTTTTGAAAAATCCAAAGTGCTACTTTTTTCAACAGAAGGATGAAATAATACACTCAATGTCTCGCAGCAGCATGGATTACTGTGTTGTGAAACTCGTTAAGTTGAGCTGATGTAAAGAGTGGATTTATTTTGCTGACTTAATAAAAACAAGACAGCCAAACAAGGACATTTGGTCCTTTAAATTTATACACAAAACTGTGTCACAAAACTGTGGATTTTAAAAGGAATCAAACGACTAGAAATAACTTCTGGTAAACCTAAAGAAAACAAACTTATTTCCAACTTAAAAATTTCTTGGTAACACTTGCATATCCAACAATTGTCTCACTATCCATTCACTTGTTACCAATTATCTATTGGTAGTCTGAAGAGCCAACAGATCCAGGAGGGATGCAGATATCCCCCTCCCCAGGGACACCCTCCAGGGGATCCCAAGGTGTTTCCAGGTCAGGGAGGAACAAAATCCCTCAAGCAAATTCTGGATCATCGTAATGTCCAAACCACCTGAAGATGATCCTTTTTAATGCAAAGGTGAAGCAACTTGACCCTGAGCTGCCAGAGACTGACTGACCTCATAAAAAATCAGCCTCTTACATCTGGGATCAGTGAGCATTGGAACAAATACAGACCAGTTTGGATCAGCTCCTCCTTCACCACAACAAGCCGGAGCAACACCCTTATTACCACTCATCTTCTGCTCCATTACTTATGACTAAAGACCTGACATATTCAAATCAAAGCTGCAAATTTGATTATCATTGATGCATTTGCACCAAATTTTTGACCTAACTGTCATTTCGTAATTTTTTTTTTAACAAAGCAACTTTGCAACACAAGACCTATTAAAATTTTTATCCCACAGGCAAATACAACCATTATTGTGCAATTGGTCAGAAGTTTGTGGGCATGTTTGTTCATGCAGAAAAGCACTCAGACAACAATGGTATCATTTTGCTTCAACTACTTCCAGAAGTCAGCTGTTGTGGGTCAAAACAACATGGATGGTTTAGAGGATTCATTGTTAGAGGTGATCAGAAAGTATTTGTCTATATGACTCTTACATGTTCACATGGTCCATAGTATCACAGCAGCTGCTCATTAAAGGTGTGCATCTTGCAAATGTAACAGTTTCTAGGACGAATCATTTTTAGCTAAATAACAAGCAGAAAAACACGCTGCTCGGAGTGCTGCTCCACTGCACTGTGCTGCTTCACATGAACAAACACGCCCACAGAGTTCTGACCAATGAGAGCCATTGGGTCCGCAGGACAAAGTTTGGACTGGGGGCAATGCAAACCTTCAGGAGTTGATTCTTATCCCAGCCACTTTACACTCTGCTAGGTTATGCTTAAGGTCATGACCTGTCGATGCCAATAGAACCACATCATCTGCATGAAATAAAAATGTGACAGTGAGGTTCCCAAACCTGACACCCCTCTCTCCTCAGCTGCTCCGTTAGATCCTGTCCACAAACAGGATAAGAGACAATGGACAGAACTGGTACAGTCCAAAAGGTTAAAAACAACTGTTACATAAACTGGTGAGTCAATAACCCCAAAACTGAATTTGTTGTAACACCAGGATGTTTTTCTCCTCCTGCGTTGGTAAGCCACTGACAAGCTTCTCCCTCGATCCTCTCAGGGAGCAGCAGAACAAAGGACGGAAGCGGGAGAGAAAGGAGGCAGCAGGAGACAAAATATATAATAAACACAAATCAATACAGAGGATGGGAGAGGCAATCCAAACAACTGTCATAACAATTTGACGTGCAGGCTAATTAATTACTTTCCCAAATCGGCAAAAAAAGGGCAATCTCTTCATTTTGTCATCACTGTTCGCTTTCTAAAATTACATGTTTTTCTCCTACTGTATGCATATTTCTACTCATTTCTGTTCAGCGTTCTACAGTAGGAGTGAAGTGAGTATTCTGTGCATCAGCCATTTTGAAGCTAGACTGTGTTTTGCTGAGGTTTTTGTCGTTGTGTTTGGCAGGACCATTACCATGACAAATATATTCTTTCAGCAGCATCTGACACCCCAGTTAAACCCTATATATAAATAAATAAATAAATGGTTTTGTCTGCAGATTTTTGGAAATACTTTGCATTTTATTTTCTCTCTCTCTTACTGGACCAGTTTTATTTGTTTTAGAAGAGAATATTTTTTTTGTCAACATAGTTGTGCAGTGCAACAAGATTACAGTATATTAGATGCAGAGGCAATAAGAAAAAAAAATAAAGAACACTATGAAATATCTTCAAATAAACTCATAAAACACTGCAAAGACAGGTGACGACTGAGCTATGCAATGGCAATCAGAAGTATTTACTGTATTTCAGTGTTTTCCAAACTTTTCATCTGTTAAAAAAAAAAAAAAAACTGACGAAGGCTTGTGCCCTCAAGTATCACCCATTTAAATTGCTAATAACTCTAAACTAGGGCTTAATGACAACAAAACAACCTCAACTACTGTGGTGCTAATTAATACCTGCTGCCAAAAGGCAAAGAGGACAATACAATTTTTGCTTTTATCAGTTTGCATTTGTTGGTCTGTTAGCAAAATATTGCATGAATGTACATCTACAACTCATTAACTTTTGAAGCCAGCCAAATTCAAATCATCTGCCACATTGACCTTCCAAAAATCCCCCCTAAAACATGCTATGGCTAACTAAATTTCACAGATATTTAGCTAAAATGCAATGTCCAAGCACTAGCCGGTCACACAATATTGTGTAAGTTTGCAAATGTTTTTTATTTTTATTTTTTTTGTTGCAAAATTTCATTAAAACTGATATGACGCCATTTCATAACATATGACATTAATTTAAAACTCAATATGTAATATTCCTTTAAAGGAATTTTTACACAGTAAGGTCCCAATTTTAAACTTGGGCATCTTGCTATACATGACAATAGCTGTACATTACTGTGCAAGTATTTGTGCTGAGCGTGTACTTAGCCACTGGGGTTATTAGCAATAAAAATGTACATAAATTTGACTATGTAAGCATGAGAGTATGTATAAATAGCATTGACATGGCAGCATTAGGTTTTTAGCTGCAAGGATGTTCCAAAGTCTGGTCGTGTAGGTGCAAAAGGATTTATGTCATTTGCCCGATGGCAACAGCTTAAAGAAGTAATGGAAGGTGTGTATAGAATCCTTACGAATGTTAGCTGCTTTCCTGAGGCACTGCTTAGTGTAGACCTCCAGTGCTGGGAGTCAGGTCCCAGTGATCTTGTATGCACTGAAGACATCACACTGGAACGCTTTCTCTGTAAACCACAATAAGATTCAGTGATGCAATGCTTTTATGTGTTGGTTTACCTTTTTCATAATGTCGTTGGGCAACAAAATGAAGTGGCTTCATCTGTTCAAAGGGACATTGTAGTAGTTCAGTGTTCATGCAGGAACTTGATGTTTGACACATTCTTTATCTCAACTAATAAAGACCAGAACATAATCTCAAAAGGGGATCTTCTGAAGTTGATTATCAGTACTTTCGTTTCTACAACACCAGCAAATAACTTCTCCAGCATCAGATCATACATTTTTGTTCCTCCATTATATAAGATGATTCATGATAGTTGGTGGTTGCCATTTGCAAACTTCACTAGGAGAACAGTTATGAGTAGAAAGGTGGTACAGATGGGACTGAACACACATCCATGAGGTGTTCCATTGCCCAAATAAACAAAAACCCTTTAATTTAACAATATAGAGTAATTCTTTTGGGAATTTCTGTAAGAAAAGTATTATTTTTGGCCGGGAAATTACCCATTAGTTGTAATACACAACTACGTAACTAACAACTACGTAACTATTTTGGCAAAAAATGGGAAAAAAACTACAGTGTATAAATACAGTCAACCATGTTTGTTGCTACGAATAAGATGAAATATTTTCACAAATTTGAGGGATTTTATTTTTATCTGGTGGGTAAAACAGAATTTTTTTTTTTGTATTTTTCTCAGTTTGACCATTTGAGTTATATTAATCTGGATGGAGTCACCAGTACTAGATTGAAGACAAACACAAACGATAAAAAGATATGGTAAATAGTGGGAGAAAATGAGGATTTTTGTAATGAAATCTTCTAACTTGATCTTTTAGCCAAATGTAAAACTTGGAAAATTTCGGATCTTTATGATTGGCCACTTTTATACGGTCAGTCGGGCAAATTAAACGTTCTAATACAGATTAGGGCTTCTTGTGTTGTGGGATGTATTCTCACTTGAAACTCAAATTTTCTCTCAGAATAAAAAAGGAGCTCAGGGAGTGAAGTGGCTTATCTAAAATGCCTGGGGTTAATTGCCCTCAATGTAGGATCTGCTTTTGAATTTTTCCACGTCTCCAAATGTGTTCATTAGCAATTCTTTGCAATTCTTTTATAGTGTCTTAATTGAGGGTAATTAAGTGAAGTGATGGCATTAGTGGATTGGTGGACAAAGCATCAAAACCTTTGCTAGGGGTGTAGCATACATGAATATGTCATTAATGGTGACACTCAAGGAAAAAATAACCCACAACCTCCTTTTGTGCCAAAGCTTTAGACGGGCAATGTGCATTTGCCTGAAACACTTTTGTTATTTAGATAAGTGGGATAATTGCAGTGAGGATGAATGCTGTACCAGAGTGCAGATGTGCAATAAAGCTGTGTCAGAATTGTGCAAACCTGCAGGATTTGACTTTTTGTGTCACCTCAGAGACCCAAACCTTTTCTTAGTAAACCAGCTTTATTCTCAGGGGGAGCATGTGGCTTATCTGCTGTCAAAGGTAAATGTAAAATACAAAACTGAAATAAAAAATCAACACAGGCAGAGCAATACTTTGTATATATCAGGTGTTAAAGGGGCAAAGTCTGTTCATTTTTCCTCTATTTATTTCAAAGACACAAACATAAAATCTTAGTTTACTCATTGAAATAAATGCGAAGAAAAATATGCTCATTAAAAAGTTGTGTTCTTGATGATTTTTCAAGCATCCCCTTTTGTGTTTTTATTTTTCTTATAAAAATGTTTTTTCAAAAGGCAATGACTTATTATTTTAAATTGATATGGTCACCTATATACAGTGGTGCCTCAATTTGGTAAATTAGCTAAGCTTTTTCTATGTTTCTGCATAATTATCATTTGGTATTTACACTTCATTACAAAGATTAAAGTCTAATTATATAACTACAATTTTTATCACTCCAAGGGCAATAATCAGAAAAGCTAAATTTAATCAGTGAAACTCTCAAAAAGACATAAGAACTCTGAATATCTGTGGTTTTAGGGTTGTAAGGATACTCCTAAATTACAGTTCTTTATGAACCTGCATATGAGGTTGATGGTTTGGTACGGTTTTTTTTACAAGAGAAAAAAAAACTTAGAATAAAGTAGCAGAACTAAATATCTCCGTTGTGATATACAAAATACATAAAATACAAATCACTAAAAATCTTAGCTAGCCGAGTAGTTTGAGAAAATCAGACTTGACATCAGGGATACTAAAAAAAAACAAACAAAAAAAAAACTTGCCATAGTACTTTTCAAAGCGTCGATTAATACAACTGCCTGCCATGCGGGCACCTTTGGTTGTCTGTGCCACCAGTATTGTGGAGGAGTTTTTTATATCAAATAGGCTAACCTTCAAGCTTCTGCATGTAAATCTGAACCAACTATGTTATGTTTATTACTTTTAAAAAATGGGGGGAAATACAGTTAATTACAATGTGTCCACTCTGGGAGTGGTTGTCTTCTGTAGCTAATGTATTCCTCAAGATTTCACAAGACTCATCCAAAACATCTGCATCAAAGCATCAATTTATTGTTACACCACAACTGGTTTCTACGGCAGTATTGTGTTAAAATAAACACAGATTCTAAAAAAAAGATTGTTTAAAAAAATGTAGACAAACCAAAGCTTGTTTTTGATTGAAGGTGTGTGAATAAAGTAAACTAAACAACTTTTTGATTTAAATATTAATACATAAGAGCAATCAGATATATTTAGTAAAAAAAAAAAAAAAAAATTTTCTCAAACATGATTCCATTGTTAGGGTACAAACACAATAACTTCCCATGACTGACTCAAAAATAAATCTTGAATTCTCTCAGCAAAGCCATCAAAGGATGTCAAAGCATTTCTTTGTGAAATAAATTATAAAACAAAGTGAGTCATGTAGCTCTGTCAGAAAACCACAGAACAAAGTGAATCTTCTGGAGACACTCAGTATTCATGTTGGTTCTTTAGAAACTCCAGATATTGCTACACAACAAAGAAGACCATTTGACCACTCCCTGACACCCATTTTAGCAACAATTACTTTCACAAACTATTAAATATATTGTTCATGCTCAGTTGTCAAAATGTGTGTTGTCATTTTGGAAGCAAAGAAAACAAAGAAAAACTTGGTGAAATCACCCTTTTACGTTGGAGGCAGGCTCATTGCAACAAGATAGGCAAACCTGGCAAATGCCCAGGGCCCTAAGCTGACCTGGCACCTCCAGACAATGAGAGCGGTAAACGGAGAGCATCCTTTTTAAATGCTATGGTGGTCAATGCAGTAAAGTGAAATGACACCATTATCGAAATCCCTGTCATAGGGCCCCCCTCCCACTAACTAAACTTCCATGGGGTCTAAATTGAGCCAAAAGACTCTCAGGACTGGGACTTGCATGTAAGTTGAGCAGATTGTTGGCAAGTCTTTGATAGAAACATGGCTATGGTCTTCCATGTCCAATGTTTTTTTTAATGCGCATTTTGAAGTATTGCTTTAGAAAAAGATCAATCGACGCGTCAAAATTCAAAGAAATTCCTGTTTTGCAAAAATGTTGTTATGCTCGCTTGAGGGAGATGGAAAGACATTTGCAGAGTAAGTTCTGACATAGCGAACATTTACCTCACATGATTGATCAACTGTTGTCCATGTCCCAAAACCTGCAAAAACATGACTGGAAGCAACAGCAGGTACATGTGGACTGAAGAAGAGACCAAAGCATTTCACTGATGAGTGAGATGAGTCTGTTAGCAACACATTCCTGAAAACTTGTCTTCGTTGTCCCGAGATGTGTGGTCCCTTCTACTTTGCAACCTCTACTTCCTGTTTATTAGAGCCATGCGTAACATCAACTGTTGATGAAATTAATCATTGGGTAGCCTGGTTGATTCGCTTTAAACCAGATGGAAACACACCTAATTCCAAATTTTTTTCTCTCTTTTTTTGTGACATTTTCAAAGGTTACTTAAAATTTGCATTACATACAGATGGAAACATGGCTGGGGTGGTTGTTTTGATGAAGCCAAGCCTTGCAAGCAGCAGATTTAAAAGTTAATTGTGTGTGTTAACACTTTTGTTTGTGTTGGATCTTAAAGTTAATATGCACTTTATTTATTTATTGTTTGTATAGAACAGGATCCTGTAAGTAAAATTTCCTTTGATAGAAAGTGTGGGCAATCTTATACAACCAATGTGTCTATAGCTGTGTTTCCATCTAATTTTAATTCGAATTATTAGTCAATTTTTAAAAATTCGCAAAAAGGAAATAAATAATTAATGTGACTCAGACATGTTTCCATCAACTGGCTTGAATCGAATCACCCAGGCTACGCAAAGTATAATTACGTCAGACGCATGTCTGTAGTAAACAGGAAGTAGGAGTCGCAAACTCTCAGGGA
>JARVJO010000180.1:10873992-10886481 GCA_031762555.1 Cynodonichthys magdalenae | reverse complement strand
ATCTCTTCTTTATCAGTTTCAGCAAGAAAAATACTGTTGGTACAATCTGTCACTGTGTGACTCACAATTTTATCTACCTTTTGGTATTTTAGCTGCAAGACTTGACAATAGTTTTGGTCTAAATGCAATCATTTTTAAGCAACAGTTCTATAGTTTGTCATCTGGCAACCCTGACTGGCAAAGAAGCTACATTTTATGTTTATTTGCCAATGGTAATATTGAAAAACCAGTACGGTTTCCAGAGATCATTAGAATTGTATATTATTTAGTTCAAGACTTGTTTTTTTTCCCTCACTGTTCAGTTTAATTAATATGCATGTGATGCCTAATTGCAGGCAACTTCTGCAATGTCACTTGCCATGTTTTTGTTTCATCTGTAAAAAAAAAAAAAAAAAAGTCTTTGTTAGGGATGCATTTGCTTGAGTGGTAAAACATCAACTTTTCTGTAATAAAAAAAATTAAAAAGCTTGATTTTTATTATATAATGTCAGCTTGTAAAATTGTTGCAAAAACTTGTACTTTCATTTAAAGCAATGTCGTCATTATTTCAAACACAAAAAAAAAATCAGACAAAATGTTTGTTCAATTTTTTCAAGTTGATCCATAAATCATCAAATGAAATAAAGTCTGTTTGAATAAAAGTGTATTTCTCTGTATAATCTGAGTATTTTGTATCTTTTGAGCACCAGAAAATTTGAATTTGCTACAAACATTTGTTGTTAGAAGTCATTGTGAAGCTGTTTTTTTTCTTCTATCTTCTTTGTAAGACCAAATTGTAGAGCTTCTGTTGCTGTTTTTCAAAACCATCATTTGCTAAAGCCTTTTATTTTTTTATCAACAAAGACAACAGAACTACAGAATAAAGCACATTTCCAATGTAATAAAACATTTCAGCCTGTCATTTTTGTTTAATAATGCTGAGATTAAAAAATAATTACAGCACAAACTTGGCTCCAGTTTATAACTTAAGGTTTTTTTTACGGAAAATCTGACAGTCTGTCAAAAATAATCACAAAAATGCTTGGAAAAAAAGATGTAATTAGGTTTTGGGATTTTGCATTTATAGTTTTGTCTATAAAATGTCTGTTGCGCATTTGGCTCAAATTTAGTACTGTAAAAATCCTTAACATACATTTTATTTAAATCTGTAAATAGAAAAAGCTCTAGAAAAGTGATTCTCAACTGGTGGGTTGATGCTTGAAAGTTGGTTGCAGGTTGAAAACACTGTTGAGTTTGTTAAAATTGAAAAAGTTTTGGTTTTAATTAAAATGCAGCGGAGTATAAAAATGTTTTTCTTATACTAGAATTTCCACTGGTTGGTTGTTATGTAGATACAGTACCAAACTGCTTCATCTTTACAATTAATATTTAACATTTTATCCCCTATTGGTGCATAGAGTTCTAACCTTATCAGTTTTTTTAAATCCATTAATCTATTTTCAGCCACTTCTCTTGGGTCGCAGAGGCACTAGGTCTACTCAGGCATCCCTCTCCAGATCAAAGAGGAGCATTTCAGCTGCTTAAATCTTGGATCTGGTTCTTTAGGTCATACCTGATGGCCATAGCCAAGGGTCGGGATGTAGTGGACTAACAAATTAAGAGTTCAAACTGAAGCAACACTTATTATATACAAAACATGTATCTGTCAATCCACATCCTGCTCCTCAGAGTCATGAGATTCTGTAGAGGAATTGGCAAACCCATGGACAGTAGCTCACATGGCAGATAGGAATGTTTTACAAAGAAAAGTCTATTTTTTTTTAGTTACAGCCCTCACATCATGCAAAACTCATAAGAAGCACAACTTGGTTTTTCTAAAGCCATTGAGACGTAGCAGTGTGACTAAACAATGGCTGCTGAACGCTGGTTCCTGACATTGAGTTTAACATGTTTGCTGTGATGAGGTTAATAAAAAGGCACTGGAGGGGAGAATGAACGATGGGAGTGCGTTTTTTATTTTACACAAATATCACCATAAAACCTGAGTGCTAGCATAAATAACAGTGACCAAACCGAAAAGAAAACTCTGCAGCATAATTAATTATGAATCATTGAGCTGGTCAGGCTCCATTTCATATTTATAGGATGATATTATCTTGATTGGATTATGTTATTGCTGCCAGGAAGGTTTAATTGTAGTTCTTTATGTTCTTGAGTTTACAGTGTTTAGACGCTCTCTCTTTGCCAAAGTAAATATAGTGCAAGAAAATATTAAAGCAACAAAGTGTGTAAAATGCACTGTATTCACAAAAAATGAAACTTATTTGCTGTAAGTGTAAATGAGCTTTTGGAGTTTAGTATAAAAAAAAAAGTGCCCGTCCATCATCTCAATCTCTCGGAGATGTTGGAGGTGCACAGTAGGAGCTCAAAGGAAGTTCCCAGGAAAGGCGGTAGTGTAAAGTGCTGTTGGCAAGCAGCCAAAATCCTGACTGTGGCTGAAGAAAAAAAAAAAAAAAAAATATTGTCTCACATAATTGGCAGAGAGAATAGATGTAGCACTTGGATGTCTCTGTCAGTCGCTGCAAGCTGTTAAAAGTGCTGCACCTTTGAAGAGGTAATGATGTAAATACTGTTATTTCATGTGTAAATCAAAACATGTTTAGTTGACCAAAAAAGATGTATGTAAAGTCAAGACAGGCAAAATAATAATTCTAAAACATCATCTAAACCACGTGTAAAACTCGAGGTCTGTGGGCCAAATGTGGCCTTCGACTGCATTTTTTGTGGTCTGTGAGAGCTTCAAAGATGCTTTGACCGAAAACTACATCTCCCATAATGCATGCCGATTATTTTAGGTGAAGATGCACAGGGTTCAAAAGTAGTTGGTAAGTGATGAAATTTATAGTGTAAAATCTCCATTTAACTGCATTTTCACCAACTACTTCGTTTTTGTGGCCCAGTTGTACTGAGAAATGGGTATTTCCCACTTACAAGTTGTACATTTAAACAGAAATTCTCTGTCAAAGCGGGATAGTTAAAAATTCAAGATACCAGCTACTTACCACTTTCTGTATTATTTATTTCACATTTAGTTAGCCGAACACGTACTTTTCAGTGTTTTAAGAGGACGTGTTAAACACTGTTTCTGTACATGAAATACCATGTAGAGCTCAGTTATTGATTGTTAGCGGTACTCGGCCATAGCAATTAGACAAGGAATGTAATGATTTGTGTGCCAAAGTTAAACACAAAACAACAAAGTTAATTACAATTGGCCCTTTGAAAATATATGTAAAATCTGCTTTTTTTTTTTTTTTTTTTTTCCTGTTAAACGCATTTTGTTGTGTACTTCAGGAATTTAAGAGTGCAGCAAATTTGAATTTCTTCTCTCCTGGTGCTGCGTAGATATCTTTATATTCTGTTTGGGTCAGACTTTTCAGACCATTCAGTTTTCTTTTGAATTGAACTGACTTGAAATTACATTACATTACAATTTTTTTTCTGACATTTTCTGAACTATTAAGTCAGATTATTTGCTAAAGAACTGCCAAATAAGTTCTGGACTTACCGACTACTATTTCATCATCTTTGTCAAACTGGAATGGACCAGTCTAAAAGCTAGAGGGGGCGGGGCATTAAGCACTTGGTTTTGATTTAAAGAAACGGCATCAAAATGAGCTGCTTTGAGACCACCTCAGAAAAGAGGTAAAAGAGGGGCTTGTGGAGTTACAGAAGAGGAATTCAGACCAAAGCATTGCAGTTCCACTTTATATAGACCTCGACTGAATAATTTTAAATTTGAAAAAGAATGATTTGAAGTCAGGACATGTCTACTTTATTCTTCAACAATCATCAGTGCTAGATGATTGTCTATTGATGATTGTCGGTGCTAAACTGGAACAGTGTATTATGAAGACATTAATTATTACTAATAATGCAGGAATCTGTGTGAGTTTGATTGTGTTTGTGCAGAAAAACTAAATCAGGTATCCACAGTGGACAGTGTTTGACTAATCACAGTTTGGCATTGCACATCAATAAATAAGACACTACAGATGGAAAACATACCTGCTGCCATTGCAAAGCTCTAAAGGGAGTTAATCAACTAAAAAAAGAGACGTCACTTGGGCAAGCTGTTAGGCATGAAATATGCTGGAGAAAAAAACGGGAATTAATTTTTACTTCTCCTTGCAGGCATTATTGCCTTAGTTGTTCTGCAGCTTTTGTCTGTGAAGATACACTTATGTTAAAATATGTGCAAAACATCCCAAATGACATGTGCTATCAGTCTTGTACAGATTATTTACAGTTTCTTTATTAAAAAAACAGTAATTGAGGCTTTGTCAACATATGTTGAATTCACTGGTCATTTCACCATGAAGTATTGCTTGATGTCATGTGACACGTTGGTGTTAGATTTGTATATTTTGTTCTACAGTTACACTTCTTATAACTAAACCTAAGCCTAAAATTATCCTGCAAATTTTACCAGTTGGGAAGATGAGGATCTCTGCTATTCAGTATTTCCTTCAGTTTAACAAAGCCTACTTGCATGAACTTGTCTCCAACCAATTACTGTACCTCCCACATCCCAGACAGGTGTGGGCCAGATCTGGTGTAAAGCTGGCACTGCTGCCATGGTAAGGGATTTGACAACCAGATGTTGGCCAGGTATGCCAATAATGGCACTGTTTTAAAGCACTGGTTTGGTTTATGTGGTGCTAGCCCATGTGTGGACCACTTCTGTCAAACTACATTTGGGTCAACAAAAGGCCGTTATTCTTTGCTGCATTCTGGTCAAGTGTTGGTGCCTTCTGTGGGCCAAAACTGGGCTAGACATTTTACTTTGTGGGCTTCCTTCTCCTTCTTTTTGTTGGTTTCAACGTGGAAGAGAAGTTTGGTTTCTGAATACCCTCTTCAGGTTCCTAAGCTGTACTGTATGTCAGCTTCTCTAACAGATGGAAAGCTGGTACATCTTGTGTTCATTCAATAATGCTTGGCTGCCATAAACTTACGACCAACATGGCCTTAGCTCCGGTCAAGCCACATACCCTTAAACTCTTGAGGAAAAAGCAGCTGTACATTAATTTTCAAAACGTAACCACTATGAATATTTAAAAATAAAAATAACCATAATAAAATAATGTGAGGCTTACTTTACTTGGGCACTTAATGGCTAGGTTATAGATGAGTGGGCAAAAGGTTAAAGCCACTGTGAGAACTGAAGAGAAAGTCATTATTCTTATAGCAAGTTAATTGGTACTGCCTGTTGTCTCTTGGTATGATTTCAACACTTCTGGTCCCTCATTTAATTCCTGCTTTCCATCATCACTGTCTACATTTTCAGTGCTTCACTTTTTCCTCATATTCATCTTTCTTGCTTTATTTTCTTGACGCAAAACCTATAATCAAAAGGTTTATATTGACCTATATGCTTTGGTAAAGAGCACATAACAGTAAGGCTTTTCTGTCATAAAAATGAGAACAGTGGCTGCTAATGAGGATGTGTTGACTCTAAAAATGGAAATACATGTCCCCCATATATTGATGTTTCATACTGTTGTAAACTTGCAAAAGATTGGTTGGCTATGGGATTATCGAGACGTGTAATGAGACACTCTTTGTAGCTTTACCTACCAATTTGCTAAAAGGAAACAATAAAAATGGTTAGAAGATGACACGGGTTGTTTGCACTTCTAATCGCACCACAAAAAAGGGAGATACCTCTCTGTGCTGGTTGAAATTCTTGAAATGTTTTTCGGGGGCTTTTTATTTATTTATTTTTTGAAACCAGTTGCCTGTGTCCTGTTTTATTGGTGCTGATTTATCATGTTCCAATAACGGTTTTGCAAATCAATGACTGGGCCAGAGACAAACAAGACAGAAATCCATTAACACTCTGTCTCACTAGGGACAATTTAGTTACCAATTAGCCTAACATGCAAGATTTTGTTCTGTGGGAGGAAACTGATGTACCTAGAGAAAACCCACGCAGGCATGGAGAGAACAAGCAAACTCTACCCAGAAAAGTCCCAGGCA
Organism: Cynodonichthys magdalenae; assembly: GCA_031762555.1. Taxonomy (NCBI): domain Eukaryota; kingdom Metazoa; phylum Chordata; class Actinopteri; order Cyprinodontiformes; family Rivulidae; genus Cynodonichthys; species Cynodonichthys magdalenae. Next base: position 10,880,502 of record JARVJO010000180.1, on the reverse strand, counting down.
AGGAGACTATTTTATCACCTTCTTGCTAAGAGGCAACCACTATACCAGTGGTGTCCAAAGTCGGTCCTCAAGGGCCGGTGTCCTGCATGTTTTAGGTGCTGCCCTGGTTCAACATAGCTGAACCTAAGGAGTGCTTAATTAATGGGCCTCTGCAGACCTTGATGGCAAACTGAGAAGGTAAATCATCTATTTGAATCAGCTGTGTTGAAACAGGGACAAATCTAAAACTTGCAGGAGACCTGCCCTTGAGGACCGGAGTTGGACATGCCTGCACTATACCATCTAGTGTTGTCTCGACTAGTCTCATTTAGCTCACCACAAGGCAAAATTTGTCCGGGTCAGGTGTGGCCCATACAAGGCACTAACACCATAACTCTACACCCAGATAACGAAAAGAATGATGACCCTTTGGTGGCCAAGATGTGGTTTGCCAGAGGCGGTCCGCGTATTGGACCACAACACATAACCAAGCCACAGCTGGGCCAATTGTGGCATTGACAGATTTGGGCCACATAAACCAAACCCCAACCAGGCCAATTGACGAATTGACAATTGTGACATGCCCTTTTAAGAACCGTGTCATTATTGCCAGACCTGGCCCACATCCGGTTGACAAATCACTTGCTGTGCAGGCAGACAGCCAGTGCCTTCTGGACACCAGATCTGGCCCACACCTGTCTGGTATGTGGATCTGGCCTATAGATTTATGCAATATGTTTTCCTGCAGGTTGTTCTTTTTTGTTGTACTGATGTTGGACTATGTGTTAGAGATGATTCTCAGCTACTACTACACAAAATTGTTGCCTAATATCTGTAAAAATTACGGAGTTACAAGCCATTTTATTGTATTTACTAAGGTCAACTAGTTATGGGGGTCATCTTTAATTTGGTTGACTTAAAAAATTATTCAACTTTAGATGTACACCCAGTGAGTCTACTGGTTCAGGAGATGTTTTGCTGAAAGACAAATTTGCACCAGCAATTGCATGTTCATCCACTTTAATGGTGGCATATGATACATATTTGGAGCAGTAAACGAAAACTACAGGCTGTGATACACTGAGCAGAAACTTTCAAAAAGATTTCATTAAAATAAAGTGAAGGAATGTCCATCGCTAATTGCTGACAATTACAATGGGAAATCATCATCCTCATCATGCCACTGGGGTGCTCTGTTCGGTGAATTATGTTTTAAAGGAGAACACGTGGTTAGTGGAGCGATTTTATAGTCTGTGAGCAGTCTGAGAAAATATGCACAGCCAGTGGTCCATGAAGCTACTGCCAAAGAGAACTTTTAAGACTCATCTGAGGTGCAAAGGTCTGAGTCAAGCGAAACGGCAGCTTCATTACTTCCTAACAAGATGGAAACTCATATGAAGTTTGCATTGATTTGTGGTAGAAATACCATTGTATAAGTCTGAAATGGATATATGTTGGCAATATCATTAGGCCCAATATTGTGTATGTGAAGCGGTCATGTAGCCAACGTGTCATACCTATAGATCAAGCTGCTTTAAAACAAGTACCATAAGTTTTATTTGTGCTGGGCACATTAATGTACAGTATATTATCATATGTTTCCTGTGGTCCTATGTAGAAACACTGTTTTCCACTTAGTTATTCTATCCATTGGCCCAATGACTATATAAGGGCCTATAGTGCAGATGGTTTTAACTCATGGTGCTTTATGAAATGTCCTATGAGTCTTTACTGCTTAAACGTATGTCAAACTTTCTCCAAGTGCCCCAGATAAAAAAACTAAACAAACGAAAAAAGGGCTACTGCACTGACAGCTTAATCTGAAAAAATAAAGGACTTTACTCAAAATGTATTTGCATTTAGTTTATTATATTATTGCATTTGGCCCGCAGCCCTCAGATAAATTTTCATTTTGGCCTTCTCGAAAAAAAGTTTGGGCACCCCTGGCATAGGGTCTCTTTAGTTACACGCCTTGCACTAAAACACACCAGACACATATTGTTTTACCTTTTAGCTTTGCAGGACTTCCATGTATAAGAACCAAGTCACATGGTTGGGTGAAGTCACTTCCTTCATTACCATTATTGCAGTTCCAGGGAACCAAACTTGGTTTTTGGAGAAAAAATGTTGGAAAACGAAGTACGTGGCAAATCTGCCATGATCTGAAGTCCAAGTAGACTTGGCCCAGCGCCTGTAAGGTGATAATTTATATATGTCCAGTTAAAGATTCAAGTCTGATAACTGCACTGGTTTCTTGCATTAATTCTAGCTTTCAAATAAAAATTTATTTCAATAATATAGAGATTAGTCCCGATTCATCTCAAATATATCTTGAGATTAACCACAATTAAAACTTTTAATCTTTGCCCGGCCTGTTAATGTAATAATTTATCAACATGTTTTTTTGCAGACATTTACCAATTTTGTAAACAAACCCTAATATAGACCCCTAGGGCTCATTTTAATCGAATTTAACAAAATATCGTAACATTTACAAAAGATGGTGCCTTTTATTTTTAGACCATTTTATAAAGACATTAATATGATCTATATTTTTTCAAAAATAGATTTAGGAGCTTTACATGAAAGGTTCCTGAATAATCTAATGGGTTACATCTGAGAACCCCACTTCTTTAAGGATATTTAAGGAAACAAAAATAGAGGTTGCTTGACTTTGGACTTTTTTTTGTCTGTTTATTTTTCAGGTGACAATTTCCCTAACCTGTTCTACAGTTACTTTTGCATCCATGTCCAAAATCCAGTGAGGAACGGGGTCATTCTTGTGTTTGTTTGCATGCTGGGTTTGTTTTGCATGCTGTGTCTCTTCAGGTTTGCATGTGCCCACGTCTGTTTACTGTACTGTAGATCATCCGATTTCCAGTCTCTCAACACTTGACGAAATTCCAGCCAGAACTGGCAATGTCCAAAGAGGCTTATTTTTCAGTGAGAAATGGAAAGTTTACAGTGAGTTAGGCAATTTCTCACCGCCTAGCTAGAAACTATTACATTTATGACTATTCTTTAAATGTTTTCCTATAAAATGTTTTTTTTATTTGCTTTCTGCAACATGCACTAGCAAATATATCCCTTCTTTGCATGTATTAAATCTCATCTCATTATCAACAAAGACCTTGCATCTATACAAAGTATAATTCATTAATCAATTGCATTTTATTTCCCTTTTACTGTATGTTTTATCTAAGCATGGACAAATGTGAATCACTCGAACTGTCACCTGTTTACTAAATTTGTTAACATCAATTTTAAGATGATTTAACACATTCTGATCTCCCCACGAGATAACGTGTTAAAGTGTGAAATCTCATATGCCTCCGTATTTCTTCAATAAGTACAGATTTCCTGCAGCAAGTTCCAAAATAACCATTCCTCTCTTTTCGCACCTCCATTTGTTGGTGCTTTTATTTAGTTATTTTCCCTTTCCAAGCCACAGCAACTCAATAGAAGTGGGACCTTTTTGTGGAGTTTCATCTTTTTATCTAATAACTCAGTGTGTGAAACTTTCTTTTGCACACCCACTCATCAAACCTCACTGGTTGCGTTTAACAGTAGAACAAAAAAATTTGTGGTCCACTGAGGCTTGATCAGTTTCTTGACAAAAGCCTTTGGCAGTCCTGTGGTCCCATCTGCAACCGAGCATCACAAGTAGACATTCTCAGAACAGAATCTTTTGCTTTTGTAGAAAGTTCTTGTAAATATCAAAATTTATAGATATTTACGCTTCGACTCCTACTAGAAATTTTCTTTAAAAGTGAATATTCTTTCAACCAGATGCAGATACAGGGCGGTTATTTTCATCGACAAAGACATCGTGAACGATTCTTTTATGACACGGAACAAAATATGTGACCCAGATGTTCTCTACAACCCATTGTGGTGTTTTATTCTAAACATTTCATTCAAAATTGCAAATCAAATGAAAAAAAAACCCACCAACTTTGCAGCTTCTTTACCACATTCAGACTTGCATAATCTTATTCACTCCTTGAGCTTTTGAACAGCCTTGTTTTATCAGATACAATAATGCGCAGACAGAAAAGTGGAAGCGGAAGTGACATGCACTAGTTGGAAGACCTTTAGCTTCCTCACTGGTACCACAGGGGCCCACATGTTCAGCAGAGCAATAGATGTGCCCTCTATGTAAACTTCTTTTTTCTTTATTTGGCTTGAACAGAGCATAGATTTATGAAGCTTTTGATCGTTTCCAGAAGTTAACTTGTGAATCGATCATTTGGGAATTTGGGAAGTACAATTTGAAATGTGTAATAACCTTCTACTACAGTCCTTTTTATCCAGTGGAATAACCATTCAGTTTCCTGAATCATTGGATGACTTTAAAGTCAAGGAAATACATTACTTTGGCTAATCAGTGATGCACTTATTGAAGTAATTTCTGGTCATTCAGTTCTGCCTGTTATGTTATTTAGAGATAAATTATGAAATTAATAAATGACTTCAGGCTGAAGGCTGCAAGCTTGGTAACTATTAGAAGAAAATAATTAACCAGGTAGCAGGGTGGTACAGCATTCTGGTGCTTAGCAGCATTGTCTCAAAGTAACAATTTGTGCAACTGTTCTTTTAGGACATCCATTATCCATCCATTATCTATACCCGTTTCTTTCCTTTAAGGGTCACGGGGGTCACTGGTGCCCATGTCCAGCTGTCACAGTGCGAGGGGCGGGGGTACACCCTGGACAGGTCGCAAGTCCATCACAGGGCCACATATAGAGACAAACGAGACAAACAACCATTCACTCTCTCACTCACACCTAAGGACAATTAACCTAACAGTCATGTTTTTGGTGTGTGGGAGGAAGCCGGAGTACCCGGAGAGAACCCACGCATGCACGGAGAGAACATGCAAACTCTACCCAGAAAGGTCCTCGGGCCGGGATTTAATCCGGCGACCTTCTTGCTGAGAGGCAACAGCTCTACCAACTGAGCCACCGTGCCGCCTCTTTTAGGACATTGGAGTCCAATCCTGGTCCTCGAGGATCACCATCTTTTATTAGATTTTTTTCTGCTTTGACACATCTGATTTGATTGAATGAGGGATTAACAAGCTTCTACAGAACTTTACGACTATCTGAAGAGCAGGGAAACTACTAAATCATAGAGGATAGTGGCCCTCCAGTACCAGGATTTGGCACCACTGCTTTAAAGGTAAGGGCATTGTCTGTATGGTTTTTCTCTGGTATTTTGACTTTCTCCTACAGAATAAAACAATGCACGTTGGTTTAACTGGTGATACTGAATTGCCACTTTATACAACTGCTTTCTGCCCAATGAATAAGCAGTGTGAATGTAAAATGAACGAATGAAGGGTTGTAAATAAGCTTGCAACCACATTCTCCTTCTCTGTTGAACACCTTGCTCGTCACATTTCTCCATTTAATCTTTAAATGGCACCCGTATAAGTGCATCACAGTGTTGTGAAATAAGATCATAAATGAAGGAACAATGATATTGAGTTGACGGGTCAAAAAACTGTTGTGTTAAGGACACATATTGGCATTATCCACACTTCAAATCCACTCATCATTCTGCTTTGCAGCTAATGGCGTGAATCATTCATGGGTCCTGATGAGGAAAGACTTGAAAGCAATATTTCTTGACTGTAGAAAACATTTAATTAAAAAAAAAAAAGTTGCTCTTTTGTGGCTTATACAACATTTCAGTCACGTGGTCTTTCTTGGATAAAATAAATGTGAGCACTTACAGTATAAAGGGAATCTATTATGTTAATTTATATTTCTTCATTTTTACACTGGAACTGCATTTGAGAGGTTTACATACAAAAACATGTGGGAATACTGCCGTATACAGTACAGTGTTGCAACATGACACATGAAACAATGCAATATGACATTTTTTGAGACAAAGATAGTTTGTCTTTTTTAAATAAGAACCACAAACAAAACACCTGAAGAAACAAATTCTGTGACGATCTAACCTATCACCTGTAATTCAAATATTGTAGAACGATAAATATATCTGAAAAATGTATATACTCGATCATAACCTAAATTTAAAGGTAAAAAGGCTTGAACTTACTAATCGCTTTATCAAGTCAATACAGATATACATAATAAAATTTGTTTTGAAAAAACTTTTATCTAATCATTCCTTTCTATCTCATAATTGAGAGATACTATGAGACCCATTGGGTGCATTTCTGACTATCCCAGCCATTCAACATTTCTGGTGCATCCACCTGTAGCCATGCTGTCTACCAGATCCTTGTATTTGTTTCTCGTTGAAACGTGCCACTTCTGCATCCTCCATCTTATTTTTTCTCCAACTAAGCCACTTCTTTTGCAACCTTCTCTCATATGTCATGGAGGCTTAGTTTATAAAATATGAGATTCTTCTAAAACTCGCAAGTTTTCCAGATTTGTAAAATCGTTTCTGAGGTACTACTTAATGATGTTACAAGCATCTACACTCACCGGCCACTTTATTAGGTACACCTGTCCAACTGCTCGTTAACACTTAATTTCTAATCAGCCAATC
>JARVJO010000180.1:10848264-10873892 GCA_031762555.1 Cynodonichthys magdalenae | reverse complement strand
AGTAGTAGCGGGGGGGGCTCCGATCAACTAGGAAATAAGAAGGGGGGGCTTTCAGGAAAATAGGTTGGGAACCACTGTGCTAAATGATCACCTTCCTGTTGAGAAAAACTTGCCCCTGATCCAGTTTGGCAGCTTTTAAGCTGGTGGCCATGTTCCAGACATAGCTTTAGAGATGGGTTCCCTCAACCATTATTTGCTGGAGTATTCAGATATTTAATTTTCCCTTTCGTTTCTGAAATAAAAAGGTTATCCTGAGACACAACAAAAGTGAACACTATTCTGTAATGCTTTATCATTCATGTCAGGTTTATTATTTGCATTTACAAATACCCTAGAATTCTATGGAAAGATTAGTTAAAGAATAAAATGGCACAAATGTTGCACAGCCTGTAATTTAAAAAGTTCTAATGTGCTGTTGGTGATGCTTGTCACACAAGATAACACTTGTTCACCCGTGTCTAAAGTGCACCAGAGTGCTCTTCTCAGTGTTGTCTCTTGTTCATCGGGGGACACCCAGTGCTCGTCATCTGCCAGGCTAGCTGCAGAAACGGCACTATCCATACTGACAAGTAACACAGGGCCTAAAGGCTCATAGGAATAGAGGTCAAACTAGACAAGAAGCTTTTGCAGACATTCTTTGACCAGTTGCCTCTGTAGCTCTCGTTTGGTCTCCCTTCATGTCTTCTATTCCCTATTCGACCTCCAGTTAATTTAGTGAAAACTGACATACATGCCTGAGGAATGCAAAATAAAACAAGAAAAGATTTTGTTTTTAACATAGTTGGATAAGAAATCAGTACAGAGATGTTAAATATACTAATATAGAACATAAAATGAAAAGAGTAAGGATGAACAAATCTCAAACAATGTATAAATGTGACAAAACTGTACAGTATGTTTAATAAAATGGCTGCATTTCCAAACAATACAGTGACAAAAAAAGGCTACAGAGAGTCTTTATTATCCCCCCAAGTTGTTTACAGATTCAGAAATCAAGTCAGCGAGAGCTGATGAATCATTCATTGCTAAGGGGTTGTCACTCCAGTTGTTTTCTTTTACCCCAGAGTTCAGGGAAACAGGAATTGTTGTAGAAGTCAGACAGATGTGATCTTGTCTTTTTTGAAGCATCTAAATTTGCTAACTTAATTCACTTTATTTCTGGTGTCTCTGCTGTGGAATTTATTTGGGGTGTGGTTTAAATGTAGGACTGTGGTAGTTGAACACTTCCAAACCAAAGAAAAATTAATCTGTGGCTTTGGCAAGAGTGTGTTCCTCTGACCAGTGGTTCAGTTTCTATTGCAGACAAACAAGCAAGGAATCGGGCTGAAAAAAATTAAAGAGATCTCCGCAAAGGTTACCCATTTCATTTCAAAGCAAACAAAGGCTCAATCTTCTTTACAGTTGAACTGTTATTAGAGATGGGACAAATGGAAGGGATCCGGATCTTGACGAGCCAATTGTTTCATAGAGCCATTCAAAAGAGTTGTTCGATTTACGTCATTGTGTAGGGATATAAAAAAAACGGAAAATAGGAACGGCTCTTTACTGTCCGCAACTCAATTTTTATCGTTTGCTGTAAGGAGATGTTCAAAAGATTTGGATTTTTCACAAACATCACATCACTGTTAGACTACATGAGAAAAAGATTGCAAAGCAATGTGAGTAGTAGGGAAAAAGATGGACAGCTTTGAGTTGAAACTTAAAGATTAAAGTGTCATGAGATTTAAGGACCTAAAGCCATAGTAGCTGTCAAAATATGGTTTCAATGATTTGGATTTCTCAACCCCAACTTTTGTTTTAACGTTTTCCACTGCTTGAACTCCTCACCCCAAAATTACCCTACTTCTGTCAACATTTTTTTTCTGCTTTTAATTGCCTTTATTTAAAAAAAAACTTTACCTTATCCCTTTTGACCTGGCGTCTGGTTCCACTAATTTTTTCCTTTATTGGAAATCTTGATAATGTTTTGATTTAGGAAAAGCCTAAATGATTGCTCAGTCCTGTCCAATGCAAAACCCTATGAGTGTTTAATGTTTGTTCTAGTCTCAAGTTAAAGTTTGTATCGAACAATCTTAATGAGCAAAGTTGGACGTGAAAAAAGTTGGGATTCAGATTTTGAACAAGCTGAGGTCATTAATAGGTCTCAGCTGGAACATAACTCTTATTTTTCTAAATGCAAGTCGCGCTTTGCATCGGATGATTGGCCATTTGTTGTGTTTTCAGAGCTTTTCTCATTAATTTAAGCCCTATAACTCTAAAAAAAATACCAGTCACTCACCCACCCTCGGAATGCATTGTTTGGAAGAATCTGGCCATGGGGAGACGAGAGAGCCCACTGGGATCCATTAACAATGACATTATAGACAGAGAGCTGCATACTCGTAGCTCCAAAAGCAGAGAAGAAAAACACAAATTTATGTTTGCTCACTGATGCCAAAGTCTGATTTCAAAATATGTAAATAAAATAACACGCTTGGCTTATTAATACGTTCTGCTGAATGATCCTGGCTCTGATAGAAGGCTATGATCAGTTGGATAAAAGACGAGCTAAAAAAAAGTTTCTTATGCTCTGGTAAACATGTGGAAATTTACTTTGATTGTATTAAGCTTTTAGAAAATAAAAAAAAGTTAACACAACCAACTACTAAACAAATATTTTTAAAATAAATTGATGAATTTGTTCATTCAATTTATTTTAAAAATGTATACAAAAAAATCTAATGAAATGATAGAAAGAAAATAAATTCAAACAATGATAATATATATCAAGTCCTTATTCCAACAACAATTCATATCAAAACACACTATACTGTATCGTTTTTCTTCAACAGACTCTCTTGGACACACAAATTGATCCATCAGTCAAGAGTATTCCATTTCTTGTAATTTTCAGCAACATTCATCATTAATCTCCTTAAACAATACAAACTGAACTAAATAGCAGTCCTTGGTGACCATTGATTTGAATTCCTTCTAATTTTAACTATATCAGCCCCTTTTTCATCACATTGTGTGTCTCTCAAAGCAGCTGGATTTCTTACCGTTCCTTTAAGTCGCTTCAAGCCCCGCCCCCTCTGGCTTCTAGACCATTCCACTCCAGTTTGAGAGAGGGGGTTATGTTTTCTAGCGATGCAAACATTTTTTTTTTTTTACAATAAAATTAAAAGATGTCAGCAACAGAAGACTTACGAGGTGGACTTAAGAAACTGACCCTGAACCAGAAGAGAATTAAGACAAGGAAAATGTAGTCGATAAGTCCAGACCTTATATAGTAATTCCATTGCAGAATAAATATTTGACGTAATGTGAAAAGGAAGGATTTAAAAGCATGATATGTCTACTTTAGGAGATTAAATTAACATTAATGAAAACACCTGTTGTTGGATTATGTTTAAGCATACAAACTACCATTGGAGCTCGATTTCTTTTACTTTTTTTAAACTTCTGTGAGTCACTTGTGTTCTATGACAGCCTCAAACCTAAAATAGAAGCTAATGTCCTTTCAATTGAAGCCTCAGAAGCGGGGTAAAATGGTACAACAAGAAAAAAGGGGGAAACAAGAGACATGTAATTATTTCTCTCGACAGCTCTACTGTCAACAGTGTTATCAGCAAATAGTGGGAAAAAAGTCACTTTGAGTTTTACTACAGCTAACACCTTATTCATTTGGTGACAGTTGTATTTTTCTTAAGGGAGAGCCTCATAAAAATCTTTGCAAAGGCAACCAGCTCTTAACACAATGTCTAATAAATCAAAGTTTCCCACAAAATGGCCCTCATACACAGCCACATGCTGCTTTTAAGAAAAATGACCCGGCTTTGTAGGAAGGCACCAACATCTGCTTTGTTTAGGATGAGAAGCTGGGAGAGATTTATCCTGAAATTTTGTATTCATTGCAAAATAGTAACAAAAATGCTATCATTATTTTAAATGATGCATTCAATTTGTGGAGCACTTTTACATTTGTAAATCTCAATTTGGTACATTTCAAGAATCATAAAAGCAAAACAAATCAGCAATAACTATACAATCAGTAAAGTCAGTCAGGGGCCTAAAAAGAAAAGAAGGGTTATGGGGGTAAAAAAAACTGAATAGCAGTCCTAGGGGACCACTATTTATTTTTGTAACCATAAACTTTACTTTCAACAACAAAATGTGCTGGACAGACCTACAAAAACTGTAATAGAATTAGAAAATTTTAAACTCCCATGCAAGGCAAAGGTGCTAAAATCTACTTTTAAGTGAATAAATAAACATATCAATATGAGCAAGTCTCTGTTGGCATTCTTTGATGCATTATGTTCAAAACATACAACCCCCAGAGTTATGTTTATACAATAGAAAATAAAAAGAAAGACTCAGTTGTGGAAATGAGAGTATCTGGTTTGGGAACCTCAGGATCTCATTTTTGCTTTTGATGTGGTTCTGTTGGCATCTTCAGGCCAAGATCTTCAGCCTGCAGTGGGGCAGTTGCAACCAAGTTTGAACTAACTGGGATAAGAGTCAGTTTTTCTTAATCTGAGGCCAAGATTCTCATGGGTCTTTTCTCCTTGAATGGAGGAGTTTATCCCCAGTGATGGTAGGATGGAGCGGGAAATGGCTTGACGGATTGGGGTCTTCTCCTCAGTAATGAAGTGGAGAAAGTGTTATGTCAAAAAGCAAAGCTCCAGATTTACTGGTCTGTCAGTGTTCCAGCCATCACTTATGATGAGGCGTGAATCAAGACTAAAAGAACAAAATCCTGGATACAAGCGGATGAAATGAGCTTTCATTGTGGGGTGGCCGAGCTCAGCCTTAGAGAGAGGGTGAGGAACTCCATCATCTGGGGGAAGCTCAGAGTAGAGCTGCTGCTCCTCTGCATCAAAAGGAGTCAGTTGAGGTGGGTCATCTGATTAGTAGACCTCCTTTTAGAAGTGTTCCAGGCATGACCCACTGGTGGGAGACCACAGAACTTGTTGGAGGGATTATGTATACTCTCTGGCCTGGGAATGCCTCGGGGTCCCCGAGGAAGAGCTAGAAAGTGACGCTAGCGAGAGAGATGTCTGGGTTTCTCTTTTCGACCTGTTGCTTCTATAACCCAACTATGGATATGCCGTATAAGATGGAGAATCTAAAATAATAATGCAAATAATAAAATCCTGTCATTAGGTTTGGTGCATATCTCACCAAGCTCACCAAGTCTTACTACATTAATATTTATTTAACCTGGCAAATCCCATTAAGATCACAGATCTTTTTGGCAAGGGCGGCCTGAACCTGAAGGCAACCTATTGTACATATTTTTGGTAACATTTACCAAAAACGATTATTAGAAAGTTCATCAGAAACCTCCAACTGATGTTACTTTAAGGAAGAAAACCCCTCAAAAAAGTGGGTTTTTCTGCCCAAGTGAACACTATTTGGTTTGTACTTGTTTCATGGTTCACCATCAAGTATATTGGTGCAAAACCATTAAGTATGTGTTGCCCTGCCCAAGTTTCAAACCTTCTTCATTCATTATTTAGTTACTATTGATCATCAGTGGTATTTTAGGGTTTGAGGGTAAAATGGAGCTAAAAGATTTATACCATAACCACACTCATGTCAGGGAGTGCCAGTCAAGTCATGAAAGCAAAGTTTCTTTGATCTACTATTCTGTATTATTAGCCACACTCCAGTTTATCCTGGTCTTTCAAACACTCAATTAAAACTCTAAATTCTTCTTCTCTGTTCCTCATACTCTCTGACTGTTCTCTAATTATCCGTTACACAAAGAGCACTTCCTCTGTAGCTGGAGCAGTGAGACAGGTGTTAATGCCACACGTTTTTAATAATGCATTTAGAGATCTGGTGACCCTCATCAGTTATTTTTGGTCACACACACTCAAAACACGTGTGTGTGCATGGTTCTGAATGCAAAAACACCATCTGTTTCTCCCTTTTTTTTGTCCTCTGTCCTTATTTTCATCGTTGTCCAAGGTGTTTGATATGAAACACAAGGTATTTGTAGACGTTAGCATTATTGTGCGATTAGTCACAACCCTGATTAATATGGAGTCTTAAGGAAACCGTTGCTGTGTTGTGTGTGAAGTATTACTGCAAATCTGGTGCATGCTCTCTGAGGTTTATGTTCGAGTATCTCTCTCAGTCTGTGCTGATCTTCTTCCAACAAGCAGTCTGATTCCCAGTCTAACTGTTCTCAGTGGGGACAGCCTCGGGCTTCACTGATGCATGCACACACTCATACACACATACACACACACACGTCAGCCCGAGTTAAAGAAAGCACTGGGCTTTTGTGCTCTGTATATTCTGGTCTTTTCTCAGCCATATTTATGCAATATTGGCTTCCAGCCACGTTAGCCACTTTCCCTTTTCTCCAATCTATTTCATCTCTTTTTTTCAACTGTTCTGTCAGATTTTCTTAATTTTAAACCCCCCTCTTTCTTCCTTCTGTTTGTCTGTACAATCTTCCATTCCCCATCTTCATCAATTCTCAATATCCAAATTCACAAAGAGGACTTGACTTTTTTCATCCCTCCAGCTCAGTCAACTCCGCTCACATTTGCAAATTGCAACCTCCCATTTCATGCCTCACATAAACCAAAGATTTATACCTGGTTCACACCTCTGTTGGAGTGTTCACTCACAGCTTATCTATCTTTTATTGCTCACACAACAGTGAGTGCTCAACCTTTTTCGTATTTGGAGCCAAGCCGGTGTTCACTGAAATTTCTTGATAAATCCTTTTGAATTGGGATGCAGGTATAATAGGGGTTTTATTGCCAAAGTCAAGGGCCCAGAAATCAAGATATTTATTTTTTGGTAATATGCAACTGTGAGCGGATCTCCCTTCCCAGTGGCATGGCTTTTACAAGAATGGGCACAGAGTATACCTGAAAAAGTTTGATTGTGAAATACACAAGGAAATCTGAATATTAGTGCCGGCGGTGGTTTTCATGTTACAGCATATAATAAAGACGTTCAACACAATAGTCTAAGCCAAGGTTCTTTTTGTTAACACCATTTGATTCAGTTACATTTGCCAATATATGTTTTATCTTCTGCCTCCGAACAACTACATGAAATATTCCATAAAATGTCCTCTCCTAAGTGATCTGTATCTAATTAACGCTGACAATAATTGCTTTAGGAATGGCTGTAATTCTGGGCTGACATTTCTTGGGTACCCTGTCACCATTTGAATGACTAGAGAAACATGATAAGAAAATATTGTTGCCACTGTGACATTATTAAGCGCCAAAGTGAACATAACCTAATTGAAGCACAATCTGAAAGGTTAATATAATTTAGCCAAAATGAATGTCTTTAGTGTAACAAAAGTGTTCTGCTAGAGGTGGCAGGTTGCTCATCTACAGAGTACCACAGAAGGTTTTTACACTTCTTTGCTCTTAACTGAAAAATAACTCAGTATTTGGTGTTTTTTTTTATGTAGTGGTAGTCTTTTAGGTTTATTGGGTTTGTTTTCTTTTCAGTTATGCTTTGTCTGTTTTACTAAATCTTGTCTTTAAGTTCTGTTAGCTATATTTTTATTAGATTGGTTAGTTTTTCCTCTTCAGCCAGTACTTTTTGTCACAGTACTTCTGAATATGATTATACGTAAAGTATGAAATGCCAACTGTAAAATAAAATTTTAAAAAATGTTACACATTTTTATTATTTCACTCACTTTCTAAGTGTAAAATCCTGGTTAAAAATATTCTACTAACATTTTATTATTTAGCTCACTGGCTAGCTCTTAAATTTTGCTGATTTTTACTAAATGTTAAATGTTATGTTTAAGTGTTACATTCTAAATTTAAATATGTAAATCTAAAAGTAAATGTTGTGTCTAATTGCTAAAGTTTACATCTAAGGATTTCAGAACGAAATGCAGCCTTTGCCGTTGGTGCATAGCTTTTGTTATGACATCATCATTCTACGACAAAAACTACCACTAACTCTAACACTGCTAACTCTTTCCTACAAGACGGCAAACACAGCAGGTTGCTGCTAGTGTCTGAGCTGCACTTCGAACTGCTGGACCACAGGTTCTATTCCTATTGTTTTCAATGAACAGTAAATTTTAAAAGCCATTTTCAGCAGCGTTCGCAGTCTTAGAGTTTTGCAGCATTAGCAGCAAAGGCTGCATTCCATGCTGAAATTCTTAAATGTAAGCTTATCATTTCTCACATTTAAGATGTAATTTTCTAATTTACATTTACGATTTAATATTGACACATTTAACATTCAATAAAATTTAGCAAACTGTAAAAGCAGTTTGCTAAATAACTAAGGTTTGTGGACATTTTACACTCGGAGTGAGCTAAACAATGAAAATGTGTTAGTGGCAAAATATATCTTACATTTGGCGCCCTATAAAAAAAGTGGTAAATTACGTCTAACTGCTACACAGTTACATGTATTCTTAGAGTGACAGTATATCTTAGGTCATTTTCTCTGCTAATTCCATCATGTACTATCATCAAATGACGGTTAAGTCATCTGGATGATGATTGTATTTGTAGAATAAATTAAACATTCAAAAGATCAATCATAGTTAGGGGAAAGGGTTGCCAAATTACCAACAGGACAGGATAGTGTGGTGGTGTTTTGACCTTCTATTCATTTGCACACACATTTGTGTTCAATAATAAACATACAGTTTTAAATCTTTTCAAGGCTGAATTTTACCATTCATGCATATACCAATATAGTTGAGAAAAATATTCTGACTATTTTATTTATAAAAAAATAAAAAACTGAACACGAGTGGGAATTTGTAATAAAAGATAAAATAAACATGGCCATTTCTCCCAAGGCGCTTCTGCAGCCGAGTGTTTCTCAGTACAGTTTTATCCAAAAACACTTAAAAGTGAGGAATGAACTGATCCACAATTTGGTTTAATTAAGACCGAGATCACAACCTTTTTTGTTCAAACAAATTTTGGCTGTTTTCTGGCCTGTGGGATGTTACATGTCTGTAAGTGGAAATTTTGAAAGTGTGGACAAAATGAAGAAAGTGTGAAATCAGTCTAAATGGAGTACAAAAAAAGAAGTTTGAGTAAGTTAGGAGTAGATGTGAAAACACTGCAAAGTGATTAGTTGTTAATGACTTTGCTATCAGTCATTTTTTCTTCATCAATAGTTGTGCTTAGTGTGTCGAATATTTGCTTTGTTTGGATGTACAGATAAAATTATAGCATGACAACAACATGAATCAATTTAAATTGAGGATTGATACATACTTACAGTAAATATAATTGCAAATATGGGGTCCTAATTTACCATTGTGTTGCATTTTTGTTATTTTAGTCATGGACAATGAGTGAACATCTCTGTGTTTGAACCCAGCCTAAAAGCGAACAAAGATCTGGTGCTAACAGCCACTTATCATATTGACTCACAGAGCTTAGAAGTAACAAAACAAACCATTCACCTTCTGGCCTGAGCAGATACTGTTTTCAGAGATTACGCATTTGTAAAAATAAGTGTTTCTGTGTGTGTTTGAAAGATTTCATTAGCTACTGACCTTTGACTCCACTGGGTCTGAGAAGTCCAATGGCATTATATTGCAGGATTAATGACGATGCTGAGATCACCTCATGGTCCCTGCTTAAGACACCACTCGCTGCTAATTAGTCATATAGAAGGGGAGGAAAGTTCCCTCCTATGACCAGCTGGTTTAAAAAAGGCTATTTAAAAGCTTGGGTCATTTTCATAAAGAAAATCACTTTTGTACATTCCTATATCCCTGTCAAATATATTTGATCTTCCAAATAGTCAAGAGAAAACTCTTCATTTCGCTCTGGCTTTTGCCCCAATAGCTTCTCATTCATTTATTGATACTTAGAGCAAATCAACTTTTTATTTCTTTTCTAACTTAGAAATTATTCACACTGAATGACAACCCTGTCCTGCTTTGTATCATCCTTATTGACCCCGAGCTGGATAGAGGCAAACTTATAAAATCTCCATGTGTGTAAAGGCAGTCATGATGCTACAATACTTTCAGCATTCGCCAAACACGTTTTTCCTGCTATTCTTCCATGTCTTCCACATCCTGTGTTCTGACCATTCTTACCCTGGTGAAACTTTGTGAAAAGCATAAGGATTCAGTTATGCACTAGAATATCAAACCACACAAGCATGATGCATTCCCTGGTGTTGCATCTGCACTAGGTTGTTGCTATGATCTAGTCACAACCGCAGTTTAAAACTAGGCGTATAATCAGTGTGACCAGTCCTGCTCATATTCTTAATGACCAACCCATGTTGATCCATGCAAAACTCATGTCAAGAATACTTTACCACTCTTTCCCAAAACCATAATAAACTTCTTCCACAATGATGACAAATGTGCCATGGTTTTACTGTGCTATTGTGAACCACATATCATTTATTTTGTGTGTCCTTAACCAATGAAAAGGGGACCTTGGATACCAGTTTGTATCACTCTTTTGTATTCCTTTTGTTCTTGCTTTGATATTAGTTTCATTTAATTGTTTCTGGATAAGAAAGAACATGAATTTAAACCCTGGCATTGTTATCCATCCTAACAAATGACAAAGAACTTGTGCCATTCACCCTTAGCTTGTCTTGTTATTGAAATGAAAGTAATTGTTTTCGACAAAATGAACTCAGGACATTGTCTTTGATGTCACCATGACAAGTAAAAAACACAACTGGCTGATTTCACTTGAAGTTAGGGAGGTTTGTCAGGTCTGCAGAGACTTCATGCACACCCCTTCAGGGCAAGCATTTTTTTCTGTGTGTTGAATATTGGTATGCATGTCCTCTTCAATCTATATCCGACCTAATGCAGCATGACACTGTACCGCTTTCATGTTGGAATCGGTTTCTCAGGAAGACTTACTCAATTTATTCACTTCTTCTATCTGTCCTTTCTGTCTTCTATCTTTCAGCTTCTTCATTTCGCCTCGTCTTCTCTGACTTTGGGACAGCTAAAGGTTGGCACTCCATTTCAGTCTCAATCTGTGTTCACCGTAAAACACATCACACAATACTCCGGCCGTGCTTATTACTACCCCGTCTGTAAGCTTGTTCCACCATACTTGTGCATGCACCCGGGCTGCTTCTGTGCCAACAAATGTGTGTGAGACAGACAGATAGCTAAAAGGTGGCCAGCTGCTGGTGGTGTGCTGTGAAAGTAACACAGTGGTTTCCTTCCAGCTGTCTTGCCGGTCTCCCATGGGTTTCTCCGACACACTCTATTGGCCAGCATTTTTCACATCCAGTCAAGGCTTCATTCGCTTCAAACCTCTGTCACGGTTTAGACATTCTGTACCTACATGTATGTTTTGCTCTGATATTCATGTTCACGTCTTCTATGGGATGTGCTTCACATGCTCTCTCTTTCCTGTCTGTCTAGTTATTGTAGCCTGACATTTGGAAGAAAAGAAACCAAGTGACAGATATTACTTAGCCCCCTGAGTGTATTACAGTACTAGTTAATAAATATTGCCATTCGTCAAGACAGAATCCCTGCTGCACTTGTTTATATTCTCTCTAAATCTGCATCAAACTATGTAATAGAAGTGTTTATAGGAATGTATTAGTTAGAACCATGGTTGGTAAGCATGGCATCCTCACAAAAATGGTCTCCCAGTTAAATGTCAGATATTTCCACTTTTTCTAAGAATAATACCAAGCTTGTAGAACCATTCTTAGCAACAACAGCTTAGAAGTCTCTCTATTTGCACAAATTTCTTTTCAATTGCATTTACATTGTTACAGTTTGTTGGTTATTGTGTTTCTGAATACAGTTATTTTAAGGCTGCACCAAATCAGTTTTTGTTGGATTTAGTAAAGGTGGGCATATCGACATCAAGATGAACATCAAATTTTTTTTTCAATGAAAATACAGTTTAAATAAAGAGTATCAGCATCAGGATCTGCGATCCTAGCCCTGTATTTACTTGGTATTCGATCTATATCAAAACACTAGGATTTAGGTGAAAACTTTTACTGGGCTAACCTTGATTTTTTTTTTTTTTCCAGTCTGTTGCAGATTTGCATTTGTGTCTGAGATCACCATCTTGTTGGATAACTCAGTTTCAGCCACATTCAAGTTGTTAGACAAATGGCCTCATGTGTGGCTCGAAAAATTGATATGCCTAAGAATTTATGGTTGACCCAACGACTACAAGGTGTTCAGGTCCTGTGGCTATAAAACAAGCTTCAATCATCAGATATCCATCACCAAGCTTGATGATGATGATGATAATAATGAGGTATGTGTTTGTGAAATGTGGGGCTGTTCATTCTAGCCCAAAATCTCTAATTTGGTTCCATCTGTTCAAACCACTTTGTTCCAAAAGTGGTTTGTACTAATGCATCTTTCCAAACCTAATTGTACTGTCATTAACTTTAATATTGGACATACTAACTGAGTCCTCTAGAGTCTAACATGTGGCTGTAAAGCTGTTTGCCATTCTCTGAATATAGCATCGTCTAACCTCAGACTGAACTATTTCACTTTGAGTAAGATTGGTTACCATCCTGAATGCCATTTTATTTTTATAGGCGTATCTGTCTTACTGGTCCTGAAACACTGTAAGAGTCAAACTGATTAGTTTTAAACAAGTTTCTATTGGGATAAAACATTTTGCTTTTGTCATAACAAAATTTAAACTGTTTATTGTCTCTTGGGTGACCACTGTCAGGCATATTTTTTCACGTGTATGCTTCTTGTTAATTTTATAAGATGTTTGGTTTTCTTTTGCTCAGTTTGTTTAATTGCCTCCTGTTTCTTGCCATTATCAGCTTCTTTCCTTCAGTCAGTGATTTTCTGTCAGCATTCACTCCTCAGTCCTGCTGTGCTCATTCACACCTGTTTCCTGTCCCATTGGACTCAGTTGTCTCTAATTTTCTCATCAGCACTCTGTCCTAATTATCCTTTGTCCTTTTCACTCATCAGTTGATCATTATTCATGCTATGTCTGGTTCTCTTCTGTGAAACCCTAACCCTATACCAGCATTTTTACAAGTGCTCATACTTGGTACAGTATCAGTCCCGAGTATCAGGACATTTTGTACATCATAGCTGGTATCGATACTCCATTTAATGTGTTACAGTTTAAATTTCAAGTGAAAAGTTTGTCAGTTACATGTTTGAGAAGTTTATACAAGTTGACAGAAAATCGTATTTCTTTTTATTTATTTTAAAATGTTGAAACAATATATACAGTATCATGCTGGACATTTAATTTGATTCATTGTGGCTGTAGGCCTATATGGAAGGAGAGCCATGTTGTTTTTAATGTTTTTTTAAGCCATTATTTAAGTTCTAACTCAGTAAATACTCAGTATCGGTACTTTGTATCAGCAAATACTCAAACTGATTTATTAAAATTGACAAAAAAATGTTGTCGGGACATCCCTAGTTTAATAATTTGGTGCTTGGAGAGGGGGTGTTTGAGCCCCTTTGCCATTCTACATCCAAGTTTACTCTGTTAATGTTTCATTTAAAACCCAACTACCTTGTAGCAGTACGTGGTCCCTCTTTTTTTAAACCACAATGATGATTATTTTTTGGCTGAAAAGATCAAGTTGGTTGCCCTTAGCATCAATTTACCAGAGGCTTCCATTAAAAACGTTTTCATAGCTTTGATGGTGAAGAGTTACAAAAATTGCCTCAGTTAAAAGTCTTCAGTGAATATGTTCTGAAAAACTTTAAACTGCCATCTAAAATTCTTACTACTAATGTTAGCTTCTAATATTTAAGAGGTTAAACCTTCGTTAAGGTTTAAGCAGATAAATGTTTACAATCATGATTCCTTATTTTGATATCCAAAGATCTCAATGCAATACTTCCATTTTTAAATGCTCATGAGTTCAGTGTAATCTCACTATCCTGGCAAAACTAATCTGAAAGCTCAGGTGGCGGCTAACTAAGGAAAATCTATCAAGATGAAAAATCTCACCAAATTTGCCCACAGGGATGTTTTCATGTTTGTTGCTCCATCTTTCAAACTTTCTTCTCAATAAATGTTATTAGACCCCATAAAGGGTCTCATCTTGAAGACTGATCAATCAGCTGCTCAAACACTTTGAAAAAGAGAGGGGGGGGATATTTGTCAGCCAAAGCAAATCATTACCCCCCACCATGAAACAACCTAGCTTCCTGGCACCCAGCTGCCCCCCCTTCTCTCACTGGCGGTAAAGTAGGCACTCACCCTGCATGGCTGATTCAGTTTTCTGTATTTGTGCAGGTGTTCCATCTGCCTGTGTGTACTTGTGCTCCTCTGAAACACACATCCATCAGAGCAAGAGGGGGGAGAGTCAAGCAGGAGATTGACTTTAGCAAAAGGTGCAGGAATCCAGTGAATGCTGAACGCTTGAGATGTTTCCTTCGTAGCGCTCAGCTTTCACAGCAGATTACAGACACTAGACTGGTCTTTGGTTTGCAGGCCAAGTACCTGTTTAGAATGCTGATGACTGCTGCTATGAAACTCTGTCTATATGTAGAATTTCTTCTCAAACATGTTTATTCTTACTATAATCAGAAAAAGCTGAATTTTCTTTATATATTTAGTCATAAAACCCAAACGTATACTGAGATAAGTTTAAGTTTTGTGTTTAGACCAATACACTTTTAAATCAATATTATACAAATTCATCTACGTGAGTAAACATTCCCCACAAGTATGGCTATTAAAATGTCTTCCCTGCAATTAAACAGAGCTCATTTTGTATTTAGTTTTACTCTCCCTGTGATTATCTTCATCAAAGGAAAATAAATGTATCTCAGAATTTACCTTGTAACTAAAGGAGGGATGAATCACCCTGAGTTGTAGAGCTGGTAACTCCCTCCAGAGCTGTGAAATAAACAAATTAGAGATTCCAAATGAACTTTAACAGACTGCAAGTTAAATGTACTGCTTTAGCTCTTTACCTCAAGACGTTACAGCAACAGTATTGCTGTTAATACCAGGGACGGTGGGCAATGGGAGCTATTGCCAAGCTTCTGTGGCAAGCAGATATCTGGGTTTGGCAAACTAAGACTTCTTTATTCAGATGGGGTCAGTTTTTTAACAAAAAAAACAACGTATTTTGAGAATAAAAAACAAAGAGGACGTGTCTCCTTATACTTCCATTGTACAAAGGTAATGTCTATTTACAGGTGCTTCCAAATTTTTTTGAACCAGAGTCTGCAGTAGGGTTGTAGGGCTGTACTGAGATGTTATGGATACACTTGTACAAATTTTGATGGGAAACAAAATAGAGACATGTACTTGATTTTATTGCAGCAGCAAGATCAGAACTGAGTGAATCAACAAGAACAAATGCTTGGAATCACTGTTGCTAACTCCTCAGTAAGAAAAGTTGCTATTGGTTGTCCTATAAGTCATTATATCTGTGCACTGAATGCTCTGATTATAAATGGGCTTTAAACAAGCCTTGGTGGGATTCTAGAAGGTGTCTTTGTTCTTTCCCCTTAAACTCATATTTTTGAAAGAAATTGCACCCATGCGTCTTTGGGTCAAGCAGAAGTGCTGCGAAACCGGCTTCCTATCAGAAGTCCAGGAAGTGTAGTGGTTGCAAGAATGGTTGCATAAATCGTCTCGAGATCTCGAAAGCTGACTCTCTGTAGAAAAAAAAAATAAATGAAAAGGAAGAGGAGAAAATTTTGCAGAAAGGTAGTGTGATTCAATGTATGTGGGCAACGGCAGGCTAGTGCCAACGATTGACATTGGCTGCTGCATTTGTGTGAATCGTCTTTGTGTGAGCCTTAGGTGTGCAATTTGTGCACTCTTTTTCTCTGTATCTCACAAACCGTCAAACCTCATTTCACACGTTTTCTCTGGTGATTACAGAAAAGAAACAATGACCTGAATTCAAACCCAACGTGCTGTCTCTCTAAGGTGAGTGTTTGGACAAACTACAAATCCCAAGTAAATCTATACAGTGGGAACCATGGCGGAGTCTTTAGTGGATTTTTCTCGGTGGTAAACAAAGTCTTTTCAGCTGAGCGCTTCCCTGCCGTCTGTCTCTGCTGGTCCAGCCGAATGCAGCTCATTGATAAGGTTTTCTGTCCTTGTCACCAAGGACTGATGTCTTTCTGTCAACTCCCCGGCAGCCCAGTCCCTCATTCTGTGCTACTGTTGTGCTCCTCTTTATACCTGACAGATTCTCCACCCCGACACCCCTCCTGTGTCTCCTGTATGTTCTTCATTCCTTCCCCAAAGGCACTCGTTCCTACTTTATCAGCAGGGGAGCTTTGAAATTATTGTCACAATCAGAGCTCTTTTTAAAGACACGTCGCCATCAAATCATAAAGCTATCAAAAGCGTGCACTAGAGCAGCAGAAGGGCATTGCATATGCTTGTGTTCCAGCATCCAATCAAAGAAGATGTTCTCTTCCTGCGTGAACAAATACTCTCTCGAATACACACAACCACTTTGGTATTTTAACAAGCACCCCCACAGTATGGCTGTGACTGCATCTCCAGTGGCTTAACACCTCTCGTGTTCATTAGCACCAAGCAGCAGCATGTCGACAGCTCTTATTTACTAATTAGTGACTGATGACAAAAGCTGTGACACGTATTAGAAAGGACAATGATGATCCTCATCCCAGATACTTGCTGTCCTGTGACAATATACGATGTCAGTCATAAAACATGCAAGGTCCTGCGCTATGATTGGAATGCTCAAATCTCAAGAACTGTTTTGTTTTCGTTATCATACAATCAATTAAAAACTTGCAATTGTAGATTAAAAAAAAGTTTTTGTTTCAAAATAATCTCTCCCCAAGTTCATAAGTGATTTTCCCCGTTCTGGTGGGAATAAAGATAAGAATAACAAAGGTGTTTGTAAATAGGGATATAAAAATAATAAGGTCCCGCTCAGAGCTGGCTTAAATTGAACAACAACAAAAAAATGGCTGTTCCCGTGCCATTCCACTGAGATTTTAATCTCTTCCACCCTTTCTTCATTTGTCTTTTGCTCACTCCCCAGATAGTCTGCAGACTTGTTGTGGAATGTAGCATTGAAAGGACAGACCCTGCCGGCAGGACCCTCTTGACCAGTGAGTCAGTGAGGAGAGATCACGCATCTAATTAGTTTATACAACGGCTTCTAAAATAAGCCAGGGACCATTATATTTTCTCCAAACTGCCAGGGGGTGATAAGAGCAAATTCAATAGCAAAACAGTACCTGCTCTATGCTTCAGAAAACACTTTATCAGTAGAAAATATATCCTGATAATGCTTGTTGGTGGTCATAGTTTGAACATGTAGTGATAAGATATACAGAAGTTTTCTCATTATGTTTGTTCTTCCTATTAGGCAACAAAAAGTAAAAGTTTGTTTTAACACTGTATAAAATACTCCAAATACTACACTTTGCCACAATAAAACAATCAACTTTGGATTTTTGACTTTAACAAGTTTCAGCCTTAATTTCCCCTAAAACCTAAACAATATATTTGGGTATTTTAATTATGACACTTTTGTTCCCAAATCCAACTAAACAGTGCTAAAATATGTTCAAGAAATATTTTAACGCAAAATGAATACACACGAATATAATAACAAATTTATTTTTAGGGTATCTGTTAAATGTATACAACTGTCGAACGAATGATGATGAAAAACATTCCATTTCAAGTTGAACTGAGTAGTGCCTGCTAACGGTAGGGAACACATTGAAAAATATAGAAGGACAAGTAATTTTTCCTTGTTAATTTGTTTATTTTGTTGCATTGAATCATAAATTAAAATTTAACAGTTTATTTAAAATTTATTTTTATGTTAAATTAGGTTGAAAAATATTTGGGTGGTGGGGGATCAAGGTATCATTGTAAGGCCGGACAGAAGTGATGTGAAAAGCCTTACTGTGAGTTGTCTTAGCTTAATTTAGGTTTTTGATGGATTTTTATCAGAAATCAGATATGTTTTGTCATCCAGATATTTGTCCCAGTTTAGTTTATTTCCTTTTTCAACAAATCACTAGTGCTGGTGCTAATGTTGGTGCAGGCTTTGGCTCTCTTCAGTCCAGTTTAGCACCGTTTCTATCAGTCTTGTGCTTGCAGAGCTTCTTACTTTAACTCTTTGTTGGCCTACCTTCATCCTTTATTGTCCAACATTTGGTTTATTCTTTTTATTTACCACCACCAAGCTTGCAACACACATTAAGGTAAAAGTTGAACATTTTCATTATTTCCCGACAAACTTAATTTTCAACAAGATGCTGAACTTGTAATTTGAAAAAAAACCATAAAAATTTATGACATCTATTTTATTTTAGTATTTGGATTGACAAAATGTTTCTATTACTGGAATTGGATTATTAAAACTGAAACCTTTCATTACACGTCTAACCCTTTGGTCATCGGACATTTTGTGGTGAACAACATAAAGACAGACTCCAAATCTTCTGAGTCCTGTGAGTAGCAGAGTAACATCAGTGGGAATTAAAGCGTCCTTTTCTTGCTACCAAAAGAAGCTGCAGGTAGAGTGTGACGGGGTCTAATAAAGCGAGCAAAGAGAACAGCTGGGTTCCATGTAAGAGTTTACATGCAGGCAACTCTTGTGAACAAATTATCAACTACCTTGCTTTCTGGAATGCCCCACAGCTCATATGTGATGCAAATGAATGCACGGCACTTGTTTTTTTTCCCCTCCTGACAGGCTACTGTGGGTACCTTTTTTTAAAGTGAGGTCTCGTCATTCATTTGTTATTGGAATATGCAAGGTGATGATGGCGTGCATGCTAATGTGTGCATATTATAGCAGGTGAGTCAGTCATTGTGGTGTCCTGGAGCAAAGATAGTGGGAGGTTGGAGTTCTCTGAGGGAAAGGTGAAAGGTTTTGGCTGTCAGGTTCCACCTGTATGTTTTTCATTAAATTTTTTTTAAAGAACTGCTTTATGTAACAGCTAAATATGTGGCAGCGCACAAACTGTGGCTTTGACTGCATTACTCATTTCTTGCATTTTTGACATCACACTCCTTTATTTTTTCTTCTACTTCCAAATCCTTCTGAGCTCCTCGTGTGTGTGTATGTCAAGCTCTCGTGAGTAGGCGCTGGCTGCTTAGATTCCCCTAAAGCTCAACCACGCCTGACCCTGATGCATCACTTGCTCATGGGCATGGAGGTGGGAAAACACAAAGAAGGAGAAAAATAGAAGAGAGGGGTGCTATCCTTCTCCTGCAGCCGTGTGCTGTACAGTAGATCAGTGTTTTTCTTTAGCTTTCATCTACCAGCTCCAGCCAACTGGCCTCTGCGCCAAAAAAAACTGTTCATCTCATCCTCTGCATTATTCCTTGCTCTCTTCCAAGTCTGGATCTCAAATAGAAACACAAGAGAAGACTCAACAATCACCCGAATGTGCACAAGCATTGTCATAACAGTATGTTATGAAACCGATTTTTCTTGTTTTGTTTCTGATCCAGACTGTATTTCTGCTGTAAGGGAAAGAAAATTCTTATCTTCTCATTATGAGCTTTATTGATCCCTGTATGTAGTTGTTAGGAAGGGAGATCAGTCGCTTGTGGATGCCTAAATAAAAAATAATCAGAGCTCTGTTTATAGGTGAGTCACACATCATAACAATCCCTGAATGGATCCCCGGGCACTTTTAAAGCAATGTGCCAAAAATGCAAATTCGGTCCATTGTGGTGATTCCAAACCTGGGCTTGCAGTGCCTGTAGGATGTAAACACATTTGTCCTGACTCACGGTGGTTAATACATTTTTTTCTACACTTTTTTGAATTATCAAATGAAAGACTTAATTGAAAGCCTTTATTTCAGTATGTGAAAGTGTTTTTAACTCCAATTACTGACATTCTATGTCACCTTGAGCCTGTGAGGTAAAATTAGGGGTGGGTGTATCAATAGGGATTGATAGTATCGATTCCAAGATGGGCATTGGTATATCTACTAGCCCGATGATGTTGATACATGATACTAGTTAGAAAATGTATACAGAAGGGGTGGGCACGGTTCTGCTAATTAGCTAAAAGCCAAACTAGCTTCTCATTTAGTGCATTATCTTTTTTGCTAACTTTGGAAAATCGTTAGTGGACTGATTAGCTCCCACTAAATTAGGCTTAGCTAATTAAGTCCACTGGAAAAATTCACAAGTGCAAGACTTCAATTTTTATGCCATTTACCCCAAATTAAACAAAACTATCCTCTTACAATCAGTGCTGGATGTGTCAGGCACCTTGTGTGTAGTATGTAGCATTATTAGCTGCTAAACTTTGAACTAAGGGGGTCAAAAAAAAATGAAATGACATTTAACAATATTTAAATTACTGACTTACAAAAATTGACTATACAATATGGTAGAGAATGTATACGCCATTTGTTTTTTGACTAACTTTAAACTGTGTTTTTATAAAAAATGCAAACTCAATCAAAAAATAGCTTTTTATCCTGAAAGGGGTAAGCTGAAGCCGTCAGAAAGATCTTCAACGCACACCTCTGAGAGAACTTCAACCGCATCCCAGCCGAGTCAGGGGACATTGAGTCAGAGTGAGCCTTGTTCGCACCTCAATTGTCGAGACAGGGCTTGAAAGCCTGGGCTTGTCGCGGTGGCCATCCACAACTCTGTGGTGGACACCCCAGGTTAGGGAGGCTGTCAGACTGAATGATTCCTGTCGGGCCTTGTTGGCTGGTAGGACTCTGGAGGCAGCTGAAGAGTATCGGCAGGCCATGGCTGTTGTTGAGGCAGAAGCTAGGATGTGGGAGGAGTTTGGTGAGAACTTGGATAAAAGCTTTCCATCAGCTCTGAAGAGATTCTGGCAAACCATCTGGCAGCTGAGGGTGGGGGGGGAGCAGAACTTCACTAACACTGTGGTCAGTAAAGGTGGGGTGCTGTTGAACTCAATCAGTGATTTTGTTGGGAGGAAGGAATCTGCCCTTCCTTAAGGTTCTGGATATTTTAGGGATGTTTTGGTTGACACACTTGCAACACTGCCTGACATCAGGGGCAATGCCACTGGATTGGCAGACAGTGGTGGTGGTTCCCCTCTTAAGAGGGGGACTGGAGTGTGTGTTCAAATAATAGGAGCATCACTCTCCAATTAGCCTCCTCAGTAAGGTCTTATCAGGGGTGCTGGAGAAGAGAGTCCAATCAATGGTCAAAGTTCAGATTTGGTGTGGGCATCTGGTTTGGATGCCTCCCTAGGCTTCCTTGCCAGGCGCAACTGTGAGGAGACCCCAAGAAAGACCCAACACACACTGGAGAGACCATGTCTCTCAACTGACCTGGGAACACCTTGGAGTTCTCCCAGAAGAGCTGGAAGGGGTGGATGGGGAATGAGAGATCTTGGCCTTCCTGCTCGAGCTGCTGCCCCCACGACCCAATTCTGGAATGAGCAGTAGAAGGTGGATGGATGGATGGATGGATGGGGTAAACTGGAAGTATCACAAGTTAAACAGGGCTATACCTGGTTTGGATTGGCCAGTTTGCCACAGATGATCTCACTCACCTTCAAATTAAACAAACAGAAAACTAACGACAGGTTTGTGTCAGTCCCACCAGTCTTCAAATAGGAGGTGATGACGTGTGACACAGGCTGAGTGGTTAGTGTTAGTTTCGAATAGTTTTTTACCTCTAGTGGATTAGCGTCAGCGAAGCTAAGACTTGTTTAGTGGATTAGTGATTAGTGAGCCAAACATTTTGGTTAGCTTTGCCCACCACTGCTATACCCTTTGCTGTTTTTCAAAGATTGTTCATTCAAGTTCATTACAAAACCATGCTAAATAGCGAGTCATGTTCTGGACACTTCTAAAGTGAATATTTATTGAGTTTAAGTAGTGCCAGTGATTTTTCATGCGTCTAAAGACACAAGCAACAAGCAGGTTGACTGCCAGTTGTTCATAATCCACCATCACACACAAGTGCACTTAACTGTGCTCCTCGCGCACGCTCTACTACATTTCCTCTTAAAGAGTAATTCACCCATGCTTTTTCAGAGGCAGCTCTCTTCTATTGCCTTTGAACACCTGCCATGTGCTTGCACTGGTCTGTAAATGTTGGAGTCACAGTATAATGACCCCAACTTCTGTTCATTATGGCTCAAGGTTGTATTAAGAAATACTGCTAAGGAGTGTAGGCTGGTGAGCTGAAAAAAACTGTTACACATTTGGAGCAGTAAGTTGTATTTTTTTTTTTCCATAGGCTCAAGGCTGCATTTGTGAAATAGCAGACATGACTGAATGATTTGTTGAATGGATCTGATTCTAAAAAATATTTAATTATAACCTCAAGTTACAAAACAAATTCCAATATTTCATTATTTAGACTACAGCAATGCATCTTTGCTGCTCCTATAGAATTTAAGAAAGACAGAAAGTAGAAGCCATGAACTGCTGAACTAATGTTTTAGTAACTGATTACCACCAAGTATGACCATCTCTAAAAGTTTGGTAGATTTTTTTTTTTTGGTTTGCACATTGCCAAGAGGGAACAACAACAACAATGACCTTAAATAAGTAATTGTTGATTTAAATTGTTGAAATGTTTCAAGTTCAATCCTCAACCTGATGGAATATCGTGGTGGAATTTTAGAAGCTGTGCAGAAACAAATGGCAACAAGCTTTCATAAATTAAAACAGTATATATTGGTCATTTTTTTTATAATTATTTAAAAGATTGATGTTACAGGAAATTACTATTTGTAGGTTATTACTATTAAATATGCACACATGTCAGGTTGTACAGATTGTCCGTAAATTGCACAAACTTATAGATAAAATGAGCTTCAAATTTATTTTATGTCTGAGTTGTCCTGTAAGGAAATGCTAAGTTTGCTCCTTCCTCCTTGTCCTAGTCCTCCTTGTCCCTCCACTATAGACTGTTCCCTCTCCCCTTCAATCCCTCGACTAGTATCATGTGAGAGTGCAAATTTTTTTATGGGATTTATGGATTTCTGAAGGTCAGTATATAGGTAAATGTCCAAAGGGGTTGACATGTTTGAAGGTAGTTCTACATGCTACTGAATGATTGATAGGATTTAGTTTTTTAGTTGTTTTTTTTTATTTTTAAATAATTTTTTTAATTTTGACTTTATTAAAGTGGACATACAGTGTTTTCAAATCCTTCTTTTCCACATTTAAATCATTCCATTGGGGTCTATATAAAGCAGAACTGCTCCACAAGCCCCTCTTTCACCCCTTTTCTGAGGTGTTCTCAGATCACAAACTTAAACTTTTTTGCACTCCTAGACACTCAGAATACAAGACAATGCATTTAACGATGAAAACCATGGATTTTGCTAAAAAACAGATTATTAACCTGTTGCCATTTAAATTTCCTCTGACTGGTTTGGTTTTAAGAATTAGTGGTTGTTCATGACTGTTGGTTCTCTAACTCGTGTTCTTCGTTGCCTCATGTCACCTTGACTTGTAACATATGGTAAAGGAAAAGACCATTTTTGCCCTTACATTTGCAAATTTTATCTCAAGTCAGTGGTATTTTAGTTCTTCTCAGTATAAAATAAATGTTATATTTTAAGACCTGGATAAAAGCGGCGCACAAACATTCCTCACATTAAAAAAAATAAAACACATTTGGAGCTGGGAGCAATTTTGGCAGAGTTTTCTGTCTTATTTGGGTTTTTGTGTCATTTCTGACTTTGGGCTATGATGTCAACTTCCTCTGCAGACTCGCAGGGCTGAGGTGGCTCCTGCAAGACGGAGCTGACTTGGCTGAACATATGGCGAGAGGAAGCTGCCTGCGGAATCCCCTAGTCTTCAAAACTAAGTAGGAAGATGAGGACGAACAATTTGCATTTCTGCCCCACAGTTCTGAGGAGCATAAAAAAAAAGCGATATCACAAATTTCAAAGTGGAGGAGCTCAGAGTTCGCGTGCTCATTGCCTCAGAAATGAAGATTTTGGATTTTGAACTGAATCATGTCCACGTTAATATTCGCAAACTCAATTAAAGTGTTTTTGTTTTGCTCTGGGTGGACATTTATTGCCAGCAAGTTTATACCAGCAACAGGCTTTATTAGATAGTCAAGACAAAAAAAAGTACATTTGTATATTTTCCAATATTTTTCTCGTTTTGTATTAGCGTAAGCGTATGAACAAAAATCCTTACTGACATTTCTTTTTTTATGATTAGGCTAAAGTTGTCAACATATTCTTATTTTGGATAACAGTCCCAGCAACCCCAGCTGTGTGTCCAATTAATATTTCTGTTTGCCGACAAGCTTGCTGCATTCTGGTGAGCCAAATGATGGGGGGTGTGAGCACTTGAAGTTATTGATGATCAGATGGTGAGCAGCAGCTTCATTAGCAGTTCGAACACTTAAAAATGCTTTTTTTTTTCCTTTTCGTTTGGCTCAGCTGACGAGGGAGGAAACTGTAAATGTGCAGTTGGTAATTATTAATAAGTTTGAAGTGCTCTGTCAGAGTCTCATAAAGAAGTCAGAAGCCAAATTAAACCACAGCTGCTGTGTGGCTGAGATTTTATTAAGTACAGTTTGAGGACTTGTTGAATGAGTTACAGCTTTAAAAGAATAGGGCAAAAAATGCAATAGATGTTATTTAGTTTTTTTGTCTAACGATTGATTTAAAAGTACATTGTTTTTCCTTTAGAATTTGTCACTTTTAGATTAGTGCTTTTTAAATAAATACAAAATATTTGTTTGAGTGGTCAGTTAGTCAGTAACAGCAAGTTTTTCTGTGAAGTATTTCTTCAATGTTGTATGATTAGAGCAACAGAGAAATAACCCCAGGGGATTTCCTTATCGTTTGTGCTCATAAAACATGCCCAAATGTAATTAATTGCATCATACAGTATATAAACCTTTTGAAAATACCATGATTAAGGCTAAAAAACATATGGAAACTATAAGCTTGAATTTATGTATTAAAACTAAAATTTTTTTTTTTTCAATGTACTTTACATTTTTATATTTATCTATTAGTGCAAGGATATTCAACTTGTGGCCCACGGGCTACTTCTAACCCACGGGTGACATCAGTCTGGCCCGCTGATGACTTCATTAAAATATGTATAAACGTATCACAAAAAGTAAGTAAATTATTTCTTTGTTGTAACAATGCTTCTTGACAATAAATCTTATACCGTTGGAAAGTTTGTTAATTTCCCTTTTTAAATGGTGCCACATTTGTAAGGAACATGCATTTGTAAGATGAGCAGTAGAGCTGAGTATGTGGGTTGTGCACATGAAAAATTTGCCATATCTTCTCTGTCAAACTGCGTATTTTGCTGTTAAATGTGTTTTGAGTTTCTGATACAACCAGGTGTCTGGTTAAGGATTTATTGCCAGGAAGCATTGTTACAACAAAGATGTAATCTACCAAACACATTTATTCACAGTTTGTGCTAATATATTGGTTCTTTTTTTGTTTAAAAACTAGTTTATTTTAAATCAGAAAATCTTTAAAATAAACTGTATTTATTCATTTGCTGGATATTCGGCCCTTGAGCTGTTGGCTTTTAGTAACTGCACTAGTGTGTCTCACAAAAACATGGCACACTTAATGCTAAAATTTATAGCTATGACTACCTAATGTTTTTTTTATGCTTGAAAATAAAATAAAACTAAATATGAGCTACAAACAGAAAGACAGGCACATAACCATTTCTGAAAATGAT
Source organism: Cynodonichthys magdalenae (assembly GCA_031762555.1). Classification (NCBI taxonomy): domain Eukaryota; kingdom Metazoa; phylum Chordata; class Actinopteri; order Cyprinodontiformes; family Rivulidae; genus Cynodonichthys; species Cynodonichthys magdalenae. Next base: position 10,848,304 of record JARVJO010000180.1, on the reverse strand, counting down.
TCAAAGATGTGTGAAAACAGTCATAGCTGTGGAGATGTGC
>JARVJO010000180.1:10793554-10812410 GCA_031762555.1 Cynodonichthys magdalenae | reverse complement strand
TCACATCTGTCTGTATAATGGCACATAGCCCTTTTCTTGATGCTTCATTATGGTGACAGGCACCGGGGCCGACGGGCACGTCATGTGTGTCCCGCCAAAAAGCTTCCAGCAACAACTTTAACATATCCTACCCCAGTTTTTTTTTACTTGCTTTGTCTAACATCAAAAAGTACTGTGGGATGTAACCTAGAAGAGGGCTGACAGGAAAACACGGGTTCTAAGAGTCGTCTTCCTGATTTTAGGAAACTTTGCACATGGTTTTGCTCTCTGTTCTCTCTGTTTAGTTAACTTTTAGACTGCCTCCGAGTGGTAGCACCAAGCTGCAAGACATTGATTTGCTGTACTAAACAACTTGTCTGTAGTCTAATCCAGTCCCTCACTCTAATTCGACCAGACCTGCATCATATAAGTTTTGCCCCAATGTAGGCATGCTGTCATAGCGAAACTTACCACCACTGAGTATAAAAAAAAGAGAAGTCACTTCTCATCCTCTGCCACCATTCCCGAAAATGCTGAAGCCTTTTTTTCTCTGCCAGTTGGAGCTTGTAAATCAAGTTAAATTGGTCTAACTCCATCTGAATTCTGTTGTCAGCCAAAAAGCAAGGAAACATCTGCACCTCCTAATGATTGTAACATGTATACACCACCAGTAAAACATTTGGAAGCACCCTCTCATTCAATGTCCATATGAATGAACACATACTGTAAAGAACCATGTAGGAAATCCAAAAGCCCCAAACAAACCAAAATATTCCCCAGATTCTAGACCAATCGAAGGAGGCAACTCTTGCTCTGACCACACTCGTGCACAAGTTTGTTATTTCTTTGGAAAACCTTCAAGACCATTGGACAACCATATCATGTGATTACAGTACCTCATGAAGCTGATTTAGAGAATGGCAAGGGTGTGCACAACTGTAATAAAAGCAAAAGGTGTCCACCTTCAACAATCCAAAACCCAACACCTCCAAGTTCACTACATGGCTCCGGACAAGTACCAGACCACAACATAGGAAACGTAAAACATAAAATCCCTGAATAAGAAAATGTGACCAAACTTTAGACTGGTACTGTATATTTTAAAAAGTAAGAAAAACAAATGCTGCAGTTGCAAGGTTCTTTAAAAGGTCAGTTAAAATCTTGTGAATGAGACACTGTCTGGTAAATCTATGGCCTGCAGTCTGCTAACATCAAATTTTCAGCTCTTCTTGACCCACTTGAAATTTCTGCCGATGTGATTCTGATAGCAGAGCTGGAAGTGGGTGGGAACACTTAATGTGAAGATGCTGACCCGGTTTAAGGCTGACTTGAAGCGATGTAAAAAGGCCAAGAGTGAACCCAGAACCATGCTGGGACCAGGAGATGCCAAGCAATTTTTTTTAGCTGGCAGTGTGACTTGAGTTTTACATTTCAGAGATTAATAAGTTTTTCTTCAATTCAAGCGCAATGTCAGGTTATAATGCCAACTCCTTGAGAAAGAACATTGGGACTCATGCAAGAACCGTTCGTATGAACAGATTTTTTATTAAGTTGTGCGTACGAGTGATTTAGGAGAACTTTTGGCATTCACCAATTTTCTCGTATTCTAAGATTTTTTCAGATACAAACAAAATTCCTGTGTGGTCCAGACCTGTTGTATATTTTACGTGCAGTCAATCTGCTGTTATCCAGACAGATTTTCTTCACTAATAACTTTATAATTCATTAGTTTGAAGATAGTTTGAGTTGAAAATAAATCACACTCCATAATTATGTTGACAAGATGCTATTCTATTTGAATTAGAATTATAATTTTAAATGTAATAATGTAGACTAACTTTATAAATTGTTTGAATTAAAATAAATTGGCTATTAATGCTGTTATATAAAACTACAATTTTAATATGAATATCTCAAACTACAAACCGACTAAAATTATGCATTAATTGAAGTTTAATTTGTCTCAGTATATAATGAGCTTTATAGATTATTTTTTTAATCAAATTTTATTTTGAGATTTATTCAGTACATGAGCTATGCTATTTCCTTCGAAGTGCCAGACATATTTTTTAAATTGCATTTTAAAATGCTTTTTTTCAGAACCGCATTTGACACCAGTTGCGACGGTGAGGGTGGGGAGGGGGGATGGTGCGCGACTGGCACATCGGTGTGGCTCTTCTGAATAAACGAAAATTATTGAACACAGTTGTTTACGCTTGAATTAAAAATATTTGACCAAAGAAAAACTGGAGCAGGACTAGAGAGAGATGAATATGATTTAGATTTTTATTTTTGTGACTATACGACCAATGGTAGACATGACATTAACAGTAGCCGTCGTTTCATTCTTTGTCTGCAGCAGCTCCTTTAGTTCCACAGCTGAAGCAGCAAAAAATGACAGATTTTCCTTTCTGGATCTCTGAGAGCAGGACTTCAATCTCCAAACTCGGGAAGTTCTTCTTTTTACTTTTTGCTGTCATTTTCATGAACAAACCCTTCCTGGTATGTGGGGCAGGAAGCGTAGCCTTATATGGTGTTTTTGGGGTGGTAATTATGCTAATCTCCTCTCCTCGTGCACGAGCACCTGAATACGCATTCATCAGTTTACGCTGCTCATTTACACACTTTTCCTGAAGATAGAAGTGTTTGCTGAATCTGACGCCACATGTTCGTACGAACCCTTCGTACAACCCTAAGAATACGAAAATGTTCTTGCATGAGATCCATTGTCACTGTAACTCTTGAATTCAGCTTTCATAGTTTTTTAACTGCTGCTGAGTCCTTTTTATTCTCATCGGTTCATGTGATGATGCTGATTTCTTGTAGATCCTCCAGTTTCCTCCCACATAATAAAAAATGCTTATTAAAGACATCTTTCTGTATCATTCTCCAGTAGGGTTGTAAATTGGGAGCTAGTATGTATTTGGCTTCAAAATGAATGCATCTCAATAATTAATTAGTAACATGCTCCTCTTAAAAAAATCAATGTTTGCATTTATGCTTTGAAATCTGTGTTGTTATTTTAAATACATTATGCAGGATAATGTTGGAGAAAAAGACCAGAAGTCAAGCAGTTAGGGTTGTAGAGATGTGCTCTACCACACACATAAACCAAGAAATGCCAAACACCTCTGATAATCACGGAAACATAAAAGGGTCTCATCTGCATATTGTTTGAGAAAAATTAGAATCCCTTCAAAGATGGTCAGTGACAGCCAGGTCCACATGCAGTGGGGAGTGGTTGTTGTCTTCCATGTGCTTGAGTGTTGATCACCTGACATTTAAGCCACATTTCGCAGTTCATCCAATCTCATTGAGGCTCGTAGAACTGTCTGAAGGGTAAACCATTCTTTTCACTAAACAGTCTTCGAGGCATCAAAAACTTTCCAAAGTTTTTTTGCTGTCAGCTGCTCTCTTCTGCAGGGGTCCCTGTAGCAAGCCAGATGTCCTTCCTGATGCAACCTGGGCTCAAGACCCCAGCACTGACCAATGAGCTACCGTAGCCCAGTCAAGACTCTAAAGAAGTTAAAAACATTTTAAACAAACTTTTGTTTTTTCAGTCATATTCAAGTAATTATTTACTAAGTAGACGAACCCTTTTAATAGAACACTGTTATTAAACGAGGAATTAAAAAGCTGAGTTAATAACCTTTTCACATTTTGTTTACATGCAGCATAATCTTGAGGGTTGCTTGTATAACTGCACGCACACCAAAGAAAGTGGCTTCATAATTAGGATGCAAACAAATGACTGTATGATTGGATTATAATGAAGACAAGGGTCAAAACCATGAGATGCACTTCCTTGCTCCCTTCGTGTTCCGTTCTCTCAGCCTATCCAAGTCGTTTTTTGGCAGCCATTACTAAACTGCATGTGCAACAACGTTCCTCACCCTTAATGAATGGTGCAATTAGGTAAACTCATTAGTGATGAACTGTAAATCTCCTATTTCATCTACTCATTAGCTGACAATATCCATAATTAGTGGCATTAGGACTATTATGGCATAGCAGGTTGGGCAGCATAAGGTCTCGTTCCCTGCTGTTGGCGTCCCGCTGTGCAGGCAGGGAGGTCTCTTTCTGACTTTGAACTGATGGGTACTGAAGCTTTTTAGAAGTGGGAAGTTAAGGATGTGCGCGATTTAAAAAAATATATATAGATGCAGTTTCCATTATCACAAAAAAAGACAGAACATGACAAACTACAGAAGGTTTTGAATCTTTTGAGCTGAGTTTTTTGCTCGTTAACTGTTTTTTCCATATTTTTTAGTGCACAAAATTGGAAACCGGATATTTGTTCGGTTCGTCATCCAAATTTTAATTTTGGCTCAGTAAATGAATGCATGCAATGTTTTGCTTTTTTTCAATTTTATGTTACAAAGGTCAAAAACAAACTGCCTGAATGACCTCTTTCAGCACCACCTGGACAACATTAAATGTTCGAGGGAACTAAAGTTTCATTCAAAAAGCAAAAAAACCGTGACACTGCTCAGTTTTGTTTCTCTAAAAAGCTTTTCATGTTTAGATTTACTCTCAAAATGGCTTGTAGATTTGAAGCGTTTTCCATTTAGTTCATTAGCTCATGTGTAGCAAACATTTTACAGGAATGGACATAAAAGGAAAGCAGCATTAGAACAATTAGTACACATTTATTTATTCAAACCACCGTTAATCACAAAGAGCTAAATAATAATGCTATGTGGTTATTCATCTCAAAAAGGCTTTCCTAAATGCGTGCATTGTGCTCAGTGTTATTTTAGTAATTGCAATTAGGCTCAAATGTGTATACCCAAGAGGAATGGCGTGTTTGAAAGCGTGCTTATTACCACGCCGGACCTGCCTGACCGCTGCGAGCCACACGTTTTGACTTATGAGAGCAACACTGAAAGACACCAAAACGGGTTTCCTTCTGTTTTCCATCATCATGAAAGGACTGAGAGGTGAGCGTGGTTCATTACTTTGTGTCATTTCTCATGCGCTGGTTGCATGCAGGAATATGGGAACTTTGTAAATAAAAAGGAAAAACTAAAAGATGTTTTTTTTTCTTCTTTTTAAGATAAGTGATGCATTTTTTGAGGTGATGTTGAAGGTTAGCTTATCAAGTACTTGTTTGATAATTATCACTTTTGATCCGTTTGAGTAGTTATTCCCTCAGTGCACCCTGAATACGCTTTCAGGTTTTTACTTGGTCCTCGTTGGATCCTTCAGTTTTTACGTCCCCGTCAGGTTTGAGCGAGGTTTGTCCTGGTTTGCCCTTTGAAAAGTAGCTTTCACTTTAAGAGTAAAGTCTGTACTTTTTCTTTATTCCTAACCCTGACAGTCTGAAACAAACTGGGGAAAAAAGAGCTTGGTTTGTTTCAACCAAAACAAACTGCTTATACATTTATTCATGATTACATGATCCGGAGCAGGTATTAAATAATTTGGTTAACAAAGTTATTAGCATTGCAACTTTTGGAAGTATGTCCTGGCACATGTTCACAAAGAAGCACGAGGTAGAAAAAACAGTCTAACAACAACAAATGGTCATAAGGCAAATAGCATTCCTTCACTCTAAAAATGAAACGTTGGATTTACTTAACCATGTTATGTCAACTGGTTCCACTTAACTGAGTTGAATAAATTCAAAGCAACATACTCATGTTCTTTGGTTTCCTTCCTCTACCTATCTCTGGCTTTCTTCATTCACACCTTTCATACTTTTCCCCCTTTTTTTTATCCTTTTCCTAAAAGACCTCCGACATTCAGCTTCTTGCAATCTGGGAGAAGATGTCAGTAAAGTAAGAAATGAGCAGAAGGTGACAGGCAACCGAAATCTGAACCAAGTTCACTTCAGAACTTAGTAGCAACAAAAAAAATATGCTTTCTGCACATAAAACCACAGCAAAAAAAAATAATAATCACCTCTTAGTGTCCCAGACCTATTTCAGAAGGTCCCAGCTGCTTCAAAAGACCCTTTAATAAAAATGTAGACTCAAATAGTTTAAAACTGTCTTCTGTTATTTCTCTCTTCGACTCTCTGCAGCTTTTGTTGCCAGAAGTGCTTCTGTTCTGAATGAAGAAATTCATAAAATCAGGACCTCTTCTGTTATTCCCCAAGAAAAATGGAGGCCTGGTCGTTAATCCGGCCCCAGACCAAGATTAACTTAGCGGCTGCATCTTACCCTCCCTTTTGTTTGTCTATTTCACACATGCCCCTTTTGCTTATCGGCTGGAATGGTAAATGCCATTTGTTTTGTTCAAAGTATTTCAGCGTATACTGGGAGTGTGATTGTGGTGCAGGAAAGGGCTGCCAAGGGATAGATAAGGATGTCACTAGTACATCCTCTCAGCTAGGACCCTTACGGACCTGTGTGAATATGGGTGTCGTATAAATGCATCAGCCGCAGAATAAAACTGGAGGTTATGATTGGGTGTTTGGATATTGGACTTCTGTGTCCTTCTCGCAAGGGTGTCTTTGTGCCACATAAAAAAAAGTTGGGGAAAAATACACTTATGTTCTACTTTATATTTGTTTCGAAATACAGTTTGACTCTTATTTTGGAAAGTTTTGTTCAAGAAAATACACACCTTGACCAAATGAAAAAGAAAGCCTCATGCTTTTATTTTGCTGAGCCACTCGATTATTATTACACCCTTTAATTGTCATGGCATAATTTTTTAAGCTTATTATTCATTCAAAAAAACAAGCCCACAGAAAAACAAAATTGTTCCTATTGTAACAGTGTTTGACTATTAATGCTTCCTAATTAAAAAATAGTTATAACTTGCCAACAAAGGCAAATAAGCCCATGTATGTCTGGTTGTTTGCCTGTAGGTTTAGCAAAATATCTATCAACCAGTTGACAGATTTGAACTTAATCTTTATCATAAGCTCTACAGAACAACTAAAGTCAACTTCTGACTGACTTCTAAAGTCAACTTGAAGATGGCCGCCACAGCTAAGTGTCAGAATCCTGAGTTTTTGTAGTTGGCTTCTAATATTTATTTCATTTATAATATTGCTTCTTGTGTTTTGGCTACTTTTTTTCCTTTATGCTTTATCTCAGTCAGCCTCTACTATTCAAATTACTCCAACTACACTCTGGTTTTGCTGCTGCCACCACAGCTTTTTGTTTTTGTTACATGTTCAGGGTTTCCCCCAGTGTATTATAGGTCCAGCAGGTCTTACTTGCCCCCCAACCAAGCTTAGAGTCATTTATTTATTTAGATGCAGTGTTGGCGGAGGTTATGACAACAGGATACGTAGCTAGGACTTAGCATTATTTACATAGCACTCTTCTACCACAACATTAGAAACTATACTGCTTAGCTAACACGCTTAAGGAACATCCACCAGCGTTAGCCAGTTTTCTGGGGAAAACCCTGATGTTCATTATCATTAAACATTTTTCCTCAAGTTCTTTGAGTAAATCTGCATTCTTAGGTCCGACTTCTACAAACTGTAGCACTAAGCAACTCTAGAAAACTCAAAAGTGGCTAGAACGTGGCTAATTTATAGGAATTGGGCTCAAATTTAGTGGCAGTCAGTCATTTCTAACAGGTTCCATTTTTAATTGTTGCCATTAGCTACTGATGTAAACTCAAAGTGTCTGTTAGCGAAATATCTCGTGAACCACTAAATGTGTATTAATGTAACTTTCAAAAAGTAGTCAGTGGTTGAGCATTTCATTCCAATTCAATATCACAACTAACAAACCCAAACTGACCAACTCACAGTCATTGAGCTAAAATATATTGTTCTATTAGGGTCGCACAATGCACAGGATTGTAGCTGAAAATGTTAGCGTTCCCTGTTGGCGTCAACCTTATTTGTCTGTTTGCAGAATATCTCATGAACCACTTGATAGGTTTTAATTATCGGATGTTTGTCTATAACAGATTAAGTTTTGGAGCCAATCCAATTTAAGATGAATACCACATCTTATCAAAATTAACCAGAATAAAAAATGGTTCTAAATTTCTCAGTTTTGCAGATATTGAGATACAGTTTGGTGTGGTTGTAGCTGAAAGTCATGCCTGACAAATCCTCCTAGCAATACAAGCCTCGCCATTAAAAAGTTTGACTAAAACGGCTATAACTTCTTCATTTCTCAACATGTGATCAATGGTGGATGATTTTCAAGGTCTAAGGTCTTTAATTAATTTCACATCTTTGGTTCTCTTTCTGTATGAATGCTCATGTCGGTTGCTCAGATGTGTATATTTGGTAATAAAGCCTGTGTTTCCTTGCAAACACAGCAAGCGGTGACAGCGAGCCCACATCAGCCACCAATCACTCGGCACGTCCCGACTCCGAACGGAGGTTTGCCATCATTCAGATGAAAAATGGCCTCATCTGCGCAAAGCCTTATCTTCTCCACTTGTGACCTGCACTCGCTCCCCAAACTCATTTACAGAAAGATCTCATCATCTTCCCTCTACGGCAGCAAGACGGAGGGAGACAGATACTTGTTCTAAAAAGGCACAGTTGTACTTCACTGAACGTTTATTGACTCACTAAAGGTTTGCAATTTTTTTTTTAGCCAAGAGGGACCGGTCTGAGTAATTAAATGTGATACCAGTCTATCTCTTTTTTTTTTTTTTTTTTTTTTAAAGAACCCACTTGGTTGAAGTTGCATAACCATTAAACAAACTCAGTTTTGTTTTTATTCCATGGAGTAAAAGAGGCTGTTCTTGTTTGTGTCCCAGTTCAGATCAATGAAAATACTGACATGTGTGTAACAGTTTGCAAGTGTCTCAGAGGACCCCCAATGTTTATCTATTCAGCCGATCAATAAAACTAGTAATGGTTGAGTTTTCCTTATGTCATTCTGTGTTAACTTTACACACAGGTGCTTAAAAAGTGCTAAAAATCCTGAAATGTTTGTTAGATTTATAATTCTATTTATTTCTGCTTTTGTATTGTTCTTAATTTGGTCAAACTGGGGTCTTTTTTGGAAGTTCAATTTGCAAATTTGATGATAGGGACACAAAATCACTGTTCTCAAAAGAATTAATGAAAAAAGTACCTTTTTTTTAAATACATTTTTTACATTTGGACTTTTATTTTTTCAGTATGGTCCTTTTGTAAGCTAACAGGTTCCATGTACTCCGAATGCAATGTTGCTTTAATACTATCAAACAATTTCCAATTACCATATTCCTGAGTCTAAATGAAAATTATGCAGCTGCTTAGACAAACTAGATTTAAAATGATTTTATAAGTGGAGCTGAGAATGTAAATGTGATGCATATTTTTGTTCAGCACAGGGAGGTTATTAAAACAGTTCTAGGAATTGCCCTGAGGTGTCTTTTAATATGAAGATAAATATTCCAAATATTGCACTGAAATTACTCTGAGCAATTTAAAGCTTTCTGGTCTTTGTACAAACAAACAAATCCGTTTTACATTTCATTTACATTAAACTGTGTAATACCACTGAATACCTTTGGAAAGTAACATTCATTTTAAGTTTTACTGACAAAAGAAGAGCGATATTAAAGTTAACTTTCTGGGACTTGTTTGATGCTATAGCTGAAAAAATAAAGTGTGATGGCATGACGGATAAAAGCCATTTTTAAGTTGACTGGTCAAAGTCTCCGCATTTTTCAGGGTAGTCGATGACAGCACATGCAGGTAGAGGCAGCTGTGTGCTGTGTAATGAGATGTGCAGGTTGATGTCAGACGGAAGACAACAGCTGGGCAAAGGACACAAAGAGGACATGCCATTGTCTCTCAATGCATATTTTCATAGTCTTAGGCTCCAAGGGGTTGTGTTGACTTTCAGAGCTGTTGGTGTAACAATGCTGAAAAAACTCCCCTTATTTTCTTGCAGCTGCAACTTCATTTACTTTCTATTCAGGCATTTCAACAATCAAAACTACCCATGATCTGAAAGGCAGTGAGCCCCATTTGATTGGAAAGCATGGTCTTAAATGCACACTCTGATGATGCAACATACTGTCAGAAATTAACCTTTAAGTGTGCCCTGGTATGATTATTCCTGATCTATTGTCGCATCAATTCCAGAAATGTTCAGTGGTGAGGCACAACTAACCAAAAAGTTAGGTTAACGAACCACTAATCTACTAAACAAGAATCTTAGCTCTGCTAACGCTAATCCATTAAATCCGGTTAATACCATCTGAAGTTTGTTAAACAATATAGCAGATACTTTCTCTACCATATTTTATACATAGACATTTTTTTTGTTATTTAAAAGTTAAGTGTTGCTTTATTTCTTTTTGACTCAGTTTCATGTTTAGCTGCTAATGATGCTACATGCTACACACCTCACATTCAGCCCTGCTTGTAAGAGGGGATAGTTTTTATTTAACTCAAGATAAATAGCATAAAAGAAGTTTTACACATGTGAATTGTTTTAGTGAACTTAAAATTAGCAAACCCTAATTTAGTAGAAGCTAATCAGACTACTGTTCCAAAGTAAGAAAAAAACAAAAAACGAATCCGCTAAATCAGAAGCTAGTTCTGCTATTAGCGGATTAGCCGATGTAGTCTTGTCAAGGTTTTAGGTTGGGGCAGAAGGGGAACTGGGGGATTTAATCAATCATCCGCACTGAAATAAGAGTTTAGAGAGTGGGGGGAGATGTTCTAGGTGGGGGGAGTGGGCTGTTTTTCACCGCCTCTAAGGGTCGGCGATGAGCTCGCTCATTTTTCACCCAGGTGTGCCTCACTTCTTCATTAGACAGAGCAGTATGTGGAGGATTGGTGGAGCTGCTACATTACTTTCCAAAGCCTGGTCGGATCAGACCTCGCTGTGGAGAATTTACGCCACCCCACCCTCCCTTTCCTCCTCCCCCCTCCCTCATATTTAAGGAACAACGTGCGTTCAACAGGATTCGAGTTCCTCCTCATTACAGAGGCATGATCATAACTCAGCGATGGGTCTCTGCGACACGCTGAGAGAGCAGCACTTGCGAAACTAAAAAAGAAAAAAAGATATGCTGATCCAATGAAGACTGAGCTGCCCCGAAGAGATGAATTAAAAATGGGGCTTTAACTGAAATGTTTGCCGCTAAGGGAAGAGAGAGAGAACCATTCTGTAGCAGCAAGTCAGGCCTGAAATGTTCTTTTTATTCAATTAAAAGAAGGACCCATTATAGCTGGCTCAGTTCCCAGAGTATTATACAACACAAGACCATGTTTTCTGATGTATTCCGTTCGTATTGATTAACACATAAGTTAAGCATTTGGTAATCAAAGATCTCAGTTGGCCTTCTGTGCATTGAACCCATGAGCATGGCTAAGATGTGACTATTAGTCTTGCAATTGATATTTTATATGTTTTGAGGTGCTTCAACATAAAAGCGTGCAACTGAGTATTACAAGCTGTGGTCGAATCTTGGCCCTGTGAATAATAAATTTATTAGCGGGTGTAGTTCCTGTAGTCTTTCTATTAATGTTTTATAGTTATAGATGTTTTCTGTCGGTCTTTACCCACAGATTCTGGTGGTGCGCAACAAGTGGAGCACATTTCTTTTTAAAATTCATAACACCATTGACTTCAATTGATAGTTAAAACTGTGATAATAAGTCATTCAGATCAACTAGATCATTTGATCCCAACCTAGAAGTTGAAGCAGAAACAGGACCAGCTTCCCCATCAGCTGGTTTCAGAACAAATTTTACGTCTCGTCCCCTCATTGTCATCATTGCACTTGGTAAAAGTCTTAAAAATATGCCTTGGAATCTTTTGTTTAAATGCTGATTTTGTCAATTCACACAGTTCTTACTTAAGTGCTCTAATGTCTAGTTGTAAATAGTGCACATTTACCCAAAAATATTAAAACGTGTATATACACATGTATACGATGCTTTCACTTAACATATTTTGTGCCCAAAGGCACGTATAACAGTTGTACTCTTGTTTAATTAATATGAAAACATTTGAAGCAAACAAAAAATAAACGTTTATTTTAGCGAGCAGAAGTGCAACGGCATAAGACGCCTTAAGTGCAGACTTCTGCATGGTTCTAGTAAACAGTGGCGGCTGTTTACATACTTGCAACTTCAATAAACTCATTAACTTTGTCCAATGAGATGTGGTGGTGACTTATGTGAAAATCCTGTAGTGCAGACAGCGTTTCTAAATAGACTAAACAGGTTTGCCTGTTTAGGTTTTTCTATATTTATTTATTTATACTTTTTAAAAATTTGTTGGCTGGCCGGAATCATGTCACCAGCTGGCCAGATATGGCCCTCGTGCCACCAGTTTCTCATCTCTGGGCTACAAGAACCAACTTTCAGAAAAATACACAAGTCTTTAAAAAATGATCTAATAAGTTAGCTAAAGTTATTTTTTGAAAATACGAATGTTAAAGTATGGCACCCATTTATTATTAGCTTAAGAAAAGCAGGTAATTGGCTTGTTAAGTGTTGTACATGTTAAAAGGGGTCAACATTTTTGTTTAATATTTCTTGTTTTCTCTGTTGAACACTATGATAGTTGTACTTTCCTATCTTTTATCACTGCTATTGTCAGACCAAACTATAATATTGGAGTTTGTTGTTATTTTCCTCAAAGTTCCTAACTCCTAAAGGTTTCTATGGACTCTTCCTTGTACAATGACCACACTGAGAGGACCGGCAGAGAGCAGCGGCTTCAGATAAGCTGCATGCCAAGCCGAAGCCGACACTCAGCGAGGCTCAGTGGTAATGTGTTGACATCTGTCATATGTGTTTGTTTATGAGGAACAAGGCAGCTCAGCAAGAGAGGGACCAATCCCCACAAGTGTCTGAGCTGAAAGCCCACTCTTTATCTCAAGGGTGGGTGCATACCGGCTGCTTTACAGACCTTATATTTCCACACAGAGAGACTGTCACACGAATGCACACATGCTTTTAAAATCCAGAAAGGTGAGGCCAAATTTACGATGGTCTCTTTATTTCATGTTGTCAAGCAGGAATTCCATCTTAAACCAAAGCATTGCAGAGGTTTATCTCTATAACACGCCGTGATAAATGATCCTCTATTGTCAAAACATTATTTGTGTAATTGGATCATTCTTTGGGTTACATTCCATAACTCCTCCGCCTGCTGCTGGTAGAGTTACGTGCTCTAGTGGCAGGTAATGTTTTTCATTATATGCCAGGCTAGTTTTATATATAGAAAATAGTAGGAAGGGACTGGGTCTTGCCTCGAGCCATTTGCTTGGTTAGTCTCAGTAGGTGGATCCTGTATTGATTGCTTGCGAGTGGAGCGCTCCATCCCCACAGAGGAGCAGCATATGTACTGAATGTGAGGAGTGGACGCTCTGTGTGTTTCTGTTTATGTCTGGCTGGAATTAACAAGCGATGCAACACCGGCGATGATGACACCCTCCAGCATCAATATCACAGGCTGTCCTAGAGACATGCACAACTTTAACAATCTGAGCATAATGTAAAGAATATCAAAATAAAAACTCATTATTCGGCTGCTTTTTTAGTCGCAGCAAAAGTCAGTACCCCATTTTAGTGTTGACAGTGTCAGTAAGGTGAATAAATTCCAACATGAAGCTGCATCTCTGAAGACAACTGAAGCTGCTGTGTGAATCTTATTTTTATTTTTTTCTTCTTGTTTGCTTAGTCCGGGCTTTTTATAGCAGCAAGTTTCCCTGATGCCATCTCCCCGAGCCTGAAGAGAAAGCATGTGTGTCTGCATATTTATCTGCCCATTTGTCTCCAGCTCACATCTCGTCCTCTCTGCCATCTCCAGGTATCAGTTACACCAGCGAGCATGGTAAATGTTGGAGATTTCCTCATTTCAGTGAATCTGGGTCTCATTTTCAGAGTGAGTCGGTGTATACTGGGGCGGGAGGAAATGACTATTTATCTCCATTTTCAGGGCTCTGCTGCATGATGGGAACACTTAGGCTATGGTGACACTGTTTTTTTTTTTTCATGTGTGTTGAGGTATTCTGAAATTCTTTTTATGTGGATCAAAACAGTCAAGTTTGTTGAATGACTAACTGTCATGTTGCATTTATTGTATGTATTACGTTAAAGGGTCATGCTATAATTTTTTTATTGTTGTAGCTTTTGATTCTTTTATGGACTGTTGCTGCAGTGTATTGATGAGCCTGTGATACTTGTTAAATATCAGTCCATCAGCATCCCTGTAGCCATAGCCGAAGCCCCGCCCACCATCTTCTGCGTCGTCTTCCTGTTTAGTGCTCACAGTTGAGCTACTGTATTTGTCTTCTGTTCTCATCTTCAAATTAGATAAATTGTCTTTTTAAAATGCAGTGTGAAAACTGACTGCTGAAATTTGATAAAGGAGCTAAAACTTCAGTGATAAAGCTAAAAAACAAAAGCCTCACACTAGCTAAAAAAATAAAAGAAACTAAACATGAGCTAAAAGAACAGAACAGTGGCAAAAAGCTAAACATATGAAGGCACTAGCTAAAAGTATCAATAACCTAGTGAATGGCTATCAAAAGTCTAGCTAAATGCTAGACTCAACCAAATGCTACATGCCAAAAATAGCAAAAAGGTATGGAAAAGTAGCTAAATATTACCATCAAAAAATTAATTAAAAGTTGAAAATGGCAAAAGGCTAGCCAAAGAAGCAAAATAAAATCTAAAAGTGGCTAAATGCTAAATGTAACAGAAGTGTAACAAGAGCTAAAGGTATCAAAAGGCTAGCTAAGACTGAAAAGTAGCCAAATGGCAGCTTGAAAACTAAAAGTAGCAAATGAAGACAAAACCGGAGCAAGTATGCATAAGCAAATTTAATAACTGTATCCTTTATTTAAAGAATTAAAGACATTTCACAATTTTAAAAAATGTTATAAGTGGCTAAATAGTATAAAATTGACAGAAGTAGTAAGATTGCATTTAAAAATACAAAGAAAAGCAGTAAAATGCTACATCAAACCAAAACCAACGAACCAACTTGCATTTGTCACTGTAATAGAAGATTTCAAAGAAATACTTTTTTGTATTCTGTTTTAAATGAGTTGTTAGGGCTTTTTTGTTTTTTGACAGGCACTGTGCTGCTTATTATTGCCACTCATGTTTTTTTTTTATTTACAATTCTCACAAAAACATTTAAATCAATCTGTTAATTAACAAGGAGAAAATGAATCTTTTTAATAAGCTCATTAAGCCCGTTTGTCTCACTCATGTCTGAGAGTGTTATTAAAGGGTGTAAAATAACATAACTGCCAGGATTTAACTGTGTTTTGTCTCATGATGATACAATATTGACACATAATGTGTGACTTATCTAAAAATTAGTTCATGTTTTTTATTGCAAAGCAGTCGAGACATTTTAGACTTTCTTGGGTGAACTGTTCAAATGTAAAGTGATGTATTAAGTCAGTAAAAAACTGGTCAGTAAAGTATCTCTGATTCCCTACTCTGTGATTTCTCCTCCTCCTCCTCCTATACAAAAAAAAAACAGTCCATTCAGCCTTCAGCATAATGTGTCATTAAGGAAAGCAGGGACTCCAAAGCTGTAACTCGCTCAGATTCTGCAAGGTGTTGAGACTGGGCAATTTAGGTGATTCACAGCGGAACAAGCAAGATGGGAGAAAAACGGGCCTCATCTTATAGCTACCTAGGGCAGCAGCCAGTCTTCTGCCCACACAGGTAATTACAATTATGTAAATGAAGCCCATCGTCAGGCCCTTGGAACAAAAGCAAAAGCCATGTACGTACAAAATGGAAGCATCACGCTGCTTCATCTGTGCATTTAAACACATGCAGAAGCAGATACACAACCATTATTATGCTAATGCACTCAGGTTAATCATGATTTCATTGAAATAAACATATGGACAAGCCCAGTCAGACAAACGGAGGGGTGCTGTCACGATTGTTTCCAAAGAAATTACTGAGAATGGCTGCAGTCTCCGACTACAAGATTGCTTTAGCAAAATAATGAACGGCTGGGGTGGAGATTAGGAGGGGAAGGGAGTGCTAACAAAAGCCGATTGGACTCAAAAATCTTGTGAGGCTCAGGTGATGAAAGATTGTTGTCGTCTCTATTTCATCAGTGGGTAATTTGCAATAAGGTGGACTGCAAAGAGCACATGGTGTGAACATAGCTAACAGTTTACTACAATACTTAGTCAAACTGAATCCAATAAAGGCTACAAACAACATTTTAACATCCAACAAACAGATGCAGATTGTGGCTCTAACTCATCACATTCCTCATTTGATTCCCAAGCTTTTGCTTTGTGCTCATTTTAGAACCATATAAATAAATAAAAAAATTTATGATCTTTTAAGTCAACAGTAACATGGAAAATACTTAAGGGTTCAAAAACTTCAATCACGACTCGATGTGGACAATATGTATTTTTCATCCACCGTGAAAGAGACCAAAAAGAATAATAGACCTTTTGCACATTTCTGTTATAACGCATGCGCACACGGGTTTTCATGCATTCACCGGACGTAGGGGGGGTCATTTGCTGTGCGAGTTGAGTGTTTACATTTTTTCCAATTATAGCAATAGGGAAATGTCACTTTTGTCTCATAGAATCCCATAAACCAGAGGAACCAATGGAAGTACTCTTAAGTACACTCTGACTGTCCCAAGAAAAAAAACATGTTTGATCTACTTTATCAAAAATAAATAAATAAATCCCAAAACTATATAAGCTATATATCTTTATACTATAAATCTGCCTATTGAGTTTGGTTTGGAAGCATTTTTGTTACCACTGTTTAGAGTATATATTGTTATGCATAGATACTAAATACATTGGCAGAAGTCCAAACTACCTGCAGGATCACTTAATAAAGTGAGTAGAATTTCATTAGTGGGCAATTTGCAAAAAGGACCTAATATATAAATACTACTTTATTGTTAAATGTATAAAATTATGTAGTTCAAAAGCATGATAAAAATAAAGTTGTCGGAAGTTCCACGATTATATTTTTAAAAATATAAAAACTTACAATTGTACTTAAAATTGATGGTAAAATGTCCTACCATACATTGACACTCCAACATCTCATTTAGTATTTTCTCTGTCAGAATTCACAACAAAACATAAAATAAAGGGCAAAAAGTGCGGTCGCATCTGTCAAATTTATTCACGCTGCAGGTGTTTTTTTGTATCATCTCAACCTCTGACCCCTACCCACAATGCTGTGCACACAGAAAACTATAAAATGGTCTATTGTGTGTCAGTCTAAGCCACACATTATCTTGTTCATGCTGTATGCTGTCATCAGTTTAAAAACACAAAAATAGTTTTTTTTTTATATAAGCCAATTGACCTATTATGGTTTGTCTACTTTAGCAATCCAGACTGGCTGAGATTAAATTAAATCAAACAAAATGAATTTTAGGAACACTGCTGCTCAAGAACAAGGAAAGGGATTGTGTCACTGTGATTACAAGAGATTACAGTCAGAGTCTCAGCTATAAAGCGACAGCCTGGTGTGTAACTTGCATCATTTTCGCCTTGGAAGAAAAACAGTGGGTCTGTTTCTGCAGCATTCATTTGTCACAGCTGGTAAAGCACTGCTAATAAAACAAATCCATAAAAATTGTATTTCAGTTTTAAGGTGCTGCTGTGATGCAAGCTGACTGTGGCACCGCTCAACCAGATTATACTGTAAACAGAGCAGAGTCATCATTAATCTGTGCCTGTCCAGCAGTGAAATTACCTTTAGTGGCTTATGGGTGGAGTCCTCTAGATGGCGCACTAGAGCGTTAGAGTCCCAAACCAAATTAAACAATAATAATATTAAATTAAAGGTACGATTAGCTATTTAATTAAAGACAAACGCCGTACAGTGAGTACAAACAAAGCACTCCGAACAACACAAGACTGTGGTAAAAACACAGGGTTTTTTTTGGCAAAGGATCAACATTCACTTTATCTGTCAAGTCAAATCTTTTCGACTTCGGAGTTTGGAAAAGTAGCTGATGTTGTCTTTTTTTTTTATTTGATAATCACTTGTTTAACTCTAGTTCAGCAGATCCAGACACCGGCAGTAATGCAGTCTCAGCAGTAACAGAGGCATTGGTACACGGCAGATGGAGTTAAAGACAAAAGCCAGTTGGTGGTGGGTGTTACGTTTTGATGTTTTGTTTTATTGTAAAAGAAGAGAGAAAGGGAGATATATTTATATTCAAAACCCTAAATGCACAGTTGTATGGTGTAAAAAAGAAACATCTGAATTACAACAAACACAAAAGCAATGATGTCATTCTATGGCACAAATGCTATTTCTGTCATGGTTGGCCTGTGTGACCCTTCGCCCTTTTCTTATTTCTCCTTTTGTTTCCTGTGTGTTTTCTCTCTGTCTGAGTGTGTCTCAAGGCATGGACTGCTGCAAATTACACAGCACACCTGTGGCCCATCAGACCTCCCCCAGCTGTATATCTCCTGCATTTGAATTGAGGGGGAAGAGAATTCTTACTGTACATTTTTTTGAGTTTTAAAATTATGTTTTGAAGAGATTTAGCTGTCATAATCTGTGATTTTTAGTTTTATTTCCTTTTTAGTTATGTTTACTTTCAGTCTTTTGCTCTGATTAAATAATAAATTTACACACCTGCCCCACCTGTTCCCCATTTCATTAAGCTCAGCTGCCTCTCAGGTGAAGTTAGAGTTTGAATAAATTTGAGGATTCTGCCAATTTTTTACAGGAGCACCTTTATTCTTCCAAGAGGAAACATGCATGGAATGCACTGACGATACAAATATGTCAGTTCTGGCCCACACAATGCATTTACAATTGGCCCAGATAGTGCAAGTGAAGGTGGCGCTTTGGCAATATGAGATTTGCCTGCGGTGGTCCACGCATGGTACAGCACGACATAAACCAAACCACAACTGGGCCAGTTGGCTCAAACTGATGTTTCTTAACATGTACTGTGACGATGAGGTGAGGTGAATGGTATCACTACAGTGCACTGTGTGT
>JARVJO010000180.1:10763416-10785633 GCA_031762555.1 Cynodonichthys magdalenae | reverse complement strand
TTATTGGAAACTCAAGACAGCCATGACATTATGTTTTTTACAAGTGTATGTAAACTTTTGACCACAACTGTATGTCCCCTAAAGCCTCCTGTAGTAGACAGTAAAGGCCAGGGTGTGATAATGTCAGAAACTCAGGGGCTTTTGTGTTAAAAGAAAAAAAAAAGAGAGTACAAAAAAAAAGGAGGGATAAAGTTCCGCACCGTGATGAAAACCACAGCTGGAGGCTCACATCCCTCCCATGTCCAGCGGAGAATGGAAATTCGGCTCCCTGATTTGTGCTTAATAAAGTTGTCACATCTTATCAGCGCTCGCATCTACTACACAAAGCACAGCCCCCCAGTCAAGGCTAGTCAGGGGTGATCAAGGGCAGCCAATAGTGGACAACACCTTAGAGTGATGGATGATGGGATAGAACACTGCCTAATGGAAGTGGGGACCGCATGATGGAGAGCGAAACAGGTGAGCAATGGACAGCCATGGGTGTTCCTACTCAATTTATTAGGGGCTGTAAGCTTCCCAGAATTATAGTGATGATGCCGGTCTCCTGGTAGCAAGTCGAAAGGAAAGTGAATTTTCAGAGATGCGAAAGCTGCAGAGTCTTCTCGCCTCTGCGGCTCAAAGTTGACTTTTAAGAAGGCACAAATAAAGGTTGGTGTCGACGTGCTTCTGCTTTAAGATGAGTTCCTGTCCTCTGCCTTGCTCGTTTCCTCATGCCCACGCAGCCATTGAAGACATCTGACCTCCAGGCGGAGGCATTGCTTGGAGGTAAAAGAAGCAGAACGTTCCAGCCCACAGAGGCCACCCTTAATGTTCCTTTTGATGAGTTTGACTCAGGTGGTTTCAACCAAAAATGGATATTTAAAGACTCATGTTTTACTGTCCATTTATTGAAAAGATGATCTTAAGAACTCTCGTTCTCAGGAATTCTTTAAGATTTTTCTATTAAAATATGAGCTTCTTTTCACAGTAGCCGTTATTTATATATAAAAAAATGTTTTCAATGTGCAGCTGTTTCCTTAAGTTATCTTTTAATAAATGTGTTAGCAGCCATTTGGCATGACGGTCCTTATACTTATCAAGTAATATTTCTTTATCTCTCCATTACAGGCCTTCGTGGTGATTTAATTTCTCTTGAGATTTATTGGCTCTGAAATTCTTCATTACTACTCTTTCCTCTGCCCTTAAATACAACACCTTATGCAATTACAACTTTTTTTTTTGGTTTGTTTTTTGTATTTTTGTTCCAAGAATTCTCCAAAAATCCCCAGCTGGGGTTAATCTTAAAAGTTTTCTTTTGTAAAAGTTTGCTTAACTGGATGATGTTCCTCTGTTCTGTCATTACACATTCCCTGTATAGAAACTACATTTTCTCCATGTGCAATATCTGAGATCAACGGGCGAACACTGATTTAGAGGTAGGAGGTTCAGACTTGTCACTGAGGGAAATTACTTTCATTCCTAACTTTGAGATGGTGGTTTGGAGTAAAATCTGTGACACAGACCTTAAAATGGAATATTCAGAAACTGAATAATTGTTCTTTAACTTATACATTTAAATGGATTAATAAATTAAATATTTAGAGACCGTATATAATTATGTAATGGTTATAAACAATCCTTCTTATTATGCTTAAACTTATTAGAAATTAAAAAGAAAACATAAATAGTTTAAATAGTGACATTTTGTCTAGTAAACTCTGGCATGAAAGGTGGTAGGTGATATGCCTATAATGTGACAAACTCAAGGTCCGCAAGCCAAATGTGACCTGCTATGACATTTTATGTGGCCAACAACAATTTCAGGAATATATTAATGTCTAAAAATAAGCGTATTATGTTTTTAAAACTAGCATTGACCATAAACTACATTTCCCATAATGCATGACGTTTATTTTAACCATAAAATGACAACATCACACCACTAGGAAGCAGTTCACAGGGTTCAAATACAACCAGCAGCTGGTGAAATCCTCCACTAAGTTGTACTGGGAAGTGGGAATTTCCCACTTACAAGTCGTCAATTTAAATGCCACCACTTCAAGTTGGAATTCCCTGAAAGTGGGACAGTTTAGAATTCAAGAATGGGGCTACTCAACACTGAGGGATATCATCCAAAAAAAACACTCTCCTACTTTTACTTGAAATAGTATTTCTGTATTATATATTTCATATACATACATCATACACATAGAACTTTTCAGTGTTTAAAATGAAACATTTGAAAACACAGTTTCTATGCAGCAAATACCACATAGCTCCATTACGTATTGTTTGTTAATGGTGCTCAGCCATAGCAACAAAATGAGGAATGTGATGTTTTGTGTTAAATCAAAGCTAATTATAAGTGACCTTTTGAGGGAAACCATAATGACCACTAATTATAAGTAAATATGTGTTTGAAACCCCTGCCATAAAGAATGTTAGACCCTTACTATTAAATAAAATTTTATGAAGGTAGTTTTTAAAAAACCAGGTTTCTGCACAATGTCACAAAAAAGATGGCTAACAGCCAAAGTAACCATGTTTTTGATATTAATGCAGCAGAAGTTAGTAATGTTAGTAAGATTTGAATATGTCTACCACACTTCTGATGTCCATGCTATTACATTTTTCTAAGTCAAAAAGTTGAAAAGTTTGCCCCTGCTAAAGCATTTGTGTGACTTAACTGTCCAAGCGAGACAAATCAGGTGGTTACCCCCTCCAACAGTGTGTTTCTGTTGTACTGTGATAACATTTCAAAACCTTGCATGCCAACAGCATATTGTGCTGTGTCAAGAGGTTAGGGTCATAAGAAAAAATAAATGTTTCCATTTCAGAACCACATTCATCAAGCTGTGGTGGACAGATTGAAAAATGCTGCTTAGTGGTTTTTCAGACCCAAACGACAGGGCTGATAAAGATGATAAAAATGTTGGCACAACAAAACTTTCCATCAAATGTTGGTGGCGACTGTAAATACAGCTAACATGTACAAAATGCACTTGAATGCATCTTATTGAAAACAGCTTTAGTCGAAGTTAGATCAGTTTGACTTGGCATTGAAAGTTTTATATTTAAGAGATGCTGTGAAGCACATTTTATTATCCTTTAAAAAAAAAACCGCAAACATTATTTTTTACTCATGTCGTCTTTTAATTGTAAGCCAACATTCAAATAATTGTAATGTTCCACGTGTCCAGTACTTCAATAATTTAATATATTTTACTACAGGACTTTTATGAATGAACAAATAAACCAAAAATTACATTTAAAAAATCTTGTTTATTGTTAGTACAGAGCCTGTTCCGTGACATTGTGTATTAAAGTAATAATAGTTTGTGGCCACGAGATACTTGATGATGAGCTAGAAGTTAGTTAATGCATGGCCACAAGATAACTGTGGCCATGATATAGTAATTGCAGTGTTATGAGAATGTGTGTCAACAAAATAGTTAATTCTTGTCCACAATACACTTAAGAATAGGCCACGAGATAATTTGTGGCCACTAGATACACACATGGACATAATTCTTGGTAACCTTCATTTAATGAAAGAAAAACCCACAATGGTCACAGAAATAAGTTGAATCTGACAAAAGTGATAATAAACAAAAATTCTATAAAAATGAACAAATGAAAGTCAGACATTGTTTTTTAACCGTGCTTCAACAGAATTAAAAAAATAAATAAAACTCAAAACAGGCCTGGACAGAAATGATTGTACCCTTAACTTTATATTTTGTTGCACAACCTTTTGAGGCAATCACTGCAATCAAACAGTTCCTGTAACTGTCAATGAGACTCCTGCACCTCTCAGAAGGTATTTTGGTCCACTCTTCATGAGCAAACTGCTCCAGTTGTCTCAGGTTTGAAGGGTTCCTTTCACATTAAGTCCAATTTGGCTCAAACGACGACGGATGGTGCGATCTGACACTGATGTTCCTTGAGCTTGAAGTTCATCTACTGTATATTCTCTTTAGAAGTTTTTCTGGGCTCTTTTGTTACCATTCGTATTATCCGTTTCTTTGATTTGTTATCAATTTTCCTCCTATGGTCACGTCCAGGGAGGTTGGCTACAGTCTTGTGGATCTTAAATTTCTGAACAGTAGGTGCAACTGTAGTCACAGGAACATCAAGCTGCTTGGAGATGGTCTTATAACCTTTACCTTTAACATGCTTTTCTATAATTTTCTTTCTAATCTCCTGAGACAACTCTTTCCTTCACTTCCTCTGGTTCATGTTGAATGTGGTACACACCCTGTCACCAAACAGCACAGTGAGTATTTGTAGCCCTATATACAGGCCCACTGACTGATTTCAAGATTGTAGACACCTGTGATGATAATTAGTGGACACATCTTGATTTAACATGACCGTTTGGTCACATTATTTTCAGAGGTACCTTCATCTCTATCCAGGCCTGTTTTATGAGTTAAAAAAAGGGTTGAAGCATAGCATGAAAAGAAATGTCTGACTTTCATTTGTTTATGTTCATAGAATTTTTATTTATTACTTTTGTCAGATTCAAGTAATTTCTATGACCATTGTGGGTTTTTCTGAGGCTTCTGTAGTTATTACGTTGCCATGAACTAGTTAATGCAGGGTCACATGAAAATTATGTTGTCATTTTCACGCACAACTAGTAATTTTTAGCATGGACAAGTTTGTATTATTTTCATTTCATTTTAATATGGGAATGAATGACATTTTAAGCACATATGTGGGGCATGAAGAAATTCATTATATGTTGCAGCTTTAAGACACAGACAATGACTGGAGTTTATTTTCTCTCTCTCACACTGTGCCTTTGCTGTGGAAGAAGTGAGAGTGACATCACGTTCAGTAACACACTAAGAAAAAGTTTTCAGATAAACACTTCGGGCATTCAATATAATCTTGTAAAGACTATAAAAACAATGAACTGTTTAGATTAAACCATGGAGGTATACTCTCTGGATTAAACATATACCAAAAAATAATATTAATTAGTGTGGGGTACCTTTGAACAGCTAAATACAAAAACAGTGTCTTCGTGTATAATCTGACTCCAACAATGTCTGTAACTCTAACAAAAAGACACAACTGCTCAAAATTATCTTGTGGCCACACATTAACCAAGACATGGCCCCATTTTATTATATTGTGTCCATGCATTTTTTTTTTTTTTTTATCCAGTGTCACCAAACAGGTTGAATATTGGAAAACTTTCATGGAAGGTTGACTTTTTAGAGTATCACGCTATATGGGTTGAGGTTAAAACTAGTGAAATAAGTGCTGTCTTTGCTAACAGAGCTGACATTTACACCGCTCTGTGTTCCCAGGATTGTGCTGACACTGCAGATTCTTGTGGCTGCCTTAACATGACTCACTGATTTCATTACATTTGACCATGACGAAGACAAGGGAGTATGCAACTGATACAGATGGAATAATTTAGTTTAACAAGTATGGATTGCCTTTTATAAACCTGATGAGGAATGTTTTAGGGTAGGTTAATCTGTAAAAAGCAGACTCGGAAGTGTAGCTTTTTACGTAAATAATTTTAATAAATATTTAGGTAAAAATAACACTTTTGAGACAGATCACATTTTCTTTGACCAATCTGTAAATAAAAAGTAAAAACATTAAAAAAAAAAAAAAGGACAACACGTCTCCTCTGTCCCTTAAAAACTGAAGCCAAACTATCCCAGTTTTTGTATTTTTGGAACCAGAGTCTGCTCAGTTGGGATCTTGGGCTGTAAGCCCCGCCCACTCCACCGAACAAGATCAAGGAGTTTTGAAAGCATCAAATAATTAACCACACTTATTTTAAAAAAGTGAAACTGAAAGTACAACAAGGTAAGAATTACACACATTAACAAAGGTCAATTTGAAAAATATGATGCATGTATTTATTTATTTTTTTGTCCCATTTATAGATCTGGACTTAAACCTATTTTGCAGCCAGCCTACAGGGGGCCACTCATCCTGTTTAGCTTTCTGCTAACCCCATTATGTCACTGTGTCTTAATAATATATTTTGATGGGTAAGATGGGGTGGGACTAATTGTTGCAGTTTTAAAATTTGATAAAACACAGCTGCTCTACAGTTCAGGACCTTGCTTAGGCCTCTCATTCATTTTGGATGCTCATAAAATGTAGGGAGTAAGAGCAAGAATGGGCTGCAAAAGTATGCTTTTATCTAATAGGCTTGATATTTTGAACATATTTAATGTTGATAAATGATTTAAGCATGCTTTCTTTCATATAACTGGCTCTTTTTTTCTACAGGACTCAGCTTCTCCTGCATTCTCAACCATTATGCTGACTTGTTGCCAGTGAAATTGTATTTGTAAAAGGTTCCTCGAAAAGCTTTTTAAGATTTTATTATGCAAAAAACATATATTTCTAAACTTTTTAAAGCTATATTTTGCTATCAACGTCAAAACTACTACATTTTATATTATACATATGTATAAAAATTAATTAAAATGGATTTTATTTAATAAAAATCTTGAATAAATTGAGTAAAGAATTATCTTGTCGATACTAAACCAAAGTGCTTAATTAACTTAAAGTGCATGACACAAACTACAAAGAATAAAAAAAAAACAGCAGTTGAACTCTATGATTTTATGCATTTTGCATTTCAGATGTTAATCTCCAATTCGACACTTCGAGAAATGCTGTGAGTAAAACAACGATCCTAAATCTTTGAAAGGCTTGAATATAATTACTTTAAGGTTATGGAAGAGCAAGCGCTTATCTAATTCTTGGCTGACATTGCTCACTCATGCACAACCAGTAACTCAAAATGTACCCTTTAAACTTTAAAGCACCAATTCTAATCTCTCTGACTGAAGAGAATAGACTGTTTAAATTCTGATGAAATGCTGATGAATACCATAAAGAAGTATTTAATTGACTTTCTGCAGAGGTTGTGTGCATTAATTATATAGTTTTTCTTACGTCCATAAAAACTGTGTGTGAGGACTGATTTTTCTAATGGTTAGATGGAAGCCTGTCTGCACTGTCAATACACCATTATCTGTTATTTTAAATAGTTTGTGTTAGAAAGAATAGTTTTAGTAGAGCAGGTGTTTTGCTGCCTGCTATAATGATAGAAGGATGTTGTCATTTTAGATAAAATGACCTTATTTATGTTAGTTTGATGTTTTTTCAAAAGTTGATATACATCAGAAAATTTTGGACTGAGTACAACCCTAATTTTAACAAACAGTGGACATTGTGTAAAATGTAAAAAAAATTTAAAAAATGCAATACAGAATGTAATAAATTGCAAATCTCATAAACCAATTATTTATTTGCAATAGTAGTTGTTGCAAAACATAGTAAACATATATAATGTTTAACCTATGAAATTGTTATGTTTTATGAGTAAAAAAGGCTATTTTTAATTTAATAGCAACATTTTTTTTTAAAGTTGAGATACAAGTAACAAACGACTGTAAATCAGTCAATCAAAATTGGAAACTCTTTTTGGAGATTATGGGTGTTACATCCTCTGTACTAAAACAAAGAGGGACCAACTGGCTTGTTATCATCTCATAGTTCAAATGCCAGCCTCTCTGATTGTATGGGGGTGCATAAGTGTGGTCCATGCAGAAAGTACATAGAGATTTTAGAACATGTGCTCTCATACAAATGCCATCTTGATCAACAATGTTAAACTTCAGGTATGGTTGGTCCATAAGGGCAGGCTGCATCGCTAAAATATTAATTCACCCCACAAAGTAGTTCCTCCAAAAACATAATGTAAATAACTTGTTTACTTAGCTTACTGGGTGTTGTTTTGTTCTGTGTTTAGTCTAATCATTTTATTTGACTTTTGAGTATAATGCAATTTAGTGTAAAATCTTTTGACATTAAAATTATTCTTTTCTCATCATGAAAGTCAGATGTTTTAAGATGTGACATAAAATGCAGATGTAATTTTATAGGGAGATGCAGTTGAGCACTTTTGATTTTATGCTGCCATAGTCGTACAGTAGATGTCTCATTAGCATAACAAGCAGCAAAAGAATGCAGTATTCATTCTTGCCCTTACAACCATTCTTGGGTGAAATCTGCAACACGCAGGGGGCGTTTAATACTATCACACTGAAGCGTTTTAGTACCTGCGCTTCAGCTGCTCAGTCTGTAATATCTGCATGTGGGAAAGAGGTGAAAGGCATCTTGGGAGAGATGATGCAAAGGGGATTTATAGGAGGCGGAGTAGGAGAATGAGAGAGCACTTGAATCTCATTAGCTGCGTTTTTCATTCTCATCATATAGAATTTTCTCAGAATGGTGTCCTACATATTTGAAACCGAGGGCTTTTTTTTTCCACATAGGGAGACGGCTGTGGAGAAGAAGTATCCTTGTGTCTGCTGGCTTTTGTTGTGAAAGCACAGAACCTCCGACCTAAGAGCAATTTTGAATGTGCTGTGCCAGGTGACTTGAGTCCTCAAATATCATCCGAGCTAGTCTCAAGACTCTAGCACTGTGCAAATCCATCATCGGGTTTTGATGTTTTTTTGTGGTCTACTGCCCGTTTGATGATGCAATCAAGTTGATCAACTCAGCTTTATTTGTAACACAATAAAAAAAAACAACTGTTGGTCAAAACACTTTACATAATACAAATAATGAAAAGACAAAGATCATAAGAATAATTAAAACAAATATAATAAACCACAGAAAAATAAATAAATGCATTTTAGGATAAGATTTAAAAACACCAAAAGACCTGTCTGATGTGAAGGTGCAGCTGGTTTCACAGTTTAGGAGACACAAACGAAAAGGCCTGATCACCTCTATGGGCCAGCCTGGATCACGGGACAACCAGGAGCAAATGAGCATTACATCTGAGCAGTTTTTTTTTTGTCATTGAAATTTAAAAGGTTTGAAGCATCTAAGCTCTTATACCTCAGTGAGGTGGTCAAACAGTGGTTTTAAAAAAGACAAATGATGGTGCTTTAGCTGTAGATAGATGAATGAATATGTCATCTGCATAGGCAAGAAAAGGGATGTTGAATTTTCTAAAAATGGAGCCTAAAGGGAGCATGAAGATGAAAAATAAAATGGGACTAAAAATGGGTCCTTGGGGAACTCCACATGTGAAGGGACAGTAGAGCCAGGGTAAAACACTGAATTGAAAGCAGTCAGGATGCCCTCACTGGTGGTTCTGTAGAACTGGGCACACACTTCAGTGGAGATGCTTGGCTTTTTAAGCATCCTAAGTGCATGCATCCTTACGTTAGCCTTCTTAGCAACCTTGTTTTTTCTGCCCATGTCTGGTTCTTGGTGATGGAGATGTCCAAGAACATTGCAGAGTTCACCTTCTTTACAGCTTTTTTAAAGGTGAGAGGAGGTCGTGGAGGTGCACTTTATTTAAGTCAATGATCGTCTCAGCCAATTTCAGATGAATGGCATATCTAACAATTGACACAGCCTTTAAAGTCAAATACTGTATAATGCCTAAGCCATGCTCAACTAAAAATAGACATCCCTCTTGTTCACTTATGTACACCATATAAGCACTAAAGGAAGACTGTAAAATAGTCATTGTTTTACTATTTTACCATTGAAAAGAAGTTGGAATGTTGCATTTATTGCGATTGAAAATATACTTGTTTTGCATTTAATATCTTTAATGTGATGCAAAATCTTGGAAATGTATTTAAATTTATTTAACAATTTAAACTTCATACTAAGGTATAAAAAGAACCATTCAGAGAGGTTAGTGCATATGACATAATCCTCAAATGAGGGATTTTGTCATTAAAGATTAAGAGGAACCAGCAAAAAATTTAAGCGGCAAGGCTGACAACCAGTATTAACCTACCCTTTTTAAAGACTAAAAACAATAATAACCACATTTCTACAGTAGAATTTTCTGCATGGGCTCTTTAAGTATGTGAAAATTATTGTTTGTATTAGTTTGTCTTTTAGGCAAAGAATAATGGTGAACATCACACACGAGGTCTTGCATCATCCACTTTTAATTCACTAAAGTCATGTTTTTTTCCTAACTGAAACTGCGACAAAGAAGTTCAGAGTGACTGACTCTCGGTGTCCAAATCTAAATGAAATTTCAGTTACCTCTGACAGTGACGAAACAAACTGCAGCAATCGTGATAAAATGAGGAAGTGTATGAGAAGAGCTGTTGTTTGTTCATTGCTATTTAAAGACGTGAAACTGTGGTCTGACCATAGATATATGTGGTAATAATGGTTGTGACCCTGTTTATTTCAGCTTGATTTTATGAAAACTTGCACCACTCTTGAATAAATATACAGACTTTAGCAATGAGACTGTCATCATAATAATACAGTGATAATTCCCTGTGGATTGTAATTGCATGCAATGAAAAGAGGAAGACATAAAAAATAGTGTTTGTCATACAGCAGTATGAAATGCTGAAGTTAAATAAGCAATACAATGAAAAATAAAAATGGCTTCACAATTCATTTCAAGCTCGGAAATTTTCATTTAGTTTTATTACTGACATTGTGCTGTTATATTTTTTGACAATTTGTATTTATTTTTAATACAAATGTGACTTTTGCTGTCACAACACACATTCTTGAGCTCTGGTATTTTTTTCATCAACACTTTGGAATAAATAAATTGTGAATCTTAACCTTCAGCGTGAACACGTAAATGCAACACCAAATTTACTAATTTAACGTTAAACATTAACTTCCGGGTAACGGTGTCGCGCAGAAAGGCGGATCCCTTTTTGCCACTTTGTCTTTCAGAACTTCTGTAGAAACAGCTTCTACTAAACAGTCCTCGCTGTGTTGTTTTATTTGAACTTGGTACGTCTTGTATTGAAACATTTCTACATTCAGTCGAGTTCTTTGACCGCAGGTCTCACGGACAACAGAAGACTTTTTTTTCTCTCTCTCTCTCTCAGGCTTTGCTCGCTAACTTTGAACGCTCTTGTCAGCTGCCCCGCAGCACTAAAAGAAACACAGAAAGAAGATGGAAGATAAAGAACTGATGTGGGCATTGAAGACCGGAGATTTGGACGAAATTGTAAACAAGCTGGTAACGGTAAGCAGACTACTGGATTAGTTGTTAGGCAATTTCTGTGAACTAATCTGACAGGTGGTGGTTTAGCTCTGATGGTCATAGTGGACGTTTGCTTTTAGATATGCTAACTTGCTAACAACATTAAGTTGGAGTGAATTTTGTAAACAAGAATAAGCTAACTGCTAGCTTGCTGGAGAATGTGTAGTTTACGAGTGTTTAATTGATTGTATTTGTGAACACATCTGATCCCATATCAGAATACAAACCCGATTGCTAAGTTAGCATATATATAGTTAGCAACTTTCCTTTGTAGTTCATCGCCATGACATGGTTAGAGAAAGATATAGCTATTGTTGTTTTACTTTATTTTCCGACTTTTTTATTAATGTGTGTAGCTATGTTTTTAAATCATTGGGTTCTGACTATACATAATATTTAGTTCGGCTGGCCTTAGCAACCTGTTGGTAAGCTAACCAACATTAGCTAGCTAGTCTGACGGATAACCCATGTTTTATTATAATGACGAAGTAAGTAATGATAAAATTGCGTGCGCGTATCAGTTATTGGATAACTCTTTATCCATTATCCTTAATGGCTGGCAGAATGACTTAATATTATAATGTGTGGTGTTTAGCTTGTAGCTACCTAGCTAATTAACCAGGCAGGCCCACGGCTCAGCATTGTCTGGGTGGGCGGGGGTCTCAGCTGACGTCTTGTAAAACCAGTTTATTTTTAACAATTAGGAGCCGTTTAGAATTACCCAGTAATTGCTGTCTCTTTTAATTTGTGTGAAATGAAGGAAACAAAAGACTGTTTTGAGAATAGCTGTCACTCAGTCTGGCGTTTGTAGCAGGAAATCGGCTGGATATTTTTATTTGGGAATTTGATTCTTACCAATTTGTGCTGCTTAGATTACTACACTACCCACGTGACACATTACTAATGACCACTGACAGGTGAAATAGGTAAAAACTGATTATCTTATTCCAATGCTATGATATAAGGTAAACTGAGCAGTTTGTCCTGGAAGTTGACATGTTGCAAGAAGAGACGGAGAAAAAGGGAGGGAATAAATAGTCTTTCAACAACTTTGACCCAGCTAGATTATAACGGTCAGTGTCAGTTACATATTTCACATTCTTACTACCCACCAGTTGTCCTTTAAATGTTATTTTAGTGGTCCTATCTGCAATGCAAAAGGAAACCAAATAAAAGTCCTTGTGAAGGCTCTGCATTTTTGTAAACCTTCTCGGAACTATTATTTCCTGCAAGCATCCGATTTATAAGCTTCACAGAGCAACTGGAATGCGGTAAACTGGGAGATGACGTCCTTCCGACTTCCCAGTTCCTACTTCCGAGGTAAATGGAACTTAGCATTACACCTAGTTGGTCTTAAAGTAACCAACATAAGAAAGCCACACTACATTATTCACAACTTGTGAAGAAATAATTGTGATATTTAAAAAAAAAAAAAAAAAGTCCCTATTAAAGTATACTGCAGTTTGCTGTCAAACTCTTATTCTTAGCTGCTAACTTTCACAATGACCGTTTGCTTTATTCGTGTCAAGAACTGCTTTGACCTATTTATAATATTAAATTTAAGAAAGTCTTTACTCATCTGTCACTTCTTCTTTAATTACTTGCCCCTTTGACATACAGTCTCATGAACAATATTCTGAAATAATACATATAAACTGACTTGTTAAATTGTGAATGAAACACTTCAATTTTATCAGCTGTTTCACCCACAGCCATTGATTGCAGCCTTTTAAACACTATTAGGAGAAATTGAGTTTCAATATTCATCACTGCTAATGGATTCAGTGGAATTGGTTATAAAATGAAGAATTATGTTGAAGTTGACCTTCAGTAGAGTTTGTAATAAAGGTGAGTGGGTGGTAGGGTGGATTATGATGTGGTTCTGAAAGAGGCGATTGTAACAAATGAGGCTTTGTGAGCAATGTTATCCCATCCATTCAAACCAGGAATGAGAAGGGGAAAAAAATCAAGCTGTTTCATTTTTTTATTTTTTTTATTTTTTTTAATTCACACAAACTTTAAAATTTGTAATCAATTGGTATATGTTTTTAAATAATCTCATGGCTTTGAACAAATATCAGTAATAGCACCGTTTAAAACTTCACTGCATATATTCAATACCCATGCGAGCCAAACCAAAAGGGTCATGTTGAAAACTTTTGGTACAGATTTGTGAAGCGTTAAGCTCCAATAAGTAAGGCTATCTATGTCATCTTGCGCTCAGGTGCTCAGGGTTTCCCTCTGGAAACTTGCTAAGAGTCAAGTAAAACATGACACCCTGCCAGGCCTACACACTATAGGCGGAAACGCTGAATGTTTTCATTTGGAAGGACTTGTCTAACTTGAAATTAAATATACTGTATATATAAAAAAACACTTTTATAAGTCATTGAGAATTATTCAACTTCTGAGTATTTATTAGAAATAGCCCTAATTGCAACATGGTTCTTTATCATTAGACCTGTTGCCCTTCTCATGGTTTAGCTCAGAATAT
The DNA here is from genome assembly GCA_031762555.1 of Cynodonichthys magdalenae. NCBI lineage: Eukaryota > Metazoa > Chordata > Actinopteri > Cyprinodontiformes > Rivulidae > Cynodonichthys > Cynodonichthys magdalenae. Next base: position 10,772,101 of record JARVJO010000180.1, on the reverse strand, counting down.
ACGTATAACCATGTTCACTTTGTTGGAATTATGACTTTTGGTAAATTAAAGTTTACTTACCCCATTGTCTGCAGACAAAAACATTAAATGAAACATAGGTTTTATGCATATACGTATGCTACTGCTAGCAAGTAATCAGTTTATAAACTTTAATGTTCACCAGACTGATGGATCAATATGGAAGGAGATGCACATGTTTCATCTTTCACTTTTTACTACTCTTTAATCATCACCTACAATGGCAGTGATATCCTGTGATGCTCTGATTTTAATTTTCTTTTTTTTCTGCTTGGGGTTGAGCAATAAATCTTGTTAAACAATGTATACAAACTCGAAAAGAACCAATGTTTGTGTTTTAATAAAAGATGGCATTGCAATGGTTGCATTAGTTCTTGGAATTTTTCCCAATTGTATGTCATAAATACAATTGGATAAAGTTTGTTTGGTGCTTACCTAGAAAACAGATTGATTTTGCACAATTTTGAGAGTATTCTGAACTGACAAAGCTGTTATGGAGTTGTCTTTTGTCACTTAAAGGGCAACTAGTATTCAACTAAGAGTGTATTCTTGTTTCCTTCATTGCAGGACAATGAATGAAAGTTGTAGTGCCAGCATGCAACTGAAATATTAGTCGTGGAAGTTCCCATTTTCAGTGCATTGGGACCTCACAACACAGCTGGAAAAAAAAAAGAAAAAAAAAAATATATGAATAAAAATCATATAAATAAATTTCTGCTTATGGTGGTACCAAGCTTATTTCAACTAATGTACTTATTTGGTGTATTTTTTCTGTCAGGCTGAAGATGTAAATCGGACCCTGGAAGGTGGGAGGCAGCCACTTCATTACGCTACAGACTATGGCCAGACAGATGTGGTGAATTATCTCATTTCTAAGGGAGCAGATGTCAACGTAAGGAACACTACCATCCCCGCCACTTCATACTGCTTTTGCATTAATTTGCCTACCGCCTAGGGTTGCTATGACCACATAAAATAACTGCCCGTCTGCTTCCCTTTCCCACATTGTGTGCACTCTCGCAATGCTTGACTTGACGTTATTAGTTTGTTTCAACAAAAGGGGCTTAACTGTAAAAGCAAACTTACCATATTGTGTTGAATTTAGTCTTCGATTTAAAGTTGTACAGTTAAAGGTGGTTTGCATAACTGATTTCACAAATGGTTTATTAAAAAATGTTAGTGCACTTTTTATGGGACAGAGAGTCTTCTACAGGAGCACATTTTCTCATTTAATTTTGATGAGATGGATGTATTTTATTGCTTTAAAACACCAAGACTTTTTAAGCCTTATATTTGACTTTGTCACCATCTCCACAGGCTTCAGACAAGCATGGGCTCACTCCACTGCTCTGTGCCTGTTTCGAGGGTCACTTACCTTGTGTCAAGATCCTGATTGAAAAGGTTGGTGTCCTAATTTGAGCACACATTCCTGCAGGCATCTATAAACAGATGGTCCCTGGTGTCTTTCACTCATCAGTGCTTGTTATGTCAGTTTCTACACCATGAGTGCTGATGAGGTAACTCGTCAGACAAAAGGCTCTTCAACCCTGTCCCGTGGAGGCTATGCTCGAATGTTCAAAGAGCATCACATAGTGCACTGCTGCTGTTTTCGTCTTTGTCCAGTTGTATCGTTCATAGCTGCACAGTTCATTTCTCCATCGAAAATCTATCAGTCTAACTCAGCCCCCTAAAACTTCATGCACTATTTTAAGTCCTACAGCGTTTAGATGAAGGCTGTCATGTGAATGTTGAATTCATAGAGAGTTAGGAGCAGCCAGCATTGGTTGGTTCACTACAACTGAATAACAAGCACCCTTAATAAATGTCAAGTTTATCCAGTCATGAAAAACAGATTCTAGCATTTTTACCTCTGTTAACTATAGGAAGCCTCAATTTATTAGTGGACAAACTTTCTTTTAGGAAGTTTTTGCTTCCTCTTGCCTGTTTTACCTGAAAGTTTGGCTCATTTAAGAGCATGATTGTCAGAAAATGGACAAATTCTCTGCTTATCTAAATTGCTGTTTATGTTTTGCCTAAAAGAAAATGAGCCTGACTGCTGGGAAATTGATAGCCCCTCGGACAGTGAATGTCACACAAGCTGGGCCACAACCGCAAATAGTTTCTATTTTCTTCTTTTCTCTGTCTATTGTGCTAACCCAAAAAAATGTCAAACATATTCCATTAAGTTTAGGTAGAAGATGAGGTAATGTCCACTGTGATGCAAAAAGTCTTAAAGCGTTTTAGAAAGAAAAAAATGAAGCAAAATTTGGACGCTTTCACTTTAACACACAAACTTTGAGCCATTGTGTTGCAGGAACCCACATTGTGAAAGACTGCATGATGTCATGTAAAAAAACTTGTCAAATGCTGCCTTGTATTGTGTATACATGAGAGAGAAATGAAGGGGGTGGGGAATAGCTGGTTTTTCCAGCCTGGATAAACAAAAGAGCCTCTTCACAGTTTGGTTCATTAGTTCTGTTTTAGATTAATAAAAGCAACTGAAGAGGTGGTGATGGGGCTCTCACTATAAGTCACTCTAAAGTTCACATGTAGTGTCACCAAGAGATTCAGTTTTAGCTTCACCTAGTTTCTGGGAAGAGGAAGTTGTATTGTGTATTAAAAGTAGCTGTGTTAGGTTAGAAACTCATTTTAGTGCTAACGGTTTCCTCCAACCCTGCTTGTCCTCCACCAACCATGTTTCTTTACTGGCCTTGGTATTAAATGGATCTGAGCTAAAACTGAAGGAAGTGGACAGTACCAACTGAAAAATCAAAAAAGTGCTTTACTATAAAGTGAACTATTTCCTGTACAAGTTGTTAAAAGTAAACTTCGACTAGTTGCAACATTAGCCATTATTTGATGAACATGTTCTTAAACTATAAAAACAAGACTTTAAAAATACTGTAGGCTGTTTAGTTTTATTACTTAAATATATATTCTCACACAAACAAGTCATTGCTCAATAATTGGGCCACATATTAATGCCGCAAAACACACTTTGTAAATGATGACACTTACTAGGTGCTCCGGTGTGAGCTCTATCCAGCTTGAACTTTAATTTTTGGCAATAACTACCGATCAGCCCTTGTAGAAAGGACTCGGCCTACAATTTGAAAATGTGGATGAAGGACAATAGAGTTGCTTCAATATTAAAATAGTATTTGAGATTTCCTCTTTATAGTAATATAAAAAATGTCTTATTAAAATTATAAACTATTAGGATTCAGACCAAATACTAATGTATTATCATAACCAACAAGACAAATTAAGTCATATCTCTGGATCAACTTCAGATATCAGAATGATCCAGGCATCAAAATGTAGTTTTTAAAGCCACAAATCTGAAAATGTAATTGGCTCATTTTGACTAAATTCGACTTAATCCTCACTTTGATGTGATGGGTCATATGCCAGTAACTCCAGAGCTAATACTACACATCACTGTCATGTCTGACCATTTCAACCTATATTGTGCAGAACATAGAAACAAGTACAAATTTATTGTCTCAGGTTATTATTTAGCCTTTTTGTGTTTTAGTCTCAACTGTAACCTATCCTCAATCCCAAAATGCATCGTCAGTAACAAAATGATGTTCTTAAGTGAAAAATGAAATTAAAATAGACAATTTTTAAAATGTTTTCATATGTCATAAATAACCTTTAGCAGAATAGAGAAAAAGAAAAACATTAAGGCCAACGTGCAAGTTTGTTTATAAATGTGTCACTTTTTTATCACCTTAGAATTTGGTATATTTTTTGCATTACAAGGTAACAAGATGAGCAGTAATGTCTTAAATTGAAAAGCCAAGTACAAATGGAAATCTCAGAAGATGACCATTTACAAAGTTTAACTTCTGCTTGACTTTATACTATCATTTTTAAAGTTTTTGCTCAATAATCTAGGCTTCTTGATTGATTGATTTATTTTTTGGTGTCATAGAATGGAATAGTAAGGATAGTACTACCTGGCAATACAAACTGAGGGTTTAGAGACGCACTTTAAAGTGTTGAAGGCATCTTCATTTTTATTTGCTTTAGGCCCAGAGTAGGGAACCTCTGGCCTCCAGACTTTATGCACTCTTTTTCACCCATTCCACCACACGCTTTCAAACACACACAAATTAAACTCATTGTTGTGAGCATTTCAAAGAAGATTATCAAGTTTGAATCAAGTGTATTTTTTTTCCCTTAGTCTCCTTGAATTTTTCAGATTGTACCTTGCTCATATTTTAGTTCCAGTTTGTATCTGTTCCATGAAACCTCCCAAGGCTGAAAACATATTCAGCATCTGTGACGGGCAGCTGTGAAAGCACCATTTTAAGTAGATCTTAAAAAGCATTAGAGAAGAGATGAGCATCCATTGGTCATTTGAAAGGGGATAGTTGTGGATGAAAGGATTTAAGTGAACCCATGGGTTTTTCTGCAGGGCCTATCTCTGCTAACCACCACTAAGGATTATCATCTAGATGCAGATAAAAGGTAAAATGGTCACCACAGAGACCAGATCTTAATACATTTACGCCTGTCAGCTCTGAAAACGTACCTATTGTCTCAAAATGAGATTACTAGATTGGCACATTATTGACCGTGCTGCTGTGTGTCCACTCTGCCTCGCTGCACCTGTAGCACTACAGCCAACACACTCTGCAGTGGATAAAAAGGAGTCCACAGAGAGCAAGAGATTAGGACTGTTGGGTCAGCAAATGGAAAATGTTTGGTTTCCAGGGACTTGACACCTGTCTTTCCAACCACACTGTGCCTTGTTGTAGGTTATAAATGATAAAAAGGTCATCATTTTATTTATTTACTTTTTTATGTAAGATGTGACCAACTACAAGATCATGCAGCCAGCAGAGGCCATCTAGCTGAATATAGGCCTGCAATAAAAGGGTACACAGACACACGATTTCATTCACATCCTGTTCTCACATGAGGAACTATGTGCACAACGGGGACGAAATTCGGTTATGTCTAGTCGGTTCTCAAAAGTTAATAATTTGCCTTGATGGTTCACTAAGGAAATAACTTAGATCTTTTGGGGGGTTTCTTCTATTTCCAAAACTTACATTTTTTTTAATTAAGAAAACCAAGTAAATTTCATCCCACACATCTTGTGTAACTGACAGCTGATAACTTCACTCTGATATCTATACTGTTTCTAGTATTGATTTGGTTACACATAAATCATGAACAGAGCTGCAATAATTAGTTAATATAAATGGGTGGCTTCTCTGAAACAGTTAACAATAAAATGGTATCTGGTGATATTGAATTATTTCTACCAAAACTTTGGATGTTTCCTTATCTTACAATGTTGGTGATTCATTTTCTGAGACTGAGTTCCAAACTTTCAACTCAAAGATGTATTTCATCCATAGGCTACCTGACACTCCACTTCAGTAAAGATATTGATTTTCTTTTTGCTAGATGTTGTAAAATGTCAGTAGTCTGATGAAAGCATTTTATTTCAAATAACGTCTGACAGAAGCTCTTAGCCAATATTTAAAGACATGTACTTTGGAGACTATTCAATTCCATTCGTTGGAGCCTTAATGAAAACTTAATGGACATTTTGGCAGGTCAGTGGTATTATGTTACTAACCCAGTGCTGCTTCGTATGGCTCCATAACTCAGGATGATGATGCATCTCTGTTTGACTGCAAACACCCTGGGAGTCCATTCTTATTCATTAGACTGTGTCTCACTTGGCCACCGACTTCTCTTTGACTGGATAATGTTTGGTCAGTGAGGTGTCCACAAGGAGTCATTATTCAAGTTGAGAAAAGCTCATTACCCTAAGTGGTGTCTGGAGTGTGCAACTGAGCTGGGTGGCCCTTGGGAATGGCGTGGTGTATTGAGAAGCAGTTCTGAGAGTACCCCAAATATCTGTATGTGGTGTAAATATAAGATATTACTGGTCTTGCCATTGCTGTTTTTGGAGGACATGTTTGGTCAGTGGGAAGAGATGCTTGTTATTGTATTGTTTTGTCTCCAATGTGATTGTATACACGGTGGACGTCATATCGACAGCTTGTTAGCTCCCCAGCAAGCAAAATATTGATGGTGAAAGGGCTAAAGTCAAGTTTTATTGCTTCTGCCTTCCAACTAAATGAGGTCTGAGTCCATTACCAGGTATCATTTTAAACCTGCTACTAATGACTTCCCCAGAGCTAGGAAAAAGAAAAGGGAAATGGAGCGTCCCCCTATCTACGTGTCCTCCCCTTCACTTTCTGAACTCACTGAAGTACAGAGTACAATGATTTGTAGCTGGGTACCATATGAAGCAGCTATTGGAAAGGTGTACAGACACAACAAACATCTTATCACAGTGTTAACGACGGTTCAGAAGTGTTTTCTAAGAGTTGGATAAAGCAACAGCCTATATCGGGAGGATACAGAAACATTATCAGGGAAAATGTATTCTGTTTTCCCCTCAGGAATCATCCCTGTCTCTTGCAAGATAAATTGTACTGAGGCAACCCTTGGTGTATTTGCAGGTAAAATAAGGGAAAGGGAATCATTTTCTTTTTGAGAATGTAAGAAGTTGATACAAAACCATTCATTGCAGAATCTTATAATTCCGCACTTTTTTTGCCCCCTCAAGTTAATTCAACAGGTCTAGCACTTCATCTTTCTCTCATCAGGGATGGGGTCAAAGGTAGACATTTACCTGAATTTTGCTGTATGCACATGATAAAATAGGAAAAAACGTTTTGTTTGAAAACATTATTTTCCCCTGAGTATTTTATCTACTTAATTCTGAGGTTAATGTAAACTATGGCTTCACCCTTTTTTCTGCAAAGTAATAATAAAATTTACTAAGCTAATGGTTGTGTTTGTCACAATTACCATGTGACCCATCACATAGAACCAAGGATTAAGTTGCAAAGTGGTATGTGGAGAAATCTAAAGTAACTGGATTGTTTTTATACAGCTCCTTTCTACCCAACCAAAGTGCTTTAAAACGCAATCTTTGCCCACATTTAACCATTCACACAGCACTCTACTATATCTCGTCTCTATATAAATCATTTTATAAAAACTAATCCGTGCTTTAGATCACATTCATACACTGGGACACACATCAGAGGCAAAGAAGTGTTCAGTGTCTTGCCCAGGGACACTTTGACATGTGACTGAATAATGGTGGAATTGATTCCCCAACTATCTCATTGGAGAATGATCACTCTAACCATTCAGCCACAGCAGCCCCAAGTGCATTGGTTAAAATGTTTGCAACAATTGCATTTTATCAAAATATAATGAAATACCATATCTATCTTAAAATATCTGTAATGCCCCTCTGAATAAAGCTGTGTTAATCTTAAAACAAACTTTGATTAATTGCCTTCAACTGTTTGAAAGCAGCTGACAGGAAGCTCCATTCATAAATGCCATAAAAATAAAAAAATTACCTACCTGTTAACTTCTAATAGTTTAAACTATAACTAGCCTCTATTACAGAGACAAGCCATTTATCCCTTTCCCCCAGCTTTCTTATTGAAGCTACAATTTAGTTGCATAAACTGATAAAGAAAAAGTAAGTTTTATGTAAACCTTGGCACAAGACATCAAACTACAATTTGTAATCGTTTAAGAAAACGCATCGTCATTGGTGTAAAGCTCATCAGAGTTGTCTTACTTCGAGTGTTGCATCACAGAGCCGTAACCTAAGTGTTGACAGGTGCACACTTCCAATAAATGTGAGGCATGTTGTGCTTTGACAAAAGTCTTTTACTTCACTTTCTTTTATCTCCTTACCAATTAGAGATGTAGATCTGACAGGTTACTCAGCCCTGATAAATCTTTCTTATTCAGGATACGCTCCAATGCTCCTGTAGCTTGGAGTTTGCACTCCGACACCCACACTGCATCACACTGTTGGGTGCTTGAATTGGGTCACATTGTTGTTGATGCCCTTCTTCTCTACGCAACAATAAACTCTCTCTGCCTTGGTTCTGTAAGCCCGACGCTAAGAGGCTGAAGTTGGCAGCTCTACAAAAGGATGTCTATCCACCGTGTGCCCCTCCAAAAACATCCGTCACTCATTAAATCTGTTGTCACTGCGAGTGCATTCAACTCTTCGGCTATCTCTTTCCTTCTCTTTTATTGGATCCGTTTTGTCTTTTAGGAGATTTTCGTCCTCTGTAATCCAAATGATTGTGTCCACTTTCAGCTCTTTCACATTGATTCTGTTATCCCTCGGAGCTTAAATGGATTCTGTCTTGGCCATGTTTGACTGTGTTTTGCATGTGTTGTCTGGATTAAGACGAGCTGACAGGCAAGTCCTTAGTGATTGAGTCCGAGAAAAATAAAAGTGAAGGTTTGTTTGTTTTTTTTTTTTTTTTGCTTTGTATAAAACCCAGGAAGCTCTACTAGAAAAGCCTGTGGCCATTTGCCAAAGGTTTGAAGAAAGCAACACAGACAAGGGTGGCCTAGCTATGTTAGCACCAGCATTCTTCAGGTTTTATATCATCACCTGTTACTGAGTGGCACAATTCTTTGCCTCTGTTTTACCAACATAATAAAGGGCTTTACTATAAAAGCTAAGATGACATTAGGAACTCATTGACATGTTTTTAAACCTTAAGTGTACCGTACTTTCCGGACTATTAGCCGCACCTGAATATAAGCCGCAGAAGCTAAATTGCATGATTTGTACATATA
>JARVJO010000180.1:10744869-10757031 GCA_031762555.1 Cynodonichthys magdalenae | reverse complement strand
TCGATACAAGAGTGTATTGAACCTAAAGCACTGTTCGATACGGTTCGATACGGGTACATGTATTGTTGCACCCCTAGAATTTAGATTACCCTTGTGTTTTTATTTATTTTGTTTTATGTACTGCCTTCTATATTTTGCAAAAATGTTCACCCGGCTTGTCAATTTTTATTTTTATCTGAAGATACTCAAAATTCTGCTGTTGATATTCAAGGTTGTTAATAATTCTGAGTAGGGTAGATAAAACATGTTTATCCATCTCTGATTCTTTGGAAGAAAGACAAAAAAGAGGAAAATTCATAAAGGTGACTGACTCTGAGTTTTTATTTTTCCAAATCAAACACATCTAGTTTGTTCTGATCTCCTTTTTGATACCTAATGTTATAACTGAAGTAATATTGGTTCACTTTCATCCTCTGAACTTGCCTTGAAAGAGTCTGGAGACGCCCTGGGGAGATTCCTGCTTTTAAAATTCTGCCTTATATATTTTTTTTTCTGTAACGAGTTCTGGCTTTAGTATAAACTGTCTAAAGCTTTAGTTTATGTAACAGAGGCTTAAAAATGGAAGTTAATGTACATGAAATATTGTGCTTTTTTTTTGGTATCAGGGAAATATGTTCTTCACGATCCATTTGATGTGCCTTAATTGTGTTCTTAATGGAGAAAATACCATATGTATTGTTAATCCTGACATGATGTTGCTTTGCAGTTTATTTACAAGAAATCAATAACACTTTTGCTGTCATGGAATTGCACAATATAACAATCACATTGGTTTTTTTCAATGTTCATTAAATGTGCCAGATGTCAACTCACCAGTAACTGCAGTTAGTTTAATGCTGTGAAGTTCTTCCTTTTTCAGTTCACTGCATTCTTGGGGAAAAAAAGATAACTGCCTAAAACATGTAAATTTTTGAACATGTTCAATTTTAGCACTTAAAAGAATCATGGGAAAATGATGCAGAGTGTGTTAATGTGGCTTTTCTATTTATTAAGGGTCCAATTTTTTGACATTTAGTGAAAAGATCTACCCTGAAGTCTACTTCAAGGGTGAGGGAGGATGGACGGGGGACAAGGTAATTTAATTATTTAATGTTTATTACTTGACCTGTGATGGATTTGTGACCCGTCCGAGGTGTCCCCCAACTCTCGCACAATAACTACGGGACATGGACACCATCTCTCTTGTGACCCCAAAAGGTAATGAAAGGGGTTTTCTCCTTTCAAATTTGGTTCAGACCCTACATTCTGTAAATTCCCACCAAATGTCATATGTGTCCGAATTCTTTTATGCATTGCAAAGGAATGGCAAGAATAAGTAAAGATTAAGGTATCACTTGTAAACTAAAATCACCTCTAATACTCTTGTTCTAGAATAAATGAACTCACCATCAACAGCCCAAAGTACTCGATTCGAAGCTGAACATTCGACTCCACTATGTGTTTGCGAGACATTCATTTTCGCACCTTTTAAAGTTCTTGAGACACACGGCGCAGAGCCCCTGTGAAACATGGGTTTTTCCTTACTGAGCTCTCTGATATCCACTGTTTGGCCACAAACCTGTCAGGTATGGAGTGCCACACATTTTCACAGACTGATTTTTTCTTGTACAAGGTCTGTTCCATCTCCATCCCTGAGTTTTGGGCCATTTCCCTTTCTTCTGGAAGAGTCATATAGTTAAATGTACTTTCTGACTGCCTCTGCCAACTGCTCCTCAAAAATATCCATGATGTTTGGACAAACAACAGATTGCTTCTGGAAGAGGAGTGGTTGAAGCAAAAAAGGCCACCGTTGTTGTCTGAGCACTTTCCCGCAGCAGCGAACACACCTACAAACGTCTGACCAATCACACAATTCTTGGTGAATTTTCCTGGGAGAAAAAGTTTGGCCTGAGCCTTGTGTCAAGAAAGGGTGGGCAAAGTAGAAAGCTGCTTTACAAATTAAATGGCACTATGTTCGTAAGGCAAATATGTTAACGGGAGCAAATTGGGGGGCCCTTGATCTGGGACCATTTTACCATACTGCGCTAGGGCCAAGATCCTCTCCAGTACTTGGGGTGTATTCACACCAGCCCCGTTTAGTCCACTTTAATCAAACTCTAGTTTGTTTGCCTGGAAAGTCCGGTTCGTTTGTCAGTCTTGGTTTAGTTAAAGCGAACTTTGGTGCAGTTCAATTGCATGTGTGAACGCCAAGTGGACCGAAGACCGCTCCAAAAGCAGGAAGCAGACTATAATGCAGGACATTCTGAGTAATAAAGTTACTCATATATTGTAAATCTTGCCGGTTTGGTTCCCAATCGAACCGAGTCTACCAGACTATCAGGTGTGAATACCACCTTGAAAACCTTCAGAAATACTTCAGTTGTAAATGGTCTTACATGAAAGTAGAGGTCTATAAAATGGATGAAATTCTGTTTTCCAAAACATCCGTCCTATTGAAACTTTTCATTAACTAAATAATTAGAAACGAATGCTGTCTCGTCATTTAGCTGTTGTCTTTATTAATGGAATGCACAGCTGAACAGCAAAGACAGGTTTCAGTCTTAACACATTTGAAACGCTCAGATCTCATTTTGAGACTTCATCAGAAGCCCACACAGACTTGAATCAATGTTTAAAGGTTAATTATGTGATAAATTTGAGTTTGTTTACACTCCTGACCCCTGTTATTAGGCAAAACGTCCAAATATGTCATTTGATGTGTCCATACCCCGGGGAGTATAGTGTGTCACCATATGCAATTATGGTAAGCATGCTATTAAAGCTAATTTGTGATCAGTCATCTTTCCTATCTGCCATACTTATGACTTTCCTATTAAACCTTATAATGATTATGCAGCTGTCTCTTGTCACACTTTGACTACATGAGTCACATTTATTAGCAGCAGCCACCATCATTCCCAACCACTATTTCTAAGTCAAATTATTTTTAAACTTTAGCGAAACTTAGAAGGAACAGGGAGAGTGTGAACACCTCTAAAAAAAGGATTGTGCCTGCATTCATCTTTTAATTTGAGGCGTGTGTGTCAAATAGATAAAGTTTATTTTCCACTCTTCTTGCTTCAAAAGGCAGCAGCTCCTCCACAGGAAATAGACTGGCTTCAATCTCTAAAGGTCGATCTTTGCTCTGTGTTTTAAGATGAGATAACATGAGGCATTATAGGGAGGAGCAGGATATGTGTTTAAAAATAGAATTTAATGAATGAAGAGATAACATCGCTCCAGAGGAACTAAATTTGTAGGTAATTGCTGCAGTTGAAGAAAGCATTTACCAGTGTGGCCTTTTGGGCAGTACTTGTCTAAATTTTCCTATCATTACCCCAGCCTTTTTGTCATTTGGTTGGATTCACTTTAATTTCTGTAAAGAAAAGGGAAAACCAGTAAAATAAAAAAATAGATGTAACCTGGTTCGTTATCTTATGATTTGGTGTCTTTAATTTATTATTATTTTTCACTGTTCTCAGTTTATGTATTGTATGTTTCTGTTTAAGTTATTTCTGCCAGGCTTTTTTGTTTATTCATTCATTAATTTTCTTAAAAAAACAACAATTTCTATATACAAAAAAAAAAAAAAAATAAATACAAATCATAAATGAAAGGTAGCAGGAGAAGAAAAAAATCTTATGTGCCCCTTTTCTGGAAAAATAAATTTGGTCAAAAATAGTCTTCAAATAACAAAAAAATAAAAAAACAGAAAACAAAACAAAAAGACAAAAATAAAGGTTAAACTCCTAGAACAACTCGTATAAATACAAATTATACCATTACATATTTCTCCAACAGACTAAGCTTTATCATTTTCTTAAATACACCCATTGATTTGGCATTCTTAACGCCATCTTCCAGATTATTCCATAATCTTATTCTTTGAATCAATGTACACCGTTCCTTTAAACTGGTTCAAAATTTAGGTTTCACAAACATCTCTATCCCTTTAAAATTGTAATTGCTTTTCGTGTATTAGACATTCTTACTCATTTATTTTCTTGTTGTGCCCTGCCATTCTTAGGGTTCTATGTTCCTGCTCATAGTTAACCTTGTTTACTCTGTCTTGACTCACCTGTTACAAGTTTGTAATCTACACACCTGCTTCCACTTGTTAATCAATCCTCCCAGCTGATAAAAGCTCCTGTTTTTTTCCCCATCTGGTTTCAGTTCTTTGTTCGTCACATTCCAATTCAGTCCTGTTTTTTGCCACCTGAAATGTTTGGTTTTGTTTTTATTTAATAAATGCAGTTGTTAGATTTTACACTGTCACCTGCTGTTACTCACTCTTGGCTCTGCAACAAACCATCCACAACTTGTTAATAAAGTGTTGCAAAAAAAGCACAAGTTTACATTTGGGGAAAAAAAGTGAAAAATGAGAAGTTCTGGAAGACAGATTTGGATTTGGCAATTGTTTTATGCCAGATGCCTTTCATGATGCAACCTGGGCTCAAACCTGCAGTGTCATTACAAAACTGTGGTAAAAACCATTGAGCAACCACAGCCTACTTAGGTTTAAATCTGTTGTAATTTAACTTGGTGTGCTTTGAACATTGAGGAAATACTTTACTTCCAGACATCTCTTGATTAGCTCTTCTTTCTGTTTTTTCATATAGTTCAAACTTGTGTGAATGCCATGTGTCTTTGTTTTTTAAAACTTAGCAAACACAAAGATGGCTAAAACTTAGTTAAGCCAATTAGTTGTTAGCCGTCTTGAGTTGGATTGACTCCGAAGGGTAATATGTTGCAGGTGTGCATCCAGTGATGACTTTCTGATAATTTTATTAAAATCTGATCAGTGGTTTATGAGATATTTTTGGTAACGGACACAGAAATGGGCAAAAACACCATTGCCTGCCTTTTTGCTCATGTTAGTGGGTGGTAACACACACAAACTCTGTTCCAAAACCCAACAATGCTCTGCAGACATTGGTAATCTGCAACACCAATGTGGTGTTTTGACTGAAACTGTCAAAAGTCTCTGCAGTTAAAGTAACTGTGTTCACAGAACTCCAGCTCAGGAGAACTAGAAGAGGGAACAGGTGGCCTTCGTCTGACTAGTGAGCTGGAAAAACTGAAGGAGAAGTGCAGACTTAGAGCTCCTCTGTGGTGCTGAGCTGTCAAAGATACAGGAACAGAATGACCAGTTGTTAAAGGGAAACCTGCTGTTTTGGGAGCTCTCTGTGAGCCAGAAGTTCTGTGACAACTTAAAAAACAATCAAGTTTTGGAGATTAAATTTGTCTGCGTATTTTCACCAAAAAAAACAAGTTAGCTTGATTGATGTTATTGCAGTGACATTCATGTTTGTGGTTTAATAGAAGATGTTTGAATATTATACATCAGAATATATTTATCCTTTTTTACATGTTTACATGTTTACTTTCATTGTTAAATTATATTTTGTCATGTTAGAAGCATAAACCTATTTTTGAAACAAATAATGTGCATAATATTGGGATAAGCAAAAATGTGCTTTTTTTTAGGCTCAGGCAATTTTTATTGCCATTGTGTGACAGCAGAATATGTCTGCTGTAAGCATAATTGGCAGAGGTATATAGTAACTACATTTACTTTGTTACAATACTTAAGTAACTTGAGGATTTGTCATTTTAACAAGTGTTTTTTTTTTTTTTATCAAAACTTATTTATTCCATTCCAAAATAAAAAAATGATACTTTTACATATTTACGCTAAAATTGAACTCCTAGTTGAACATTACAAATTTAAATATGACCAGAACTCATCATGAAAAGAGTGATTAACTAGTATGTGTCAACTGGTTGCACTAACCAAAGTTTAGCAATTTTACAGATTATCTTTAAAAGAAAATGGAAGGCTTTGTACATACAGTATGTGCATTTATGGAGCAGTTTTTCTGTGTTGGTCTGTTTTTGAACATTTATACCTGGTGTATGTTTTTTTTTTTTATTCTGATGTGTGTGCACTTTTTTTCTTACTACACGGTGAGGACCATTTGCGCCATAGTTACTATCAAAGTGAGGTCTTCAATGTAAGTTTTGGGTTAAGTTAAGGTTGAGAATAAACTAGTAATGGTTAGTTTTAGGGAAAATGTCTGGGTTAGGCATAAATACAGTTACAAAAACGAATGGAAGTTAATACAATGTCCTCACTTTTTAAGGATGTGTGTGTGTGTGATGGGCACATTTTTGCTAGATCGTAGGGACCGAATGTGCATAAGCATCCCTACCTGTGGGGACCGAGCATTGGTCCCCATGGGTAGGGATGCTAATTTCTGGTGGGGGGTTCAGTTTAGGAACAAGGTGTGAATTGAGTTTAGGTTTCAGAGTCTGGGTTAGGCTATAAAATGACCAAAAAATGAATATAAGTCAATCCACGGTCCCAACTGTGATATAAAAACAAATCTCTGGGGGGGAGCTCATGTATATAGCTACATTTGAGAAAGACCCTAAAACTGGTCTGGCTGCAGTTATTGGTATGTTTGGTTTTCGTAGAGTGGCTATCCTGGTCTGCTTGTCTAAATGCACATTTGAGCACCAATAAACCAGTGTTGTCCCATATTCATGGGTATTTATAGACTAAATTCACTGTTAATCACTTTATAAAATTAAATATAATTTAAAGTTGAATAATTAGTCATTGGATAAAAATGTTAGGAAATACAGTTTTACCAAGTTGAAACCTGGTTGGACAGTGTTTGTTAGGTAAAACCCTTCCTATGGTAATAAAAGAAAAAAAAAATTTATTCAGAATATTTTTTATTCATAAATACCTCTCAAGCTACATAGTTATCCACAATTCAGTCTAAACGTAGGCATTAAATTTCAAGTATATAATGCAATAATTGTTCCATATTTAATTTATTGTATTGAAGTATGGGGTAAAGCTTGTAAAACAACTATAAATCCAATTTTTATTTTACAGAAAAGGGCCATAAGAATTATGACTAGAAAATATTACAGTCATCCATCAAATGTTATTTTGCCAACTGAAAATTTTGAAATTCTTTGATTTAGTTGATTATTATAATCTACTGTTTATGTATAAGGCTCACAAAAACATGTTACCTTCCAACATTCAAGCAAATTTTGTTAAGAGAGAGAGTCATTATTATCTCAAGAGGATGGAAATGTTTGTGAAGCCTTGGTTTCATACTAATTTGAAAGAAAGAAGCACTTTAATCCAGGGTATAGGACTGTGGACTGGTCTGGAGGATGATGTTAAAAATGCCAGATCTATGTACATATTTAAAAGAATGATATAAGCTAACTTCTTGAAGTTATATGGAAAAATATAATGTGAATCTATATGAATTGTTGTTTGAGTTGATGTTTTTTAAATTTTTATTTATTTTGTTTTTTTGTAAACTATTTTTTGTGTGAATATATTTTAGGGATAAAAGGGGCCGACATTATAAGATTTCTTCTTCTTCTGCTACCTTTCATTTTATTTTGGTTTTTTTTATTATGTATTTTCTTTGTTTTCTATTGTGTATACACTTAATTTGTTTATTTTAAAATGAAATGAATAAATTTAATAAAAAAAATAAATAAATAAAGTGCAGAACAATCAGTTTTGGAAGCTACAGCGTAAACAGCTGCGAAACAAGATAAAAGTAAACAAGGTTGGGTTAAATGTAACAAAGGCAATACGCTGTTTAATCTTATATATGTATATGTCCTTGATTCTGCTTGACATTTCCTCCTTTTCAATTACCTTTTTGTGTACGACTAAGCTGAGCACATTCACCCCTCAGACAACTTTCTATTAGTTCCACGAAGCAGGTCACATGTTGGGTTTTTATCTCTGCTTCTGGAAAGAACACGGACAAACTTTTTAATTTAAAAAGTTTTCCGGAAATCGGACCAGAGTCAAAGAGTTCCCCGATGGTTTCAAAAATAAACATCTACTATCGAGGCAGTTTGTGTGAACACTTTCTTTTTTTAATCTTTGGTTTAACATCTTTTTGTAGGTTTTACTTGTGAAATTAGGCCTTTATAACAGCATCAGAAGAAAACATGTCTAAAAGAAATCTGACAGCAGGTACGCTCTTTATAGACACAGTGTTTTAATCTTAATGCACAGAATATTTGACTTTGATCATATAATTTTTGCTTAACTACTTCTTCAAACTTTACTAATAAACAATTTGAAAGAAGTTGTTTCTTCTGACTCCATCTGCCAGTTCTCCAGAAATGTGAAGTATTATTCATATTTATCAGAGTTATACTGATTTGTTATTTCAGCCTATTTATCTGTTTGTGATGGCATTGCTATAAAAGTTAACCATTATAAATTACCTTAACATATTACAAAAAATAAAGTTATAATTTTAGCAGTATAAATCCTGTAAGAACATGATCCTGAAGGTCAGTCAGACACATTGATGGGTTCAAATTTTTGTTTTTGTTTTTTGCAGAATTTAAAACAGTAATGCTGTATAACATTTTCAAAGAGATAGGACTTCTTCCTACCAATTTATGTTATAAACATCTACTGAATTGTGACAAAGCTGAAAACACAGGTGGCATTTTTACTTTATTCTGACAGTAAAACCTCCATCTCTTTATTGCCTTGTGTTTCTGTGGGATATTTCGATGTGAGGCAGTTTTGCAGCTTGGCTCCTTTAAGTGTGAGGCCATGGTTTAGGTGGAATGCCCCTTTGGGGTTGGAGGGGAGTTTGGATATCTAATTAAGATGCTGTTGTTTATCCAGACATATCCTATTTAGAAGAGCTGGACAATTTTTATCGGGGTGGTCAGGAACCACTGGTCACACAGTGGCCTAGAAAATTTGTCTTTCGTACTTCATGTCAATTTCCTGAAGATCTAATTGTGTTTCTTGGTCATTCTCTCATTTACTTACACAGTTAGTGACTACCAGGTTGAATTACATCATGGGAATTACCTATCTGAGATTAACATTCTTCACCAAACGACTGTAGGGGTGGCCACTGGGATGGCCAAAGATTTTTTTATAGACCCAGAGCTTGCTGAAGAGATTATACAGCCTCTCCGGCCTGGGAGTACCTTGAGGTCCCCCAGGTGGAGCTGCAGACTCACTGGGCCTGGGTTTCTCTCCTTGTCTCTTTCCTGACTACAGATAAACAGTAGAAGATCGAAGTAGATTCTGTAAGAAAATAATACTTGCCAAAAAATGTTTTAAACATGATGGAAAATTTTGCAGCTTGATTTTAGCAACTAAAACATCACACATACAGTAACCTTTATTGCAAATGTCAAATACTCTCTTACTCAAGTTTAAGCAAAACTCAAAAGAGTTTAATCAACTATCAAATCTAAAACAACCAAACTAACAGATTTACACATCAAGGACTTCTAAGCAAATAAGTGTGTGTTAAAATGTTAACTTTTACTCAGAATAAGCTGAAACAGTGAAGCTTTTACATTGTAAAATCATACAGTTGTACACAATCTAATTAAGTTTTATGCATGAGCTGGTTTCATAATATATCTTGATAGATGTTCCATATGGAGCGGATTGCTTACAAATGTGTATTTCTTTTCAATGTTTTGCTTTCAGTTGGAAAGCAGGCCAGTTAACTTGTTTGTGGCCTTGTTGGCACAAAACACCTGATTAATCTTAAGCTGTGGCACTGAGGAACTTGGCAGAACAGTGCAGAGTTTGGAAACTGCTCTCTCCTGGGCTGACGATTATTGATTACTTGTAACGGAGAGCTCATTTGGAAATAGGAGCGGCGTTGCCCATTGGAAGCCCCAGTCATTGTGTTTGTCTAGCAAGCTGCGGAGGCACAAGTTACTCATTTTTCTTCATTAAACTACAGATTACCATAAAAGTGTCACGGCGATAATTAGTCGGTCTTAATCCACATCGCAAGAGACAAGTTATTTTCCCTCTGGCTGTACAGTTGTGCAGCTGAGCTCACAGGCAAGTCCTGTGAGACTTCACCTCAGTGATCGGTGCATGTGTGAGCATGTCTCCTTATATAAACAGCTCCACACGCTGTGGACATCTCTGTCTGCTGGTAGCTGAGTCATCTGAGCTGCAACTTTTCTGATGCCATTTGATGCAGAGCTGCTATGTGATATCATAGATTCTCCATGAAAAGCTCTGAGCCATTTTGAAAAATACATACAGTATAATGCGTGTATATACACATATGTACTTTTTTTTTTTACCCCCCAATATTATTTTTTAACCACTTGGGGGCACCACAGCACATTATAGATCAAAAAGTTCTAACCCTTCAACAAAACCGTAGTCTACATATTCAAAAGTCTTGTACATTATGTTTTTTATTACTCTGTTTAATTTTTTTGAGGTTGTTACCTCAAAAAGTGACGTTTTTTATCTCTAAAATATTCTCCAAAAGCTGGAAACAAACTTAATTTGCTGTATCTAACCTTTAAAGCTTTTGGGATCTCAGTTGTTTCTTCGGTCCCTCAGGATGTGAGAGTGTGATGCCCCATTTGCTGACCGTGCTTGCTGAAGTACATACTCTCACATTAAAAAAAAATAAATAAAAATGCCAAGAACACAATAGATAAGATTTTGAATGAGCAGATAGGAAACAAAAATCGTGGACTCTAGTTTTAGAACAATTTGTATCCATATTTGGATATTCCATCACAAGCGCCTAAAAAACTTTGTTTTTCTAGTAAAATAAAATCCCTCAAACTACTTCAGTTAAGTTTCTGAGCTTCTGACCAGTTGTAATCATTGTGCAGTTATTTAAAAATGTCTTAAAGGAAGTAAGTTAAAAATTGACACGTTCTAGCAGGAACCAGTTTATTAAAGCTACCCTGTTGTGTTTTTGGAACCAGAGTCTGTGCAAAGGGTTTTGGTCCTATATTTTCCGCCCTGCACAAAATCTAGTGTCACATGATTTTTTTACTGAGCATGAAATAACTAGTGTTGAGCATAGATTTAAAATTTTAATCACAATTCATCAAAATATTTTTGAGATTAATTGCGATTAATCGCAGTGTTATGCACAAAATTAAATATGACTCAAAAATATTTAGAGCATTTTTCAGGTACTGTTTTATATACTTATATAAAAATATATTCTTTTACCTGCCACTTTGCATAACAATTTTATTTTTATAACTCCACCCAAGTAGGCATACTGTTCTTGGGTGCCCGTCCTGTCTGTCTTGTGTGCTACTGTATCCTGAACTGAGCTTTTGATTTCAGTCAAAATTAACATAATTGTTCTTGGCCCAATGGAAGTCTGAAAACAGTTTTGGGTCAAAGCTGAAGGTCAGGTAAAGTGATCTTTGTTTTAATCCTCTTATTTTGGATGGTACACATAAGTGTTTGGTCAATGAGATTTATGATATGGTAAATATCAAAGAGGAAGTTATATTTAGACATTGTTGATATACTTCTTAGAATATTTAAATCCAAAATTCAAGGTAAACAGGCAACTGGATGCCCAGTGCTTTAAATGCAGACTAGTCTAGGGCAGGTAGAGGCTTACCAGTCAACGCGTCGGCATCGAGTTCTTTCTTGTTTTCTGTTATGTGCTACTCTCAGCTCCTACCAGACCATGTTTTAGCTCCGTATATATCCAGATGTGTCAAAAGTATTCACATTCATTCCTCAGGTATACTAGAGTTCAAAATGACTTGTGTAGTTGAAGTATCAATTCAAGATTTTTACTCAAGTAAAATATTAAAAATAATGGTTGTAAAACTACTTAAAGTGCAAAAGTAATGTAAAGAAAGACAAAGGACATTAAGGACAAAAGCTATACTGTACAAAATTAGTCGAGATAATTTTGTAAAAATGTAAGGAGTATTAGTAAAAGGTTGTCTAGGAAATGGTAATTCCAGTGAAGTATAGATACTTCATAAGGCATTTGTATTTTACTTGACACCTCTGTATGTATTAAATACATCTTTAGTTCAGTTCTCAGTGATTGGCTGGTCCATAGTTAGAAAGGCCAGTGTTTGTGTCATGAGACATAGAAAGGTTCAGCAACGGATCCTGAAAAGCTTTATTTCTATCTAAACTGAAGTCTGTTTTGACAACGGGTGAGATTAAATTAGGAACACTGATGCCTTCTTGTTTTCTGGATCATGTCGATGATGTCACTTTTCTTAAGATGGTTCAATTTTACCTTGTGTTCCCGATGCCGCCCCAAACCCTGTCAGCGACGTCGGAACATCAGGACACTTCTTCATTTTTTGAGAACACCTTTTTTTTTGTTTACG
>JARVJO010000180.1:10686729-10725635 GCA_031762555.1 Cynodonichthys magdalenae | reverse complement strand
AGACGTAGAACGTAGCTAACTTGAGGTTGTTTATACAGGCAGAAAGCACACATTGATAACACACACACCAACTCTGTCTGATTTAAACTTACTGCTGCAATGAACAAAAAGTGTAAAATACAATACTGCATCAAACTTTCAGTTGATCAATTACAAAATTTCTTCAGAGCCATATATTAAGCTAAAATTTGGTCCAGCGGAAGCTGAATATCCTCAACACATGCTCACATGAGATCTCATAATGTTACCTCAAAGTTTGACTGTAACAACTACAACTCTATAATTTCTCACTTAAGTTGATTTTTGTGGCATAAAAAGCAGTGAATGTTCAGGAATTACAAGTTTCTCAATTGTTGTATTTTTTAAAAATCTAAACGGACGTGAAACGTTTAGAATTTTGCAGTTTTGTGGCTCAGCAAACCTAACAGCTCATGGTTCTGCGAAATGTTCTTGTCTTACATCAGATGAATGGAAGCACCTTGAGGCAAACACAAAGGATATATGTGCTGTGAGGGGAGGAAAAAAATAAGTGTTTTTACCCCACTGAATGCCATCTGCCTTCGCCTTCTGTGATGCTCGAGTGAGGCAAATGCAGAGGAGAGTTGCAGCTCGCACTTGGAGCCGTGGAAATGTATTCTGCTTCCTATAGGATGCACAAAAGAAAGGGGATCAAAACTTAGGTTGGCCATCTGCTGTAAGCAAATTTCCAAACATTTGGCAGCAGGAAAAAAAGAGTTACGCATCTTAAAATAGATTAATCAGACTTCTCTGAAGTTACAGGAAATTTTGCCACCTGCTGTAATCAAGAAATCAGTCTTCTAATACTTTTAATAACATTTTAAAAGCAAAAAAGCACAAATGGAGACTACCTACTGTTAGACGCTTCTGCACATATGCATATTTATTACACGTATTCAGTGACAATGAAAAGTGCCGTGCTTTGATGTGTTAATGTAGATTTAAAGAAGTCTTGACAGCTTTTAATTAAAATGTTTAAATAGTCCTTACATTGATGTCCATGTGATTTTTTTTATTACCCAGATTTGATTTGACTTTTTGCTTTTTATACTGAAAGGTTA
The DNA here is from genome assembly GCA_031762555.1 of Cynodonichthys magdalenae. Lineage (NCBI taxonomy): Eukaryota > Metazoa > Chordata > Actinopteri > Cyprinodontiformes > Rivulidae > Cynodonichthys > Cynodonichthys magdalenae. Next base: position 10,724,556 of record JARVJO010000180.1, on the reverse strand, counting down.
GAAAGAGATGGTTCTATTGATAGTTCAATCATTTCAGGCAGTATATTAGAATAATAAAAGGCATCTTAAGACACTCCTTGGGTTTAAGTGACTTTATCATATCGACACATCCTGAAAGGACACTTTCATAAAGGCATCCTAAGGTCACGAAGTGTCAGATTATTTGGAAAAGCGAAGGCAGAAATAAAAATGGAGAAAAAACAAAAAAACTTTGTGGCTAAAAAGTTTATTGGTTTGCACTTTATGAACCAAATTTAGAGTTTTAAAGTGTTTATCATTTATAAGTTCTCATACATCCTCGCTTAACCTTCCCAGAAAAAGATGTTGTATGGATGGGAGAACATGTTCTAAAACCGGTACTTTTCTCCAATAATGGGGTCTTTCCAGATGTGTAAGCTGCCCATGTACTAATGATGCACCTCCATACCATCAGCGAGGCATGTGTACTTCTAGCATGGTCCTTCTCTTCTTTGTTACAGAGGGTATAGCCTTTGTGGTTTCCACAAATAATTTCAAATTTGGATTCTTCTGACCACAAACACTTATGCACTTTTTGGCATTTCTAATAAGAATATCGTAAAATCTGCCAAATTAGGCAAGGCAAAACTTTTAAAACCTTTAGCAAGATTGAAGTTATTTTTAAGGTTATTTTACTGTAAAAATTTTAAGTTCTGGCCCACACATTGCACTTGGCCCTTTGGTGGCCCAGATTTGGTTTGCCAGAGGTGGTCCATGCATGTGACAACATTGCCAAACCTGGCCCACACCTGTCTGCTATAAGTCATGTGAAAAGGATGACCGTGTAAACGTTTGAACCTTTTGTATGAACATTATGAAATTGTTTCAAATAAAATTGTTTTAAGATGACAGTAATCTGTTAATGTTTTGGCTGCATTTAAACTCACTATCAGTGCATCAGTCGTGCCATACTTCAGTTCCATTTTTTCAAACTGGGGATGTTCAAACAGGTAAGATATTGATTATTCTTAAAGCGGGAACAGCAATCCAGTCATGTAAACATGTCACTCTATTCAAAAAGCCCGGCTTTGTTCCAGTGGCTGTGAGGAAAAGTCCATCCAAGAGGGCCAACGTTCACCCAAATCCTGATGAATTCCAGATGAGAGTCCAGACTGCCTGGCCTGAACACACACACACGCACAACAGAAAAGAGGGTGTGTGAAAGAGGGTAGAGGGTGGAGGCAATATCTAAAAACAACTCCTGAAAATAAATGTGCACAAGCTTTGACGAGCGTGTGCGTTTGTGTCAGATCAGTGTGTGTGAGGGTCAGCACAATGACACAGTGGTGGATTTTACTGGCCGTTGTTTACCTGCTCAGCCTGCAAGCGACTGCTCAGCACCACAGGAAAGGTAAGATGCACCTGCTAGTTACAAGATTTACTTCAACACATAAATTTAACCCTAATCTGTCAGAAATTTCCTCAGCATGAGAAAATGTTTGCTTTTCAAGACGTTTCTAAAATAGAATCAAAATGATTTCCATCAAAAGCGTACAGAAAACTGTAAAAAAGTGTAAAGAGTTGAGTTTTTATGTGCTCTTGTGCTGCTGTGAAAGAATGTGTTTATCTTCAATATTTGACACTAGAACAGAGTCTTTTTTTTTTTTTCCGGTGAAAAGTGACTGGCCTGTTTTTACTGGATCTGCACATTGAGGAAATTCCTGTCTTGATACTCACATGGCCTCAAAAGTTTCAAAAACACACGTGATGCTAAACCAGCTACAGGCGAGGTCTTTAATAGGTTGGATTTCTTGAAATGTTATGTTCCTTGGCAATTATTCAAAACTATATTTTATTGGTTCAAAAGTTTATGTAAATTTAGAACCTTTTCTTGTTGTTTTTCTCCTGTTTGTGCCTCTTTCATTTGACTAAATCTAAATCCACGTTTTAAAATCTGTCTTTATGGATTTATACAGGGCTGCTTGAGCTCTGATATCTGATTGCACAATATTAATTAACAGTCTGCTTAATGACAGTCAATCAAGCATCTATGTGTTTGTTTATATTATGTGCATACCTGCATTTTAGAACTGTGCATCGTTTGGATCTGGTGTGGTTTAGGAACCATTTTTTTTGTTTTAAGTCATAGTTTGGTTTAAAGTTTTACATAACATTTCAGACAAATCTATTACAACATAGCATTTTCTATATATTTCAACACAAAATATGGATTTTCAGCTTGTTTGCATACTTTGAAAGAATACTCAGGTGGCTTAATTATCAATTTGTATGTGACATACATGATTCCAGCATGTATGAATGAAATCGGTTCCAAAACATGGCTGCTACGGATTAAAAAATCTTTCTTTGAATTTGAGCAGAAATAACTCTAATTATAATCAAGCAAGGCATAATTAATTAGACCATCTATTGAGCATGCAAATGCGCAGCGAGCGTCTACGTCTTCTTTTAATCTTCACAGTTAACAAGAAAAAAAGACGTTTTTCCTCCGACTCAGGTGAAAAAAAAAAAAAAAACACAATTGCTGTTTATGCTATGCGTGACATATTTTACAGTGGGAGGGAGGTAGAAATTAAGATTTATCCCCCACAACACTATACGAGAAAACATTGAAACTTGTACTACATTCGAAAAAAACAGTCCAAGTTTACTCCCCAACTTAACGGATGATTTTTGGGGTTAAACTTTTCACATTAAACACTAATAAATGTGTTAAATAGAAAACCGCTGGATAAATTTCTATGGGTTTTAAATTTAACATGTATTTTGGAAAAAGTAGAGAGAATCAGCTCCATAATATAAACTAGAATAACCAAATATAATAAAAATAGTGCCCCCAACTGATCCACATTAGTCAAACTGATTTAAATGGAGTAAAATGAATGTATAAACCAGCATGGATAGACTTTTAAAATATGTGTATAAAAAAACTGAGTGCTGTTTGCTTCTTTGATTTGGACCAAACTGACCACTTTGTCCCACTGATCTTCACCAAATCACTGCCTGCAGCTTTGTTTGTCTGTTTGGTTTGTTGGTTTATATTTCAGATTTGTCATCCCACCCATAAAATGAAGCCACGCACACACCCAATATGGAATAGTGCAACTTTCATTCTGAGTGCACAAAAAAAGGCTAAGAAGTCACAAATTGTTTTTCGGTATTTACGGCAATTTTGCTTTTTGGGCCGATAGCAAACAGTCATATATTTAAACACCAAAATGGATAAACGCACAGTTGTTTATGTATTCTTCCCAGTTATTATCAGTGTTTTCAATATCCACAGTGTCATATTTATCAGAGCACGACTTTATTGCCTCTTAGTCTCTGGTATTGATGTTGAAGTCTGTGTTTGCTTTGTAAGTGCTGGATTTTGTATCCGAGACACGAGAACTTTTGTCATTCCTCTGGATTTGAAGACTAATTCGGAGGTCAATTGAAACAGGGAAGATGAGCTGCAGCTGTGAGCTCCTCACCTCTCCCCACTGTTTGCCCCAAGTCTCCAAACATCATCAGGATGTTGTTTTCCTACAGCCACCGAGAGCCGTTTAGCCTGGCTAATTAATGGAGCTTTTGTTGTTTCCTCATCTTCTCCAAAGCAGTTAGCAGGAGATTACAAGTTCCCTGCCTGGACATAATGACACATGAGGAAACCTGAACTTTCAGAAAACACTGGAAGAACTGCTGTCATGTTGTGATCAAGGACATCTATATTAAAGAGTTGACGTGAAATCCGCAAGAATAATAAGCTAAAATATATCAATTACCACCGATTTACTGCACACCTGATCCTCGTCTCCTCCCGGGTGTTCTCAATCATCCCTTCATTAACTCACCTTTATATTCTGTCCTGTTTTCACTCCCGTGTTGCTGCATTGTGCTATCTCATGGTTTTTGACAATCTCTAACAATGGTACATATTTCCAAGTTGTTTTTTTTTAACTTGGTTATCCTCCATAACTCCAAACCCTCGAAAGTCTTTGGTTGACTGCAACCAAACATCATTTATTGTCCTAAGATGTAACTAACGGCTCTGTCACATTATTACATTTTTGACAACTTGTGCCAACTTTTTAAAGTTTTAAGACGTCTGTGTTGAAGATGAAATTAAAAACATCAACTGATCCCTCTTTTAGGTGTGTACATAGTGTAGTGCTAACAAATTGATCAAATATATCAATTTTATTAGTAATGTAGACATAAAAAGGGTTTCATAAGTTGTCTAAAATGTTAGTGTGACTGGGCCTTAAGGGACATATTTTGGTATCGCTTCAATACCAAGTAAATACAGGGCTAGTATCGTCGATACAGATACTGTTTTACTTGAAATGTCATATATTGTCTTCAGTTGCTTTTGACAAAACACAGGCTGTAACATAAAAGTTCTGAAATATTTCCCCAATTACCTACTACTACACACAATTGTTTATGAAAAAAAGTCCCTATAGTGCAAAATAACAAAAAATAAAAGCAACAGTTCAGTGAAAATATAAACATATGGATCTCATCATGCTATTATCAAGCTAATACTTGTTACTGATACATTGATATTCAGATTGATACTCCCACCTTTACTCAAAAGGTTTGCATGCAGGGTTTACTTTGTTGTTGCTATAGTGTCATATTCAACTGATTTTAAATTTGTGGTGAGCGAGGGAACTATGACTCCAGTTTTTAGCATCATAAAAGTCAAACCAATGCACAGAGCTGCTAAAATATCAAGCTTCTAAAAATTTGTTCTTGCCTGGGCTAGGAGACGATTTAATCATTTTAAATCATCCATACTGTGTGGGGTTTTGTTAACCATTAAACTACGGTAATAACAGAACAGGGTATGTTAATCTAACAACTCACAAAATGACTTTTGTGATTGAGAACCACTTTGGTTGTGAATATTGTTATTTGTTTGGGTAATTTACACATGTTGGACCACTTTGTTGCAAACAAAATTCTGCTGGAGGACAAATTTCATATGTTTTCACCAGAAGTTATTGTTTATTTCTTAAACAAAACTTTACCATTTATGCTTCGTACCTATTTTATGGAACTATAAGTTAGGATATATTATTTCAGCTCAATTCAGCTTCAAGTAAATTTGCATTAACCAGAAGAAACTTTATTCCAAACACCTATTTTAATGCTAAAACATAAATGTACCTGGTTGCTCAGGGACCATTGTGTTCTAGCAAACAATGACAGAGCAGCAGGAGTATTTTTATGTAAATTACAGATTATTAATTTTAAATGTAAACAGCACTGAGCTGCCTGTCATCTCCCTGCAGCCTTTTACAATCTAATCCGTGTTCCAGTGAATACTCCTCCCCAGAAGGTGCTGTTCTGTTTGCATCATTGATGTTTCGGTGTCTAATGAGTATATAACATGTCGGCACAGGTGGGGGTTTTCTTCGCTGTTCGTAATGGATTTGAGAAATTGTGAATACATACATTTTTAATTTACATTCTGAGCGTTTTTCCTTTTTTTTTTTTTAGATATCTGAAAAAAACTCATGTTTTTTTTTTTAAAGCAGAAGAGTCATATTTTTAGAAGGCTCGCTAATTAAAATGAGTGAATTTAAATCATGAGGAGCTACTGTATTTACTTCACATCTGATGACGGTGGCAGCTTTTTAAATGGAGTTTTAAAAGTTTTTGGAGCCATCTCCTATACCAACTCTGTGGCTTTGCATCTTAATTTAAAAGCCTAGGATTCCTCGAAGCATTTGTATTCTATCAGCCATGTCAATGTTTCAAACTCAGATCACGAGTTGCAGCCATTTTGTTCAAACCTTGATAATAACTTTATGCACAATTTCACATGAAGGGATATCACACTCTTGAGTGTTGTGAACTACCCTCAGCTACCACCAAATCAAATTTCAGCTCCGTATCTCAAAATTTGACTGAGTTGTAGCAATTTTTGTGTTTTTTAAGTTCAGTAGTCTCTGGTGGCCATCTAGAATTGGGTTGACTCCAAAAGTTAATCAGTTGTAGAGGAATATCCAATGGTTATATCCTGAAAGTTTCATTAAAATATGTGTAATGGTTCATAAGATATTTTGCTAACAGACAAAGTTGTCTCGGAATTGTTGACGTCAACATTTTAATCAATGTGCAATCTGTTAGCATTTGGAACATATACTACACATTTTTTCTTATATTGTTATAAACTTTATTTTTTTAGTGGTTTCTTGAGATATTTTGCCGACAGGCGCAGATGTCTCCCAACAGGCAACAACATATTTTAAAAGCCAAATCTCAGGTAATCAAAAATAGCTGATCTATAGTAGATAATTATATAATGATTACTTCCTGAGAGCATCATTACATGCCAATAACTGGTTTATGAGATATTTTGCTAACGCTGGAGATAGAAGCAAAAAAAAACAGAAAGACCTGTCCAAAAAGAATATTTTATTACATCATTACAATATAATGACGATAATTTAGTTTAAGATTTAATTTATGCTCAAGTGACTTGTAAAAAAAATATATAAACACATTTGAACGTCACATTTTGGACGTTTTTGAATGACCTCAGTGTTTCAGATTATGGCCCTGCTCGGTCCGAACGTATTTAGCTGCTGAGTGCTTTGAGATAATTACCTGCAGATTACACATAATGTGAAATGATTGTTCCGACACTGGTACACAGGGATAAAGATTTTCTGTACATCCTGCATATTGGCCGGATTGGGAAAGCAGTTCCACAGCGCTGGCTGGATGTCGGCCAAGCTGGAGGTGGGTAGAGGTGGGGGGTTCAGCCAGTGTTTGAGGTTCTGGCTGGCCTCTTAACTGCAATAAAGCTAAACGTGTCTGGCTGGCGAGGCTGCAGGCGGCGAAGCTGATCATTACTGCAGAGCTGGAGGGGCAGCTGTCCTTGGACGCTGTTGTACGGAAAGTGGATTGTGTCCAAGTTCAGCTGAAGCTCTGTGTTTATTTTGCACTGTATAGCTCATTAACAGGTTGGCATTACGCAGGAAGCTATGCAGCATGTGTGAAGTAGTGGAAAAAAGTGTCAATTGTGAACAAAATCTACGCAACATAAAGTTTTTTTTAAAGCGCTTAAGCAGCAAAAGGAAACTAACAATATAGATCACAAAAAAACAAATAAAAAAAGTAGTTAGAAAAATGTTGGGGTGGGAATCTTTAACTATCTCATGATTCGATTCAAAATTGATTTTCAATTCAAACCAATTTGATGTGGTGTGATCTGGTAATGTGAGTCCGCACATTTGTCGTGTTCCCAAAGTGCTTAGGCTTCATTTTGCAAACTGTAAAAGCTCATGTCAAGCTTCTCTGGCATTCAGTAAAAACCAAAATGAGTCCAAATCCATGCCTTCATTGAAGACGAGGCCGTCTGGATCACCATTTCCTCCATTTCTCTTTGTTTTGTTGTTTTCGGTACATTCTATATCAATTCTGAATCGTTATAGATGAGAATTACGATTCTTATGTAAATCAGGTTTTTTGGTGCACCCCTAAAAATATATTACAATAACTAAGTACTTTGAGTAAAACGGTGAATGTTAATGACAGTATTATTTATTTTGAACTCTTACCCCTCCGTATGCTAGCTGCTTAAAATGACACATTTGTGTATTTTACTATTTATGTTAACATGTCAGAAAAGTTTCTCTCACTTAAAAACCAGACTTGAGTCTAAACCCATGTTTTTTTTACTAATTTAAGTTCACTTTTCCTGTAGTGTAGGTCAGCTATGACTCTTCTAACTTTTCTCATAATTTTGACATCGTATCTCTTCCGTCAATTTCACCTCTCAAAGAGACATGAACGTTTTTACCTCTGATCTGTGAAGCATTTTAAGTTATGTTACACATTTAGGTTTGGTTTTATATCTGTGTTAAAATTTAGTTGCTGACTAAATCTGACACACCGTGATAGAGAGGTCTGAAGCAGGGGAGTAGAGAGGGGAACTAGCTTAACGCTAAAGTGTGGTGTGTCTAAAAGAGTAGTTACCCAAGTACTGCTGCATTTTGCACTGAATGTTACATTAAATATATTAGTTTTGCATTTTATTGTTAGTGGAACTAAATAAATTGTGTTGTGGTTTAGGTGTTAGTGAAGCTAATATTTTGATAAGCTGTGCCCACCACTGCTAAATGCTAATGCTATGCTAAAAGCAGTCGCTGTCTTGGTGATGTCACTGACCAGGTTCTATTTCCTGATCCTGTAAGTGGGGCTGTTGCCATGGTTAAACCCTGCTGTGCCAATTAAAATGCAGGTGAAGAAGAAAAAAAACATCTCTGCTTCTCTGACGGTATGAAAGCAGATTTTACTCACTTTTCAAATGGATTAGATAGTCTTTTATCATGGGACTGAGGCGGCAGCAGCTGTTTCATTCCAGCCATATCTGAGAATATCACATTACCGGGTTCTTGATCTGCTTTGCGAGTAAAATGGCGCGTTTTTCACCCGCAGCTCTTGGCACCTGCTGTAACTTGAACGGGGGCAACAGTGAGCTCAGGTTAAAGCCCAATTACCCTCTTTACAGCTGGAGCCGGGTCCCTCCGCCGCCCGCAGAACATTTGAGCCATAATGAATCTGTGTTTGCCCAACCTCTGGCCCACACACACGAGCCACCGCGGAGAATGTGGCGCCTAATTTCTTAAATACTACAAAGCTCATGTAATTGAATTTCCTCTTCTCCGTGTGTTCCAGCTCTGTATCCGGCTGCATATAGGATAAAGCGTGGGGCGTATATCAACCCCACATTCCAGCACTCGGAGGAGGATGCCGGTCTGCTTTTCGAGGTCAGTTCGGATCTTTGGAAAGTTTTGTATTTGCTGCTTGTTTGGGAAAAATGAGTTTGTTGAGAATAAGCATCAAACCATTCCAGATCCCACATCTGTGAATCACGGGTCTGCTGCTGCTCTGCTATAAATTAGCCGAAATGTGAGAAATGTGCTTCTCTGTTGAAAGATTTAATGTTGTTCCTCTTCAGCTCATTTCACTTTTAGGTAGATAGTTGAATACTAATCAGTCTAAATTGCATTTAAATTGTAAGGGATTTTTGAGTGTTTTGGCTGTTTTCGTTTAATCTTCTAGATTCTCCTGTCCGGGATGCAGATCCGAGGCGACAACGACACCTTGCTGATTCCAGACGAGGAGCTGGCTTCTTTACGAAGAGTTAAAATGTTGGAAGTCATCTGCGAGGACGTTCTGCCCAAGAAGCTCTCCGAGATCCGCCGGCTGACGGCTGAGCTGGCCCAGCGGCGGCGGCCTCTCGGCTGGCAGGACTTTGAGAGAACCGTGCTGACTCTGGTGTACACTTCGCAGATGCTAGCCCAAACCGCGGACCAGTACCAGAGGGAGTTGTGGACGGACTCTTTGATGCAGCTGTTTCAGGCTGTTCAGAAAGACCTCAGACCCTCCTGAGGGAGAGTTTCATAAAGATCAAAACTTCTGCTTTTTAGTTTTACATCACGTCCTGACTTGAACGTATGTAAAATACAAAATGGGTCACGTCTAGCTTGAAAAACTCTGTGTTTGTCTGTGTCAGCAAAATATCTAATGAACCACTGAGTAGCTTTTATTGAAACTCCACAAATGTTTTAGACTAAACAAAGTCAGGCTTCTTATACTTACTTTTTATATACTGATTTTAATCACGAGTGTCTAAAACATCACTTCAAAGCTGTCAAAGTTAGAACTCCAAGAAGTTATACTATTTTTGTTTTCAGCTTTCCCACATGACACTAAAGTCTGCCAAGTAGATGCTTTATTTGCCTTTGGATGAACCGGAGGTGTCAAACTCAGTTACACAAGAGGGCCAAAACTCAAAACTTAAGGGCCAGTTTCTATCTAGATTTATTGAAAAAAATGTTACAAAACAAATTATTCTAGAAAAACAAATTACCCTTTCCAAATTATATTTTATCTATTTTATTTACTCTATCAACAACTTTTTGCTTTAATATTTCTTAGAGATATTTTTAATCACAATCCAGCAAATCAGTCATCAAAAAAACCCTCAATAAAAATCAAATGTTTTAACTTTAAAATAAGTAAATAATACAGAAAAAGATAATTAAATCATTATGTTACTCTTTCATATTAAAATCAAAAATTACTGAAATATTTAAACTTCATTTTCTTGGCTCGAACGTTGGGCAGCTGTCATAAGAAGAATGCACTAAATACAGAGACAAAAAGAAAAAACTTTTTCACATTTAAAGTATTTTTGGGGCCGGATAACATGTTAACAAGGGTCCGATTTGGCACACGGGCCTTAAGTTTGGGTAAAACCCTGCTTAAAGGTTTAATTTGTGAGTTTCAAAATTGTTTCCCTAAAATCTGTAAGGTTTTTATTTTTCAATCTGCCTGAAACTTTATTATCTTGATTTTAATTTTCATTTTACGCAGTTATCTTCATGTCTGTAGCCACTGTATCCATTTATTCTGCCTTCAAACTAACATCAGATTTCATTTCTAACAATTTCTTTATGAGAATCGGTGGATTCTGGCGTGTGTCCAGACAGCTGTTTCAGAACTGACAATGTGTAAAAACACCAGTTTCTAACTGCAGATGTTGGTCTGTAAAACAATTTAATTTCCACCAAGTAAAAATCTAACTTTGACAACATAAATAACCTGTCAGCTTTGTTATTGAGGCGTATTTCGACACTTTGTAGATCGGTTTGTGATCTTAATAAAAGCAAATATGGCTGATTAGGGTTTGACATCTTTACTATGATTTCCTAAAGTTGCTTTTTATTTAAAATACTTGGTACTTTTCCAGCAATAGTAACACCATTTAAGTTTTTATTACAATGACCTTTGCAACTTCCAAACATCAGGTTTTTACTGATAAGTAACAGCAATATGTTCGATTTGATCTTTATCGACTATTGTGTAAAATAATAAGAAAACCAGCCAAATGTCTGTGCTTAATGTTTATTTATTTTTTTGTGATAGTAGGATGGTCTCATTAATCAACGTGCCCCCGTGAGCATCAGTGAACCCTCTGCATTCATTTCCAACACTCACTGAAGCTTGTGGTCGTTAATGAAAACAACATAATTAGACACAAAAGCTGTTTTTACCTGAGCTAACCTTCTACGTTTTTGTTTGATTATTAAGCTCTTTGAACCACTACAACAACAACAACAAAAACGATTTAAAATTTAATATACAGAGTGATTTTAAACATCACAGCCAGGGGCGCCCCTAAAACAGTTTTATCCTTTAGAGTCCCAAGCTTTTTATTTGGGCTCTGCTTTTATTTCCTGTAGATATTTAGGATAGAACCTCATAAATGTATATAAAAACAATATTTTTAATAAAAGTTAAATATATAAATATATGTTTTGTTTAAAATTCAAAATAAATCTTCAAATTTAGTCCCTCTGAATAAGAACAACCAGTCTAAAACCAATGTTCCCAACAATAAGACTCAGGTTCTTGGGGTTTTATACATAAATGTGCTGTATTTTTAATTATAAATTATATAATTAATATAAAATTAGATGGCACAGATGGTAGAGCAAGATGGTTGCTGGATCAAATCCCAGCCTGAATCATTTCTGGCTGGTGTTTCCATGTTCTTCCCGTGCATGAGCGGGTTTTCTCCAGTTTCAAACAGCCTAAAAACATCTTTATTAGAACTAATATGGCATGAAAAAGAAATAAAGGAATAGTTTGGGATAATTCTAAACTAGATGTACTTAGAAACTGTGCTTGTTTTTAGTTTTTGTTTTAACATTCTTGGCTTTAAACTTGAGAAAGCCTGTTCCGAGTAAATGTTTTGTTTAATGTTCGAATTGAAGATTTCTTTTTTAGAGAAGAGGGCTAATAGTGGCATCTATTTCAATCTAATTCAAAATTGTCTGGGGGACGAGGACACCCAGATTAGCCTGGCAAAAACCAGACCCTTTTTCCTCACTTTGCTTCGCACAGAGGGTCTGGAACCTCGGCTATTCAGAAACTTTTTCTTGTTGGAGTTGTGGACTTTGAAGTTTAAAACAATTGGATCTGATTTAGCCAATCGCTAACGTTTGGCCGTGACGTATGGAGTGCACCAGCTCAACTGTGAAGGAAGCTAAGCTAAGAAGCGAATATTGCGTGCGCTGTAAACAACCACCCCCTACTGAGAAGCATTGAGTCGGACGAGGCGGCTGTAACTGAGTGCTGCAGGCTTTGTGAGACAAGTTTGATTTAATTTGGAAGACTTGTCAGCACATCACTTCCTCTGCTATCATTGCTAAACTACATGCAGACTAAAACGGCTATGAAAATCTATCATCATCGTTCACAACTCCTCCTCCTCCTGTTCGCTGATTGGCCCGGTTGAAATTCTACCAGCTGTGGGAGAAATCCCAGAAGCAAAAAATTATTCGGGCAACTCTGGTTCATCCTGCATTTTCGATGGCTTCAGACAACTTGTAGATGTTTTTCTCAGTTTAGAAATAACTTCTCAGCTCATTTAAACTGCCATTAAAATCTCTTAGAATAAAAAGTAACCATCAGTGCTCTTCAATAACCCTAATTACTCATTTGAGCTTAATCTGATAAATTTTTGCTTTTAAAGGTAGCAATTTTATTTCATTAGTAGATGCTTCTTCTAATAAGTGTTTGCATGGATTCTTCATCCTGAAGTGGATAAGGAGTTTGGGCTGTTTTTGCTCCTCGACTTGTTTAGTTTGCATTTGCTTGCTTTTCATTCAGCCTCGAGACGGCTGATGGGTTTTCTGCTACCGAAAGCACATTCCCAACAGCAGTTTGTCGAGCTGCTTTTGCTGATCAAACTTTTTTTTTTTTTCTCCAACATCATTTTTAGTGCATCAGCCTTCATCTGTACCTGCAATAACTCAGAGGTATGAGGGTAAAAACATAAACAGGAACATTAAAATCTGAAATTAACTAATGGAAGTGAAATAAATGTTCCAAAATAATTGAAACAAGTTACCTTTTTTTTTTACATCAGAAAGTTGTTTTTGCTCTCCTTAAGAATTAAAATGACTTCATTTATGAGTTTATGGGCTATTTACAGACTGAGCAGCACTTTGTAAATACATTGCAGGGTGATAAAAGTCAAGAACCGTGACAGATCTGCGATTGAGCCATAAATTTAATTTTGCACAGAAACACACAGGTCACACAGCCTGTTTTTTTTCACAAATTACTCATTTATTGTCACAAAAGTTTTTAAATCATCAATTTTTAATAAATGTTGGAGCAGATTTAATCAAACAAAGTGGGCTTTGTTTTGTTTGGATTGATTAATTTTGACTGACCAGAATGTTTGGTGTGGTTGAAGTGATATTTCAAACTATTTCGTGCGCTGTGATGCGTGTTAAGAGAGCCTCACCAAGTGGGTGCAGACAGAAGTGCAGTCTGTTTTAGTCCAACTATGATGCTGTTTAGGGTATTTTCATAAAGAGATCAGCCATATTTAAAAACACATCATGATTGTATATCAGAATGCATGCAGTGCAAAAATAAAGCTACAAACAAAATTCTAATATATATGTGTGGGTGTGTTTGTGTATATAAACAGTTATAGGAGCCTGGCCAAAGGAACTTTAGCTCCAACACCCTGAAACTGAACCCCACATGAGTCAAACTCAAGACCTGGGGATCAAATGTGGACTGTGAGAGCTTCAAAGATGCATCAGTGTCTCAAAATGAGCTGCTTTAAAGCCAGCATTGACCATAAACTACATCTCCCATAATGCATGTTGATTATTTCACCTGTGAAATGACGGCATCCCACCACTTGGTGGAAGTGGGGTTCATAAGTAGTTGCTAGCAGGTGAAATTTCCATTTTGCTGCATTTTCTACTTTATTTGCATTCCAATTGTACTGTAAAGTGGGAATTTCCCACTTAAAAGTCATAAATTTAAACTGGAACGTCCTTCCGGTGGCAATTTCCTGTCAGAAAGTGGGAGAATTCTGAATACAAGATGGCAGCTACTCACCACAACTCACCAGTAAGTAAACTCTTAGTTTTATTAGTATTTCTGTATTATTTATGTCACATTTAGTCAGTTGTACATGTAGTACTTTTCAGTGTTTATAAGCAGACGTGTTAAAAGACTGTTTCTATGCAGGAAATACTATGTAGAGCTCTGTTATTGTTTGTTAGCAATGCTCAGAACCAGTGACATTTTGATTTTAGTTAAACACAAAATGTCAAAGTTAATTACAACTATGCTCGTGGTCCTCTGTGAAAATGAGCTGGACGATCTTGGTGTTCAGGAATGTGTTGAGCATAAAGTGGTGTTTCTGTAAGTCAAAGCAGGAGACCACGTTAAAGATGGTGGAGAATGGTGGGGCTTAGACAATGTGGGACTTCTACATTCAGACTGACCAACAGGTGATGGCTCACCAACTGGACAGTGGTGGTCAAAAAACTCTCAAACTGTTAAACTGGCTCCAGAAAATCCCAGGAACAACCTCAGAGACCCCTGTTTAATGAATAGCCATCGTAGGAACAGCTAACCCTGATCCCTGAGGCCTCCAGGTGTGTGTATGTGTATATGTTTGTAATTAAAAAAAAAAAAAGTCTAAATAAATCAACATCAATTTTTTCAGCTTTTTATGATCAAACATTAAGCTGTATTTTTATTAGCTAAACATGCTCACTAGATGGCAGCATTTTCTATCTGATGCTTGAGATTTTCAGTCTTATCAGACCAAAAATCATACTTTTTTTTTTTTTTCTCACTAATTTATAAATACTGTATGTCTGGTAAAATAATAAACACAGAAATAAAAGCAATGCCCCAAGAAATAAAAACAGTGTGCTAATTGATTTTATATTCCTTTGAGCTTTGTTTGCTGACAGAGTGTATTCGGCTGTAATAGACCAACCGTGTGTCGTTTTCCAAATTGACTTGTTTTTTTAATATTATTTTATTTTTTATATATAACCGTCAGTGTTTGAAGTAGTTTAATTAGACCTGAAGCTCGTCAAAACGGGGAATGTGTCTTTCCCGGTAGAGATATTCTCTGATCACCTCCATCTGACAGTTGTTTTAACTCAAGCTTATCAGCTGCATATGTTTTTTTTTTTCTTTTTTTCCCCCCTCTGCAGCTGTCTGACTCATTTTTTTTCATGCTTCAAGTTTTACAATGCAGGCGTAAAAAAAGATTCACTGCAGTGCATTTACATGTAAATGATGGGTTAAGACTTTTGCACAGTGCAAATAAATCCACTCAACCTTAGCCATATATCTTGTAGCCTTTTTTTTTTAAAAGTGGAGAACGGGGGCTACTTAGAAACTCAAACACTCTGACTTCATACAAAATGTTCTTTTGCCAAAAAAAAATAAATTGTGAGATCTTTTGACACATTACTTTCCTGAGGAATACACAGTTTTTCTAAGTTGACAGGCTTTTTTTTTTTTTATTTCTCCATTTGGCAAATTACTGTCAGTCCACAAGGGGAAACAAGAGCAGAATGATTGTCCAGATGCGAGGCAGCACGTTGGGAGGTGATTTATGAGTCGCAGCCGCTCGCACACGGTGAGGTCATCAACATCTGCCGTGAGCCACTGTTGTGCCACTATCTCTCTGCGGAGTTCTCTTGCATTGCTTCATATCAGTTTACCTCACGATGCTCTCAGATGTCTGAAGTTCAAGTTTCTGATTCCACAGCTTTCGGGACGGCGGCAGTTCATCATTTCAAACCACAACTCCAGAAACAGGTCTAGGTCACTGTTGCAGGCCTGTTATTTGAACGTGGCTAATGTGGCGTGTATAATAGCAGCTGAGGCTCACAGAGGGATGTTGCGGATTGGAGGGTTTGGATGGATGAGTAGATAGATGGGTGGGCAGAGGTGGGATGCATTAGTCAGGGAGTGGGATACCTCATTGAAAGGGAGGACCAATTACACAGCTTGAGTGAGAGCAGGCGGCCTCTTTACTGCTTCCAGGAATCAACAGGAAAACAGAGCAGCTGCAGGACTACAGGGAGAAAACACATGATTGCAGAACTGATAATATTTAGGAGAGAGAGCTTTTGTTTGTAATATTCTGCTCCTCGTGTCGCCTCGTGCAAAATTTAGACGGGCAGTTCTCACAACAAGTTCAGCCTTTTTTCCCCATCAAATTCTTCCAGAATCGTTGATAAAGGGGAAGTTGGCAGGCTCTGCTGCGTTCCTAAAGCCTTATCGGGTTCCGTAATGAAGAGGCGCTGGATTCGCATGGGAGTTGTGGTATTTGGTGTTTCAACACGGCTCCCCAGGTCTTAATTTGGATTTCCCGTGGTGAAGCACAATCGCAGGTGGACGAGTCTCGAAGGACAGCGTGCAGATGGCACATAAAAGAGTGCCAAAGCAGCTGTGTCTGCGTGATGTCTTTGACTTTCTCTTACTGTAAGGTGAGGCTGCGACGTGTTTCAGTCAACACAAGGACTGCTTCAAAGCTGCACTAATCAGAAAATATGAAGGGGAGAATTCACCACTCACCTCTACAGTTTTACCCACAACTCCCTTGTTTTGCTTTTGTTAAAACCAGCTTTCATTGACCTTGACTTTAGCCTGAACTGCCAGATGTTTAATCTAACAAGGCACTCGTGAACCCACCCTACATTATGACTGTTTTTTAAACAGCGCAGGGCTGCTCTGGAAAAATGTGCTTTATGACCAAAACAGTGTGGAGCTCATCCGATGACATTGAAGAAAATATCTGAGAATTATTGCAGTCATTTTCATACACAGACTGTTGATTGTTAACATCAACAAGTTTGAATTAATTTCATTTTCTTTTAATATAGGCATGAATGACATATACTTCAATCACTTGCGGTTAGGCATGAAGTAATTCTTAGCATTATATGTTGTAGACTCAAGTAACGACTGGATTTGTCTTTGCCTAAAAAGCTTTATTTTCTTTGTTGCTCAACTCGTTACCCAATTTTGTGCTGTTAAACTTCACACGTCTTCAGCTACAGAACAGAGGTCCAGTAGCTTCGTCTTTTTCTAATAATTTTCCATGTCCTGGATGACTGAAAATCCACAGAAATATAGTAACGTCTGTCTCGGACCGTATTGATACTACAGTTACAGGATCGATACTTTATTTTGAACACAACGGTCCCGTTCCAAAAATAAAAGGCTGCACCGAGCAGCAGGCAAGAGGATGGTTCAAATGTGAAGGGTAAACTAAACAAGCAGATAGTTATTTAGTCAGACCTGATTGCACAACAACTTAAGAATCAGCATGCTAACATATTAACAGCGTGCTGAATGTGACATCACATCTCCTGCACATGTGGGTTGCATCACTGCTGTGAAGAGTTCACTCTGGATTTAGATGGTCGCATTTAAAATATAAAGTGAACGACTCCGCAAAAAATCTGATTTTTTTCAAAAATCCGAATTCTGCAAAAAAATCGGAACTGAGTAGTAAGACCTGCAGTTCGAACCTTATCAAAGACACGGCTTCTGAAAATGACCTCGTGGCCATATAATTATTTATTTTTTACCCATTGTCACCGAATGAGTTCTGTAAAATATACTCATATTAGCGCCTAACGTTACTTGTTTAATTTTAACCTGAATGTGAAAATCTCTTATTTCTCCCTGCTACACAAACCAGTAAACACATTTTGAAACATATAATAAATGAGATACCCCCGCCCCTGGCCCTCCACATGAACAGCTTATAATCTTTAGTTGCGGTATAAGATTAACACCACAAATTTAAACAAAAAAATTATATAATTATTAATGACAACATGACCACAAACTGATTGTAAATTGTTTCAGATGTGTTACAAAAATGCATTATCTTGAGTTGCCCCCCATAATGAGGGTCTGCTGTTTAAATTGAGGCTCTATTGTATTGCTGAAAGCCACAATGAAAGGTTTTGGCAGAAGGAGAGGAAAGCTATTTTTTAATCCAAACCACCCTGTCATTGAAGGCATAAAGATACTCTGAACGAGCCAAATCAACCATTTTCCCCTGATTCGTTATAATGCTGCTTTGTGTGTGGCCACATTATGCCTTTTAATATTGACTCTCAAATGGTTTCAGAGCGTTCTGGCTGTAGAGTTGTTGCCTGCAGAAATGCTATGTTTCTTTCCATCATGTGGCTCTGAAAATTTACAAACGGCCAAAGGTTATTGAGCTAAAACTGGGAGAAAAATGATGGGATTCTGTTGACAGATGCTGCCTGAATGAGTCATGCATTAGCATTTGATACAATATGGTGAAATGCAAGATATGTGAAAAATTAGGTTCACCATGATTTATATCACAATATAATGCCATACAAACATAATCCACTAGTAGGATGGATTGTGTAATTCCCATTTTAAAAAGTTGTATAAAACTAAAATTAAAAAACCCTGTTGAAAGACCCTTGTGTGTTGGTTGTCCAGCAAAGTTTTTGAAACACACTTAGTCTGACCCCTCCACTGAGGCCAGTTTGCCATATGAGACCCTGCCAGTAATGCTCTACAACACAGCCAGCAGTATCACTGGGGTACTTAAACCCATCCACAAAACATTAAAGATAAGGTGAAAAACTTAGAATAGATCTCCTGCTACTCTGCATTAAAAGGAGTCCTCTGATGTGGTTTCAGACATTAGGATTAGGATGCCTCCTTCATGAGGAAGGCTTGCGAGAGCTTCAAAGATGTGTTAATGTCTTAAAATAAACATATGCTGCTTTAAAGCCAGCATTGACCATAAATTACCACAATTTAATGGTGAGTAAAACTTTATTACTTTTATTTTTAATGGTACTTCTGTATTATTTCAAATGTCAGTCGTACACGTAGTACTTTTCATTGTTTGTAAGAGGATGTGTTAAAACATGGTTTCTATGTATAAAATACAATGTAGAGCTCAGTTATTGCTCAGCTGCAGCCATGAGACAAGAAACATGACGTTTCGTGTTTAGTCAAACATAAACACAAAAAGTCAGTTATTACAACTGGCCCTTTGAGGCCACCATGATACTCGTGGTTCTCTGTGAAAATGAGTTTTACACCCCTGGTTTAGGCATGTCGCACTTGGAAAAGTCCTCGGGACAATCCCAGAACTTGGATTATGTACTGTATCCTCACTGGTCTGAGAATGCCTTGAGATCCAGAGAGTGTTGCTAGAGAGAGGAAAGTCTGGGTTTCCCTCTTGGACCTGTTTCCTCAATGACTCAACCAAGGACAAGTCATGGATGGATGGACCAATACATCAACTTGAATCTCTGACAATTTGTTACGTTTGGAAAGAAATGTAACAATAATTGTGACTTTTGCCTTGACTATAGCCACCTTAATTTGCTTTTACAGTTTTGACAAAAAAAACACTCATAAAACAAGGAGTCAAGTTTGTTTCATAAAAAACAAACCGGTAAATGTAGAGTTGGTCTGTTTAAAAGTATGTGACCAATTCCTCTGAGGCCTTCTTCATTATGTCTTTGATGTCAAACTGACTGTGGAGAGGTGTATAGGGCCTCTGGGAGTCTTATACAAACCACTAACTCACACTTTGCTTACACTTTCATTTCTTCACTCTGTTAGATTTGTGTATTATCTGTGTTTACTCTTGAGCTATGAAAAAATATATATTCTTTGCCCTCATCCTGACCTTAAAATATTCATGTGTGATGTTGCTTCTGCTCAAAACAGGAGGAAGACTTTCATTGGTCTCCAGGTTGGAACAGCAGACAGTCTCAAAGGGGCTCGACAGACTCTGTTTAAAAGTTAATCACATTTTCAAAATTCCACTTCAGTCAGCGTTGTTTTTTAGGTTGGGTGTGTGTCAAGAGTTATTAGAAAGCTGGGATATTTTCCTTCAGTAATGGTCTGATTGATGTTTAATGAACTCAGGAATGCTTTGCTTTTAGACATTCCTTCCAAAATATAACCACCTTCTAGTGCATTCCTCCAATCGTGTCCGTTGTCTGACTGAATTCAAACAGGAAATCCTTTGTCTGATTTAAATGCCAGGGCAAAAATAAGTCATATGGTGGGTTTTATACTGTATTTTACCCAAATACAGAAATACATCAGCAGCAACAAAACACGTCAGCTGAATAACAAATGTCTTTTTGATGGTTTATTTACAGCAAAACGCATGAGCTGATTTCTGTAAAGATGTATATTAACATTTTTCTATTTAGAACATAGAGTATGACCAATGAAATCTGTAGCAGACCATTTTAGACTTCTAATGTTGACAGCTTTACATCTTCACTACATAAACTCTTCAGGTGACGACTAAACAGTGAGGTAACGTTCAGGGCTTATGTAGTTTTATGGGAGCAAATGGAGAAAAATATTGTTAAAAAGTCAATGTGCGGCAACATCCATTTTAATGTAATGCACAAGAAAAATCTGACAGAACTCTCATTTTTTAGATAGTTTGTTTTCACATATAGGTTGTGGTGGGGTGTAGTTCAGGGAACAGCACCATGTGAGGGTGATTGGACACAAGCTGTGGTGTGTTTCTAATCAGACTCCTTGTCCATATCTGCAGTAGTGCGCCAGCATCATGAGAGAGAGCAGAAAAGAGCTGGAAACATTGACAGTTCCTGCAAACAAACCATTAAAAATTAAAAGCTTTCTATAAGCGACTGTGTGGAAGTACCTACACTGCATAGGTATTTAAAAAGAAATTACAGTTGATATGTTGCAGTTTTAAACTACTATATTTGTTATGCATTTTGAACTTTTTTTTTAAAGCGGAATGCCAAACTCTTAAAGACAATTTATTCCCTGAAGCTGATTTTGTCCTTCTAATACCCTCGCAAGGTTTACCGAAAATAAATCTAACTTAGTAATCCAAGAAAATCTGTTTTAGAATGTTAATGACTGATAAGACTCCCTGTCAGATGGTAATGAAGGTAACTCTTCCTTTTTCTAGGGGTGGATTCAAATAAAGCTGATGGACTTCAAACTCCGTCTGAAACTGAGACAAAGCCATCCGCCATGCATCCCTTTGGGAAACTGGGTGCACAGGTTATTGCTAACTTAATCAATCGGAGCTTTGAAAGGAATTACCTGTGAGTATCCCCGAGCTTTCACCCAGCCAATTAGGACTATTCATCTCCTTGAGGCAGAGATGGTCTCCACGGCACTCCCAGAGTCAAACTAATTAAACGTCTTGGTTTCCCGTTGCTTTCCCCTCCCTCTCATTTCCTTAAAGCTTCTGAAGCTTCATAATGGTGACAACTGGGTTGGTGAAAACTATTGATCTTCCAGCTTTAATTTTTGGAAGTCCAAGGGGTCACCCTCGAAAAGTAATCATGAAAATGGAAAGTGACAGGTCACAGGTGTCACTGTAACCAAAATGTTAGGAGGCAAACAGATAACTCAAAGTAATTTAGAAAGAGGGAGGTACTCATGAAGGACTTCTTAATGAAGACTAAGAGCTACAGGAAAACCTAGGTTAGAAAAACCAAAATTTGCCCAAAACAATTATTCAAATGCACCATGAGGTAATCTCAACAGGCAAAGCAGTCATGATTTGTGGGTTACTTAGATGACTTTGTTTTTCTACTAATCCTCGGAACATTGATTAAATTGTCAAGGCCCCAATCAGTGTGTCAGTCAGAGGGTAATTGGCCTTTAGGGCCAATAGACTGAAAAGCAGGCAGAAATAAATAGCAGGTTCTGAAGCAGTAAAGCAGAAACCGTGTCAGCAACCTGCAGGGTCTCGTGCTGAACCGTATCATTTATGGAAATCAGTCAAACTGAACGTGTAGGTGAGAGATAATCAAAAAAGTACTTGTTAATGTTTGTAGATTTTTAGTTTTTATTCAGACTTAAGAGCAGATTTTTAGATTGGTTTCTCAAGGCTTTAGGGGAGACTATTGAATCTGTGAATCCACAAATCTCAGTTTTCATTGCCTCATTTCCACTTGAAGCTGTCTTTAGAATTGCCCCTTTCGTTAGTCAAGGACTGAAAAATATATATATTTTTTTTTTCTTGGTGGGGGACAAAAACACGGGCCCTATTTGAGGATATACTCATAACCAAAATGTAGAGGCTTATTACCTTTTGTCAAACTCAGGCTTTTAGTGGCACATGTGTGTTGGTTATTTGCGTCAAAGTACAACACTGTCCAAAGCATCGCTCCTTCTTCACCGGTCTACCTTCCTCCCATCACCTCAACATTTCTTTCCAAATGTGAACAAAAACACTTTATCCTTACTGTTTGAACATTTTATGTTCGAGGCATCAAAATGTGTAAACTAATGGAATTGGATAATCGAGACAACTCAAGAACCTGGTTGTAAATAAAATAAAGGGCAGCATACTGACAATAGATTTAAAACTATTAGACATTGCAGCGTCTGCAGATTTGAGACTCGTTAAAAACATCATCCATCAACATGAGCAACAACTGAATTAATTGAAGCCCTGCACAATGAAAGCTAATTGAATTCAAATATTCTGACGACAGAATGCCTTCAGACGTTGATTTATTTGGAAGATTTGTCATGCTTGCACGTTCACCTCTGACCCCAAGAAGCATTAAAAACAGCAGGAAGTTTACACAAGCCCCAATTTATAAGCGATGCCTGACAGACGGTCGGTATATCGGCTGAGTTCCTGTCATCCAGCCACTCCAATCTGATAAATTGGCCTCTTCGCTCATGAATTTCTACTTTAAGTGGAGATAGACGTGAACATCTCTACACTCAAGTGAAAGCGGAGTCAAAGAGCAGTAGCAATAGTCAAAATAAATAAGAAAACGGATATTAATCATAAAGCGAATAAATGGGCAAGTTCCAGTCCAGATAGTTTGTTATGGCGTTACATAAGCAGGTAGGCTGAGTGACAATTACCAGTAGTTACAGCTTGATAAAGAGAAAAATGGTTCCTGTACTTTTTGGTCATTACGTTATTCACTTTTCAGTTTAAACTCTAAAAATGTAAAAACAGTCCATCTTTTTATTTTCCTCAAACCAGAAGTTTGTGCTCCAGGAAACAGTTTGAATCATCAGTGATAAGCAAACTATCAGCTGACACCGGTTAAAGAAATGTAAAATTATTTAGCTAGTGTTTGTTTGTTTATTTATTTCTTTACAGACAGCCACCTGTCATTAATATGTTATTTAACTAGCTACACATTAAATGGTATGATGATGACAGTTAAACGTCCGGTTTGAGAAAAAAAAAAGATGGACCATTTTTCCATTTTTGGAATGTAAAATGACATTTGAAACTTTGTATTATTTTTATTTCATTTATTTTTAAGAGAGTTTCCCTGGAAAAGTCATGTTCTGAGTTGAGGTTTATTTCAAGTGCAATAATAGCTGCATTAACTCAGCTTTTATTATCATTCAGATATATATTATGTAAGAAAAGTGGTGGCTTTAAGTGCAAACTACAAAACCTGCAAGCAAAGACATAACTTGAACCTCTTGTCATGTTTTTCCATCCACAAGTGAATGGAGTTCACGGGTGTATGAGATCTGGATGTTATGGGGTATTACGGGTGAAGGTGAAAGGAAGAAAGTCCTCCGATCCTTCGGGGCTGGATAATTTCAGCTTGGTGTCTGGGAACTGGTGGTTCACAGTTCATGGTCAGTGGTTGCTGGGATTGTGGCTCCACTGGGATGTCTTCAGAGTGTCGAGGGGATCCCAGTCCCAACACATTGGAACTGACATCACGCATCTGGGTCTAATGCCAGGGTCGCGTAAGGGATATTCCTTGACCTTCAGCCTTGGGTGAAATTCAACCATTCGTCATGCGTTACTAGATCAGGGCCTTCAGCTCCTGGCACATCTGTTCACAATGCAGGTAGTGTGTGGGGGGGCTGCAGCTTCTGTGAATCCAACCAGTCTGTTGATGTGTATAAAGTGATGGCAGTTGAGCTATGTGCAAACCGAAAAACCCTGACTCCCAAGCTAACGAGATTGTCAATCCTTTGAGTCTTTCAGCACACCGAGGGCAACAAAACCCACCTTTGAGCTTCCAGCATATTCTTAATAAAATGTTTTGAGAGAGGGTTTAGTATACAACCTCTTTTTGGCGCACATCCATCCTTGCACTTCAAACAATGTCACAACTGTTGCAAAAGGTCCCATTTAGCTGTCGAAGTTTGAAATGATTGGGGAAAGAGGCCATTGAGGAACATTCAGTTGTTTATACTGCCTAGGATAAATGAAACCACCTATTCTGATTTGTATACTTTACTTCAGAAAGGACTCGCAATGACAGCAGGTTTCTATATACTGTCAAAGAGATGATCGCAAATGGGAAAACGTGTCAAGAGCTCATAGCAAAACTAAGGTATTGCGTATTTAAAGCCTTGATTTACATTTTGGGTAAAATACTGACCCTTTCTCAAATATTTTTGTTAAATCCTTGCAGGTTAACTTGTGGAAGGGTTTGCAACAACAGCAGAAATATCCACACTGTCTCCGGTTCACGAATCGGTCACAAAGGCCGACCTTTGATTGACACCAGATCGGGAATAGACAGTTGACCCTTGACCGGTATCGAAGGCTCAGTAGTACAATCATAATCATTTAAACCCTGGGAACGCCCACAGAAAAAATGCTAGCATTATGCAGATTGGACACGGTGCCAAATATTGAGTGACCCTTGGTGCTCTGAGCCCATCAAGAAGAACAATCTCGTCTTGGCCCGTCTGAAATTCCAGCAGAAGGGCTGCAAGGAGATCTGGAGTCTTAGCAGCGATCCCCAACGACATTTAAATAACAAGGGGAAAAAAACAGATGAGAAAGATAACCGATCTAAAACCTGCCTCAAGCGTTTTCTCACTCTCGAGTCCCTTCTTTGAACTAAATCTACTTCAGACATTTAAATGATGATGAATGGTTCTTAGGTGGGACTCGTTGCACTTTTTTCTCCTGCCTTCATCAGATTTGTCTTTCTTTTCTTCTTTATTAGATTTTCTCCGTACGGTATGTTGTATCTCTTCATGATCAGTGACAGAGTGTGTTTACCACTCAGAGTAATCGCTGTTGATCTTTTCAAAACTCTGTTTCCAATGAACAAATCTGGTCGTGAGTTTAACTGACGGTTAAAGCAACATAAGGGCAAAGTAAAACCTTCTATTCAGAGGTAAAAAAAGGAGCTTTTTTAAGCTTATCTTTGGTATTTTATCACATGCATCAAAGACTAAAATGATGAGGTTTCAAAACACTTTTTTCGAAAACGAAAAAAACGTGGACACCGTGACAGCTCAGGAACATGAGCAATGAAATTCAATAAAAAGCAGCAGAAGGCATGCAAAAGGATGGCAGGTTAATGAGCTGTGGCTGACAGGCCGAGTTATGATGCAGCACGAGAACGGAGGTGGGTGGCTGGAAGTAGTTTCAATCTAGCGTGACGCTCCACCATCTTTAAGTTTGTCTTCGTCTCTCCACTCACATGTTCATCGTTAAAATAACTTGTTCAGCTCAAACCATCCAAGCTAAGTGTCTGTGCTGTGTGTGACAGTTTTTCACTGGGGGAAAAAAAAGCGTACAATCTGAAGCTTTGATTTAAAAAAAAAAAAAAAAAATTCTAAATTTGATTTTTGAAAAAACACCAGCAGCTGTTTCTCTTTCCTGGACTTGCCCGTTCGGATAAGTCGCTCACTTTCCCTAAAAAGACTTTTTCTTAAATAGTTTTTATTGCTGCACATCATTATAAAAACCAGCAGCGCGAGACAACTTTAACTCAAACTGATCATTTCCACCTGTTGCACTCTTGAATTATATTTTTATCATAGTTTATTAAACATTTTCTCAGGAGGATGCACCGGGGGCGCGTGGAACATCATCTGCAAACGGCTGGAGCAACCTTCAGAGCTCTGTTGAATAAAGGGATAATCCAGCTATTTATAAAGTGGGGTTGCAGCTCAACATTTCTAACAAAGACCTCACATGATGTTAGCTCTTAGAGTATTCTCAGCTACTACCAGTCTACTTCTGAAGCCTCATGCAACAATCCCAGATCAAATCTTAAGAGCCATTTTTTTTAGAAACGATCACTCTATTATGGCTGAATGTGTAGTTTTGTATGTTGAAATACACCATGTGTGACATGTACATTTATTTTCTTTTTATTTTCTTATGGCATATTTTATTTATTTTTACTGAAAACTGTGACCTCAGTATCTATCTTTCATTCCTCATGTAGTACTCATTTGGAATGGAAAAACTAAAATCCTTGAATTCTTGATTTAACCTCATTATTCTGCACAAAATTCAACAGACTCAAAGCTGTTTAGAGCATTCATTTTTTAGGTACTGTTTTGTTTTTAAAAAAGGGGAAAATGCATTTTCAAAACCTTTAACCTCCTAGGACCTGGGGGCCCATATGTGGACAAAAATGCATTGAAATGCAAGAGTTCAGGTCTTAGGAGATTAAACAAATAAAGCAAAGCAAGCCGGTCTTACCTTTTTCTTTTTTCTTTCCTCCAACACGCTGGCCAGCTCGAACTGCCCATGGTCGGGAAAAGTTTTAAAATAAATGTCCTGAAGAATTTGGTGACTTCCACCATGTTTCTGCCCCGGCTGCAGCTCGGGTTTATGAGCTGCAACAACTCCACAACAAAGGCTCTCATTGGTTGAGATGTGTAACCTAGCCAATAGTGATGAAGGTCAATAACGTGCCCGACATCAACTTTTATACTTCTGAAAGAATGGAATACATAAAACTCAAATGCTTAGTATTTCTTTAAAAAAATGCATACTGGACCCCTCGTTCCAGAGCTTTCCACCTAGTTTTTATATATAAATGATGAAGTTGTTTCCCTTTTGGTCAAACCTTGAAAATATTAAGTGCTACCTCATAAGATATGAGATGCCACACTAAAAATATGTGACTGTTTCTCAGCTATTTCCACACTACCTTTGTACTTCCTTAGGTACGCGAAGTTTAATTAGCTGTGGCAGCCATCTTGGAAAAGGTTTGCTCCAAAAATTAATCAGTTGTAGAGAAACATGATTATTGTAGTTTTAGACATTTTGTATTTTGAGTTGTATTTAACTTGAAATACAAATCATAATATTTTAAATAGAAAATCTTTTCAAATCTTATCTCAGCTTCATGAGGCTTGAATTACTGTAGTGTAGATTATAAATATTTTTTAGCTTTTTTTTTTTTGGAACATGTTAAAACGTGATTTTTGTAGATTTCACATCCAGCTTGAAAGTAAAAATCTACTTTTGTTGCATCAGTTTAGAAACAAAATTGAATTTGTAATTAGCTGAATATTTTGGTGCCTTTTTAATAGAAATACTTTTTATCAAGCATTACAAGAGCAGCTGAAATATTTTAATTATTTTTATCGGGTTTATTCCCTCCAACACTTTGCAAAGAGTAAATTAATTGCAAAGACTGAAGATGGTTTTAATTCTGAATCATCTATCTGAGATTTGTTTAGTGAACCATGAACCATAAAGGTTGCATTTTATTCTTATTATCTTTAATTACCACTTGCCAATTTATCTCTATTTTTCTTAAGGATGGGATAGAAGTACCACCAATCAGCCTCATTCAGCAGCAACAAATTGTAAGAAGCTCATTAACTTGTCAAAACTTAAGTTTGAGGACAAATTTTGTGCTTTTTTGTGTAAGCTCAAGCTACTTTCTCATGTCACTTATCCTTTCATGTTTTTCAAAGTGTTTCGTGGGTTAGTGGGTTACCAAAATTGCTTAGTTTCACAATAAACAGAAAAATCACCATAAATGCTTTGCATATGTAAATGTATTTGTGCAGGAGCTCTAAATCGCTACAACAATGCTTGATGGTTGAGACTAATTGCAAATCCAAATGAAAAATTATTTTAAAAATAGACACATCCTGAAGATTAAGATATTAGCTTTTCAATTCAAAACTGGGTGTTGAGTTCCAAGCTTTAAACTTTTATGCAGCTAAGTTTCTATAAAATAAGATTACTTTCCTCATATTGGACAGTCATTTGGGTCTTTTGTTTGCCTGGCTTAAAAAAAGGAAAGTTTGTCACGTGCATGAAAATGTGAATTAGAGTGAAACTAACTGGGTATCAGGCTTAATCTTTTATTGTAGGTTAACGCCTTTTTAAGTGAAAACGTAGCTTTTCTGCTGCATTTTGGCCATTCATGCACATGACAAAAGTGGTTGTTTTCTCTAAAACCAAATCTTTTTGAATACAAGTTTCAGACTGCGAATGCGCACTATGAACAGCTGCAGTCAGTAGTTTATCTGCGCTTAAACGAGTTTGTGAACAACAGATAGCAGAGTGCTGTTTGCACTATTCACCCTTTTCAACATGTAGGAGCAAACCAACCTCATCCTCAGTACAAAGTAATATACTGATGAATATATTCAGTGTTTTGTCCTTTGTATGAACCAGCCTCTGTTGGAGAGTTGTTAGGTTTAAAATGAACCTGGGCGTTTGTACAGATCTTTGTCAGTTGGTTTCCTGCCCGTCCACAACCACATTCTTGAAATAACACCTTGTTTTGCATCATTTATTGATTTGTTATGACCTTTTGTTTTTCTTTTATAAATCTGTCAGATTAGCAGTGACAGCATTCGGGACATTTTTTTTAATGTTTACTTTAATTAAATAAACCCTTCAGTATGAAATGTGATGCCTTTTTTATTACAAGGCTTCTCTCGAGATGCATTTCAGTGATTGGAACAGCCTTCATGACATCATGTTGAAATGATTAACAGGTCACATGCAGGGTGGTGAAGGAGACGGGAGAAGAGCTGGCATAAAATAAAGAAATTGGACGAGCGCGTTGTTACTGGTTGAGTTTCTTTTACTATTTATGCAGAACCTAGCACCCACTCTCCTCCATTCTCATGTGTCCTTCCTCATAACGAGACCCTAGTTTTCAGCATCTGTGTTTTGGTTGTTTTCTGGTAGATTTTTGTTTGCTTTTGTTGGGTTTATTTCTCTTATTTCCTTGTTTTCATTGCCATCAGTAGTTTTTCCTCAGTTCTGCCACGCCCACCTACACCTGTTTATTATTATCATTAATCCAGCTGCATGCACTTTCCTTATCAGCCCCAGTCCATATAGTCTTTGTGTTCACTTCTCTGCAGTCTGGCATTGGGCTTCCAGGCCCTGACTGGTTATCTGTAGCTCCTTGAGTTTTGTTGATTTTGTACTTTTTGCTGCCACGTCAGCCATTTATTTTAGCTCCATCTCTATTTTCTGCTGCTTATTTGTAGTCGGGTCTAGAAGAGAAACCCAGACTTCCCTCTCCCCAGCAACCCTTTCAAGCTGGTCCTGGAGGACCCCAAGTTCTTCCCAGGCCAGAGAGGTTACATAATCCTTCTAGTGAGCCCTGGGTCTTCCCTGGGTCTTCCCTGGGGCCTCCTAAGAGTGGGATGTGCCCAGAATACCTCTAAAGGCAGGTGTCAAGGAGGCATCCTAATCAGATGAACCACCTCAATCGACTCCTTTTGATGCAGAGGAGCAGCGGCGCCGGCTCTACTCCAAATGACCCCTGAATGATGGAGCTCCTCTTTTGATCTCTAAGGCTGAGCCCGGCCACCCTACAAAGCTTATGCTTGTATTCGGGATCTCGTTCTTTTGGTCATGATCTACACCTCATGATCATAGGTGAGGGTTGGAACGTAGACAGACCAGTAAATCAAAAGTTTTGCTTTTCAACTCAGCTCTTTCTTCACCATGACTGACCGAAACAATGTCCTCATTACTGACAATGAGGCCCCAGTCCGTCGATCCATCTCCCGCTCCATCCTATCATCACTCGTGAACAAGACACCCAGATACTTAAACTCCTCCACTTGAGGCAGGGACCACCACTCCCCCCCCTCCTCCTCCCCGATTACCATCCCAGCCACTTGAAACTCGACTGTGAACCGCCCCAATGCACATTGAAGGTCTTGGCCTGAAGATGCCAACAGAATCACATCATCCGCATATTATAGAAATGAGACTCTGGTTCTCAAACCAGGCACCCTCTTTCCAAGACTGGGCCTTGAGATCCTGTCCATAAACATTATAAACAATATCGGATCCTATTCGTAGTTTTGTTCTCAATTAATCACTTAGTTTTTTAGCTTCTCGTATTGATCTGCATTTCTTGGTCAGATCTTTCTACAAACCGTGACAAGTTTTACTTTGCAGACTGTCTCAACAGGCACCAAGCTTCTAATACTCCTCATTCTTGCTGCACTGTACTTTGTCCACTTGCTTTGGTGGCAAATCAACTGCTTAAACAGAGTTTCCTTTCTCAAATTAACTCCACTAATTTGCTGTTCCAGGAAGTGTTTCCAGCACTGTCCTCAGAGCAGCTGTCGTCTGCACAAGTCCAACAACTTGGGTCTGTTGTCTTTGGCAGTTTTCCCTAAAATTCTGTTTAACGCTGAAGCGATCAGCTGGAAAATAAACTTTGAGCAAAATAGTGAAATAACTTGATCAGCACCTGGAAAGTGTGGGAACTAAGTTTTATCAAGTACCAAATTTGTTGGGGTAAACCTAATGGGGAATTACTTGACTCTTTTAGCATGACTTTTTGAACCCTTAAGAAGAGATTAATATAATTTACAGTATGAAACATATCTTTGGTGTCTTTTCTTTGAGGATTTTTTTATATAATCCCGCTAACAAACTGTAAGCTTTGGGCTTGTTAAAGCTGCTACAGGAAACCACAACCACTGTGGTTCAGTTTAAAATGGGTAAATTAAGTTTATTGGTCTAATAAAGTCGTAGACGTCTATAGCTTTTGATATAAAAAAACTAATCAAACTTTAATTCCACCCTACTGTGTATTAGACTCGGCACCGCTGTTACAGAAAGTGGGATGAATCATAACCAGATTCTCCTCAAATTCGACTCCAAGTTATAGACTTGACTGGAAAATATTTTAATGCAGTTTGTCGTTTCCCCCCACCTACTGATACTGTAGCGTGGAAGACAGGAAATCATGTGAATCATTCCCATGAGGCTTTCGCTGGTGATCTTTTACCGTGCTCCAGCAGATACTGATATCTCCAGGCGCTGACATATTCTGTCACCTTTTTGTGGAATATTAAAGTCAGTTTTCGTAACGCTACCGTCTTTGTGTCTTTTTCCTCAACTTTTCCCGATGCAAAAATGTTAAAGAGGGAATGAAACTGGGATAAAGTGCACGTTCAAAAAGCCTGTGCAACAAGTTAATAAAACTCCTCAACCTGCGACGCAGCTGTTTTTGTTTATCAATCTACAACATTTAGAGAAAAAAAATGAAGTAGGATGTTGGGGAAAAAAATGTAAATAAAACCAGAATCCAATTATTTGCTAATCTCATACAAAACAGCATTGTGTGGTTATGTTTGGATTCAAAATGATGACTTCAGACTCTACGAAGGAGGGGGCGAAATTTCTCTTGAGCTGTTTTGACGTGGAGCGTGACTTTGGCAGAATACCTCGCTTGTTTGTTACAGGGTGGCAAAAAACCTCACAGATAATCCCCCCCAAAAATGAACCTTCTGAACGTGAAGGATGCTGTCTATTCCTGTTTCGCAATTATCAGATCTACACTTCAATGCCTGGCAGCTAATTAGTGAGCCCTTTTATTTACATCCCTGCCTTTTAGCTTTTCCAACTTTCACAGGCTTACAGAAATGTGAGACATAATACGTAATGGCTACACAGATGGAATAAATGTAAACTCTGGGCAGCTGTCTGGATGGAAGGAAACAATTAGATTTTGTTCTACATTTGCAAAAAACTAAGATTTAGAGGTTCAGTTACAGTAACACTTCCTTTTCCATCCATGCTTTTAATACACAGTTAACAATGTGGCATTTAAAACAATGACGGAGACACAGATTCTGCTCAAAAGAACTTTGAGATGTTCAGTGTTTAGTGTAAATCCTTCCTTTTCACATTTAAATCTTTCAGGCGGGGGACTTTATAAAGTGGAACTGCAATGCTCTGGTCTGAACTCCTTATCGTAACTCCACAAGCCCCTCTTTCACCTCTTTTCTGAGACAAGTCTCAGATCAACTTGTTTTGAGGCTGTCTTTAAATGTAGTTTCATAGTAGGGCTACGATTATCTAGCGGCACAGAAACTTAACAAGTTGATTAAAAGATGTCAACACGGTAAGACTTGTCCATCCAGCCTTACATGTTGGAGCCAGAGTCTGACCAAGAGCCAGCGAAGAATGAAGATGAAGAACTGCCGATTTGCGAAACTGGTATGCCGGAAGTACATGACCTTGTTTAGCAGTTCAGCAGCAAATGTGACATTATTGTTCAAAATACAGAATAGGTAAAACTGAACAGACAGAAAAAAATGACTCGGAATTTTAAAATATCTACGTACTACCAGGAGAGACTAAATGTAACTTTTCTGCACTCCTAGAAACTCCAAGTACATAACAAAGTATGCTTAAGGGCCAAAACAGGTCGATTTTACATGACGTGTCCCCTTTAAATAACTGATGGACATTAGAGAAAATCGAGGCATCAACTGCAGATTGATTCTCAAATAATTTTACTCAAAACATACCCAGAACTCACTGATGTTAAAGAATAATTACAACAAACCAAGTAAAAAAATACTAAGGATTATCTATTTCATTTATTTTTTTCTTTAATGTCAAGAATATCTTGTTTGTTTCAACAGTTTATTGGTTTCCATGTTCTCAGCCATTCATTTCCCTCAGCTCCTATCTTGCTGTGTCAAACGCACCTGTTAGCCATTTGTAATCAGCTCTGCTTCAACTCAATAATCAACCTTCCCAGCATATATAACATATTCTTTGTTCTTAACCAGCCTTTGTCAGATCCTTTATAAGCCCTGGCTTGTGTCTTGTCTTGTTTCAGACATGGTTTTTGATGTTGTTACATTAGCCAATTGTTTTCTTTGTTTATTTGATAGCTCCCTTTTAAAATTATACCGGGCAACACGGTGGCTCAGCTCGTAGAGCTGTTGTCTCTCAGCAAAGAAGGTTGCTGGATCGAATCCCTGTCGTGATAGGGTTTGCATGTTCTCTGCGTTCATGCATGGGTTTTCTCCGGTTTCCTCCCACAGACCAAAAACATGATTGTTAGACTTATTGGTAACTTTAAATTGTCTCTAGGTGTGAGAGACAAATGAGACTCACTTTCTCACTATGTGACCCAGTGATGGACTTGTACCCCGCCCCTCGCACAGTGACTGCTGGATATGGGCAGTGAGCCCTGTGACCCTGAAAGGAAAGAGCAGTTTTAGAAAATGGATGGACGGAATTTTACCTGCTGCCTCCATTCTTGGGTCCTCAACCAACCACCTACCATTACACAACAACTAAAATTAGCTAATATCTAAAGTGAGTCTAGACCAGTGGTGTCCAACCCGGGTCCTTGAGGGTTGCTTTCCTGCATGTTTTACTTGTTTCTCTGCGAAATGGTTGTTAATCACCCACTTATTCAAGCAGAGAAACCTCTATAACATGCAGTATAGTGGCCCTCGAGGACCAGCATCAGATACCCCTGGTCTACACTATAATTTATGCTCACTCCCTAAATGGTTAGGGGGAAATAAATTGGTAGCATTGTTAAAATTACAGATAAAACGATCTCCAAGCAAAATCTGAAAAATGAGATTTCAAAGCAGCAGTGACAGAACATTACTGGTTCTCCAGTGCGCTGAGCATCTGTGAAATGGCGAGCACTTCAGGAGGCCGTCCTCTGACATTTAGTTTTTGGTGTGACAAATGTGTAACATCTCCAGAGCTAACGAGGAGCAGCTTGTGTAAAGGTGTGTGTGTGCATTACAAAGACATTGAGTGTGAACGGCATCATCTGGGCCACCTGCCTCTTACCTGACAACCACAACATAATTTTTGGAATAAACTTGTAGCTAAATCACGATTTTATAAGAGCAGTCTCCTGTAAAACAAAGTCCTGTGTAGTTGCGTAATCATATCCGACAACACACTTGACTCAATTTGCTTTCTGCAAAGCTCATGACAGGATTGTTAAAGATACGCTTCATCCCAGTGCTGCTCTCACCCACTCTTCCTTTCTTCTTCTCCACCTATAGGACGAGCCAATTGAGTCTTCACGTTCCGATGAGAATCCTGCGTCGCTCCGATGGGCCCATCCTGACACTTTAATTGGAGAGGCATAAATCTGGCTCCATTGTGAAGGAGAGGGGTAATTATTTCCTCCTGTCTGAGGCTCCAGTGATCCCTTCTTTCCTTCTTTTTATTTTTTTCTCTATTTCATTAGACTTGACTTTTGCATGTTTTTCTATTTAGGTGTACATTTCTTCCTAAAAGTTAATGTGCATCAGCGTGAAATCCCTTTAAATCCTGGCTCATATCGGCAGTCAGGGAACACGAAATGCCAGCGAGGCTTTAGTGGAACTTTGTCTTGTTGCTGGTGGCCCACAGTAAAACAAACTGCAGCGTTCATTTATGAAGCCAAGTGCTTTTAGACTCCCGGCTTCTCTGGTTTGTAATTGAGCTGACGCTGCAAAAATCTGTATTCAAATCAGAATTAATGCAGACACAGGTTTGGCTTGGTTTAGTCTCTGGTTTTTCATGCTGAGCAAAGGTTTCCTCGGTGAACTCATTCAAAGCAATCGTGTTGACTGTAAAGCTTTTGTTTTTTTCTCTTTCTTCCCCACAGTTTTAAATGCTCGAACCTGATATTTCCTCTACAAGCTGCCGTCGGTCTCAGCATGTCTCTTTCACCAAACGCAGATCCTGAGGTGACCGCACCAAATGAAGAATGTCCTGTCAGGGATTTTTTTAAAAATCCTGATCATTAAATCCAAACCCGTGAGGCAAGACCGTGAATAAAGTAAAACAAAATGCATTTGCAAAGACAATTTTAAACAAAAAGGCCTAGGTTAGTCTTGAAATGTCTACTCATCCTCTAGCTTTTACCTAAGGTTGGGATTTTTCAACATGAGAAATGATTTTCCTGACTAACACTACTGGGTTGATTAACAGTTTAAAATGGAGACAAACTGTGGGACAGTTCTGCAAGAGTGGTTGATCTAAAAACACATGCAGCTTTTTGCAGCACTGAACAAGAACAATGCAAGTTAAGACAGACAAGTTTAAACTGAAACCTGACTCAACTGGCATCTAGGTTTATACCCACAAAACAGAGGGGTTTATAGTTGCTTTAAATATGCTTAGCACAAAAAGTAAGGAAATGTGTGTTTGGTATTTTTTGTAACAATGCTTCTTAGCAATAAATTGTATATAGTTAGAAAGTCTGTTAATTTCCCTTTTAAATGGTGCCACATTTTAAATGTATGTGGGTTTGCTGTTGCTTTGACTCTTGTTTTGAGTTCCTGGTGCCCCCAAGTGCTGCCAATCAGATTCTAAGATTTATTGGCAAGAAGCAGTGCTACAACAAAGAAATAATCAACCAAACACAAGTTTCCTTACTGTTTGTGCTAAGTATATTAAATATATATATTAAATAAATAAAAATAAAACTTCATACTGGCAAAGTTTTTTAGTTCATTTGCTTGGAGTTATTTCAACTTGATAATCTGCTCTAATCTAAGCTAAGTTGACTAAAACCCATTTCTGTGAAAGTGGTTAGGTGAGTTGTCCAGGAACCAGTGGGTTGCCGGTTCAATTCCCTGTTCCAGCTGTCATTGTCCTTGGGCAAAAGACTTCACTGGCCTAGCCTGCTGGTGGTGGTCCTCTCAGTCTGTCCCAGGGCAGCTGTGGCTACAATGTAGCTTACCACCATCAGTGTGTGAATGATTGAAGTGTGAAGAGCTTTTGATAAAATGCTACGCAAGTTCAGACCATTTACCGTTAAGTTTTGATAGTGTTGAAGATCCCGTAACAGACTTAGGAGACTGTAGGCAGTAGTAGTCCTAGAGGGGGGCACAGAGTGGCAGATGTCACTGAAAAAAAACAATACCTGCCACCCCAGTTGCCACCTTATTTTTAGGCTAGTTATTAAATATTTGTACATTTTCTACAGTCTTCACATAACTCTATCTTAGCTCACTAATTAAGAATTTGCAAACACACCTGGTAAATTTGAAATGATTTTACCTGTGAACCAGACCTGGTATTTTCACAAGCAGAGACTGATTCAAGACACCACCCCTAACCCTAACCAAATTTGGAGCCTCTGCTTTCAAGCCTCATAATAAACCTTTACAATTTCTAGATCACCTCTGATAATAGGTTAAAAAAAGCGACATTGGAATTCAAACATTAGACCAACAGCCATCAATATGGTTTACTGAAGATTTTATTACTACAACCCTAAGAGTTTCTAATCTGTCAAACAAAACAAGATAAAACCAGAAATAAGACAAACACAGAACAAAACTATAATAAGAGACAGTGGGGGGGTTGATAGTGTTGAAAACCCATATTTAAATGATAGGAAGAAAAGTAAAACAATTCAAGACAAACACCTAACCATCATAACGTTTACTGCTGCAGGAAATTAGTTCAAATATCTGTTTTTGTTCCCGACTTGAAGCACAAACTGAACATTTTCAGCCTGGACATTTGATTCTCCTCAGATTAAAAGCAGTGCAAATGATGAATGTGTCTGACCTTTAGCGCTTCACCCTCTCACTGTGTGAGGCGAGCGGGTGGGGTGGGGGGGGTCCCTCCACCTCTGTGATGTTTTGTTAAAGTGATCTGTTTGTTGTCTAGTTATGGTGGAAGAGGAGGAGGAGGAGTGGGGGGGCTGGAGTGGAGAGAGTGAAACAGGACACTGCCTCCCTCCCTCTCTTTCTCTCTGTCTCCTCACTCTCCTCCCTCTCTCCTCTCCTCTCCTCTGTCCCAGGCTCTCTCAGTCTAACCTGCTCCCCCGAGCGCTTCGATGGAATTCTTTGGCGTCACTGGAGGAGGCTGGAGACGAGGTGCGTCCACGGGATAGAGTCCAGGGGTCCGGTTTTTGGTGGCCTTCTTCAGCTTCAGCTGGACGGGTGAGTCGGGGTTAAGGGGGTCTGACGGGACCCTAATTCTGAGGGCTGGACTGAACTTTGGCTTTAGTGGCGTAGATCTGAAAGTGGATGCAGACAAGTTGGTGGTGACAGGTGCAAACTTTGACACTTTATTAAGCTTTAATCTTTTAAATTTATCTCCTGATTTTCCATAATAACTCTTAACTGAGTCACATGTTGCCATTTAAGTGGAATTTAGGACTTTTTACAGAATCTGAAAACAATTCCAATTATTTTATAATAGTAAAAAGCTTTGGATCAGTGGGAGCGAGTGTTTAAAACTGATGATTTGGAGCAGATCCTAACGCCGCTGCTTTTTAACGATTGTGTTCTTAAAGCCACTGACAGCTGACTGACAGGGTGTGGTGTGAACACGCGCCGTCCTGTCAGAGCTGGGACACACGGCAACTTGTTTACCACAGAAAATCCAACTCCTCTTCTGCCTTTTTGAGCAAAAAAAAAAAAGAGAGAGAGAATTTACAGCCCATGTGGGGACGCCCAGGTCCATAGATTTTATGTTGCTGAATTGTGAAGCGTGTTCAATATGTTTAAAGCATTACCAGGAGCAAGCAAACCCTTCAAACACGGATATGAAGCAGCAAGAAAAGGGGGGTGCACAGGGTCTGCAGTTTTCCACTCCTCGTCAATATTAGTTTTTAGGCAGCGCCTTTGAAACGATAAGATGGGAAGTTAATTAGGCTGGGAGCCAAGGATGGAACATAATAAACACAATTATCATGAGTGAAAATGTGACTCTCTGCTGCACTGACCTCCTTTTGTGCAACAGACGTTTAATTGATGCTGCAGAGATTCCTGGCAAACTAAACCCTGGAATTTGTCGGGGCTCAGCTAAAATTAATTGGAGTATTTATTATTTTTGCTCAAAGTTTTGCACCATTTATTGGCAGAAGCTTTAATGTAGGGGGGACTTGGTGGCAGGTAGCTTATTCATGTCTTTGTGTGTGTGTGTGTGTGTGTGTGTGTGTGTGTGTGTGTGTGTGTGTGTGTGTGTGTGTGTGTGTGTGTGTGTGT
>JARVJO010000180.1:10670315-10686629 GCA_031762555.1 Cynodonichthys magdalenae | reverse complement strand
TGTGTGTGTGTGTGTGTGTGTGTGTGTGTGTGTGTGTGTGTGTGTGTGTGTGTGTGTGTGTGTGTGTGTGTGTGTAGTGAAGTAAAGTGTCTAAACCTGACCTCATGAGATGTCACAGAACGCTTTGCGGATGAACTCAGCTGGTGATGAGTTCGGCAGCTGCAGCAGCTTCAGGCGTTTCCCGTCATTTTGAACAAGCGGGGAGTGGTTCAAGAACTCACTTCATATCAAATTTTATAAAATATATGTTTTTTTAAGGGGTCTGCTGCACTTTGCAATTACAGAAGTGAAGTTAAAATATGCATTTAAGTCCAGAATATTTGATTTCAACTTTT
Source organism: Cynodonichthys magdalenae (assembly GCA_031762555.1). Lineage (NCBI taxonomy): Eukaryota > Metazoa > Chordata > Actinopteri > Cyprinodontiformes > Rivulidae > Cynodonichthys > Cynodonichthys magdalenae. The sequence goes on along the minus strand of JARVJO010000180.1, from coordinate 10,686,294 downwards.
TTCATATTTTAAGAAAAGGCTTTGAAGCACGTGTGTCAAACTCAAGGCCCACAGGCCAAATGTAACCCGCCACGTCACTTTGTGTCGCCCGCAAGAGTTTCAAAGATATTGACTTAAAATAAGCGTATGCTGCTTTAAAGCCATTATCAACCATAAACTACATCTCCCATAATGCATGCACATTATTTTACCTGCAAAATTACAACCTACCACTAGGTGGAGGTGCGCAGAGGTCAAAAATAGCTGGCAGCTGCCAAAAATGCATTGAAATGGAGATTTTACATGGAAAATTTAGCATGTTTTCTGCAGCCCAGTTTAACTGGGAAGTGGGACTTTTCCACTTACAAGTTGTAAATTTAAACTGGAACGCCCCTCCAGTGGTAATTCCCTTACTGAAAGTGGGAGAGTTCAGAATTCAAGACGGCAGGTAATCGCTTCAACTCAACAGTGGGTAAAACCATCCCAAAAACCTTTTTACTTTCAATATTATTACTGTAATTTATCGTTTAGTCAGTCATACATGTATACCTTTTAGTATTTATAAAAAGATGTGTTAAAACACTGTTTTTATGCACAAAATACCACGTAGAGTTCAGTTAGCGTTTGTTAGTGGTGCTCAGCAGTGGCAATAAGATGAGAAACATGACGTTTTGAGTTTGACACCCCTGCTTTAAAGTGATCATTCACATTTTTTGAGATAGGATTACATATAATATCTTACCTGTTTTGGCTTTTTGAATGACCTGTGTTTGGGAAATATAGAGGTTAATTTAAACCAGAACGACGAGCTAAAAGCTAGTCTGATTGAAGCCAAAGTGAATTCCTGCCACCTTAAACAACTGGAACAAAGAATTGTGTAAAAATGTTTTATGAACTTTTACACTACCATATTTTTTCATTAGTTTAATCAACTTTTATGGTTATTTGTTAAATCGAATAGAGGCAGCAGCAGCCCTTCCGGTGCAGTTTAAGAACTTTCTGCAGGTAAATTGTGTTTCTACTGGGAAAATTTTAGCATTCACGTGAAATTGTGTGAAATTTTTGAGAATAAAGTTGGCAGAAGTAGACAGCGCTCCACTTTTGTGTTTGCTTTGTACTGATTAGCCATTAGCTTGTCAATCCAAGCAGACTTAACCTCAGTTTAGAGAAAGAGAGTTTAGGAACAGGTAAGATTTGACTGATTTATCTCTAAACGTCAAATTTTTTTTCTTTTTTACCTGGTAAATGCAAAACAAGACAAAGTTTCAAACCTCAAATGTGCAACATTTTGGTGAAAACTCCAAAAAACAAATGAATTTTGTACATTTATGTGGCCTGCAAGCGCCTTCAAGATATTAACATCCTAAAGATGTGTCAACCTTTAATCTGTAACAAAGCATAAGAATAAAGACTAAAGTAAGAACTCAGATTTGGACCATGCATAGAGGCACTATGTATATTGTGTGTGTGGGTGTGTGTGTTATGGTGCATATTGCAGCAGCACTCAGGAGCTGTGGTGCACAGACTGAAGCGGTCTGAATAAACCCGAAGCTGTTTTATTGGTTTAAAGTGCAGCCAAGAAGATCTCATTCCTCCGCTGTTGTCCTCCTGCACCTGAGCCGTCAGGTTCCACTTCAGCTGTCAATCACTCACGCTCCACTCCACAGAACACATATTCCTGTTTTTGTATACCACACTCCTATCTGAAAATTTTATAGCTTTTATATCTCTGGTCATGCATTTTTTACTGCACATAAATAAGCCATGAGGTCAGAGAGTCCGCCTCAGGTTTTTTTTTTGTTTTTTTTTGTTTGTGCACTTGTGACGTTGACGTGTGCTTTTTTTGTTGGTTTTTGTTTTGCAGCACAGGTCAGGTATGGGCCCGTTTTAGTGGGGTGCTGAAGAGTTCTGCACAGCAGGAGTTCTCACAGCGCAGCACCTGGACTTATCAATAATTGAGCTGCTCTTGTCATGTTAGCAGAAAGAGAAACAAGAGGCTGCGGCAGCGCGACTCCCAACAGTTTGTTGCTGCAGATTTACCTCATTCATATTTAAAAGTACATCTAGGAGACAGGCTAGGTTTTTGTCGTCCGAGTATAAAGCTGCGTTCCTGGATCTGCTTAACGTTGTTTTTTTTGTTTGTTTTTTTAGCAGCGACCGCTCAAATGAAACCAAAGTTTTAAATGTAAAATGTGTTCGATTTGATCTTCTCAGTGAAACCCCCTCCGGCAGGCAGAGCTGGTCCTTGTTCCTGAGCGCTGAAGCCATGGGCAGGGCGGGGGGGTCGGCCAGGCCTCTGGTGTTGGCGATGGGCTTTTCCCACCTGGCTCTCGTGTTCCTCTGCAGCGGGGTCTCCAGCTTACCTCAACCCGTGCCTAGAGTCTTCCTTTCCTTTGACGGTAAGAAAGCTCCCCACTTCATCCTCACTCTCTTAAACGTCAGGGCTTGTGATTCCATTTAAAGACCATCCCTGTCCTTCCTTTGTCCTGCTGCGTCAGACCCCCTACAGGAAGTGGCACTGCCTGTAGGAACCACCCTGAATCTGGTCCTAGTTAAGCTTTAATCACACCCCTCTGCTCCGCGGCAGACCTCTGTTGTTGCAGCCTCTGCTTTTGAATCTCCAGCTCCATTTAAATTATAAACAAAGATTATTTCATAAATCTTTGATGCTCTGTTGAAATAGGAGCACGGTGGAGCTTTATGACAGAGTTAAACTGCGATTTTTTTTTTTTTTTTTTCCAGTCGTGTGCGAATGGCCGGGGTAGACGTTTGATCACCTTTCACCTCTCGCTGCAGATTAAGCAGCTCAGAGCAGCTGAGGCTGTCCGTCAGTCAGGTGTCTGCTTTCAGGAAGACGGTGCAGTCTGTAGCTAAATAAGTCTGTTCTTTTTGTTAGCTGATTAGATCATGACAACTTTTTTTTCCATGTTTGGACTCACTATTCTCTTTTGTCTTTCTTTTTTTGTCTTTTCTTTTTTGCTTTCAGGCTGTCATGTTTCTCTGGTTATTATTTAGAATTGTGAGCCAGCTTTCTGTCGAGCTTTCAGCCTCTTTTGGCTGTTACATACAAGCCATTTTGACGGGGGAAAATAAATCCCAAAACTAAAAACAAAGCAGAAGTGTGTGCCAGAGTGGATTAAATTAGATTAATTTTTCCCTCTGTGAGATGGAGTAAAAAACATGCAAGTGCAAGGAAACAAAGCAGAAATGAAGCTAACAAACAAAGCTGAAGTAAAATTTGCTGATAACAATGTGAGCATTTTAAGAGAATTAAAAAATATTTTTGTAAAATTTCATTGCGGGATGAAAACAAAACGGTTATATGGAAAATCGCCAATGTAGATCTAAACACAATATTTAACTTATCAAAACCTTTTATATATATAATATTTTATATTTATACTTAAAGTGCCTGTGACATTCATATCCTTCAAATACAAAAAGTCAAAGAAAACATCTTTATACCTTAGAAAATTGGCATAATACACATGATTTTACCCATTTTTTCACATAACTGGCCTATTTTTTTTGGCTCAGCCAAGTGAATCAGGAAGTGACATCAAAGGGGAACTTGTTAATAAAAAAACTCTCTGGTCTTTTGTTTATTAAAACATTACCATTTAAACTTTAACTCTTTTCCTCTTTGAAAGACTCTTATCTACAGTCTGTGTTGTCAGCTGTCGTAACAATACTTTTATATGCAGACATTCCCCTTTGACATCACTTCCTGTTACATCACATGCAAATATCTCAACACCTGTTCATCATGTGGCGTGAAATTTGTTTTGCAATATGTTGTCCACGTTATCTTTCCAACAATGCATTAATGTTTATTACAAAATTTGATGTCACAGGCACTTTAAGCTAACTTATACTTAAATGTGTATAATTGTATTTTCAGGTTTTACTCAAACACACTAATAAGTCATTATGCTGTCTTTGTGTTGCCATGTATGCAATAATTATTGTATTTATATAATAGTGTTAGACTCTATATGTTATTCAATATATAATGTTTAAAAAGACCAAATAGGCAACAATTTTGGCATTCCCATGGACCCCAACCTCTCCCCCCAAAAAACTTTTATTCACTCACATGACTCATATAAAAGTCTGATCCACCTTTCTAATTGATTTTTTAATTGATTCTTACAATAGTTTGGGTAAAAATACAAAACAGTGAATCCCAGGCACCATGTTACAGATTACGTCACGTTATGAGCACAAAACAGCTAGCAGCTACACACCACGCGGTTCAGTAAACTGTTACAAAATGGAAATTCTGCGCTAGGTACTGTATTTTTTTTCTATGATGGAATCGAATTTCCGTTACTGTTTATATTACAAAATTAGTCATTTTATTGTTCTTAATAATTTAGCTTTAAAACTGTTTCTGTTTTAAATAATTGCATGACGGCATATTTTATCTAGGCTAAAGTCCCAGCTCTAATAGTTGGCGCTAGGTAGGTGAAGATATTAGCCTGTTAGCGCCACCTTGCGAGTCTAAGTTGTAATTATCTAAAACCCAAATTTTAATTTGTTCTATTTAGCTCAACTTTCCTATTTCAATTTATTCAAGTTTCCAAGTATAAAGCCTGTTCAAACTACGCTAACCCTAAAACTATCCAGGGTTAGCTTGGACCAAATTTAACCCAGACCTTGCTACAAATTAGCTTGTTTTAAACGCAGCTGTTTTTAGTGTGTAAATGTCTATTTCAGTTTTATGTAATTGAAACGATTAGAGGAGTTTACGAGAAAGAAGCAGCAGGGAGCACATACGATTTTTTTTCTCTTCTTTTTCTTATTTTTTTTTTTTACTTTAAACATCAGGTGTGAGTTTACATTCCAGCTTTGATTTAGCACGTCGGGGAGCAACGAGAGGGATGCAGCTTCAGGTTTTGAGTCAGAAATCACAGCAAACCTTCGAAAACATTTTTTTGGCATGGCTGAGCAACAGATGTGGTGAGACTCTTAGGGAACGTAGTGGAGGTTCGGTTCTTATATAAACACTGGAAGTGTTGGCCGAGGGAGGAATTCAGTGAGTTTGAGCTCAGGCTGAAGCAGCCGGGGAGAAGACTGGGATGGGGCTGGAAGACTGCGCAGGTGCTTTGGCACCTGCTGAGGGTCAACAAAGGTCAGTGGTTTCCCTCAGGCCCACATACGATCTGTTGAGATATTTGAGCTGGATCAAACTAATCCAAGAAAATAAACCTGTGCTGCTGTAGAACTTAGCAGATTTAAAATATTCTCTTGTCAGTGCTAAAAACCCGATTCAGGAGAAAAAAACAGCAGGTCATGAGACTCCTGACGTGGCCTCACACCCTACAGAAAAAGTCAGACATTCTTCATTTTTTTTAACCCTACTTGCTTGTAAGTCAAATAAAGCCAATCCGCAATTAAAAAGCAGCAAACCCAAACAATAAACTCTCAACTGGTGCCTTTTTCTGCTGTGAGTCAGATAATAAACACGGGCCTGTTCTGACTGTAAATCTTTTTTCAGGAATATCTAAAGTGATAAAAGATAATTACTCCCCTTCTGTTGCTTTAAATGTCCTTTCTCAGCATTTATCCTGGAATGTTTTGTGGCAGTTTGTTGGGGGTTTATCCTCTACAGCAGTTTTGTAAATAAATGAAAACTTTTTCAGATCAACGTTCTGATCACAAAGAAATTAAAGTGATCAAAGTGAATCAAAAGTCTTCAGAGAAGCTTGATTTATTTGGACATTTAAAGAGGATTTACAACCTTCTTTATGATGGGATACTTCTGCATTATGGTGCAGCTTATCTCGGATCAGCTCTGTGACAAAATATAAATGAAAATTAATTATTTTAGGATGATATGAACATATATCAGGCTTGTTAAAAGTGTTATTTATATGGCATGTCAATTGAAGACGTCAAAATACATGTTGAAAATGTGTAAACATAGTAAATCCTCTTTTAGTTATACAGTTTTATGTATCGGAAAATTGTGAAAAAAAGTTTTTTAAACTAACTAACCTGTTTATGGTCGCCTCAATGACTGCAAAGGACCCAAATCATAAACCCTCCACCACCGTGCTTAATAGTTGGTATGGGATTTTGGAAAAGGGTGGACTTTAGTTTTCAAATTATTTTATGTTGTTTCAACTCAGGTGGATTGGTTAAACTATTTTAAATTACTTATTGACTGAGCCGTTATCTTTTGTTGAGTTTAATAAGTTTTATTTTCTCATTTAAGTGTGTTTTTGTTCATTAAAGACGACGGACTGAAGTAAAACTAACAACAAACTTGGTCTCACAAACACGATTCATTCAACAAAATCTGACATCTTTTGTGCAAATAACATCTACATCATGGAAAATGGGTTTAATTAAACTAAATTATTTGTCATTTTGATCCTGTATCAAGGGTTAATAAAAAAACATTTTTTGTACACTTACAAATTAAAAACTTGCTTGATTGCCTCAACTTTTCCCCCCAAAATAAAAAATGCATGCAAATGTAGGATTATGAGTTTTGGCCCTGCATATAGTCATTAACATTGTTTATACATTGTAATTGTAAATTTGTACATATAATTGGAGATCAGACATAATGTAAGGATTATTTCACAATGCTTCCAATTGTTGTCAGTTAAAAAAATGAGTAGTTGTTTGCTCATTGGTTCCGCTACTGTATCAGAAGTGGGCTCAACTGGAGCCAAGATGTTAGTCTGTGACTAGCTGAGTTTATAAAGCTGCCTCATCCATCCATCTCGCTGACAGATGGTGCAGCGCTCTGTGTTTATGATCAGGATCATTTAACCTCATCAAGTCTCACCCTGTTCTGGCAGACCTCCATATTCAATACAAAAGTAACTTAGAAACATATACAGTGGGAGTTCAACTCATAAAACATGTCTTTCTTTTCCTTTCAAGCAGATCTGTACTTTTTTTGTGGATATTGTTGACTTTTACTCACAGTGCCTTTTTAGAGTGATTGATTAAAATGATTCTTGTAGTTTTTAATGAGCGCTTATTCACTCTGGTGTGAGCCACATGGATTAAGATCCAGGCGTCGGAGAGCGGATACACCCGTTTCCTTTCATGACTCATTACTACCTCCAGTCATCCCTCATAATTCATACACTGTAGGCTTATTGCCGTCTATTCTCGGCCTTTACTTGGTGTAGAAGTGTCTTTGAGTTGGACCAAGTGGTACATTCCTCAACTTGATTACATGTAAATGTCAAGCTTTCCACAAAACCATTATTCAAACCATGCAGTGTGTTTAAGTTTTTGGAAGGTTTTCTTTGAATTATTATGAGTTTCTGTATTTTTAAATAATAGAGTCTTGTGGGTTCTTTTTTTTTTATTATTCCTGTGCCACCATAGTTATTAAATGTTCTTATGCACCACCTGGTTTCCATTAGCAATCAGCACACTTGTCACTCACTAATCACCCCTCCTGCTCATGTTTTAATTTAGTTTATTTTGCTGTAATTTCTGATAATAAGCCAGGAGCAGCCTAATTTGTTTTTTAGTCAAGTTAACTCTGTAATGCCTCTTAGAGCTGTACAGTAGCATCCCCATTCTTACAGTAATGCACTTAATAAAGCATGTGCAGTAAAAACCAGCAACACACTGCGATTCGAAAGAATCTCTGGCAGGGCAAAACACAGGCCTATCCAAGCTGTCATCTCTGACGCACACTGACGTGCTACAAATAGCTGAAAGTTAGTGGTGCTTGAGCACACATACCGGTCATGTCCTGGGATGTAATTGTCTGAGTTGCAGAATGAATGTTTTTCTGCAGGTTGGTTGAACTTCAGGTTCAGACGATGACACGTTTGACACTTCCTCTGTCAAGTCCTGTGTTCAGCCTGTGTCTCACCTTTTGCCACCTTTGTTGAATGTTTAATTTGACTTTTTCCTGCTGCACGCTGAAAGATAATCATTGGCAAAACAAAAAATCAGCTCAGGGACAAACAAAGATGTCACTGTGTTAGAACTTAGCATTAAAACACAAACCCACCATCTATTCTTGTAACAACCCACAGAGCAACATTTGTCTTACCCGGTTTTGGCCCACACAAGGCACTAGCACTTGGCCCAGATCCCACAAAGAATGATGGTATAAGGTTTGTCATAGGTGGTTCATGCATGGGCCAGCACCACATAAACCAAACCACAACTGGGTCAGTTGTGGCATTGACAGATTTGTGCCGCATATATCAAACCACAACCGGGCCAGCTGTGAAATGCCAAACCTAAAACACAGTGCCATCATTGCCAGATCTGGCCCACAACTGTTTGCTATGACAGATTTGGGCCATATAAACCACATCTTGGCCAATTGTGACATTGACAGATTTAAGCTACATAGACCAAACCACAACTGGGTCAGTTATAGTTTTGGCAAAGTTGGGCCATATAAACCACACCACAACTCGGCCAGTTGCAAGGCGTAATCTTAAATACAGTTCCATCATTGCCAGATCTGGTCAACAACTCTCTGCTATGAAAGATTTGGGCCATATAAACCAAACCACAACTGGGCCAGCTGCAAGACGCCATCTTAAATACGGTGCCATCATTGCCAGATCTGGCCCACAACTCTCTGCCATGAAAGATTTGGGCCATATAAACCAAACCACAATGGACAAGTTGTGGTATACCATCTTAAAACCAGTGCCATCATCACCAGACCTGGCCCACATCCAGTTTACAAACCACTTGCCATGCCAGCAGTGCCAGTTTGACACCAGATCTGGCCCACACCTGTCTACTACATGGGAACTTTTTTTAAATTCCAGAATCTGAGAACTTTTAAAACATGACTAATTATTTCAGCACCTGAGGATAAACCTTTACATAAACAGTCTTTTTCATTTGCCACCAAAAAAGGGGGCTTATGTACCTTTATTGCACAATAACATTGAAGAATCCAGCAACTAAAGCAAAGAAAATCCACTTGGATGACCCCCCCCCACCCCCACCCCATTTCCTTTAAAACAAACTGTACTGACTGAACATATCAGTACTGAAAATCCTCTGACTCATATAGCCTGAAGACCATCCATTGCTGTGACTGCCTCTCTGAAAGTCTCCCTGACAGTAAAGATCATTGAGATTTACAATCTGCTGGCTGAGTGAAGAAACCAGAGGCCCATGATGTGTAGGTGAGAGGTTGCAGGCTAAAAGGCATGGTGCTTGACTGTATGAGTGGGTTTTATTGCTTGGTGGCATGTGAAAGGGAAAGCCAGGTGCTAATTGGGGCGCTGGGGACGCAAACAAGCCGACTGCTTGGGGAGCATCTTAGGCTGTTAGTCATCTCATGTTTCAAAGCTTGCTGGATATTTTATCCATCAACTTCACAGGTCAAAGAAATCTGTAACTGACCTCAGTAATGGATAACATTACTCTGCACAAAAAACATATAGATAAGTGAGACAATGGATGTCAGAACTAAAGCATTCCGTTTTCCATATGATTCTAATTACAAATGTCAGACTGAGTAATTTACAACCAAAAATAATCGCAAAATTAATTAGAGACAGCTGATAAAAAGATTTCCCGCTGTCTGCTCTGGCTTCTGAAACACAGCTGTATATTTACATACGCGGTTCAGACTTTAAGTGTTGAGACGCTTGCCTGGGAATGCAGAGTGTGTCAGTTGGACAGACAATCGGACGACTCTGTCAGACAGAGTGGGACATCTTGGGTGGTTGTCCTCCACTGGATCCACACCTTGACGCTCCCACTGCCAGTCATGACACCAATTAATAAGCCTGACACCAAAGAAATTGATATGACCAAATGTTCTGCAGTTACAGTACCTTTATCTTTAGTTTCGCTGAACCAGTAATTCTTTTGGTTTCCACTCTTTAATTTTATTTATCTTTTGGCAAGTGGAACCATCCAGAAGTAAACTCAAAGTGGTGGAGAGTGTTACAGTTCATAATGTTGAGTAACCTTCTAACACATGTGTCAAACTCGAGCTCTGCAGGCAAAATCTGGCCAACCATGGCATTTTATCTGGCCCGCAAAAGCTTTGATTATGTTTTTAATATTCTCAAATAAGCCTATGCTGCTTTAAAGCCAGCACTGACCATAAACTACATCTCCCATAACTGATTTAGATTATTTTACCAATGACAACATCCCACCACTAGGTGGAGCTGCACAGGTTTCAAAAGTAGCCAGCAGGTGGCAAAATTTTCCATGTTATATTTCCACTTCACTGCACAGGTAATTTTGCTGCGGCCCAGTTGTACTGTAAAGTGGGAATTTCCCACTTACAAGTTGTAAATTTAAACTAGAACAGATTAAATTTCTCCTAAGGAAACTGGGAGAGCTCAGAAAATCAACACGGCAGCTACTCACCACAACTCAACCATGAGTAAAAGCATCTAAAAAAAATTGTTTACTTCTAATAGTATTTCTGTATTATTTAGTCAGTCATACAGTGTTTTATAAGAGGATATGTTTAAACATTGTTTCTGTACACGAAATACCATGTAGAGCTCCATTATTGTTTGTTAGCCATGCTAAACTCATCTGTAGCAATGACACAAGGAACATGACGTTTTGTGTTTAGTCAAAGTCAAGCATGAAACATTAATTACAACTGACCCTTTGAGGGCCACCATAATGCTCATGTGGCCCTCAGCGTCTCTTTAAATTAAACTGAAAACTAGCCTAATTAACAAGTTAATGAATGCACTGGCTTTTTAGGTAAAAAGACTTTGATGAAGGCTGATTTACATGGACTGCTCTGTTTGATTTGTAATTTGCTCACTATACCATTCTGAAGTGTTTTTAATTAGAACAGGGATGTGTTTGCTTGAGTTCAGATGCTAGGTTTGGTTAAAAACACAACATTCCAGATTCTTAGTTCAGCAGCTTATTATCCCTCAGTTACACAGACTAGTTGATGTCCTGACTAAATATTCCTACAATATAGCGACTTGAATTTGAAGTGAAGTTCTTATTGTTGTTCCTCATTAGATTAGCCGGGATCATGCATGTGAAGAATAGCTGGGTCACCTCTCTCTAACTCCCTCTGTCAAAGTAAAAGAAAAGTCATAAAGCTGCTGAAAAGACACTAAATTTGTCCTTTGGCACCAGCTGCTCGAGTTTCCAGACCTTCAGTTGTATCTCTCATGAAGATTCCACATATTTTCCACCCACCGAGAATCTTTTATATTTTTAAATAATGCGTTACAACAAACCTCTGCTTGTATGAATGTCCCAAACCAGAACCATAGCAGCCTTGTTTACTGCTGGAAGCATTGCAGTCATACTTTGTTAGTCGATCACGTGAGCAGTTCGGAGGCCAAGCCTGACAGAAAATACGGCGCGTCTGAAAAGAGCCTCTTTGTGGCTGTTGCATTTCCTGTCTAAGATTTACGGTACAGCATAAGCGCCGCAGTCTCCTCTGCACTTCTAATTGTTGCCATACAAACAGATTTTAATGACAAGTTCCCAACATTTTTGGGGCTTTTTCTGTCTCTGTTTTCACCAGTTGTGTAAGAGAGGGTGCTGAGCTTGTTGCCATTCTGGGTTAATACTCCATGAGACTATGAAGAATTTGTTCTTTTAGCGTTTACAGAGTGATGAACGTTGGTGATCACCAGGAAAACGTTACAAGATCACCTCCTGGAGTTTGCACATGTGGGTTTTCTCTTGGTACTTTAGGTACGACAAACCAAAAACATACATTTTATTTTAATTAGTCACTAAATTTCTCATACATGTGTCATGTGCCCCTATGTCATTCTACAGAATTATTACAAAACACAAATGTGCAGAAAATGGTTTTAAATGGAGAAAAACTTGTGGTTTGGTGGATATTTGCACCAGCCTCTTTTGGATCAAACATTGACTACTGCCAAGCTTTCCCATTTTTTATGCAATCTCTGGCTGTTAGTATTGTTCTGTAAAACTTGTTGGATTATGTTATCTATTTGTATGGAGGGAGTAATTAAAATCAGGAGTACTCTGGTTTCCTCCCACCGAACAAAAACATGCATGTTAGATAAAACTGTCCCTGTAGGTGTGAATAAAGGGCTCGACACACGGGGAGCGACAAACGACGGCGATTAACGGCTGTCAATCTCAACCAAGGTGAAAACCGACACATGGGACGCGATAGCGACGGCAGCGTTGCGAATCACGCTCTGGGGACGCTCGTCTTCACGAAATTTGATTGGTTCTTCTACTGCTTCTTGTAAAGGTTATTGGTGGTTCGCAAAAAAAAAAAGGTGGGGCATGCAAAATTACTTTATGAGGTCAGAAAAGTTAAGGTTTTGACATTACCTTCTTTAGATAAGATGTCAAAAAGTTTGGACAAGGCCACTTTAGGCAAGATTTCAGACCCCTAGATGGTCGGCGCCCTTACAGTTCACCTACACTTCCTATGCCACAGGCTGCTTAGTTATGAACCGTTTTAGCAAATTTCATCTCATCAGTTAGCACCAACAAACGTTAATTTTGTGTAATCTGTATCTGAGAATCTAATCTTTTTAATATAAAATTATTTTTTTTCCAGTTTCTTGACCCAGTTTCCAATATTTTTGCTCAGTCACATTTCTCACTTCACATCAAAAGAGACAAACTCTCCGGTCACCAGCTTGCCCTTTTCGCTCACTTCACTGTCTGCCACGTTGATCAGAGTAGATTGCATCACAAGTGGTCTGTGAACTAACCAACAGGACATTATGGGTCAAAGCTTTTAATCACAGGAAGGACACAAGAGACTGCTGGGAGATCCACAGGGAGGTACAAAGCCCACCTGCCGGCATACATAATACAAAACCCACCAGCTGTTTCACTCAAACCAGGACTTTTTCTAGTTTTTTTTTTTTTGTGAGTTGCTTTCAGTCTCTCTAAACAAAAGTAAAAAAAAGAAAGAAAGAAAATGACAGCTTTTATTTTAATCCAGTTTAATCCACGCGCAGCAAAGCAGGGTGTTTCTTTATATGTGTGTCCCTATTAAAATAATTAAAATCAACACTTTAAAACCCCACCTCAAGATTCTCAAATTCTTTTTTTTTTTTTTTTTTTTTTTTTTTTTTTTTAACGATCGCTCAGTTTTGATACTCTTCTCTCTGAAGAATTGCATGATCTCATCTCTGAGGAGCGTATATAAACACACAACTAATAAACGACATGCAGTCCAGAGTGCTTCTTTCATTGCAGACAAATAAAAATAATAGCAACTCTCCAACTTTGAGCTGTCAAATAAAACTGATAGGGTGATGTAAGAGTGTGTGTTTTTGGATGGAACACCTGGTTAGAATAGCCAATCCCATACTTCGATTATGAGCTAGCACAGAGTCTTATTGGGGGCCCTGAACAGCCCCCCCCTCCGCCTCTTATTCTCCTTGTTAAAGCAGGTTCTCCATCTGGCAAGTTGAACTTTTGAGTGCCGGTTTACACAAAGTTGCAGCCGCGCAGCCATGACTCATATGTTTGCATGAGACTGACAGCAGCGTGCTGAGAAGACACCAGATCCAGTGGTATGTGGACTCCAGAGGGGGTTCAGTTTGGCTCCTGGTGAGCAGGGCTGGATCCACACACACACACACACTCTGCTTGCCTCATCCCAGCATTTAGCCTTCAGCCCTCACAAGGGAACATGAAAGTCTCTGCCCGCCCCCCACCTCACCCCCCAAACTGTGAAAATAATCCAAAGTTCACCTCAATATTAAACGTTAACTTCACCCTCACCACACCCACTAGAATAAATTTTCTTTTGTAGAATCTTCAGGACAAAGGAGGTTTTGCTCATTTATATAGATATATTGTCTACACTAGATTGAAAATTAGCTTTTTAAATGGCATTTTACAAACAATGCTGTTATTCTTATTATTCATGTTGTTGTTGTTAATAATAATAATAATAATAATATCAATAATAATAATAATATTGTTATTATTGTTATTATTATTATTGTTATTATTATCAGCATCATCTTATTATCTTATCTTTATTATTATCATCATCATTTATTATTATTCCTTAATCCTAATTTGGGCAATCCAGTTTTGTAATTTCTAGTGCCCACTACTGAGCCACATTGGTTTGATTTAACCTGAGTCATTTTATTAAAGCTCTGTTTGTTTTGTTTTTTGTTTCTTGGCTGGTTGGATTTTGTCTTGATTTACCTCTTGTTTTATTTGTACTTAGCATTTTGTCTTTTTATTTCTATGCACCTTTTATTTTGTAAACTTTCTATATATTTTTTACTTAAAAAACATGTACAAGCAAGCATGGCATTTTACAATTATACATTTTAGTTGAATTAAAAAAAATGTTAAAGACTGGGGATGGTCTTATCGCTCTTTATGAATAAAAAATGACATTGCAGTTTTCTTTTTCTTCAGTAATACTCTAAATGTTATATCTGTAGAAATAGATTTGGGAAGTCTAAGTTTTGATTTGATCCATCTTACAAAGTTATTTCAAAATAATTTGGTTTTGTTGCATTAGAAAACATTCTACATTTTACAAAGTGTGCATTTATTGTCGACATTATTAAACTGGTTTCTTAGTAATTCTTTAGAGGGGTAAATTGCATTTAAAATTTTAAAGTGCATTTCTTTAGCTTTTAAGTCTAGAGATTTAGACAATGAGTTCTTATCTGTATTACAAGTATTTGCCTCAATTCTTGTTTTATTTTGAAAAGCAGGATCCCTTTTGTTGTGTGTAGTTTAACTTCCTGTTTGTGTTACATGCTTGGCAGTTGTTGCAGATTGCCACACAGTTTTATTGTATTTATTCTGGTACATGTTTAAATTTGCCTCATACTGTTTGGATTACATGTTTTTTGCCAGATATAATATTTGCTGGGTTGTTTTCTGGTGGAGATGATCATAGCTTTGAGACATAATCCAAGAATTGTAAGAGTCTGCTTTATGGGACACTTTCAGTTTGAATGTTGTTTTTGTTTCATTTTGGTCTATGTGTGCACTTATCTTTGATGATACAGGGTTCAAAATCAGCCTTATCCCATTTCAAGATAAGGCCATGTACCTAAACACAGATCAAGTCGTGGGAAACTTGCCTCTGCCTGAAGTGGTTAACTTGCCTTTATTTAAAGTTAAACACTCCAGGCTTTACATGGCAAATGCACCAAACAGCTTATGATGAGAGAGAGGGGTGCCACAGAAAAGCCACTTTCCTGTGAGATAAAGAGCTACAACCTGAAAAGCATGCGCCAAACAATCAAGAAAATGTGACTTTGGCCTGAGGGACTGAAGCAAAGTGCAGCCAACCTGTTTGTTGATTAGAGGAGGAAACACAAAGAGCTTTGAGAGGGTCAAACCAAGAAAGGACATGGAGGGTGTAGATCTACATTACCGCCCCCAACCCCTTCTTTCAACACGGATTGAAAAAGTGATAAATATGCATGAGTTTGGCTTCAATAGTCGAGGCTTTTTTAGTTTTCTCTAAAAAACAAAAAGACTGGTTGAAAATAACAGTTTGTGTGAAAAACTGAACAGAAAGTACTTAGCAGGATCGTTTTCACATACTATGCAATCCCAACTTTTCTTTGATGGTATAAAGTATGCATCTCATTGTCTCAAATTCATCCAATAAAAGGGCTTTCTAGATGTTTGGTTCCAAGGTTTTCATAAAAAGGAGTTCATTTCGAGTCTTGCTCTGCAACACAGCCTCACAGCTGCTCATAAAACTGTCACATTTATTGACCCATGAGCTCCGATAAATACTAGTTCTACGTTTTATGTTGGTGTACACAGTTTTACAACACGTCAAACTGTAACAATAGGAGCATTTGACAGTTTTAATATGTGAACTGGTCTGCAACAGAGAACAGTAGAGATAACGAACTGCTTAATGTGAATTATCTGGTGCTGCATTATTAAACTAGATACCGCATAGCGGTAACATAATGACCCCCGCACGCACCAATGTAGCTGAATTCAGAAGTCTTTATTCCTACCAGGGCTGGACTGGGACAAAAATTTGGCCCGGGCATTTTGAGCAGAGACTGGCCCACCAGGTATTGAT
>JARVJO010000180.1:10591755-10610126 GCA_031762555.1 Cynodonichthys magdalenae | reverse complement strand
CCCCCCCCCCCCCCCCCCCCCCCCCCCCCCCCCCCCCCCCCCCCGCGCAGCAGAGAGCAGGTGCGCCTCTGCAGTGAAAGGAGACAGTTGAGGTGGTTCATCTGATTAGCACGCCTCTTGGATGCGTCTTTTTAGAGGTGTTCAGGGCATGATCCGCTGGTAGGAGGCCCCGAGGAAGACCCAGGACTCACTGGAGGGATTATGTCCCCTATGGCCAGGGAACATCTCTCCCTAGGACCAGTTGGAACGTGTTGCTGGGGAGAAGGACATCTGAGTTTCTCTCCTAGACCCGTTGCCTCTGTGACCTAACTACAAATGAGGAGGAAGAGGATGGATGGTATTTATTTGATGGGAAATACCCCAACTGAATGTTTCTCAACAAATGATTGGAAAGAATTTAAATATCTGATCAACCAGTTTTTACCAAAAGACTTCAATCTGTAGAAATCTGTATTCATTGAAACAAGGCTGAAAGTCAATATTGGATACTTGTGATTATCGGGTCCTCGGGGGCCACTGCCTTCTTAAAAACAGGTCTGATTTTGTTCTGGACATCATTGCGTAACACTGGGCAAACTGTTTTTGGGGTCATCTGAATCAAAATTATTTTTATAAAGGACACTAATGGTTATTAAAGAGGAGCGGGACCATCAGCACACAGTTGAAAAGCCTGCCTCTCTGATGGTATGGGGATGCATTGGTGCCTTTTCAGCATAAGCAACTTATTTGGAAATGCACCAGCAATGAAGAAAAGTACAAACGGGTTTTAGAACCTCATGAGCTCCCATCCAGACGTCATCTTTTTCTGGGAAGATGATACTAAACCACAAACTATCCATCACACCAACATGGCTGAATCAGCAAGCCTGCAGTCCAGACCTCTCACCAATTAGAAACATTCCACTGTTAATAAAAACATGTATGGGTTCATCTTTAAGCTCTGCCTCTCTGTTGAAGGCCGAGACCGATCGGTTGCATTTCTGAGTTTAATCCCGCCCACTTTTTCCAGCCGCTTCATTTCCCCGAGCTGTTGATGTTTTCCTTCTTTTCCTCCTCTCGGACACTTATTTTGCCACAGCATTCCTCTCTTTGTTCAAACACTGCCTCCAGAATTCCTGTCCTCGTTGGAAGCACTCCTTTTCTTTCGCTTTTTTTTTTTTTTTTCTTGTTTTCACTCTGGAATGCAGAGGTGATTACTTAAAAAAAAAATGTACAAACACATTTACTGTACAGTCACAACTTGGTGTTGATTTTTCTTTCTTTTTGGCTCAAAGAGATGCATTAAGATACTTTTTGATAGAAGTGCTTTAAGTTCAAAAACTCCCTTTTTTAGGATCTTTCTATGGATTCTGTTTCTGCTTAAACAGTCTAGCAAGCCAGAGCAAACGGGTCTAATCTAATCTGTATAGATTGCAACATAAGATTATGGTGACAACGAAGGAGATTGAAGCCTGGCCAGAAATATTATTGGTAGAATGCTGTTTGCATGGTAACAACGGCACTGTGTGGGAGGGAGCTGATGAGGTGAAAACATTTACAAGTCTATCCATATGATTTGTATCATTTAAAATATATAATGAGAAAATCCTTTGGGAGATGATTGTTTTCATTTTAAGAACTGCATAATTTCTTTTGGGGTTTGTTTACATTGAACTGGAGCTGATTTTATACATAATTTTTGCACTTTATTCCTAAAAATGCAAGAGTTTGCATTGGTCAGGAAAATTCATACACCTATTGGTAACAAGCTGTATTTATGAAGAATGAAGTGCAAATAAGAATTTTAGTGCACATTTCATTAAAAACATACAGTAACTCTACACTAGTCAGTTTGTTTGTTTTTTTACCAAAATGGAAAAATCTAAAGTTGTTGCTTTAAAAAAAAAATACTTATTTTTTCAATAAGGTTTTACCCATTGTTTTATAAACCAAATTATAAAAGGTGAAACATTTTACTAAATCACCTTTTGTTTCATTAAAGTGTATTGTCATTTTAGCTAAAATGTTTTATAGAACCTTCCTTATTTAAAAAGAACAATCAAACAAGTTTAATTTTATTGTTTTTGTTTAATCAGATTTTTACAGCCCCCTAATTTTCTTTGCTCTAACCCAGTTTACATAAACTCGACATGTTGCACTTGCTTCAGATTCTGTGACAAGAAACCAAAATTTTAACCCCACAAGTTCAGTTTGTCACTTTTTTCTAAAAATATTTGAGAAACTAACATTTATTCGTCTGTCTGCACCCAAAGAGATAAGAAATATTGTGAAATTGAACAAGTTGCAATTTTTTTCCCTCCCCAATAATTACATCCAATTGCACACTCTAAACTGCTACTGCTGTTTTTAGGTGCAATTTTTAACAAATTATTAAAGTAACAATAAATATCTGTTGAATATGTTTTTATTTCTTTATAAAAATTAGACAGGACAAACCTATATTGGGATTGTGTACCAGTAAGCATATTTTAATGAAACTTTTAAATAGATGCGCATCTGCACCTCATTTGTTCTTTAGATGACGTCGCTGCTGCTCGAGTCCACGACGGACTGATAAGTGCTTTACAGCTTCTTTAAAAATAAAATCAAGAAAGATCTATTGCATCAAACTACAATTGATAATAAAAAGAGGACAATGTCAGCACACAAGAGCAAGAATATCTAGAACAAAAAACCATTAAGAAGACGTCTCTATTCAGTTTTAAATAAAATAATTAGTATATTTAGGAAAATAAGAGTACAAATTGATGCAGCCTTTTTCAGTCTGTCTTTAACCTTTTTATTGATCAGTGTTTGTAAATTTGCTTTTATGAACTTGTTACGTTCTAATTCGATGAACCTGCAAGAAAAATACATTCAGGTATCTAACAGAAGATGTATAAAGACATGCATTGAAGGTTTTTCCAGAAAAGTATTATTCAAACCTGTTGCTTTGTGTGATCGTTTGAACATTGAATTAAGCCTTTAATTATAACACCAAACCACACATGACATATTCAAACACCAAGGCTGCCACTGATGATTTCTCAGTAATAGATTTTGTTCATCACTGAAGCAGGAACTGAACTAAGTCGTCATTACAAAATTTAAATAGAAATTCAGAAAGCTTTTGTGTGTTTTTTTACCTTCAACTCTGTTTTTTTTTAAAGAAAATGAGGTAAACTGATTAAAAAAAACAAAAACTAAAGCGTTTACCTATCCAGGTTTTGTTCAGTAATGTTTTAATCATTTTAGAATAACATGAAATAAATGAATAGTATGTTTGGAAAATAACACTCATTTCACTTCAAAAGGGAATGATTTTAAGCTCTCACGGGGGAAAAAATAACAAAGTAAAGAAATAAAGATAAAAAAAAAAGATTTTTATGGCTGAAAATTTGTAAGAAGTGCCGTGTCAAATAAAAATTCTGACTGAACTGGAACCTTTTGCACATTTCTCTCTCTACATACATACATACATACATACATACATACATACAAACATACATACAAACACGCAAGGCAACTTTTATTTTCACTGATCCAGCCTGAGGATAACTCGTTTTGTGTTCACAGGCAGCATGTACTTCCAAACTACTTTAACAGCCATTATTAAAGGAGGAAAAAAAAAGAGAAAATTTGACTTTTTTCCCTCATGATTTACCACAGTCACTTTCTCTTTCCCGTTTTCCCTGTATGAAAAAGTGTATTTTGGGAAAACCCTAGCCTCTCTCCTCCTCCAGCCTTCACATCCGGGTTAGTTAATTTGGTCAGAGCTTGGTGTTGCATTCAAACGTTCCTCGTAAACTTCAAAACTTTGCAAAGTTTTGAACTTATTTGCTCTCTTTTTACATTATTCACGTTAACAAGTCATATTAATTAATGTAGCGAGTAATTACAAGTATTTTATTTTAAATTAATAACTTACATTACCTTACTAACCGTACAGATAGCCCTTCATGAGCAGTTTCAGTTTAATATTACACGAATCTTCAACAGTAGGAGTAATACCTAAGTTATCGGACTTAAAAGTTCTTAGGTAATTAGTAAAGTTTCACAAAACTCTTTCAGTGAAGGATTTATCTCCCCTTTGAATCGCTACGTTTACCTTGATATTGACATATCCCACTTCGTGCACGGACTGTGAAGGCATCACAAGTTAGGCAGCTCTCAGTTATCAGAAAGGCTGCCTGATGATCCAGCTGCTGCTCGCTGACATGGAAACAGCTACAGTTCAGCGCTGAAACTCCGCTCACTGTTTACTGGTCTCACCGTGGGTCTTCAACAGCGACACAAACTTCTCCCACGGCAGCACTCATGTAAACCCGGACTCCGCTCCTCTCTTAGTTCTTCGAGCCATGTCCAAGAGCCTGAAGAAGAGGAAGAACCACTGGACCAACAAAGTCCACGAGAGTATCCTTTGCAGGAATGAGGAGGGGGAGCTGGGGCTGGAGCTGAGGGGCGGCGCGGAGAATGGACAGTTCCCGGTGGTCGGCGAGCTCCTCCCGGGCAGAGCGGTGTGCCACAGCGGCAAACTCAGCCAGGACGAACTCCTGCTGGAAGTCAATGACACCCCCGTGGCGGGACTCACCACCAGGGACGTTCTTGCGGTGGTCAAACACAGCAAAGACCCTGTCCGGCTCAAGTGTGTCAAACAAGGTAACGAGAAAAAACCGAGAAACGCCACTTTTTGAACGTGTTTCTGGTTGTTTGTACAGTTCCGCGTGAACTAAATAAAACAAAACATTTTATATGTAATTAAAGCTTTAACAGAAGTGTTATTTAGGAAGGCTGTGTTGATTCACAGCCACTTTCTAGATAAATGTTTTATGTTGGAACTGCTGGTTTATAAGAGCCAAACATTCAGTTCAGTTTATAAAGCACCAAAAAACAGCAAATTATCTCAGGGGACTGTATTAAAACATTCACATACAGTTTAAAATGGTAATTATAATTAGTTATCTGAGAGAGCCTGCAAATTGTGTCTAAGCTTCACTTTGTTGCATCCTGCTTAGCATGTTGGCGACAGTTGGAAGGAACGATTCTCTTTTAACAGGAAGAAACCAACAGAACCAGGCTCAAGATGAGCGGCCATCTACCTCCGCTGACTGGGATCGGAGGACAGGGAAGAGACCTAGACGCAAAAAATGCAGATGTATTAGAAATAGTTGCATACAAGCACAGAGGGAAGTGTTTGTAAAGAGTGTGAGGAAATGTGGTCAGTTTTGCCTCCTGGTTTCTTCAAGAAAATGTGAAACAATAAGCTCTTTAAGATGGAGCTTGGTTGTTGGGAGATTTACAAGTTGTTTTTTAAATATGAATTTGACAGAGATCCAATAAGAAGATGAAACTAGTGAAATTTGATCTCTCCTACTCATCAGAACTCTGGCAGCCAGATTTGAGATCAACTAAAGAATATATTTACATATTTTAAAGACACAGATAAAGAATTACAACAGTCCAGCCAATATCACTAAAATTCAAACATGTGTTTCTGCCATTTTTTGGAACAAGATGTTCAAATTTTAGTGATATTATTCATGTGGATAAAAACAGTCTTTGTAACATTTTTAATGTCTGGTTTAAATTCCATATCCTGGTTCAAAAAATACATCAATATATTTTCACATTAGATCTAGCTGCTGTTCAGAGTGATTCATTCATGTGAAAGGTGTAAACATATTCAACACTTAAAGTATTATAAAACAATAATAAAAACAGATTTATGAAGTAGGTACTTGTGTTGGGTTTATCTCATCAGGGAGTGCTACAGCACCCCTAACACCCATACTTCTCACTACTTGGTATAAAAACAACAACTCAGCTTTACTACAAAACACTTGTTACAAATTAAGATTCTTATATTTTATGTTTTAAATGTTTGATTACCCATAAAGTTTGGTTAAATAAACATAAATCATCAAATAAAAAAAAGTGCTGATTAAAAAACGTGACATTTGTTTGACTTTTTACATTTTTTTTTTTATAAACAAGCATGCATTGTGATTTTTGCTAAAACAAACATTTTTAGCCTATAACTTAATTTTTCTGCCTAATCAATGCCCTTTATGTTTAGGTTATTTTTACAGACATAAGCGTCAAGCTGACATGATTTAAATTTTACTGCCCCATACTGTATTTACTGTATTTTCAGTTTAACCTGAAATATGCAGAGTTGACATTAAGCTCAGTTTGTGCTACTGAGTGGACTAAAGTAGGTTTGTATGAATATTGGACCACGTTTTCCAGTTCCTAATTCAAGATGACTGTCGATGAAATGAAAACTACCATTAAGTAGAGGAAGTCTCTAAAGCCTCCTTTGATGTAAAACATGAGTTTTTGAATCGGTGGTAAATGTGAGTTTTGTACTGGAGACAGGTTAAAGTGTGATTGAGCTGTCCTCAGGGTTTGGTCTATACTTTTTAATCTGGGTCGGTCGTGTGACAAACCCACTCCTCCAGCCTCCCAGCGACTTATGATAACTAGTATCGTGTTCTGGGGCCAGGAGAATCTGATTTCGTGGTGAAAAAAATCCGCAAAACCCTCCTAAGAAGCTTTGGATCAAAGTCTTGGTGTGTGTGTGCAAGTTTAACTTTGCATCAGGGATTTATTCAAAGCGCAGCTGAGCAGATATCATTTTAATATTTTATTTTATTTTTTAGTAAAATGTTTATATTCCAGCTACTGATATTCTCCCTCGACTCTCCTTGTGCTTACTCAATAAGTTGTGTACAATCTTAAGCTGTTTATTATGATGGACATGCATCAAGGAAACATTGTGACAAGAAAGCGCTCTTGCAGGACCCTTATAGCTGTTGGTTTGAATAGAGATGTTTTCACACCCAAGCAGAAGTGCAGAGACTTCATTCAGATGAAACAGTATTGCTTCTTATAGATGCTTCATTTTAGCTAAACAGATGTCCTTTCTCGCAGGACCTCTAATACCATCACTGTTTCAATCTAATCCTCAAAATTCAATATAAAAACATCTAAACTTAACTTTACACCTTTTCCTATAGATCACTGATTTGTTATACAATGGTTTTTGAGAGGATTTAACTCTTCACTTACTCTGACATTTAAAAAAATTCATTTTTAGAAACTTTAGGGCAGGGCAGTATGATCACTTATTTGTATCATTCATCAAGAAGTTTGAGCAAAGATAATTATTGGGAAAATTTACTTCCCATGACGTCGATCTGTGCACAGCACTGAAGAAATGTAAGTGATGGCGAAAACTTTTTTTTCTTAGTTGGTCAATGTAAGCAGTTAGGGTTTAAACAATGGTTGGGATGCTGTATAAAGGTTCTTTTCATTTAAAATGGTAAATACCGGTTTAAATAGCCCAAATATTTTCAGGCTATTTAAACCAGTAAGTCGGTATTTGGAGAATTCATATCGTAACAAAAGTAGAAAACCGTTTTTGGTATGAACCAGTATACCACTTAGATCTAAAACCTATTTGAAGTTATTTTAGAAGCATTCAGAAAACGCTGGTCAAAGAGTAAACTGAGCTCTAACTCTGAGGTGCATCAGTGGTGGATCAACTTTTATCCCTCTTCCTATTTACACTTTAACATAGATGTGCTACAAAAGGTACATTGGTGCCAACTTGGATCAAACCTTTTGTAATGTTACTAATTTGCATAAACTTATTTTGAACCTGGTATTCAGCTGTTACCTGATTGGTCTGAGGCACTATTTTACCCTTGAAACCTGATTCGACAAAAGCGCCTTTCTTTGAAGACTTAAATCCGTGAAATAATGCAATTATTTCTGACAAAGTAAATCTTTGGTATAAAAAGAAGTGATATCCCTTTTTTAGGAATCCCATCAAACCAGCGAGACACCAACTTTGTTGCTTAGTTCTTGGGAAAACTCAGACATTCCTCCCCTCAGTGACACTCTCCAGCTCCTCCTGGAGGAGATCAAGGCATTCCCAGACCAGTCCAGTGTGTTTTGGGTCCGCCCTGGAGTCCACTCCTGGAAAACCTCCAGAGTGGCCTAGGAGGCATCCTAATCAGTTCCCTGAACCACCTCCGCTGATTATTTTCAGTGTGCAAGAACAGCCCTACTTCAAACTTCTCCCATAGGCTGGTCTCAGACCTGACAGATAAAGCTCTTTTCAGCTGCTTGATCTTTTTTCTTTTGGTTAAAGTGAATAGAACTATTTAAAAAGCACCTGGTTTATGACTGTTTCTAAAACATAGTCATAAATTGGGGATTGTCCCACTTTTTTTACATTTATTATTTTTTTCATCCAGAAACTGGTCCTTGACCAACTTACATACATAGCCGAGCTCTAAAGATGTTTGTGATCTTCATGCATAATACATAAAGATCCCTTTTGCATTTGGTTCCCTACTTCAGTAATGCTTCAGCTGTGAAAGTGTGATCCCTTTCTGTGAGGATATCTTGTCCACGCTGCCACATTTTTATGTTCTTCTCTATAAATAAAAATCCAAGCCATCTTTTTGAGTTAGTCCAAATTTCATTTTATACCGTACAGTTTTAATCATGTCATCAAAAATCCTAGGGCATTATCACATTTTTTTTGTCCCTTTTTTGGTTTCACACTTGCAGTACTGTTCAGTTTCAGAGGTTAGGATTCAATTAGTTTTTCATCAAGACATAATTAAGGATCTTTACATAACAAAACCGGCTGCATCAGTGCAATCACACTTGCAGAGACGCGACCAAACCTCATGGATAATCTTGACATGAGTGCTGAGGCTGCATCGCCTCTGTGGATTTGATGTCATTAAAGAATAATGATGCACAATTTGGGAGAGTCTCTCCTCATAACGTCGCAGGCAATTGTTTACGACGGAGCTAAAAGGGACGGTTACGTAAAGAATGAAAAATGATTCCTAACTTGCCCGGCTTGTCATGGAATGAAGAGGCTGCAGATGTTATGTCAGGCAGTGGATTAATAGGAATACATTTGCTTTACAACAAGCTGAAAGGGTGTACTGACACCTAAAACCACGAGTTTTTGAAAATAATTATATGTACAGAACTTCTGCAGCTGATATCAAACTCTGGTGTTATCACATTACTTTTTTTGGTCAGAGCGGCCATATTGTTTTGGGGTTGAGAACAAGTTGAAGTTGAACATGGTAACCATGACCTGTTAAACTAAATCAGCTCAGCAATATAACACTGTTTGCTATTGACAACCATTATTTTGGTTTAATAGAAATGCCTGCCAGTATTATCATTGGGCAAAAAACATGTTGCAAATGTACACACATCTGCAACGAGTATTTTTAATTGGCAGAAGCTAATCAATGAAAAACTCACATTTATACGCAGAAATCGACTCATTAGTTTTTTACATTGACGACCACGACGCCATATTGGAAGGGGTTGGCTTAGTGGTCAATCTAGCCGATACACCTCATTGGATAAACTATTGAAGTCAGTCCACTTCAAGATGGCCAGCTACAGTTCTTGAGCTTATCTGTGCCATATTATGAATGAATGAATGAATGAATGAATGAATGATATATATTATATATATATATTACGATTACTAAAAGTACAAACCATCGTTGCAGTTTCTTTATGATTTAGCTGCTATCTACTGCTTGGTGCATTTTTTTTTTTTTTTTAAATCATGCGGAATGGCATGTAAACAATGCTACTGCTGCCTGCATCAACAGAATCAATCTGTCTCTTTCGCTCTTAACCTTAAAAGATCTGCATGAGGGGTTACAACAAGTCACTTGTCAGTGATTCTTAAATGCTCCAACTAAAACATCAAGATAAATGCTCTTTCTCGCCATATTGACAGCTGCTGTTCCTCAATTTCCTTTAGTCACACACTAAAATGCCCCAGTTCAGTTTTCTATTTCAGCTCCAGTGGAGGATTAATGCAGCCAACTATGGAGGCTGTCACTGTACTTTCGCTGCCACTACATTGAGAGGCTCTTATTGTAGCCGTGCTCTCTCCTGTAGCTGAGAACCGTACTCCGACTGAGCTCTAAGTGGTGTTGGGTGCAGGTAAGAGCGGACGTTTCCAGGTCAGCTGAAGGCAATCAGTGTGTTTGCTGGGTGCCTACGTAGTGTTTGCTGTTTTTTTTTTTTTGCAAGGGGGGTAAAGTCATTACAGCTGCCTGGGCAGTGGCAGTCTCAGTGAGCCAGAAATGGCAGCAAGCATGGCAGCACCTCTCTGGTTTTAAAAAGGCTGTTTGGAACCAACTGTGTGACTCAAGTGACAGCTTCCTTGGTCGATGTCAGTCCAGCACTTATGGTCTCAGAAAAATATGTCAGGAAAGAAATATTAACATTAAACATTTTTTTTTATTGACGTATTTAAAATCAATATAAAAAAGATTACTTTAGTTACATTTATGCATTCATTTGAAGTTTCAATGAACTTTACATCGTGCACATAAAGTGAAGTCAAATAATGAATATTCATGCAAGAAAGTATGGTAGGAATTTATTGTTTTGGAGTTATTTGTTTGTAGATTAAGTCAAAAATCTGAGTGACAGATGCAGGGACTTAAGTGAAAATATGGCAGATGGAATGAGAAACAGCAGGTCACATTGTATAGGTGGATGTAAATCAGTGTTTCAAAGCAAAATAAAACATTCAGATGTTTTTAATTTTCTAAAACTTATTAATTTTGCAAGTGTTTGCTAGAATATTATGGTTGAAACATTGTCAATAAGGCAATATTGTTAAAGGGAGCAGTTAGTAAAAAAAAAACAGAAGCTGCTTCTAGTGTTTTGTCTGTATCTATACTTGATGCCTTACACTTGAATTTTGGCAGATATTTGTACACCTGTTCTCTGTGGAATAAACTTATAGCTGAAAATAAACAGAGTTAGATTTATGGACCTAATGTGAACCTCATTTGCACAAATGAAAACCGTAAGATACCTGGCTGGAAAATAAAATCTCCAATTTTGTTCTCAACTACAGAATTTTTGACATTAACTAGATATTTCCAGCAGCACCTGCTTCTGTGTTTTTGCAGATGTGAACACTAATATTTCATGTGAGTTTTCTTGTCATATACTGTGTAAAAATTTGGTTCTGTAATTTCAAGTTTTTGCTCATATTGGCCTTAAGTTGTCATCCTAATTTCTACTGATCCTGCTCTACATTCTGTTTTAAAATGTAGTTCAAGCTGAAAAATACATGCCATGTTGGGCTATTTTGAACAAAATGAGCAATGCTGGCTAATAACGAGTAGCTCGTTTTAAGATGAAGTTGTTTTGCAGAGCAGGTGCCCTAACGGAAATATTTGGATGAAAAATCACTTCATAACAAAGCACAACAGAAGCTATCAAGGGAAAACCACGACGTTATGACATTACCAAGTTAATGATGTGTGTCCAAGCAATGTATTGATTGATGTGAGTGGTGATGGGTTTGGACTGGCCCCTTGTCTGCTGGGGTTATGAGCGACAGCATGAGGGGTAATCCCCGAGAAGTTGTTTAACTTCGGGACACACGTGGTCGTCGGCAGTGCGATAATGAATCTCGTAGTCATCGGTCATCTTGTGACGGTCCCATAGAGTGTAAATTTGCCCCAGCACACGCACACAGTAAAAAGCTCGCTGTCCTCTGGCGAGTCTTGTACGAGTGCATCCCTGGAGCTTTTGGCGTCACTTATCCCCATCCTGTCCAATTGTGGTTGACAGAAGTTTGGTTGCCATTTCGTCTCAAACGCTGTCTTGCCACCAGACTCACTTCTGGGGACAGGTGTCCACATTCACACTAATAATTTTCTGTTTGTGTCATCTGTTTATGCAAGCTGATGTGTTCCATGGACTGAGCAGTCAAAGACTTTTAGTCTTTTGTGCTTCTACACATTTTACACACAAATACCAACCTTCAACAGCGTTTGTGTATTTGATCTAGATGCTTCATAAAACACAAGATAAAGAATTTTGAATGATCAAGTGATCACACTTAAAATTTTGATAAAGGTTTTGTTCTCAGTTTGCACTAAACCATTGAGCTACCAATCATCATCAGCCTTATTCAAATTTATTTAGAGTGTTAAAATAAGGATCTTAAATTTCACGAAAGTTTAATCAAGATTCGTCCAACAGATCTCAGTAGTTTTGACCTAAAAACAGCAACTTCAGTCATTTATACCCTGATCATGGGTTCTCACAATTATCTTATCTAAAAAAATCAAGTTTAGTTATAAAATGGATTTCAGATTATTTCAGATGAGCTTTGTTGTCCTCTGGGGGGGAGAAAAGCATTAGTCTGCATTAACAATTCTTGTATAATTATTGTTATATGGTATTTCAGGGAAAAATCTTATCCCTACTATAAATTATTCACCATAAGAAAAGTTCGTATGTGGAAAAAATTTAATGATACAAATTAAATATTTTATGTGTAAAACGTCTCCATATATTTTGATTAGCTTTAAATGTTCTGGCTTTCCTAACAATGTATAAAAAGACTGTTAAACTGGCCATACTTTGTTTTAACAGTACTGATATTTGTGCCAGCTAGAGCTGTCTAATGAATCCCAATTTTTTATTTTTTTTGCCTTAGATTTTTAATAAAGTATGATACTAGAGGGCATAAAATAACTAGTGTATTCTGTTTTATAGTGATATCTTACAGTCAGTACTTCACAATTCTTGTTCGTACTCATGTTGGCACCCAAAGACAGACAGGTTTTTGGTCATTTTTATTGCCATTGCTGTCATTGATAGTTTTTTTTTTTTTTTTCCTCTTTTGTTGTACTTGTTACATTTCAGTTAATGGAAAGTTGAAATTGTCTTTTAAAAAAAGACAATTTTGTTGTCTTATCTATGCCTTTTTGTTGCTCAACTGGTTGTTTGATTGTCCCCATGTTTTGCTCCAAGCTACAGTCAGCCACATTGAGTTTTGGATTTTGGCTCTTTACTGCATGACATCTAGTTCTCTCAGTTTGTTTTTTCCTTTTCAGTGTCAAAAAACAAGGCCACTAGATTCCAGAACGTCTTAAACGAAAAGACAATGTGACATAAATGTGCAATACCAAAAGATGAACATTTGCTTGCGCAAACGTTTTAAGAGAGAGCTTGATCAATTGATTATTTTTGGCATCCTCGCATTTTACACATCTGTTTCTGTAGTCTGAATTTTAATGAATAGAAGACGCAGCTTTTAACAGGGGGCTTGTATTCTGTTGACACTTAAGATGTCAGTGCAAATGCTCTGTACTCTATTTTTGGTTCAAGACAGCGAGCGATTCTTTTCTATCATACTGTATGTATGTATGTATGTATACCCAAATTTGCTTTGAGTGACACTGTGCATGTGCCATTTGTTTAGCAGCTTGACATGCAACGTCTTTCCATGATGCTCGTCACATCTCAGTGACACCTGCTTTTGTTCAAAACATGTCTTGGTTCTTCTTATCTTTGCAACAAGTCAATACTGTCAACATTACTCTGGTTTTCTTCCTTTGGATCATTTCAGCTTCCTTTAGGCCTTGTGTTTTTTAACCATTGGAATAGCACAAAGCAGGGAAAGAAACATTGAATTTTGACGTGGGGTAAACCAATGTTGCTGATGGTAAACCTGAATAAGACTTGTCAAGTTTTTTTTTTTTTGTATTTTATTTTGGCAGACGTTTATCCTTCATTACCCTCCAATTGCTTCTAGAATGAATATAAAGGAGTTATAAATGGTAAATGGCTTGAACTTATATAGCACCTTATCAAGTCCACGTGGACCCCAATGTGCTTTACATGTCATGCCTTCACCCATTCTCACACAAATGGGGTATTTCGGAGGGAGGGTGAAATTGGCTGACCTGTTTACAGGGCTGAAGGTAATATTAAGTAAACTGCACAGCTCACACTAGTTGTTGCTGATTCACCAGATAGAAAATAAAATCAATGCTCTGCAGCTGAAGCCTCTCCGAGAGCCTCAAGGGTCGGCCTCCCCGACAATCCCTTTATGAAATAGTTGTCCTATTCCACATTTTTTACATTTCAGTTCATTGTTTTTGTGACTAACAAATCTTATTAATTTTCCCATATAGAGAAATATAAAGCTTAATAGAAATGCTGAGTTAGTTGAATGTTTTAGATGTGTGACTTGAAAAAATTAAAAGAAAACAGATGCAATTTGCAATGTTTTGGGAAAATTCTTCATTTCCACATAAAATTCGGTGTATTTGACATGTTTTAGCCATTTGTCAAAAAAAAAAAAGACTAATAATGTAGTTTTTAAATTGACCGTTTCAGATAAATTTTCTTCCAGTAGGCTGCCGAAGTCTTTTATTTTGAAAAACATTCTGCAGCTAGCCCTCATTCTGTTTTTCTCCACCTGTGCACTGGCTGGTTTGTTGTTGTTTTCCATATTGTCCTGCTGCTGCCTCTCCAGTGAGTTTATCCTTCCACGGATGGATCTGAAGCTCAACTGCTATAGACTGCAACTGGGGAGAGAAAAAAGTCTTGCGTTCAGTTTTTCCTCAGATCCACTTTGAGCTCTTTACAGCAGCTGGAGAGCTGCTTTATGTGCTTCTACACTAACATCACAGGCAGCTGAGCTAAAAAAAGGATTTCTGACAGAGGTGGCAGTTAAAGACTGAGTTGGAGTCCATCAGCTGGTGGTAGAATAAAATCAGAGGAAGCTAATATTTTGCCTGGAGACAAAGTTATAAAATTTAAACTGTCGAGATTGAAATGCTAACAATGGCTTGTCACTTCTGGTTTGGTGGCAGATTCAGTATTTGTAGCTTTTGTTCTTGGATGGTATGCAGATTATGGTAAAAGTGAATTGTGTGACATGATTGTAATATCAGTGGTATAAAATCCTAACCTTGGATAACCGTGGTAGAATCAGAATGCGACTCTTGTTTCAGAGAAATGGTGATTCAGAGAGTCTCATACATTCCTGTAAAGTGCTGCTGCCCTTGGATAATCTATACAAAGATGGCTTCTCTTCAGTGAGCAGATGCTGTTCTTGGCTTCAAGTTGAATGTCACATTTTTTTTTGTTTCTTTTGCACCTCTATCATTGGCATTAGAATAATATAATGAACACTGAGCAGATGTGACTGTCTGCTTACCTGTTAGAACACATCAGATTGTTAGATTTAAGTGCAGTATAGAGATGGAGTATTAGACATGGGTATTAGCCACTATTAAAACACAACAGGATCGACCACCAGCCACTTTTGGTTTATTCTGGTTTATACTTTACTAATATTGGTAAATACGTTTTAAAGTGATCCATGATTATTTGTAACATTAGACTTTGACAGAGAGGAGAATGTAGAAACAACTCAGCCTGCAACTGAAAATGTGGATGTAGGACAACAGAGCTGTTTCATTTCTCTACATTCTCCTCTGGTTTCATTTAAAAGAGCTGACCATCAGATAATGTCCGAGATTAACCTTCAGGCTGGATAAAGTTGGCTTGCAGTCTGGCACAGATGACCTAATCTACGCCATCATTTACCTGGTATGCTTTGCATTGTCAATAAAACGGCTCTGTCCGTATGACAATATATTTTAAAACATTTATAAAAAAAAACTTAAAACAGCCTACAGTATTCTTACAGACTTTATTTTAAGGTTAAAATAAATGTTGATCAAATAAAGCAGGGGTAGGCATCAAGGGCCGCAGCCCTTCATGTTTTACTTGGTTCTCTGCTCCAACACACCTGATTTGAATGAATGGGTGATTAACAGGCTTCTGCAGAACTTGGAAGAGGTAATTCAATGACTAAATCAGCTGGGTTGGAGCAGAGAAGGAAGTTAAACATGCAGGACTGCAACCCTCAAGGACCAGAATTGCCCACCCCTGAAATTAAATATGTTACAAGTAATCGTGGATCACGTTAAACGTTTAAATGGGCCAAGATCACTTTATCTGCTTTGCTCCCTTAAAGGTGATATTGGTCTATAGGGTCCTATGATTTCCACGATGCGGAAAATGTGGGCAGAATTGTGGAATTTAACAAAGAAAATAGAATCAGTGCAAAACATGGAATCTCAAGGGCGAGTAGGTAAGGTTTCCGAGGTATTTTGGCCGCTGCCACTCCCTGTTCCTGCTGTTACCTGGGTACGCACACACGGGGAAGCTCTCCTTTCCACACAAACTGGAAAACAAAGGTCAGCCATGGCGAAGAGACTCGCTGAAACACCAATGTCCTCCAAAAAGTTAAGAAATGTGAATCAACAATACCCCAGCAATTTTTTATCACTCTAGAGAACAACTTTTCTGTAGGTTTTGTCAGTACACGATTGACAGGATGCGTTAGAATATATATGATAACTTACTCTAATTCACACCAGAAACTGTGAAGAAGCAAGCAGAGCGAGACACTTGCCAGAGTTTCCTTGCAGGTCTCAAAATTCACCTCTTCCTTTCAAGTAGCAAGTGGGAGATTCCTTCAGTGATTTAGTGACGACTACGAGAAAAATGTGTCTCAAACATTTTGATAATCATTGTCAGATCACAAGATTAAAAGTCGACAAGTTTAGTTTTTGGATAATTCTGTTTATCTCATTTCTATTTATGTTCAAATGATTCAATGGATAAGGAACAGAAAATTGAATGTTTATCAAGTTATTTATTTAGCTATATATATTTTTTTTTGTGATATAAGGTTGTTAGAAGTATTTCTGAAATTGATTTATTTAAATTTGTTAATTGTCTGAAATAAAAAAAGTCATTCATTCATTCATTCATTCATAATGTGCAAAACTCCAACAAGGCTCTGTGCCACCCAATAATATTGAAAACCCAGTAAAAGTTGCAATATGTTTTGGAGACATTCTGGATAACCAGTCATGAATACCTCGTGAAGTAGCACCCTAATGGAAGGTAAGCTAATTACCTCCATTAAAAAAAAAAAAAAACATAAGGATGCATTCTATGTTCAGTTGTTTATTGGATAAGTTCAATACCACAAAAGTTGATACTTCTATTCCTTCATGGAGTAGAAATTGATTAGTCAGCAGCTTGTAAAATAGCAATTGCATCAACAGTGAAGAGATTTCATACAACAGACCCAAAACAAAGAATGATAAATAACCTGAAATATTGATCCAAGTGTGTGTGTGTGTGTGTGTGTGTGTGTGTGTG
Organism: Cynodonichthys magdalenae; assembly: GCA_031762555.1. NCBI lineage: Eukaryota > Metazoa > Chordata > Actinopteri > Cyprinodontiformes > Rivulidae > Cynodonichthys > Cynodonichthys magdalenae. The sequence continues at coordinate 10,593,077 of JARVJO010000180.1, read as the reverse complement.
TGAGGAGCCTCGTGCAAAACTAACAGAGCAGCAGTTTCAGACAAGTTTAAAGAGTCTGCAATAAGAACGTAAACAAGACATCGATTTCCCGCTTGGCAGTATAGATCCTACAAGGAACGATGAGACACATTGTTAGCATGTCCATTGATAGCTGTCTCTTTTGGAGCAGTATGTGCAGTGACAACTCTATATGCTGACTGTTTCTGTCTTCCTCTGCTGTGTTGGCTTAAGGATTTGTGATCTTAAGGCTAACGTGGTTTTTAAAATGTTTTTAGGATTCCTGTCAATTGGCATGCTAGCCTTTTGAATTTCCCTTTAGCACCTCTTTTGGTCCGCCTCATCGTGTTCATTTTGCCTGGAGCAAGGTCACCACCAACTGCTTTTAGTCAGCTCACATTTTCACTCTTGGGAGGTTTTTTTACATATGCAACACTGTCTCTTGCTTTTCTAGCCTTTTCTTTTTTCATTTTCCTATTCTCTTTTTACTCATTTCATTCTGTTCTCCTCAGGGAGCTGAAAGAGAATCATGGTTAAATAGGTTTGAGAGATAAACAAGCTGTGTTGCTCAGGCTCTACTTGTAGGCATTATTTCTTTCTTTCTATTAGCAAAAGAGGGAGGGTCTCGCTGAATGAATGGCTGACCATGGAAGAGATGCACACCTGATGCTCCGTAGAGACATGAAAGCGGTGGAGGAGGGGAAGAAAAGGTTTGAGTGCTTTTACCCCACTTTTTAATCATTGTCCTAATTAGATTCACAATCCCCTTTTAAGGTGTCTATTTTTATTTTTAGGTAATTATAAAATGAAGCAAACATCTTATCAAAAAAGCTATTTTGATACAACAAAATCTAAATTGTGATAAGACTAAGTTTTCACCCAATCTTTGTTAAAAAAAAAAAAAAAAAAAAAGTTATTTTCATCAATAGTTTTAGGTTTATTTACTGGCTGTATTAATACAAAATTTCTGTTCAAATGTTTTTCTGAATGATGTGTATAATTTGTTGTCCTCAGTTGGATTCTTGGTGATAGGTTTATGCAGTCTGGTTCTGCAAAGCAAGATTTGGACAAATCTTCGGGCTATAGACTCTGCCGAGGCCTTCCATGCTTCTAAACAGGGCTGTGCAAGAAATGTACAATTTATTACTACCACATTATTAATGTGCACAATATATGGATTGCAAAGGTCAGCTTAGACTGCAATTAACGATCATTAACGAGCACCTGACCAAGAAAAATGCCGACATCGCCAGGAAAGCCCGGTTCCTGAGGAAGCAGAAGAAGATCCAGTCCACGTGGACCACGAACTGTAAGGTCTTCATAAA
>JARVJO010000180.1:10542534-10578279 GCA_031762555.1 Cynodonichthys magdalenae | reverse complement strand
TGTCAAGTTGTATGGATTGTTCGTAAATTACATGGATTTTCCCGTATTTTGCAGGTTTATGGATGTATAAAAAAATCTTCTATTTTTTATCTCAGAGCCTAGGAGATGTAAAAAATTAATATAATTAACCATCTCCCAACTCTTTCTGCTGCTCCTCAACATTTCCCTTTTCCTCTGCGATGCAGGTGCTGTTATCTTCACACCACATTCTGTCTTTTCCAGCGGCCGACAGTCCACTTGTCCACTTGTTGCTATTGACTCCTGTTCTGAGTTTCTGGTATCCCCAGGTGCTGCTATTTTGTTGTCCCTTTGGGTTGCTTTGCTTCGGACTCTGTTTTGTACAAATAAAGGTCTTCACAAGAATTCTACAAATACTGTTGACTAATTTCCCAGAGTCCTATTGCTCAAAAATCTTCAAAAATGATGGCAAGATTTGTACAGAACAACTTGGAACTCTTATTTTCTGTCTGTTGACCTTAATATCAATGATTTCCTCCCAGGAGAGAAACAATGAGTCGGTCTCTGGGATTTAACCGTGAAGAAATATGTTTAGGCGGCGGGCCTTGATTTGCTGTTTTTCCAGGGAAGCAGAACATAAGCTGTTCATTCCCCAACTTGCATTTTCTTACCGGCTTAAAGCAATTAAAGCACATATTCTGCAGGAGCAGCTCTCCCCAGTTTAGGCCTGAAACTGTAAAAACAAAAGTTTATTTAGCTGTCTGGTAGTAAATATAGCGACTTAGCTGTGGAGTGTAAGGCAAAATAGTTTGAATGGATTGCACAAAAAAGTAAAGAACCCTTTTAGGATTTTTTTAAAGCTCATCTTTACATCAGCTGTAAAATTCTGCAAGCTCAGCCTAAATGCACCTTGTTTTTTTTTTTGTTTTTTTTAATATCTGACTAAAGGTCAGCCCGACTAATAAAATATTGTTCTCGTTGTGTCTTGTTTGTAATAATTGAACATGCTGTCCCGGCTGAATAAGTTGGCCTTGGCTTTCCATCAGTTTGTATCATCGTTTTCAGCATCAGTGATACCAAAAAAGCTTGTACTTGGATATGAATGTTTTAATCTCTGAACAGAATAGACTGTTCCCAGAAAAAAAGAATACTTCATTTCAGTTTGTCACAATGTGTTTGGAATATTGGGAACTTCAGGTTTACATGAATTATCAGTTTGAACAAACACTGCCACTATGAGATTTAAAGTGGTGTCAAATCTAAAAAAAAAAAAAAAAAAAAACTAAAAACAATGTAGCACAGTAATTTTACCAGCTTATACAGTTTGTGATACTCAAAAACGATGAGAGACAAAAAGGGATCCATTATGAGTGGGTCCAACTTCCTTTTAAAACTTAGCAGGCAGGCAGCTGTTTTTTTCCCCCCCATTTTTACAGTTTTGACAGATTTTTTTTGTTTTTTATCTCAAGAATTTAATTAAATAAATACTGCCTTTCTAGTTTTATCAGTGGGTTTCTGATTTGGTGGCAGAGAAATCATAGATGTTAGCACAATCAAAGCAAATTCAACACAGGTTGTCAGAAATTTGTAACTTCCCTCCAATTTTTCAGGTACTGTTCTCTTGATGGGGTACAGGATAGAAGTGATGATCATGCTGCCAGGTGCAGAGCACCATTGTGTTTGATCTGGTTTAAGATTGCAGGATTACTCTAAATCTGTGTTATAATTATGGCACTCTAATTTTCTACATTTCTCTCAAATCATTTGGTTTTATTCTTTACCAGTCTTTAAGACTGTGGAGAATTGAATAATTTCTGTAGGTTTTCTGAACTCTTCAACTTTATTTTGTATAAAAATAAAACAAATTTGTTGCAGGTAGAATCACGGATAAAAGATGGTAAACTTGTCTGTTTAAACCTCAAAATCACAAACATTACAGAGCTCTTTTGCCTAAATTTGAGGGTATGTTACTTGCAAATTAGTAGGATCATAAGATGTTGAACATGTGAAGCAGAACCTGGTAAACAAGATCATAAATGCTTTAAAACATCCACATTATTTTTAGATGCTTATTTAAGAGACAAAATTGGTTAAGAGAACAAGATCGTCTGAATAGTTAGAATCTTTGTTTTTTTTTAGAAAGACATTGGCTAATTACTTTAAAGAACTTCAATAAAGAATAAAAACTTCTGTGTTTGAAATGTGAAGCAATGTTTAAGTAGGTTTTGTCTTAAACAAATGGATTTGGTAATCTTTAATTCACTAAAATGATAATTTCTCTCATGTCCGTACAGCATCTGTACAGTCTGTCATCAGTGTGCACATGTTCCCATGACAATATCCCATAAAACCACAATATCACCATTCCCTGTTCTCCATTCACCATTTCCTGGCACACCTCTTAGTTTAGGTCCCAATCCAGCTGTGCCCAAAATTATCACATTGTTTTAGTACAACGCTGCCACCATGGGTACTAACCAATGTCTGCATTAGTTTGGTTTCAGGACCTCATCTCAATCTCTGCTGCATCCTAGACTTTGAGGCCAGTCCTCTTTCAAAATTTTCAACGACTAAGTCCCATTGGTGTACATGGTCCCACATCATGAATATGCCGCCACCCTGTTCTTCCATGCTCCCTCCAGGACCTTAATATGCTGCCACCATTTTAATAAGCCACTCCAACTTTGCTACAAAGATTTTGGGCCTTCCATGACCCATCACCTCAAGACCATGCAAAGACCATCCACTTTTAAATTTTTCAAATATAAGCATGAAAAAAAAATATTCAATATACTTCGAAATTAACACTTTGTGTATTTTTGTGAAAGTAGTGGCAGCTTATCACCACTTAATAGGCATTTATGTTTAAGGTCATTATAGTAGCTCATGCCTAACTCACTCACGCGCACACAAACACCAGTATCTGCTAAATGCTCTCATTTCAGAGGTAATATTTAGTTGCTAACCAAACACTTGAGTATTTACCTCCCACTCCAGCAGTAATCGCTCCCTTGGGCCCCCCTGGAGCATCTGAATCTATAATGTCTAACCCTGCTACTGCTGCTGCCTCTTATAGCACGGACAGCCTTATCGTTTATTTTATAATCTTCAGGCTCTGCATGTCAGCATGTTTGTACGCGTATCAAACCATCAGTTCAAGTTGTGAGGGGTTTAGAAGTGAGAAGAGGTTGCTTTGACTTTAAGCTGTTTTCTGGGGTGTTGCAACAAGATGCCACTCAAATGGATCCAACTATGTATGTATGAAGTTTATTTTAAAGTGTGGAAATGTGGAGCACACAAATTAACTTGCATAGATTTTGTGTTGATTTGCCCACACCCATACATTGTAAGCATCCTGTCTTTAATTCAGTTATATTTGGTAGTGCTATAATTTCATGAAACCCTTTCAAAAGGCCAACAAATCATTAGCCTTTGGTGATTCCTTACAAGTAAACAGACGTGACGCATTTTTATGTCGTGTGTAATTAAATTTTGGGCATTAGGTCACATCACCATATTTTATTATTTAAGATTGACCATGATACCAAGCATAATGCATCTGATTACATAAAATAAAAAGAATATTTTGATTGGTGAGTTTATTTACAAGCATAACACTAATGAAGTGTAATCTGTTTGCTCTCTGTTCAGTGTTTTTTTGTAAATAATATTTATAGGGCCTGAAGCCCAATATTTGAATCAATTGAATGCCATATAACAGTAGAGGAGATATTCATCGTTTGTAATTTATTTATTTTACATCATTGATTACACAACCATAAACTGCTCAAAAGACTTTGATTTGCTGCCAACACCATTTCTTTCTGTCCAAGTTATTATCCAAATCCAGTTTTAGTTTTCCTGCAAGTTTAATTTGTTTAAGAAATAAAATTTAGTCTTGGATTTCTAAAGATTTAACTACCACCCACTCTAAACCACTCTGATTCTAATCTAAATAATTAGAAATGTTTCATTATTTTTGAAAACACCTTTTAAATCAGGCTGTTTTCTGACTGATTGGTTTGGACTGTGGTCCCTCGCTTTAAACAGGAGAAACAAATTGACGCTGCTTGATTCAGAGTGCGTGAGCCGATCCAACGTCTCCGTCTGACGAGTGTTTTCTTCATTCTCATTGTTACTACCTGAGGGAAAAGTAGGGAAGGGAAGGCTGCTCATCTTTGTAAGTAATTAATCACTCAGCGGGATGAATCTTGGTCATCTAATTACCGACAAATTAGATGGAAGCAACATCTGAGACGTGGATGAAGTCTACGGCTGGCTAATACTGAATGATATCTTCCCTCGTCTGTTTTTGAAAGTTGTTTTCCATTGCGACTGGCTTCAGTCCAATGAGCTGTAGCTTTGTTAGCCTGTTCCAAATAGCAGTTTAGAGAAAAAGATTGTTTTTCAAATAAGAGAAGAGTCCAACAGTGTTTGAATAAAATCAGTACTTTTTAATTTTATTTATATTTTACAATAAATGGTTCTCTTAGAGGACGACACGGTGGTGCAGTTAGTGGGGCTGTCACTACTGAAAAAGATTGTCTTCCAGCCTGGGACCTTCCTGGGTGGAGTTTTGCTGTTCTCCCTGTGCACTCATGAGTTTTCTCCAAGTACACTGATTTCTTCCCACAGACTAAAAACATGCATGTTAGTTTAATTGGTAACTTCAAATCAGGGGTGTTTCCCTTAGGTCCACATGAACATTATGGTGCCCCTCAAAGGGCCAGTTGTAATTATATTTGACCTTTTATGTTTAACTTTAAACAAAAAACGTCACATTCCTTGTCTCATTGCTACGACTGAGCACCGCTAAAAAACAATAACTGAGCTCTACGTGGTATTTCCTGCGTAGAAACAGCGTTTTAACGTGTCCCCTTAAAAACACTGAAAAGTCTGTGTACAACTGACTAAATGTGAAATAAATAAAACAAATACTATTAAAACTAAAAGTAAGCGTTTTACTCGCTGAGTTGTGGTGAGTGGAATTCTCACTGGAGGCGTGTTTCAATTTAAATTTAAGACTTAAATTGGAAATTTCCACTTCCCAGTAAAACTGGGCTGCAGCAAAATTAGCTGAATGGAGATTTTACACAGCAAATAGCTGTCGGCTTCTTTTGAACCCTGTACACTGCCACATGATGGTGGGATGCTGTCATATCTCGGGTAAAATGACCGACGTGTATTATGGAAGATGTAGTTTATGGTCTATGCTGGCTTTAAAGCAGCATACAGTGAAATTTCAGTTTGTGGATTCTGTCTTTAACAGAATTTTTCATGTAACCTAAGCACTAGTAGTTTGCTGTAATCTCCGCATTATCTCATAAACTTGAAAAGCAGTATAGTAAGGATGTCAGTTTTTTATTTCCTGTATGGTTTTCAAGTTAAATGATTAAGAACGTATACAATTTGGCTGCTAACTGTTTAGCTGTTGTGTGTTTTTGGTTTGGTTCTTATCGCATTAAGATGCTGCCTGCACTGTTTGCTTTTTCTGGACCACATCTAATTGTTTTTTTCACAATTCATTGGTACATATAAGAAAGTAACACCCATGAAAATCAGGGCTTCACTGTACATTTGTTTTAAGACGTTAAAGCGTCAGTGAAGCTCTCGGTGATCATGTAAAATTCTGTGGTGGGCAACATCTGGCCCACGGGCATGATTTTGACATTTGCTCTAAATTGTCCCTAGGTCTGAATGGGTTTGTCTCCTTTTGATGGACTTGAGTTGCACAGTGACTGCGGGACATGCACCAGATGAATGGGTTCTATTAGAATTGGTTATATTAGTTTTAACAAATGCTTCAATGAGATGACCGAATTTACAAAAGGCAATTGGAAAGTCAACGTTGGAACCACTCTTGTCCTGGAGCTTCAGCAAAGAGCTTTTAGTTGTTTTTAGTCTTCAGGCATTATGAATTATTCTAAACTTTACCTGAGGAAAAAAGAACCGTAACATTCCCCAATACTAATCACCTCCTCGCGTGGCTTTTCCTCGTTTTTTATGGATTTATTTCCCTTTGTCTGAGTGATAAAAGCTTTTAGACCCTCTAACCTTTCTGCAGGAAATGGTAGTAATTAATATTTTATTTTGGGATATTTCAGAAGTTTGTGTGGTAGAAGGATGAAAACAGCTAAAATAAATGGTTTTCTTTCACAAACACACGTTTTTGCTTTCCTTTTGTTTTTCTTTACCAATATCTCCTTTTTAATGGAGTTTGAGATTTTTGACTTCTCCTTCTGTTGCAAATTTTCTTGTATTTTCGAGATTTATGTAACATAGGAAGTGTTTCCTTATTCATAACTTTAAATAAAAAGAACTAACACACCAAGAAGGTTGTAAATGATTCAGCTTTGTGTAGCTTTGTTACTGCAGAGAAAGTGTGTGCGCGCTCTATTTGCATGTGTAGCGAGATGGGGTTTGTAAGACTCGTGTGAATTCATCATGCCAGACTCTCTCTGCTCATCCCACTATGAAAGCCCTACAGGAACGGGCTGAGACACCCACTCGCCCACCAAGAATAGTTTGCGTTGTGCATCTAAAGTGCAGATGTTCTGTTACAGCCAGGAAATAAAACCTGATGGTTAATGGGTTTGCATCTGGGAAAGAAGGTGTTTGCGTCGATGGAGGCTGTGATGGTGGAATAAATAAGACGCTGAGGGTTGCTTTTTAAGGAGAACATCTGGTCATTTATTGACAAGTCGTGTTTAGGCTGACTGACAAGAACCTGTGTGACAGACTTCTGTTCTCACCATCTGCAAAATTAGATTTTAGCAGTTCCAACAGAACGTACAGATGGAGTTTTGGGCAACTGACTGGTCAGTTAAATCAATTCTATTTAGAACAAAATAGCTGAAAGACTGCTCTGCTGTTTGGCTACCCAACTTAAGGTCCACGGGCCAATACTGGCCCTCGTTAAAATTTTACTAGGCTCCGAAAGTAATGGTTTAATACAGTAGTTTCTCTCTTTCTCGCTGTATTTCGCGCGTTTCTTCTCATGACAGCTGACCAACAGTCAAGCCAAAAACCAATTAAGTGAAAACGGGCAACAATAGTTTGTTATATAACATTTCTTCAATAAATATTTACAGAAACAGAACAAAGTTTAGAATTTTGGCCCCGTTGGTTAATGTTTAACACCCCTGCTATAGAGGAACTTAATCTTTACTTGTATCCACTGCTTCAGTTTCATCTGAAATCATAGGCTTGTTTCAAATCATTGCTTCTATTCATGTTATGAGTTTTCTATAATACAGTATAGGTAGTGGTTGGATATTAAGTAACAAAAGGTAATAATTAGGCTAAATTGTATAACAAACAAATTAAGTTCCGAAAAACAGAAAAAAATAAAGATTTTAATTTTCTTAATGGAACTAAAGGTATCTATCATTTATTACCAGAGGTGGGACCAAGTCATTGTTTTGCAAGTCTGAAGGCAAAGTCAAGTCTCAATTCAAGACAGGCAGCTATCAATTCAAGTCCTTTTGAGTCTTTTTTTTTTTTTCTTTTAATAATGTTGCAATTTTATGTTCAATGTAAATAACAGAACATGCGCTCTTCTTTTTAATTTGTATTTAACTCAATTTGTGCAGTTTAAAATTGCACCTCCTATATTGTACTGTTCAAATAAACTTCCTTAAAACTATAATTTTCCATTTTTTTAAAATTCTGTTTAATTTGATTTACTGTGCTGCAGCTCACGCACAAATACTTAGTGAGGAGAAAAATAAAAACAGACGCTTTTTTTCAAGTCAAGTCTAAAGCTATAATACTAGAGTCCAAGTCATGTGACTCAAGTCCCCACCTCTTTTCTCTATTGGCCTTTGTACTTTTTTTTTTTATTATGTACGGAGAGGCAAAAGACGGTACTAAAAGGTAAAATCTAAACACACCCTGATGATTTCAGTGTAAAAATTAGTTTCTTTACACATAAACAAGTCCTTTTAACAACTAAACTGTATATAAAAGAAGTAATTACTGTTATTTTTGAACATGTTTTCCTAAAAGACAATGCTTTAATTTTCAGAGAGGAGAGTAAAAAATCAGACATCATTGTTAGACAAATAAATAAAATCGTCCGATTTACACCAAAGCAAGACAATTGAGTCGTCTTTCTGCATGCGTGTCTGCCAACCAACCCTCTGATGTGGTTTACTGAGTGGAGCTTCTTTCATCCAAACAAATTATTTTTGCTCTATAGCGTCTAACTTGTCTGTGCTCGCCAAATCTAAATGAAAAATAAACGTCATTATTTCTTTTATGCTGAAATTGAAATCTGAAAAGAAGTGAGCCTGTCTCGCTGGAGAGACTGCAGCCGGAATATTAATGCATCCCAGTAGTCAGGTGGATCTACTTCATTTATTTATTTTTTTGCCGTTTTTGTACTGAGAGTTGTGATTGCTTCCAGCATCTGTCTCGGTGGAAATGAAGCTGATTTGTTTTCAGGAGCAAAACAACAAACAAAAAAGGAAAAGGAAAAAAAAAACTGCTTGCTCGCTTACAGAGGCAGCTCACTTTGTGTTTACGAAGAGTTTCGGGATATGAAGAGCTGTCAGAGGGAATGTTGAGCGTCATTTGTCTCGAATGCACCCACTGCCTAGCTTAGCAGTGATGAACTACGCTCTCCCCCCCACCCCGGAACAGTCGCACCAGTTCTGCCCTGCTGCAGTTTTCTCAGGTGTTTTTTTTTTTATGGACTTGCATAGCCTCTGAGTTAAAGTCTGTTTGGTTTTCGAAGATGAGATCTCGCCGTGCTGCACTTCTGAAGGTGACCTCCCGAGCAGAGTTGGGGAAAAACTTCAAATTTTACAACAACTTCTAAGTATTGGGAGTTTTCTACCTGAATTTAAAATGTCTTATTTGTTGTTTGTGGGCGTACAGTTCTTCCGGCCTGTCGTGAGCTTGTATACAAATATCAAATTTGACACACGCTTGAACACCCCCGAAGTGTTTCCTGTGTGATTCAAGAGGGTGTCGGGGTGATGTTTGTGCTGAGCAAGCATCTTGTAACTTTCTTCTGCTTCCTCCGAGGAATGAATAATCACAACGTGGCGAGGCTTTGAATATAAGCCTCTCATTTGTGAACTAATTGCGCCGTCACTACCGAAAGCTGAGCCTGAGACGGCCTCAGCCTCAGCTGTTTGAGTAATTAGGCAGCAGATGTCACATAGGCTTTGGGAAAAAAAAAAACCCTTGTTTCTGGTAATTGAACCTGACAAGTTTGACACAAAAGAAAATGGAGACTGTTTAGGACCTTTCAGCCAGATTGAGATGGGAGCTTTAGAGGAACTCGCAGGTGTGTCAGTCATTTTCTGTTAAGGTACTTTTACTCATTTTTTATACACCTCTGCAGGTCCAATGAATCACTGGGCAGAGCTTTTTTTATTGAATCTCTCAAAAGGAATCAATGGGTTTACATCTACAATTGATTTAACTTTTCGAGTTAACCCAGTGCCTCGGCCAGTTAACCTTACCAAACACAACTTAGTTTGATGTGGTAGTAGCTGAGAATCATTCAAATCACATCATTTAAGCTGGTAAAATTCTGCCAAGTACATACTTTAACCTCTAAAAGAGCACGTAAGTCATCGCAATACTGTGCATACAGGTTTTAGCTTTTGGAAATCTACAGTCTGAGCCGGTGGACCAATGGAACCGCAACAAATGTTTTGTTACTTCTGAATTAGGAGTGGAGATTGTAGCAACAAAAACACAATAATGGGTACTAAAGCTGTAAAAATCTCTAATAGGGATGCTCGATATAACGGCATTAACATGGGTATTGATTTTTATTATGCCTCCGCCCACTGGGGCTGGAGGCAAACTGTTCTCTGGCTGTCTGTGTGTTAGTGCCGTGTCCGTCCATCACGGGTGGTCTTGTGTGCACAATATCTCCTGAATAAAATTATATAGTAATTGGTCGGATTTAGATTTGGGCATCAAAGAGTCAAAGGTTGAGGTCATTTATGATGATTGGTAATATAAAACTGCCATTTTCTTCTAATTCCTCAACAGTACAAACAAAATACCTGATTTCCATTAACAAAATCTCCAGTACAATGCTTTGTGCATACATACGCTAACATCAGGCGGAGGCATACCAATAGTTTCACCTTGTTTAAAATATCTGTATTTATCCGATACGTAAAACTGGGCCAATTTTAATGCCGATATTGATTTCCCACTTGTTGTCGTTTGTGTTTCTGTTTCGGGAGGGGAAATGGTTGGTCCAGCGTTATCCATTTGATCATGATGGTTACGCTGCTCGGCCAGGGAAAAACTGAGCCATGTCGGCGGTCTGGTCGTTTTTTACATTATCCAAAAAAGACAAGTGTGTTTGTGTGTGCGCATCACAAAACCAACAAACTTCTAGCTAAAAGCCTGTGTGCATAGTTATTTTTACGTTTAACCAAAACAGAAATGTTGATTCTCAACATAAAATGATTGTAGTTAAAAGTTGAGACATTAAAAGCGGCAGGTGATTGGCATTCCTTCAAGAAATCTTTTTAGACAAGACTATAGCTCACTGACACAAGTATGACAATCATTTCCTCTTTATCTTTTTCTATTCAATACCATTTTGAGGATAGATCAGAAAACGCTGCATCAAGATGTTTTACTCCGATTCTATTTATCAAATCAGTGTAATTTCTTTAAACACAGGGCAGGCGATTCTGTCATTGTTTTGCAGATAGGAGTTGATGGTTTGATAGATTTGTTCTGTCTGTAGAGTGTGAGGCAATATTCCCCCCGCTGCATTTGAGATTACAGTCTTCAGCACTGACCTTATTATAAAGGACTCGAGAGGTAATCCGCACATAATGAGAAATTGACACAGGGTGACTCAATAAAATTGCATTCTCGAGAAACGCACTGGCGCAAATTTCCCCATTTAAAATGAAATTAAAGCTCAGGTTCACTTAGATTCAGCTGTTTTGATGTTTGGTGCTTGTGGTACATTAGAGTTTGAGATTTTCCATAAAACCAGCAACTTGGAAAATGTAAACTTTTTATTTGTCTTTAAATAAAATTATACCGTTTATCCCTTTTTGTTCGGCTCCTTCTAGCATTTAGCTACGGTTTTGCCTATTTTACCCTCTTTTTAAGTTAATTTTGGCTTCTATCTACAGCTGCTCTTTAGTTTTTAGCTTTTGCTCTATTTTAGCTGCTGTTCTACTTGTTTTAGCTGTTTTGACAAATTTCAGCATTTTTTAAATTCAGGACTGCATAGAATTTTACACCACACTTCTGCAGAAAATAGTTTCTCTAGTTGTAAATTTACTTTATTTGAATGTTTAAGTTAAATAACCTGTAATTTTAATTGTCAAAGATTTATCTATTTGAACTATTTAGACTCTTTAGCCTTCAAGCTACACACCAAACTCATCTTTAGTATCAAGACTCAATTTTCTGCATTTTTAATTTTTTTTTTATCTAAAGCTGAACCTCCCCTCACCTGTTTGCCCAAACTCCCCATAGATGGCAGCCTCGAGCTGAAGGCAGAAACACCCGCCCTCCTCTGTCTGCCTCAGAAGGGCATAAACATTAAAAAAAAAAAAAAAAAACTACACACTTTGTCTGCAAAAACACACCTGCCTGCAAAAATAGAATTCACCTGAAAGCAGAAAAAAGTGGGACATGAAACACGAGGCAGAGAAATTGCTTTGCCTCTGCTGTCAGTGACCAGTGTGTTTTTTTTTTTTTAAAGAGTAAAAGTGTTTGACGATTTAGTTTCCCTGTCTCACATAAATGTTTAATTTTGCAGGCCAACAGCTTGGATTGCGATGTGATTGGTCACTATAAACCCAGACAGCTGAGGCTTCATTAGTTCTCGTGAAGGAAAGTGGATCTGACTTTGGGACACTCTTTAGTGTCACAACAGATAAATGAGTCGTCGAGCTTCCGCTGTAACCTTTTATGAGAAGTGATTGCAGGAAAAAAAAAAAAAGGGGGGGAAGAAAAATCATGACACCCCAAATTATGACCCAACAAGCATCTGCAGCTGCTGATTTGCCCTTAAACATGACATTGAGAACTGAATCAGTTTGGGCTTTTTTTTTGGTTCTTTAAGATTTATTTGCAAAACAAAAAAGAAAAGCACTCTTTAAAGGGGGGGGGCAACTGTATGTGTATTTGCACCAAATGAGATGCAACCAAATAGATAATAGTCAAGTTTTAGATTTCTTGATGCATCCTTTTTTTAAATATTGACACCTGGTTATACATTAGCTCCTATATGAACATTTCGTTTTGTTGTCACAGCTTAGTTTTAGATCTATAAAGAAGTGATTGTCGTGGCCATGCAGGAAACTCTCGTCTCCACTTTTGCTCTGATTTTTTTTTTGCGAGCATGTGTCATTGACATTCACGTTAATGTGATGTGATTGGTTTCCTCTAATGAGGTGAAATGAGATGACATTCCTCCTGACAATCAATCAGGAGCCAAAGAGCCATTTGTATGGCTGCCTGTGAGTCGATGTGTCGATGCTTAACAGCAGATGTCTGCTTAATGATGCAGCGGGACGTGGAGTCCACCGACAGTTTGAAAACCATTTCATATGACCTAAAAGTCATAGATCCATTTGGATTTCATTTTATTGGTTTGCTAAAGCACATTTAAATTGTTTTAAGGCCATTATCCCGATTTTCTTCATCTGTAGAAAAATCTAACAGGGTTATAGCTTTAACTAAAGTGTTTTTTTATGACGATTTGTTATTGTCTATCTGAAAGACTTAACCCTCCTGCTGCCCTTGGGTCAAAATGAGAACTGGGGGCTCATGGGTCGACCCAAGAGCAGAATAAATGAGTTTCTTGTTGAACAAAATAAAAAGATGTTACAATTTTACACTATGCACTATATCAATTTTCCTACACCTTTACATAGATATACAAATCTATACATACATATTGCATTAGTATTTGTATTGGTTCTGAGTATGGAGGCATTTTGCACGAGTATTTGTAAAAACATTGATACCAGTATAGATATTAGGACATCAATGCATGAAGAGACACAGTGGTTTATGTTATAATCTAAACAAAGATGGGTTTTTTTTGTAGTTCAGACCTTCTGTGTTAAAATCCAGAGCAGTACTTTTTGTAGACTTCTTTAAATAACATTAGTTTGTAAACCTAGAGCTCAGTTCTGACCAGATTGATGATCTGGTTTAATCAGGGCCACCAAAGTGGATTATTGCTATCTTTTTAAACCAACTGTAATCTTAAATTCAGTTCATCTGAATGCAATCGAATTTATCTTTACATATCCATCAAGTTAGCATTACATAATTACTCTGGCAGAAATATTATAATAATCCTGCAGGAAGTGTCCCAGGATGCAAGATCAGATAACTTTAGGTTAATGTTGTTTTAGTTGTTGCCCTTGAGTGTCTTAATCTGTTGGTGGTAAATTCCAGGACCTTTCTGCCGCCTCCCTCCCCGCGATGCATCTCACTGTGTTTGAACACCATCAGAAGGCCCTCTGAGTGTCTTTGTGTGCAGAGTTAGTGTGCAGTGTTAAACAGGGCTGCGTTGGTCCTGTCTGCCCTTTGCCGGCCCGGCTCGCTGCTCTGCCCTGCTCACTGAAGCTGAAAATAGCTCTGAGGCTGCAGGCGCTCTCCCTCTGCACAGCTCACTGTAGACTCGCAGCACAGAGGCGGTGCTGAATCCTCAACAGAACTGAACATTTCTACTTGTATAGATGCTCACTGAAGCTTTCTGACCAGCTGACACCTACGATGCAAGGGTCACTCATGAAACAATTTGTGCAGATTTGGAAATTCGATACGGATTTTGTGTGTTTTTGTGACTCGTTAGACCTTTTCATCTGAATTCGAAGGGAAACACTTATTACCCTCCTCCACTGAAAATGCATTGACTACACCACTATCATGGGATTTAATTGTTGTGTGCTTGACAGTGTTCCTGCAGCTCACTGGGGTAATAACAGTCACCTTCAGGTAGGTAGTGATTTGATCAAATGCCTTATTAGCCAGCCACATTAATGAATGGCACCCACACGTGGGTAATTAGATATGATGGAGGTAATCAAAATTATCAGCTCAAATAAAAGCGAATGTCGAGTCTCAAAGTTATTCTTCATCATAATAGTCATGTAGACTTCTAGTCATTAACAGTTTGAACAGTTACTGGTTCTGTTCATGCATTTAAGCAGTATGGCTGACTCCCAGTACATTATTGCTGAATATAGTAGCTCGTTAGAAATGCAGATTGAAGGAACAGTTGTTAATTTCAGTACATTTCTTTTATTGTGGTGTTTTTGCCATATAAGCGCCAAAAATAGAAAATATTGTAGTTTTTATTCTGTAGCGGTTGGATTTTAGAAATTTATAGAGGCCAAATAAAGGTAACTTTATCATTGGAGGGTTTTCCAAGTTGAGGTATCTGCAGTAGATAGGGGGGTTTCTGGTCTGTGTGGGTGGAGTCTGTCCTAGCCGTGATTGACAGAGTTTGGAATATAGGTGGGGGGGTTGGCCGGGTTGATTTGTCTTGTGCGGCAAGTTAAGAGGAAGTGATCTATTGGTAAAATTAATGTGAACATGTAAACATATTTATTAATTTCAAATTCGGCGCGACTATAATCTTCCGGTCTCGCGTTATAACAACTATTAATTGTATTAAAAACGGTAATCTTTCTCCAGGCAAGTTAGGACTGTTTTGATTGAGCTGAATTGTTACACATCCCTTCAAAGGTATGGCGTTCAAATTTGCTGATGTTAGCACCTTCTTGTCTTGAGTTATGACTGATATTAATATTTATATTTAAAAACGTAAATGCTTTCTGGACGTTTGGACCAACCTAAACGTCCCACAAGTTTAAATCATTTTGATGTAAGAAAAGTTACTTTCTATTCTGTGGTCTGCTACAGAAATATCCAGGTCAAAGAACTGATTCTATGAGAAAAAAAACATGAATTGGTTTTAGTATCGGCCAGGTTATCTATCCAGGACATACCTGAATACCCCATTAAGTATTGAGTATGGGGGGGGGTCTATCTTTGAAGCTATGTCCTGAACATGGCCGCCACCTTGAAAGCCACCATATTGGATCAAAGTTTTTCCAAAGAGAGGTCCCCTCACCCATGACTTGCTAGGTTGTTCAGATAGGTTAGTAATTGTCTGCGACTATTTCATTTTCTTATTCAGAAAACTATTATTAGTTACTAATTGCTTAATTTCTACTCAGTTTAAATGCCTTGAATGTGCAAAAATAAAACTTTGACAGTTCATTAATTCTTGTCTTTTAAGAGTTATAAATGTAACGTTTACATTTAACTGAAACTGAGACAACATTGCGCCTACATGTACCAACACCTACATAATCCTGGGTATTTGGCACATTTATCGCCTTTTTTGTTTTAATTTATTGTATTTAATTATCACAGCTTCAGCCAGAGTCAGTTTGTACCTTCTGTCCTTGGGTGTAAAGAGTCTTGGAGCTCTGGTGCAACACTTTCAGCGAAATGTTCATTAGTGATGCAGAATTTTGGTTGTAAAACATTATTGTATCATCCTGTGAAGTTGATGTTTGGGCCAGCTTTTATAGGGATACATAAATAATGTAGCTTACTTTAGGGAGTAAGATATGTTTCCAGCACCTTCAATCAATGATAAAACAATCTTGTGAACTTGATTGTGGAGTTCCAGGAATTATCTAATTCCTCACTTGTGTGCCTTGTTTCCGGGGATTATGCCATGAACTGCATGTCTGATCGCTCGCCAGAGAACTTGCTCCGGCTTTTTGTTCTCGTCTGTGACACGATATATCATCGAGCGAGCCACTTGCCAATATTCATACTCCGACACAATTGACATAGAAAGGCTGGCATCAATTAGACGAAAACATGACAGGAGTGTGGCAGCACATCAATGTTTATTTCATCTGCATAGAAATGAGATTGGGTTCCAGGGAGCCATTTGCTGATGAACATCTCTGTCTCTGAAGATCTTTGGCTAAATCACTCTTGTTATGACAGGAAGAGAGGAGTGAGATTGTTGGGGTGAAAAAAGGAGGAACTCAAATGCAACACGAGGGGGGAAAAAAAAGGTGAAAGTGTTCAAGCACAATGAGTCAGCATAGTTTTTTTTTACATGGCAGCTTAGGCTTCATTTAATTTGTAAGTGAATCCGACACCGTCCTCAAATATTTTATTAACATGAGGCTAATTCAAAGAGGTCAGAGGTCAATTCTTAGCCGCTCACTGGAAGTAATTCCAGCAGTTTGACATTGACGATAATGAACTGTGGAGCAGGAAGTCGCGTCTCTGGAGGACTCTGAGCTGGAGATTCAATTGCATGTCATGTTGCGTGCTCGCGCACGGCCCTCAGGGCGACTGGGGCCGCAGCCAGCGCGGGCTGCATGAATTTGTGTACCGGCTTCGAATCATAGAGGGTCGTTCAGACGGTTTGTGGCGGTAAAACCAGTTGATGGAGCTGCCTGGGGACGTTTGAGTCCTCAGCGGGCTTCGGCTTATTGATCTGCGTGAACCATTTCGTGATGGGACATGACAGGCGGGATTGTCCCCGGTGGTGTCTGCGCAAAGAACAGAGAAGCAGATTTGTTCTACAAACTACTGTACATGCAAACATCCTTTTATTGCCTGTGGTATTATTTTCACAGCTTGCACATTTCCAGAGCTTAAAGTTAGAGTAAAGCTGTGGAGATGGAATCGTTTAAGACAAATTCCACACAGCTGAGCCACTGAACAAATACTCAAAACTATTAAAGGAGACATATTGGGCTTTTAAATCCTTCTTTTTCACATTTAAATCATTCAGTTGGGATCTTTATAAAGTGGAACTGCAATGCTTTCGTTTGAATTCCTCCTTATTGTAGCTCCACAAGCCCCTCTTTCACCCCTTTCCTGAGGTGTGTCTCAGATCAACTTGTTTTGACGCTGTCTCTTTAAATCAAACAAGGTGCTGTAGTTAAGTCCATAACTTTTTTTAAATGGCAATTTTGTTGAATACTGTGACCTAATAATAGTTTAGAAAACATTATAGAAAAAAAAGAAAACTGAACGAGTTGAAAAACCCAAACGGATTATAAATATATCTTTGCATCACTGGGAGAGACTAAATGTTTTATATGTCCCATTTACCAAAAAACAAACCTATAATAACAATGACTTTTCCAACATTTATAGTGAAAATTAGTAGATTTTTAAGACTTTTTTTGTGGTTTTTTTGAAAATGAATTATTGTCGAAGCATAATTTCTCTCAGGATTGTTCCATGTCTCAAGAAAATAAATTGCCAACATAGGAAACACTTACGGTTTACACTGAAGAAGCTTTGAAAGCGGCTCCGTGGAGAGGCTTTTTTTCTATTACCCCCTTGAAATCTTGGAAGCCTTGATGTCTGGTGCTGTTCTCCCAAAATGCCCTCGACGTCTGGAATAAAACGAAGCTCTTAAGGGAGTCCTAGTCAGTAAATAGGCAGTATAGATCAGTAGTGTGGGGAGGAAAAACACTCTTTTCATCAGCTTCTTTGTTGTAGCCTTTCAAACTGAGGTCAATTTCCTGTGCCAGCCCTTCATTGAAACTGAAATGGGCCTAAAGTTAATCGGATGAAAACTTCTCAGGCATTTTGCCCTCTACGCTCTCACTCTGTGGTTATCAGTCTTATTATTACCTGCTTGCAGATGCATGGTGTTGACCATTGAGATTGTAATTAACTTCAAAGAGTGGAAAATCAATGAGATGATTTGTGCAGTCATTATTGGCAAAATAGCCCATCCATCACTGGGCTGTTTAAAATCTGCTGTTAGTTAACTGCACTTTATTTGAGGGTTTTGCAGATCGTTTTCCACCTGTTTAAAACTGAAAAGCCTCACCTGGTGTAGTTGCTGTTTCTTCACTTCATCAAGAATGACAAATTGTGAAATGAAACGTCACGCTAGATGCATGAGACAACTTGAATAAATACTGCGTAATCCAAAACTTGTAAGCGAGAGAGGGGTTGAGTTTGCCATCTTTATTCCAGTGAGAGTTGGGACGTGTCTTTGATTTATTGTCTGCAGCTTTTCTCTTTTTTTTTTTCCCCGACTGAGTCAGAACCAGTGCTTTAATCCAGCCACGGGCAGCTTGTTATGTGGACGTTTCCTGGGAGATGACATGAGCAAATTTGAGATGGCTGGCTGTTAGTTACATCCAGGTCAGCTGACTCATTTCAGCCACAACACTACAGCTTTTCTCTGTTTTCTGTAGAATCAAAGATTAGAATCTGAACATACGTGAATTAATGGGAGGAGTTAAACACACATTTACCAAGACTAGGGTCGTGAATCTCTGGTCAGGATATGATTCTTGTACACTTCTGTTTATTAATATAGGCATCAAAAAGGGACAAAATCCAACCTTTAAGACAATACAGTTCTACTAGTTTTGATCCAATCCACTGAGATTAATTATAAAACAAAGCAAAGGAAAGATTTTCTCACATTTTACTACCTAATTAAAAAAAATGTTCACAAACGGGACTTGCTTTCAAATTAAGATACTTTTGATAAAATGTGGCTCATAATTGAACAGTATACAAGGTCTGCTGAAAGACGTAGATGTGTTTAACTCTTAATAAGCACAAACTGTTTTAACAAAGCAATAAGGCTAAAAGATGTATCCCGATATTAGCGTTTTCATATCAAACACTTAATTGAATTCACCCCAGTTCAAGCCTTTTATTCATTCAACTTGAATTCAGTTTTTTTCATATAGAAATACACTCTTTCATGTTTGGGAAGTGGCTTGGAATACAGGTTAATTTCAGCTTCAAAGGCATTCTGCATTTCTGTAGAGATCAACATAAACATGATTCACAGGGGCATAATTTATCTGATTCATTTGGTACTTTGTGTTTCAAAAAGATTTGGGGTGGACCTTTTTTAAAAAAAAAAAAAGGTCCAATTTCTTGCTGTAGATTTTAAACTAAACATTAAACACAGTTTCATTCCTATGCAAATGCAAGGCAGCAGATTTACATGTCTTTTAAAGTATGCAGATGACCTTTTCCTCAGGATTCTGCCCCAGATACCGAATACTCTAATAAAACTCTTTAGGTAGTCGAGCTATAGAACACACATCTTCCCCAAAAACTTCCTCTGCACAACTTTTCTTTTTTTCCCCCTTGTACAGCAGCGAGGAGCTTCAGACGAATTAGTCGAAGTCCTACTGAGATTTGACCCGACAAGGATCTCTCTTGAAGATCTCACGTGATCAACGCTCACCCACTGCTTCTGGTTTACGCCGCTCTCCAAATGTTCTAATCTAAAAGGATGCGGAGTTAGATTAACTGGTTGTATTCATGTGTTTTTCCTCTGTTTCTCTGTTTTGTTGTTTTGGTTTTTACTCCCTAAAGCATCGTGCTGAAGGAATGTTAACTCTGATGCGGTAATTTCTGGAGTCAGGTTGTCAATTGCAGTTGAGGAAAAAAGGCCTTCAGATTGTGTTTTTGACTGGATGTGTTTGGAGATTACTGTGACAGCGCAGGCTATTGTTGGCAGTTGTTGAAATTACATTAGCTTTGTGGGTCAAACTGTGCAAACTTTTTTTTTTATAGGAAGTGTATTCAAGTGTCACTGAGAAATCGTAGCATATTTGGAGGAACAGAAAAATAGGTTTGACAGTGTCGGGTGTGTGGAGTCAGACGTTCCCTCCGTACATCTCCCTCCTGCAATTTCCTCCGTTTAAAATTCAATTTCAAGCAAATATTTCACCGACATTTCCCTTCTGAGCCTCGCATTGTCACAGCTCATTAAAACATAATTGAGCTGAATATTCAACAGCTCACTTTGCGCATGCATCACTTTGCGGCGTTAACACTTGCTAAGGAAACATTTACACAGAAAAACCCGGTCTCGGTCTCTGTTTGCTCTCGGAACGCGACACGAGCCGCTTACATGGCTGCCTTATCGCTTCCCTGTGATTTATCTCTGCCAGAGCAAATAAACATAGCTGGGAATGGAGGGGGTTATGCAAAGTGTGATCCGGTAGCAGCAGCATTTTTAATCTTTTCTCCCCCATCAGTGTCTATTACCAAGCACTGCCGAGCTCAGCAGACCGAAACGCTCCCGGGCTCTGATTGAGTTAGTTCAATTAAACTTGGCCCCAGCAAGGTGTAATGAGAACTGTGCTGTATCACCGACGATGCAGAGGGGTAAACACAAAGACATTTTGGCTTAGCTATTACCCAGTGACCCATTAATATCAATAGTCGCTGTTTTTATGAAACTTTGTTCGAGTCACTGAGACTCAACCCTCATTTAAGGAAACCAAAGACCTTTTATTATCCGTGCAGCTTCAATGAAATGGGAATGTAGCTCATCATAAAAGCTCATCATAAAGGCTAAAAGATTGGTAATCTGGCAAATAAAGCCTGTTTTAGTCAGTTTTGAGGTCCAACATGTTTATTTTAATAGTTTTCCAGTTGCCCTGATATTAATTAAACTGGTTAATTTATTTTAAATTGTTCCATTTAAAAAAAAAAAAAAAAAAACGTTAAGGATCAAATAGAGATTGAAGAGTTGTCTGGCTTCTGAGGTATATTTTGCACATGTCCTCCTGATTGTCCTCCATGTAGTGTTTTTATTCAAATTTGAAAAGAAATCAGAGAAAATTGAATTATTTATAACCGTGTAGGATTTGCTTCATTGCGTCTCTTTGGGCGGCGTGGTAATGGGATAGGAATGATTTTTGTTGTCAAGGCAACAAAGTTGGGAAGTTTTTTTTGTTTGACCTTTTAACGTGTCTGGAGGCCATGTTCTGTTCAAAAACATGGTGCGATTTAAAAAAAAAAAAAAAAAAAAAAATTGTTGCCAAAAATTTGTATTACTAGATGTTTTTGTCGTGGTTTCCTAAGATTGAACTATCTTTGTTGATTTGTCAACCAGACATTTGAATTGTTTTGTTTTTTTTCCCCAAAATCCAGGGTCAAGAGTGCACATTTACTGGGTACTACATCATAACAGAAAGCATTTTCTTGAACCAATCCTAGTTTATTACTACCATCAGTCCTTCACAATTAGTCTCAAACACATACTGAGTTTTGACCTCTAAACACTTTAAAATCATCCAAAGCTTAGATTCAAGGTTATTGTTCCATTTGCTGAAATGAATATCATACCAGTTCTTTTAAATAAACTTACATCAGCTTTTTCAGGCAAAAACCCTGTTGTTGAATCTTAAAATGCTGAAACATAAAGTAAACTCCTTTTTAAATGATTGTTTTTGTACAAAAATGTGGAGAAATTGAAAACAGAAAATACTAAAAAAAAAAATGCTGAAAGAACAAGTATATACAAGGCAGGATATTTAAAAAGGGAAAAAATAAACTGTTAAGAAAAGAAACAAGTCATTAGACAGCCGTGTTCACACCCAAAGTTATTTTGTAGCTTAATTTTATTTAATGCAGTATTGGCAGGGAACATGGCAGTAATGATTCTTTGGCTGCTGGGGAACCGAACGCAGTTAAAAGCTTGGGTAAGTGGCCGGATGCAGTTCTGAGACCAGAGCAGATCCAAATAATTTCCAGCCGGGGCCAACGAGAATTGAAGTTTTATTTAAATAGATGGAAATCCCATGTTGTACAATGTAAACAAAAATTGGTTCATGGGTTCATATGCCTGAGCTTGTGATGCTCCTGTTTGAAGCATGAAGCACTTTCTTTTTTTTAAGTAAGATATACATGAATGCCTACCAAAATAAAGCTGAAAAATCTTACAGCAACCTAATAAATCAGTGGGAGCAGCTAAATTTAGTTCAGCCCTTGGACAGTGGAGACACTGTTGATGTTTGGTCAGCTGCTGCTAAATATGCAGATTCATGTTTGTTAAAAGGTGGAATACATAAGTAAAGAGGCTTAAATGTAATTTAGTGCTGTTTTAAAGTCCGGTGGTTTCTAATGGTGGTCCGGTGGAGGCTGGTATGGATTAAAAAAAATCATTCAACATAAGTGTTACCACAGAATAATATAGGCCAGTGGTTTCCAACCTCTTCCCCTTAAAGCCAACCTTTCTTACTTCCAAGACGAGCTCTCTGGGGTCCCATCAGGTTGAACCGCTGCTATGGGCCACTCAAACGAGCGTTATTAAAATTGAACCTTGCAAACTGAAGCTACTTCTACCGCTGTCTGATCTGCATCTGAATACCACCAGTGCTTTAGTTTATAATGGACAGAAAAATCAGTGACTTTCTGTTTAAACGGGTTTAAACTCTGTTGTTTCGCTCATTAACACTACAGCAGGTTGATTGTCAACGTTCATCTTCTTTTGCGCTTGCAAGCAAATCCCAGCTGGTTCTCGCTCGCCCAGTTAGTGCTCATGCATGCAAATCATTTGCTCACTGGAAGCAGGGGGCACCTTGTGTAATGTCATGCTTTATTCGCAAAATCGGGTTCAAGTGGAGTTCAGCCAACTTTTTTTTTTGATGTCATGCTAGCAAATTAAAATTTTTGCTAGGTTTAAGTGGAGCCACGTTTGGTAATGCGACATCTGTCCACTGCATCGAGGTGAGTAAAGGATGTGTTTTTTGCCTCAGCAGCACTTTTTGGGGGACCGTTCCCAAATTAAAACAGAGTAGCCCCCCCCCCCCTTCCCGCACATAAACATCAAAAACACATGCGTGCCCACTCACCAGAAGGCATCTGGTGGGCTGAGGGAGCTAAGACTGGTCAGCTGAAAGCAACAGAAGGAAGGTGCAGTCTGTAATCGCCTGTGGGACCTGGAGACGCTGTAAAGGTGCAGCTCATTGAGTGCAGTGCATTAAAAGGCTGCTTTTCTTTGTGAAGATGTTAAAAAGGTACAAAAGGGGTACTAAAAAGTAGCTCGATACAACACTAACTTGGATTAAATTGGACTGTAGGTTAAATGATTTATGACTCCACAACCTGGACAAAAGCCATGCAGGGACCAGATACTTTGTTTTTATGGGCAACCCGGAGGCGAGGGAGGTGTGTGTGTGTGTGTGTGTGTGTGTGTGTGTGTGTGTGTGTTCTTGGCACACAATTGAGCTTGTTGGACTTTCATCAGGACTGTCCATTGGTTCAACAACACTTTCTTTTGGATTCAATCATTCTTGTAGGACAAGACCCTGGGGAAGACCCAACTCACTGGAGGAACAACCTCTTCTTTTTGGCCTGAGAGCTGGAGAGTGTTGCTGGGTAGAGGGATTTCTGGGTTTCCCCTCTTTGACAAGTCTTTAACGTGACCTTGAAAAAGCTTAAAATAAATTGAGTACTTCATTTGAAATAAATATCTTCTGATAGTGCCCTGAGAATAATTTTGTTGTGAACTGGAGCTGTAATAATGAACTGAGTTTACCTGAATTAATTGGGTGAGTTTTAGACCCACAAACAGTTTTTTAATCCAATGTCATATATTGCATCATCTCACTAGTTTTGTTTTTTGTGAAAAGTGTTTTATAGGGCAGCTGTGGCAAAGTGATTAAGGGAGTTGTCCTGTAACTAGTGGGTTGTCGATTCGATCCCCTCGTTCCGTCTCAGTTTTGCCTGCTGCCCAGTGGTGCAAGCCCAGTTTCTGTCGGTCTGCCTCAGGGCTACGATGTGGTTACGGTGTAGCCTACCAATCAGTGTATGAATGGGTGAGTGATTGAAGTGTGATGTGCTTTGGAGTCCGTAGGGACTTGATAAAGTGCGATGTAAGTTCAAGCCACTTACATTTTTAAATGCCTAACAAAGTTGAGACAAGGACGGGTTCTTTGTTGAAACGTTTTCTCTCTCCTCCAAGAAACTTCTTTAGTTTGAAGGTAAGCTCAGCCTTAAAAGCAGTATTTTTGCATAGTGGATCAACTAGTTTGCCGGTGACTCCTGAAACTGATTGTTTACATGCAGCCTAATGACCAATCGTTTGTGCCCTGATGGCCACTTCTTCATTGTAAGAGGGGGACAACTGGACATGGAGGCTGTGTGTATAAACTCAGCACTAAAAGGAAGGAAATTAGTGTTTGGTAGATTGTTTCTTTGTTGTAACAATGCTTCTTGGCAATAAACCTTCCCTGTTTAATTCTTCTTCTAAAAGGTGCCACATTTATAAGGAATAGGCACATGAAAATTTTGCCAAACCTTTTCTGCCAAACAGCTTATTTTCCCGTTTCTATTGACATTTGTTTTGAGCTTCTGGTGCCTCCAGGTGCTGCCAATCAGGCACCCACTGTAAGGTTTATTACCAAGAAACATTGTTACAACAAAGAAATAATTTACCAAACACTAATTTCCTTCCCTTTTTTGCGCTAAGTATAGTATTTTTATGTTATCACCTTGTTTTTGTGTAATGGTAAGCAAAAAAAAAAACACTCAATCTGTGCAAGTTTACATGAATCCCTGTGTAACAAGAGCGGAAAATGTTACAAAACTGTTCAGTTTCCATCTCTGTGTGCATGTGCTCTCCATCTGAAAGCCAGTTGGTGTTCATGGATTCCAGCCCTTTCACCACAGTGTTGGCACCTCACACGTCTTCGTTGAAGGCTAATCAACAAAGCACAGTTTTTTTCTGGTAAAACTGGCAAGGTTTTTTTTTAAAGCCCATCTTGATCATTTAATTAGTCTGATTATCTGAACAGCTGTTTGCTGGAGCTCTCTGCCCATTTTAATAAATACACAAGCTCAGTGTTTTGATACTTTAAACGCTGAGGGATGCCCTGCAATGGCATTAAAGGTGGTTAGAAATGATCTGATGATGGCGTCTTTAGCTGACAGGGTTACAAGTTTAGAGCCTTCTGCTTTGTAGAGTTGACTGTTGCATTGCTGCCCAAGTCTTGGATTTCTCTCAGCTATTTACCATAGAATACTTGTTTGTCTCTATAAACTGCTAACACGATAAAATCAAAATTTGGTTTTACAAGCTCCACTCACTCATTTGTTTTATGTTTAATCCAGGGACTGATTACAGGCGACAATGTGTCTCAGCGCTGCCGTTTTGCTAATATTAGGAGAATAGCAATAAACAGCTGGCGGAACGAATTTTCCATCTGGGTGACATTAAAGCCAAAACAAGAAGAGCTGGGCTCAATGTGAAAAGCAAAGGAATTACTGAATGTTTTCTTGATGTTCGTACAGACCTCTAGCTTGGCCCTTGCCTTTCTATGCAGTTCCGCTCAATTCTAGTTTCCCTTCACTGCTCCGTCTGGGATTTCTCCCATAGAAAAGGATTTTTTGGTAGAATTTTTACCTGGGCCAATCGGTAAACAGGAGGAGTTTTGAACGACAACGTTGATTTTCTGCGCAGTGTCTGCCTGTAGTTTAGCAGTGGCAGTGGAGGAAGTGAACGTTGTGTTGATAAGGCTTCCAAATTAAATTAAATTTGTCTGACAAAGCCTGCAGCATCATTTACAACCGTATCCTTCAGCTCTGTACTTCTCTCCTCTCAGTAGGGTTGTTAACAGCGCACGGAATTTCCGGTTAGCTTCTTAGCTTAGCCTCCTTCAAAGAGAAGCTGGCGCAGGCGCACACATGTCGCGGCCAAACGATCCAATCATTTTAAACTTCAACAAAGGACACGCCTCCAGCAAGCAATCGCTTCTCAATAGCCAAGAGTCCAGACCCTCTGTACGAAGCAAAGTGAAGGAGCTGGTTTTTACCAGGCTAACAGACCTCAGTTTACCAAAAAACATTGAGAGGATGAGTAATTTGTATGCTTTGTCTTTCTGTCACCAATTCTTGATGATCAAATAGAACATTTCATAGCTCAATCAGAAAATAGTCATTAAAGTCTGATTTAGTTATTATTCAAAAAAGAAAACTACATGAAATAATTTTAACTGGAACATCACCTCAGTTTGCATTTCCACTGGAAGAAATATAAATTTAAATAAAAAAAAAAGTTTAGAATGTAAAATATTTAAGGTAAGAGTTTACAAATTGTTTAAAGTTCAGTAGAAAATAAATTATTTAAAAGAAAAGGACACCAAAAAATACTTAGAGCAATTGAAAATATCCCAAAAGTTTTTACCAATATTTCAGTTAGTAAAAGTTAGGCCATTGCTCTTTTACAGTTGAAGTACAACTCAGACAGGAAACATTTGAATAAAGCCTTTAAATGAGCATAAATCACTAAACGCATATTTGTTCATATTGACATTTACTGCACCGTACTGTTTCTTATTAAAACTGAACGTACCATCTACCTATTGGACTAAAATATTCGCTCATGCTGTTTTCAGTTGCACAAAAAAAAAATTGAACTTTTTCTACAAATTTATGAGTAGAAGGAAAAAAGTTGTACTGTGTGTATTAAATTTAAACACTACAATAGTTGTTTGGAAATAAGATTACTAACAGTGGCCTTCAATTAGTGAACTAATTCCAATCAGCCAATTTACAGTACGGTTCAGTTGTATACAAATCATGGACGAAGAAAAAAGGAGCATTAATGGTCTATTTAAAACAAAAGTTGCTTGTTTTCAGATATCAGTTTTATGTGACCAGCCTACACCTCAGTGTTTTTTTTTTTTGTTTGTTTTTTTTCAAAACTGACACTCATTGTCTAGCAGTGATGTCCAGATTGTGATCTAGACAAGTTTGTGATTATGTACGAAGCGTTTAGTTGTACTTTTACAACCTCTATTCCTGAATGAACAAGCTGCTCTTTTATTTTTGGCCTCTCCTCAGGCTGCTTCTTTCTGTCTTTGCCTCCCAGGAGTCTTACCCAACACCTGCTGAGCTTAAATGGGGAATTTTCTTCTTCTGCCAGAAAAAACAACAATTTTCATTCACCCATCTGCTAAGGAAGCAGTTAGTGACTGCTTTTTTTGTTTCCAAACTTACAAATAATGATTTCTGAACAGTGGGGATGAATCCTTTTTTTTATTATTATTTTTGGTCTCGTATTGTGTTAAGATGCTTTAAGATGTCTCTGTGGCAGTGTTTTTGTGCTTTTTATTTCTTCAGGTTAAAGTGAAAGCAATAAAAACAGTAGTAGTGAATAGATAAAGCATCTATACCTTTTAGGACTGTTTGGCTGATTGTGTTATCAACCAGCCAGTAGATTTTGTCTGTTGATAGTGTCACATTTTCACTTCGATAACTATCTGTGTCTCTTTTCTGCCCATTGTCCACCTTTTTTCAATCGCTGGTGTCTCGTAACAATCCCATCGTGATAACATCTCTGTCAGAGGTGGAGGAAATGGTGAGAAACCACCCTGAAAGAAAAATATTGAGCCATATTAGAAAAAGCGCCTCTTGCTCCAGCAGATCTGGCAGTCTCTCACAGAATGAGCGTTTAATAACTAAAATGACAACGAACCAATGCTTATGACCCGTAGGATAATCATGCTTCCTCTGGGTGCACTAACTTAAGTGCTTTAGGGGTTCAAAAGTTCACTTTCTTCTATTACCACATGGCTGCACCGGTGGAATTAATCTCCAAGCAGATGGAGGGGCTGAAATGGTGCATCATGTGCAAGACCAAACAGAGGGACACGGCAAACGTGCAGAAAGTACAAATATCAAATGAAAGGCAACTAAAAGGAAACTCATTTTATGTTGAGAAAGAAGAGTTATAGCCGTTTTTGTCAAACCTTTAGTATAATGTATATCTTGTACGATCTTGTGCTCTCAGGGTTTGGGTCGAGGTTCTTCAAGTGGAGGAGCTCAAGTATCTTGGGGTTTTGTTCACAAGTGAGGGAAGAGTGGAGGGTGAGATTGACCGGTCAGTGCGGCTTCTGCAGTCTTGCAGACTGTACCGATTTGTTGTGATGAAGAGGGAGCTGAGCTGTAAGGAGAAGCTCTCTATTTACCGGTCGGTTTGCTTTACTACCCTCACCTATGGTCACGAACTTTGGGTAGTGACCGAAAGAACGAGATTAGGGTTACAAGTGATCGAAATGAGTTTTCTTCACAGGGTGGCTGGACTCTCCCTTAGAGACAGGGCGAGGAGTTCAGTTATCCAGGAGAGACTCAGAGTAGAGCCGATGTGTCTCCACATGGATAGGAGCCAGTTGAGGTGGTTCATCTGGTAAGGATGCCTCCTTGGGCCTCGGGTATCAACCATGCATACATACATAAAGCTTGCGTGCGTCATTTTCCACGCAAAACTCCGGATGTATCAAAACTTAAACGTAGAAATGTGCGCAGCCCCACGTCAACTCCAAGGCTGGCGTACGCACGTTTCTGTGGTTCTGGTTCCATTGGTGACACTTAGAAGTGATTCTGAGAAACTGTTAATGATGTGAAAATGATTATTGTTCACACCAGACACACATGATTAAGGGTTATTACATCCACGTTTACGCAGATAGATAAAGAACGCGCAAAGCTGTGCCAAAAATACCTTTTAACAGGAACGGATTCAGCCTTACTGGAGGATGTAATACATATTGTAACATGCAGAGTGTGTATTTCATAGTGTGTATTTATACACGGAGAGGATTTTATGATCCACGATGATTACGGCATCAGCCGTTTACAGCTTGGCACTGCGGCGCTCTGGGAGCACAGCAAGGAGCCGTGTGCTGCACGTGCAGCAGCAGCAGCGCTCACACTGGTTTCACAGGGGCTTTCCAGAGGGAGCTGACAGACCGATCGGGACTGTACCGGTCCAGTCCACCGATGACTTGGCTCAGGGTGTATTGTGCCGGTCCAGTCCACCCTGAGGCGAGTCATGCCCAATGGAACAGCCTCATCATGATTCTAAAATTCCCATGAATTTCGCCAAAGTCGCCAACATCATTCGACGTCATTAAAACTCTCCACTGAGGCGCAGAGACTCGTTTCTACATATTAACTATTAAATAAACAAAGATCCATGTTCTACCAAACATCTGAGTTTCTCTGTGTTTACTGTAATTATGTTATTAAACCTGTGAGAGAAGTTAATATTTCCAGAATGGATGGCTGTGCCAGGTGCATCACAGCAGCTTGACACACACACTCAGAGAGACACAAAATCACTTGCTCTTTGCGCTTGACAAACATATTATACTATGCCTACTCAGATTTTTTTTCTCTCACATTATATTTAATTCATTGTTTTCCTGAATCTAAAAATCATTTCTGATCACAGGGATCACGCAAACATGTCCATCACACATGCAGGAAGTAATTTGCATCTGTTTAGCATATTTAAATGAAGGCGTGTCAGGGGAGGTGTCTCACGTGCGCTCAGTTTCACGTTGATTGTGATGTACAAAAGAAATGTGCGTGGATTTGGCCGTACGCACGGTTTGATACATCTGAATTTTTTTGTGCGTACGCCGTTTTTTGGGTTTGACCGTACGCCACGTTTCAGTAAGAAATCTACACAAGTCTTTGTACATGAGGCCCCAGGACACCTAGGGAGGTACTTCAGGCATGTCCGACAGGGAGGAGACCCCAAGGAAGCCCTAGGACACACTGGAGATGTTCCTCATTTGGCCTGGGAATGCCTTGGAATCCTCCCCAGAAGAGCTGAGGAACAGAGGTTTGGGCTGCTGCTGCCCCCACGACCTGACTTAGACCTCACAAGACCCATCATCTGCTGCTTGTTCAGAGTATGTTGTGAATGAGACTCAGCTATTACCACACCAAACTGAGATTTGGTGTGGTAATATTTGTGTAAAACTGACTAAGTAAAAGCAATTTTTGTATCTGAAAATGCATCCAATTTATGAAATTGTTATGGATTTCAGTTTTGGTGTGCCCCTCCATTTTCAATGCCCCTCTTCAAAAATAGATTTATTTGGGCACCACTGCTTTTAAGGCCATAGGAGGAATGGTGCATCATAATATGGATGGCTAACAGGATCCAGGGAGTTGTCTGTAATCTTGATTACTGGTAAATTTGTATATTCTGTGTACATAAAGTTCTGAGTTTCTATCTTATAATCTTTAGAACATCAGATACTTTGATAATTCTGTCAACTGTTTCCAAACTAAATAATAATCTGACTGACTCTAGATTATTGTGCGATACTGAACCACTAGACCCTGCCTGACTTTATTTGAGTCATGTCTGAGAAATGGAGTCCCTTGTTTCTTGTGGATGTGCGTTCAGGTTCATTTCTGATTTATCTGTGGAAACCAAAAATGACAGGTGAAGTGTGAAATCGTCTGATTTCGTTGACAGGAGAGGAAAAAAAGAAAACGCCACTGATGCACATCAACATGTCAGTTAAATCAAAAATGCAGAGAAGCTTCTTTTTTTTTTTTTTTCCCCATTGCTCACGCAGTCTTCATAGCAGCACACTCTTAAAGGGAAAATCAGTTGTGTAATTGATTTTATTTATTTTTTGACACCGAAGAGCAGTTTAGTGAACAACCAAAAACACAAAGTTTGTGTCAAATTTTCTTTATTTCCACTGCTCTAAAGATGATTTGATGTAGCTGACAAGTCGTATTATGTTTGAGCCTTGGAATGTCTATATACAGACTTGTAGGAAAAGATGTCATTGCTGAGGGGGAAAATGGAAGAAGATGAATGGAAATCAGCCTGAGCAGAACAAGGTAAGAGTTGACAGCTTCTGAACCAGGGGTAAACAGAAAGCGGCATAAATAATAACCATGTTCAGTAGACGTAAGAAAACGCGAAATGGAGCTGATTTTTGGATGAAACTTTAGTTCCATCGTGTTGCGAATTGTAGAAAGAGGTCATAAGGAAGCTGTGAAACAGATGCAGTACCCAGCGCTGCATGTAGGGGGCGATATAGGACCTGAAAAATCTGGCTTCATGAGAAACAGGAATATTAGTGTGATAGGTCCCCATTGGAGAAAAGCTGTGCTCCAGCACACTCACTCGCTCACTACTTCCCCTCCTCTTTCCTGCTCTCCCTCATTCTCACACACCCATACACACTTCTTCTTTTCTTTTTTTTCATCTTTTTTTGCCCCAGTCATTTCTGCCGCGCTCTCCTGTTTCATTCATTCCTCCGTGGAGAGCGGGGAGGTGATTTCACTGACAGTGGCTTGATTGGACAAAACGGGGACGGAGTTGAGGACCTGAGGGACAGGAAGGAGTCTTAAGAGGGAGCGTGTGTGCGCCAAAAGATCCGGCGGAAGATTTCTTCCAGTGGAAATTATTTGCATCACAAAACCAGTGGAAAGAGGGACCCTCAGTCTGCTGCTGGCTGTGCAAGAGGTGCCGTCCACTGTATTTAATTTGTGTTTTTTTCCCTTTCTTTTGAGCGTGCTCACCTTTTCAGGATGCAGACTCGATGGCTTTTTTTTTTCTTATGCAAATGTAAAAAAAAAAAAAAAAAAAAAAAAATGCACTGCAGCTGGTTGCTCTAATTCAGGTTGGCATGATTTTAATGAAACACTCTGCGAATTAGTCCAGGATGCATGCTGATGATTTTGTGTGTGCAGTGTTTTCTATAACACACAAGAAAAGGGGGGGAAAAAAACAATGTATTCAATAATTCATGCTGCCAATGTGACCAAAGACTTCCAAACTGGGTTATTTTTAAATGATTGCACCTCTCGTTACATTTCCTGCTGTGTCACCCACCTGTCTTCACATGTGTGTTGACATGTATGCACTCTGCATCAGGAAAGAGAGGAAAAGGGGCTTAATCCTGGGTGGAACTGTGCCTAAATGCTGTTTTAAACAGGATGTTGAAGGTTAGACAAATGTCTTTTCTGCCTTTGCACCACCTCTGCTTAAAAAAAAAAACTTGGATAGGGATAAGCTTTAAATGTGGTGGTCACGAAGAATGCCTCCTCCCTTTTTAATATGTGTCTAATACGAATAAAAAAATGGAGCATTTTGTCCATTTGATAATCCCCCCCTGTTCCCCACTCTCCCAGTGGATTGTTTTCCCCTCCCTTTACCTTTTCATTTCTTTCTCATCTTATCACCGTTTTTATCGTCTGTCCTGCTGAGGCAGCAAAACTTTACTGGGTCCATTCACAGAACTGCTCAAGACACGTAAGAGGAGTAAAGGAGGGCTGGCTTAGGTGAAAGGAAGCTTTAAAAATAAATAAATAAAGCGGACCTCTGGGTAGTGGCCTAGGGTGATTTATATGCAGACGTCTTGGCACACGTGTTGAACCAGCGCTACAATTAACACCTCCACCAATCCTCGGCTGCGCTTGACAGATGCTGCGTCCGAGTGAGAGCAAAGCATTTTCATTAGTCCCGGCTGCTGGTTTAGAGGAGTTCAGAGGGGGGGGGAAATCAAATTGTTTGCACCAGCAAATGACCTAAAATCTATGAAAATCACAGCAGTGTTTTTTTCTTTTTTCTCTTCAAGCTAAAATATTGCTGAAAAACAGACTGTGTGTGTACATCCAACTGTAGTGTTGTGCTTTTTCTCCTCCTTTTTACCAAAATCTTCAATGTATTTTACTAGAATTTTATGCAATAAACCAACAAAGTAGCACATAATTATGAAGTGGAAGGAAAAATGAGTGTGACGATATTTGTATCAAAATTGAGTACAACTAGTTACCTAATTAGAGCCCACCTGTGTGTAATTAATCTCAGCATAAATACAGCTGTTTTATGAAGGTCAGGTTTGTTGCAGAACATTAGTGATCAAACGGCATCATGAAGGCCAAGGAACACAGGCCAGGTCAGGGAGCAAGTTAAACTTTAAAGCAGGGTTAGGATATAAAACAAAGTCTCAAGCTTCTCCAATCTAGGTTAGACTTTGTAGCAAGTAGGGGGTGTCCCTACAAGTACGAGTTTGAGTACTTTAGTTTGGGTACTCGTCAATACCAAGTACTGAATACTGACTGAGTTATAAACGTACAGCCCCTCTGGCTGGATTAAACATAAAATACAGCATGATATATAGGCTACAGCTGTAAAATTAAACAAAAAAGATACTTGAAAGAAGATGCTCAACTTGTATAACTTCCTAAACATGGAAATGACAAAACTTTCAATTGAAATGTAAATTGTAACTCATTCAGTTGTTAGTACCAGATATTGATTTTGAGTATTGGATCATTTTTAGTACAGGTACTTGTAAAAATGCTGGTATACAGCTTAATACCAGCACTAGTGGTACCCTGATACCAATACCAATGTTTGGGGTGGCTGTGGTGGGCCAGCCATCATGGGACAACAAGTTTGACTCCATGCCACGCCCACATGTTGCCATGTCTTTGAGCAAGACGCCCAACCCCCAACTGCTCTCCAGGTCTTTAAATAGCTGCCTGTAGTTGAATTTGGTTATTTCTTATTTTTGACGTTTGTCCTGCTCCAGGGGGCGTGATAGACAAGGACCTCCGCCGCTACCTCAACCTGCGCTTCCAGAAAGGTTCTGTGGACCACGAGTTGCAGCAGATCATCCGGGACAACCTCTACCTCCGCACCATCCCCTGTGAGTTACTTCATCCTCCCTTGTTTCAGCTTTTTTAAAAAACATTTTTAGAGTGAAGTTGGAGCAGTGCTCTGGACTCCAGGGGGTGACAAAAGCGGCTGAATTAAAGAAATTACACATCACAGTTTAATTAATCAAGTTTTTATTGCTCTTGATTCCGTAATTGTATTTTGTTGTTAAACCGCTTCGTCTTGCAACAAGGGCTCCCCATCATAAATTGCCATCTGACAGACAGTTGAGAAATTAATCCCCACTTTCTCGGCTGTGTTTGCTGAAGAGTCATGGGATTTTTTTTGAAAGATCCACATCAGCTGGGCAGTCCATTGACAAGGCCGGTTTCACATTGGAGAAAAGCTCAAGATGAAGCTTCTGAATAGACCTGGAATTAGGAATGTTTTGTCAGGTTTATCCTCCCACAAATCTTTCTGCCAAATATCTCACAGACGTAATGTAATAATCTTTGAGATGAGCTCTAGATTGCTCCTGGAGCTTCAGGGGGGAAAAGTAATAACTTGGTAAGTAGCTGTTTTGAAAAAGATCCTTTTGACGGATGGATCCATTCATGCTACTTGCTTCTGAATTTGTTGATATCCTGAAATCTAAATTTGATCAAAGATTGTGATTAATTTTTTTTTGTTCCTCCATTTGTTTCAGTTTCTATCTATTTAAATGGAAAGTCAATTAGTTTCTGGAGTGCTGGCTTTTTAGCTTAAATCAGATTTTTGTGGACTCTTAAAAATCAAGTGTTGACTGCAGCTCTCCTTTTCTAATTAGCTGCATTAGGAGCCTCAGAAGAGCACACAGTCGTAACGGAGTGTTGTGTAGATCATCAAAGATGAGATTTGGAAGGCTTTAAGCTATTGATTCTTGATGTATTTTAGAGCATTTGAAACCAAATGCTTGTCTGTGTTTGCTAGGCTGCAGATGCGTGTGGCCCGTATTAATCTTTTGGTGCTTTAACAAGCTTAGAGAAAGTGATGCTAATGCTGAAGGTTGTTAAATTTGGTGGTCGTGTATACAAGCTCCTATCTAGCGCTAGCTGTGCTATTAGTGTAAGCTATATGAAAGCCCAACTCTCCTCTGAATCCCCTAATGGAGCCACATTCTTTAAGGCCAAGAGAGGATTTCACTGGAACCGCTTCCCTGTCTCCCCCTCCGAACAGAATACATCAAGAAAAAACAAAAAGACAAGCGCTATTTATTTGCAACACAAGCGTAATTTTCCCTGATAACCACTCGAGGAGCTGCTGCTGGTGAGGCATTGAAGATAGCAGCAGAGGTGAGCTGTAGAGAGTGAGGGAAAGCAAATGGGAGAACAAATCAGAGGTAAAAGATAAAAGGGTAAACGGGAGGAAGTGATACCCAAGCTGTAGAAACCATACAAGTAAATGCAATGCAGACAAACTACAAAGAGTGAGTGGAAAGAGGTGAGTTAATGAAGCTTCACCAATAGATCCCAGTGCTGCTGAGGGAACAAGCTAAAAGGAAAGTCGTGATTTCACAGCCTCGTTTTCTAATAATTTGAAGCTGAACATGAGAAACCTTCATTCTGTTTTGAAGTGATTGAACTGAGCTGCCAAGGGAAGTAGCCTCAGAGCTGTAATTGTTGATATACTGTATGTAAAGGTAAACCAGCGTTGCAACTTAAGGGTGCAACGTAAAATCTGTATGACCAGGCGGCCCATGGGGTTTGGATTGGGAGATGTCAAAGTGATTATGGCTGAAAATGTATCATGATAAAAGCATTTCATATCAGTCCATAACAATAAATAATGATTTTTTTTTTTTTTGTTTTACCTATTTGAAATAAAGACTAAGAGAAAAAAGCCTGATTAATTCTGCCAAACTGATGATGTGACCTTTCCTGTTTTATCCACAATTTCCTCTGGAGCTGTTGCATTCATTTTCTTCTTTCACTCCTCTTCATTCTTTATTTTAAAACAGTTCTGAGGCTCGGTGGCGAAACATGTTACTCAACAGGTTGTTGGTTTACCAAAGAGTGAGGGAGTTAGGTGATGCCGCCAACCTTGCTTAGCTTGGGCCGTGAGAAGTCGAGCAGCTGTTTTATCATCTAGGCCTAAGTAGACCTTTACGTCAAAGCACCTTAGTTGTACACATCGCCTCTTATGGTTTCAAGATGTAAGCTTCATTTGGGTAAATGTACCACTTCACAGGATATAACGTACTCAGTTAGTGTGTGTATGTGAACAGTCACAAGCCAGTTAAAGCAAGACTGGTTTTTGAGGCCATGTTGCAAAACCATTTCATAGAAAGACCAATAATCTTGTGCAAACAGTCAAATTTTTGTGCCGACTATGATGTGCCATCATTGTTCGAATGGTGGTACCAAAAATGTAGCCGACAATCATGTTGAATTCAAGTTCAAAACAAATTGAGCTCAAATTCCTGGTAAGAAATCCAGAAGAAGATTCATGTCAATGTACACTCACCGGCCACTTTATTAGGTACACCTGTCCAACTGCTCGTTAACACTTAATTTCTAATCAGCCAATCACAT
>JARVJO010000180.1:10513347-10532177 GCA_031762555.1 Cynodonichthys magdalenae | reverse complement strand
TCGATACAAGAGTGTATTGAACCTAAAGCACTGTTCGATACGGTTCGATACGGGTACATGTATTGTTGCACCCCTATACGTCACACAAACATACAGCCAGTATAACAGACATTATTTCAACCAAATGAAGGCGGCCTTGAGAGTACAGCAACTGTCATGTAAACATCTTAATCATAATATCAGACTTGTATCAGGATCATAAGCAGCGGATGTATAACTCAATTAGCAGATCTTGGTCATTTATCAATATGTCAAATTACATCTGTCAGGGAACGGCTCTGTCTTGTTGCTCTCTTTAAGGATTTTCATTCATTAGCACAAATTCCCTTCACTCAGACTAAGAGACGGATTTGAATCGTTGCGGCTGCAAATATGTAATTTGTTTTCTTGTTTGCGGAAACAAAAGTTTAGGTGCTGCATTACAGCCGCAGCATTTCGTCTACACTCATGGGTTAGTTTTTATTGCAAATAATTGTAATTTGTTTCATAAAACTTAATGTTTGGATTTCTTGAGGCAGAACACAATATGGGGTTAAGAATAGTGTGATGTTGAGGCATCTTAACGTTTATTTTCTAGGTGGGAAAACACCTTCCATGAATTCTGCCATGCTTTCTGGCTGCCGTTCGATAGGCTTCGGAACGACTCCCTTCCAGTTGTAGCACTTAGCACCATCCGTTGTGAGAACCACGGCAGTCAGCAAGGCCAGAGACGAGGGAAGAGAATCCCCAGGGTCTTCCTCATTAGAGGAAGTCTCTGTCACAATTGTCTAGTTGTAGCAGTGTTTGGCTTCACTATCCTTCATGTTAATTACTGAGGCTGTATGAGTAATTGGCTTTCCTTGGATACTAAAGCCAAGGCAAAGGATTGGGTAGAGACAGAGAAGAATAGCGCACAGTCCAGGGATTATAGTTTCTTTTTTTTATCCTGTCAAAGTGAATTCTGTTCTGTTTTTGTAGTTTCAGAGTGAAGATTGGGGATGGTGTTTTTTTTTTTTTTCTCAGAACTTGTTTCTCACCATAAAGCACAGCCCTGTCTGTCCGCCAATCTTTTCCATTCCTTTCTGAAAATGATATGTGGGATTTTCTTTATCCATTATTGCCTGTGTTTCTCCATCAAGTGTGGTCGAATAAGCCGGGGCACGACAGCCAACAGTGAGTCACAGTCAGTCTGGCAGACAGAATAATGTCCACAGGGTTATCAGACTTTTTTTTTTTTTTTGGGCCATGATCAGTGTCGTGCAGCTTGGTCTGATGTTTAAAAATCACATTTTTTGGTAATATTCAACAATTGATTTCGTCTGGGTGGTCTGTCCAATCAGAATCCAATCTGTGTCACCACTGCTCTCTGCGACTGCACATATCAGAGCCGAGCACTGATTCTGTTTATCCACGGGCCTAATGAAATATTCCATCTTTGCCACATCAGTGCGATCTGAAATTGAAAGCGCAGGGGCCGCTATGCCATCTCAAACTGTGACCTGCTGAATGAGGGGAAAGCTCTCACTCTGTCAGATTGTCTGTCGTGATTTGCTGCAATCAGTGCACATGAGCTTGACGCAACAAGCATTCAATTTGAAAGGTAATGATAATACGGCAGGAAAATGTGTGCTCCCAAATCATCTCAAATGGAAATACAAATCATTGACTTGGAGGGATTGAAACATGCCGTAACCTGTTAGAGGGCTGGGATCTCGACTGACACAGGCACCGCGTTTAAGGGGGTTTCATAAGAAACTCAGAGGCTGTGAAAAAGAAAATGTCATTGTGAGTCTATTTTATAGTGAAGTGCATGGTGCATTGCAGACTTTTGTCAAGGAACCTTTATCAGGGTGTAAAACAGGAAATTGTAACGCTACATAATCTATACGTTGGTCACATTTGGATAGATGACAAGCAAGTGATCATTTTTATTCTATTTTATTCCATTTTATGTTAGCAGTTTTTTTTATACCTTTTTATATTATCGCTGCAGCAATGGCAATTTTCCCCCCTACAGAAATTATTAAAGTTTCATCTTCTAACAAGATGACACCATGCAGCAGATCTCCCTGCAGGCTAAAGCACTAATTCAAGTGCAGCAGGTTGACCCATTATAGAGCTACCAGTAAATGGAAAGCCTCTTTTACTTATTTCTACCTTTACATTTTCAAAGAAACGAGAAGAAAGAGCTAATAGGGAGGGGCATTTGGAATTTGCCTGGTTAAATTAAAATTATTACATTTTAAACAAACCAGTTTTTAAATTAGTCTATACTTGTATTTGATTTTTCTTCAGATTGTTGACACTCTTTTTGTCACCCCTGTCCCATTGTGTTCTACAGGTCCCATCTAGGTGGGTTTACATAGTCTTGTGCTGCTGTTAATATATATATTAATTATAAATTGTATATAATTCTGCTAGCAATGGATCTTGAAACGCCTTCATTATTTTCAATAGATCAACATGAAGAAATACATGCATATTCTGACAGTGGTAAAGCCGAGTTTACCCTTAACTATAGTATCTACTTTAAGATCTTTTCAAAATAAAAGGTGTCCCAATACTAATACTAGTATCAGTGTCGATACTGGTATCAATAACGGACTCAATTCCAGCCTTTTTACACATACTCGTACAAAATGCCTCAATACTCAGAACCAATACCATTGATACTGGTGTTTCCATGTTTAAGAAATTTATACAAGTTAAAAGAAAATCTTAATTATGTTCATGTTTCAACAGTACATATCGTGCTGTATATTTGATTTCAAGATGGAGAGTCACCTTGTTCTAAATAGTCATTGTGCATTGTTTAGGTTCTAACTCAGTAAGTACTCGTATCTGTATCAGTGAATACCTAAACGGAAGTGCTTGTACTTGGTTTGAGGAAAAACTGGTATCGGGACACCCCTAATAAACTACGATGGCAAAAGATGCCGGAGACACTCAGTTTTTTTTTTTTTTTTTTTTTTAGAGGGAGGCAGTTGATGGTGTATCCTAAAGAAAGCAGACTAGTAATGCACCATTAGGAAACAACTTGGAGTGCCACTACTAGGTGCGAGTGTAAAAAATAAAATAAAAACTTATCACGATCACTATCCTATTTTGAATTTGCCCATTTTAAATAAATGCCAATTATCTATGCCCATCCTTCAGAGTGAGGGCCACATCAGCATTGCGGTGGCCCTCAAAAGGCCTGTTTGACTAAACATGAAACATCCCTTTCCTGAACTTATTGCTACAACTGAGCATCGCTCATAATAACTGAGCTTTACGTGGTATTTCCTGCATGGAAACAGCATTTTAACATGTCCTTATTTCATCATTTCACAAGTAAAATAATCAACATGCATTATGGGAGATGTAGTTTATGGTCAATGCTGGCTTTAAAGTAGCTTACGCTTATTTTAAGACATTAATACATCTTTGAGGCTCAAAATGCTGTGACAGGCCACATTTGGCCAGCTGACCTTGAGTTTGGCATGTGTGGCATACAGGATTTTAAAGATAGCTATATCTAGAAATGCATCTTTAAGATATATTTTTCTCACATTTATATAGCTCTACTATTATTCCCTTTTAACTTCAAAAATAATGTACATGTTGATGAGGTCAATTAAACATTACGACTCAGCCTCTGTATTTATTTATAGTGTTCTGTATCTCTGAAGCTTCGATTCTATTGACTCTGATCTATTTTATATTTTTTGAGTCATGTTCTGAGAAATATAGAAGACCCAGGTTTTATGTCTTGTGAGGGACTAATTTTAAGATATGTCAGCTTCTGCTTTATCCATCCGGACTCGACTTTTCATCCCAGATTTCAACTTTAGGGGCTACATAAGTCATTGAAACACAGTTTTCATCTACCAACCAGGATTAGTGGCCTGTTGAGGGGAATTTTAGACCTTCCCCGCAGGAGAGTCTGTTGTTACAGAGTTGCAGATAATCCCCTAACTCTGCGTTCCCATGTGAACCAGCAAATCCAAATGCTGTGATTTATGCCAAAAGCTCAAATACCTGACTGATATTTTTGGTGCATTATACTGAACCATGTCAGGAGAAAAATCAACACTGAACGCCAAAATGCTAGCAAAAACAAAAGAATCTGATTTTTTTTTTTTTTTTTACTGCTTGAAGCAGATCATTTCTCTCTGCCTCACGCTGTTTTTGCTGTGATCCCGTCATGCCACGCATTATTTTCAAGGAAGAAACGAGCATCTGTTGAATTTTCATGTTCTCACCCAGTTCCACGAAATGCAAGCCGGCACTTGTTTCGCTCCCGCAAAAACAAACAAAATCCTGCAAAGTCAATTTTCTTTTCTTCTGTTTAGATCAGTGATCTGCAAATTGTCCCCACAAAAGCAACCGTCTCTTACTTCCTCCTCTCGTTATTTGTTCTTGTATGTTTGATGTGCGTTTTGGATCCTTTTGAACAGCAAGGTGTTGCGGAGATTCTTGTTCTGATCAGCGAAGAATCTACATGTTTCTGTTTGACATGAGCAGAACCTACAATCCACCCCATCTTTATATAAAGGATGGACTCAGCTCAGGTTTTTAGCTAAAGGGGCGTCATTTTGTGTTTTCCGACTTCTTTTGGTTTGGTGATTCCAGAGAAAGACAAATAAAATCATGACACGTATATCTGTAGTAGCATTCAAAGGCTCTGCTACTGATGTTTTTTTTTTGTTTTTTTTTCCAAGGTCTAGGAGAGTCCTTGATGTTTTTAGACTGTCTCTGTTAATGTTGGGCAGTTTTTTCTATA
Source organism: Cynodonichthys magdalenae (assembly GCA_031762555.1). NCBI lineage: Eukaryota > Metazoa > Chordata > Actinopteri > Cyprinodontiformes > Rivulidae > Cynodonichthys > Cynodonichthys magdalenae. The sequence continues at coordinate 10,527,433 of JARVJO010000180.1, read as the reverse complement.
CGTTATAAATTTGAATATGTTGCTTCATAAATCCCAACACTTTTGAAAAGTAGCATCAGTACTTCAGCTTCAGCCATCATGTTAATGCATGAGCCCAGTCTACCCCCCGAGGCATCGCGCATCTTTTACAGGAGTCAGGTGTGCACATCTGGTTTCATTACTCCATTGTCTCACACGTATGAACACAAAGTCACACATACATACTTGCTCACACCGGAGCCAAGTGATAAAACTCTGCTGCTGCTGATCTGGATCTTATTTTCAGAAATGTGAGCAGATGTCTTTTTCGTGACTGTGCAGCTTTGTTTACTGAATATCAGCAGGACTCTTTGTGCAGCTTAGAGATTTTAATCTGGGTGCTGCGTGCATTGTTGCCTCCGTTACCCATTTTATTTTGCCTCAGACTCGTTTCTTTTTTAGCAGTAGAGATGAGATAAACCTGCAGGGAGTGTGAGCTGCGAGTTTTGGATGTCTGGCATTAACGTTTCACGAGGTTTGACTGATGGCGTCTGCAGGGATGTGATGAGAGCCAATTATGAGCCAATTACCCTGATTAATTGGATTATAGCTAGTACCTCTCCTGATGGATGCAAATAAGAGTGTTTGCTCCTCAAACTAGAGTGAAGCAATCCTTCAGAACTTTGCTAACTTAGAATCATCTCAAAGCCGATTGAAACGATGATTGCTTTGGTGTTTGTGTTGACCAAAGTGGTATCTTGTATTTGCTCGTTCTCTGACAAAATCTCTAAAGCTGCAGCGTTTATTTTTTTATTTATTTTTATATCTCTTATTTCGAAGTTTGGCATTGGAACAAGTGATGCATTGATTCTCTCTCCCCACTTCCTAAAACTGAACTCACTCTATTGATTTGACTGATCGATTCAGTGGCTTCTGGTGCTTTTTTACCTTTTTGTTTTTGGATTTGGGCCAGTATTTCAGGAAACTGTGCCTACATATGTACTTTCAACTGTAAATCAAGATGCACAGACCCAAAAAGCTCATGACCTCGGGATTATTAATATCTTGTTTACCTACTCACAGGTGTTGCTTGTAAGATTTTGGAATGTGCTGTTTAAAGACATTTGGATGACTTTATTGGAGCATACAGAAATATTAAGGATAAAGGTTTTGTCTTATCTACCCACTCTCTTCCACTTATTCCAAGTCGGGCCATAGGGGCAGCAGCTTGAGCAGGGAAGCTCAGACCTCTCTTTACCCAGCCACCACTTCCAGCTCATCTGGGAGGACTCCAAGGCATTCCCAAGCCAGCCAAGAGACAAGTCTCTCCAGCATGTTCTGGGTCTTCCTCGGGGTCGCCTCCCAGTCAAACATGCCTGAAGCACCTCACTAGGGAGGTGTTCAGGAGGCAACCTTACTAGATGCCCAAACCACCTCAACTGGCTCCTCTCAATGTTGAGAAGTTGCTCTATTGAGTCTCTCCTGGATAACTGAACCCCTCTCACCCTATCCCTAAGAGAGAATTTCAACCACTTGTATCCACAATCTCGACGTTTCGTCACTTCCCAAAGTTTGTGGCCATAGGTGAGGATAGGATTGTAGACGGGTCAGTCTATGTTCCTAACCTAGGCTTCCTTTTCACAATAACCGAGCAGTAGAGTCCACAATACTGCAGAAGCTGCACCAATCCCCTTGTCAATCTCATGCTCCACTCCTCCCTCACTCGTGAATAAACCCTTGAACTCCTCCACTTGAGGCAGAACCTCATCCCCAAGCCGGAGGGAGCAATCCACCCTTTTCCGACTGGACTCAGATTTGGAGGTGCTCTTGATCCTCCCAGCTACTTCTCACTTGACTGAGAACTGCTCCAGTGAGAGCTGAAGATCACGCCAACAGAATCACATCATCTGCTTATAGCCCCCCTCATCTGCTTAGCCCCCTGGCCGCACTGAGTCCAACTACCACCCTGAAAAGGGTCTTACTGCCAGCAGTCCAAACCAAACTCTTGTATAACGTGTGATTTTTGTCATTCCGTTATCTCAGGTCGCATTACAAAAAGGCAAACTGGTTCAATTCAGTTCAGTGTAAAGCAATGCATACTTTTCAATCCAGCCCATGTAATACAATGTTATTGGGTCCAATGTTGGTGGAAAATGATCACAAAGCTTTTTCTTTTTTATGTTCTGGCTAATTGATACACTGTCATTACTTCAACACTTACACAAAGGTTAATTTTATACTATTAGTTTCAGGCTTTTGCCATCTTTAGAACCATAGTGACCAAGACAAAGTACTTCATGAGGATCTGAGACATCTGACCAATCCCCTCATAGTCTAATTAGCTGATATCAGCAGCTGTGCATCACATCTGTGCACCACTAATTGTAATAAGACACTACATTACATTTTTAGCCTCAGAATTAGTCATTGTGTTCAGTGAAGCTCAAAAAAAGTGTTGTTTTTTTTACCAGATGAGGCTGGAGCAGCAAGATTTTACACACGTGTTTAACTCTGAGTCAACGCCTGAGAGCAGAGTAGTTGTTTTGTGGTGTGGAGTTCTTGAATCGTGGGGCTTTGTGAACAACACTGCTAGGTGTTCAGCTCCAGGCTAAATTCATTATTGATGTTTACATGCGGACGCCTCTCCGAAAGAGTTCGGTTTGGCTCAGGTGAGGAACTCTGCCCAAAGCTAGTCAGGCACACAGGTTGTCTGTGTGACATCAAAACCGAGTGAAACAAATATCCATTCTAGCTTTGTTTTTCTGTTTTTTTTTCTTCTGGTTCTTACATGGGTGGGCGTCCTCCGTCGATCCCTCTGAGAGACTGTGCACCTAAAGCGTGACTCATATAGGCACCGGGCAGCTCAGAGCACAAGCTCCCTAAGTTGCTCCCCAGAGCAGAGAAAATGGCTTCAGTCAGCCAATTAGAGCCCTGGGACTGGATTAGGTGGACGACCGTTGTCTTGGCAGGAACAGCATTGATAGAAGATGCGTGTGACATGTCACATGCTCAGGATTGATTCGCACACCCACAGAAGGAAGAAAGTCTAAAGAAAAAGAGGAGTGTTGTCTCATACAGGAGGGCTAACAAAGCAGAAGAATCGATACTTCACTGCTTGTAAAAGTGAGCAAGAAGAAGAAGAGACAGCCTGTGGAGGAAACTTTGATGAAACGAAGTGCTCGGTGTGGTAAATGGATACAATTCTTAGAGAAGTAAACAAAAAGCTTTGTGCTTCAGTTACTCTTAGCAGCTTGCTGATATATGAAAAAAGCCATAAAACAATAAGAGCAAGGCTAGAAAAACCAGGTTTTCCGTGTTCCAGTATTACTCCAAGCATGGCATTCTGTTTGCTTCCTCAGCTTGATCTGTCTTAACAAATTAAGTTTTTTTTTTTTTTTTTCTTCGCCTTGCTTTCTCTTCATCTTCTTCTGCACCTCTTACATTGTGCAGAAAATTGATTTAATCGACACTGAGCACCATCCAGGAAATATCCTGATAAATCCAACTCCTTTTGCTTTTCTCTTCTTTGTCTTGACTTCTGGTGATATTACAGGTGAATGTACACACTGGTATTTTCATGGTTTGACCAAAGCCGCAGCAATTCTATCTATCATTTCTCTACACGCTTCAAATGTCATCAACCCATTAAATGGCCCTTATCAGTAGGTATCGTTGAGGGCGCTTATCTGCCATTCTTATCCATGATAAAATGCATTTAGGTGCAGTGTGTCTTCACTCGCCATCCATGTTCCTCAAGTATCATCCACTTTCATGCAGAATTCAATTTTTATGGGCCAAAAGAAAAATCCAACTCCTAAATGAGCCCCGCGATTACAGTCAAATTTCTGTTGAGCGTAGCCGTCTCGGTGAAAGAATGTTTAAGTTTTGTCCAAATTCACGTAGTAGTTTGTGAGATAATGTTCACAAAAAGCTTGGCTCTGTTTCCAAGTAACCGAGCGTCCTGACTGGTCCGCATCCAGGCGTAGCCGTCGCTCCTCCCCCCTGGGGCGCGGAGCACCAATCAAGCGTCCAACTTTGACGAGGTGGCTCAGATCAGATGTTAAATTTGGCTAATATTCTATCGATCCACCATGGAGACGGATCAATGTTTTGTTGTACTTTAAGGTTTCACATCACTGTTTAAGTTAAAAATCCTGTAACCTCAGATGAATTTGTACAATATCTGTTTCAAACACGACAAACTGAACTGCAGCCGGAACATTTTGAGTGAAGTTGAAGCTTGATCCATGTGAAAAGATGGCTTCAGACATCACACCTCTCCAGCTATAATATTGGACTTATTTTGACCTTGGAATAGGCAGTAAATTGATTACAGCACAACTCGTTGGCACTCGGGTACAGCTACAGGTTCATATTGAGCGATCAGATTTTATATCAGCTACAGTTTTCTTTTTGGTTCATTTTGGTTCATTTCTGGGCATAGAAATACCTCTTGTTATTTTTTAGCCAAAACCATCATCTTTGTAGGGCCAAATTTAATTTATAGGTGTTATTTTATCAGGACAAAGCTGCTGTTGAGTTTTCTAGCACAAAAAGTAAAACACTGTGAGCTTTTGGAAGTTTGAGTGTGGATGTTGGCATTAACTCTCAAAGGTTGTTGAAAGTCAATAATTCAAAGCCAGCTTTGAGGAATATTTTCAGTTACTAAATATATTGCAGGGTAAAGATCATATATCCTTTTTTGCTTTTTCTTTTGTTTTATTAGTGTATTAAAACAAGACTCAGCAAAGACCTTTGCTGGATCCACCCCAGCTCAAGTCTTTTATTCAACTCCAACTCAGACTTTTTTTCTTTTTGACATTTTGATGTCAAAATAAATGGTCTTCATTTGGGAAGTGGCCTGTCTCAAGCTTGGATTAGACGAGCTGCCCGTTAATTTCAACTTCAAAGGCATTTTGCATTCCTCTACAGCAGAGGTCTTCAACTCTATTCCTTGTGACCCATGGTCCTGCCTGCATGTTTTAGATGTTTCTCTGCTTCATCACACCTGACTAAAACGAAAAGAGTGATCGGCTTCTGCTACATGTGATGAGTGAGTGAACTATTTGAATCAGGTGTTCTGACCACATTTTTCATTCTCGCCTACTATGTGTTAAATTCACTGAGGTATAGGCGTTTCTATGTCGATTATGATTGATTTGGTGTGTCGGCCATACTGAATTTGGTTGACTTCAACAGTAGTTGTAGTTTTTTAGCAGATAATTACTTTGAGAGTTTCATTGACGTCTGTCTCAGTCCATTAAATGTTTTACCAACAGGCAACTCCAACAATTAACGACAAGATTTTAAGCAAAGACACTGCATGATTAGTTTGTGTTAATAGTACAAGTTGAAGATCAGTCTTGGCTACTAAAACACCAAATTTTGCCTCAATATAAGTTAAATTGACTGTGTTGTAGCTTTTTCTGTGTTTGCTAAGACTGCTTTGCTGTAGCGGCCATCTTGAATCGGGTTAATTAAAAAAGGAAATTGGTTGTAGACGTTCACACAGAGTGGAGTTGGGTAAAATTAAAATACGCATTTTGAGTTGAACTCAAGTATTTCAATGTGTTTTTTTTTTTTTTTTTAAATTGTGAACCTGACTCTATAAACCAGATTTTCAAAGGAGGAGGTTATCACATCCATCAGTCCCCCCACCCCCACTCCCACCACGTCTCTGTGGAGTCCGAAGCCTGAGTCCAATAGGCTTTAATGTCACCATCGGCTCTGGTGACATTTGCGCTCAAAGGCTATTTTTCACCTGACGCTGTCTGATTGTTGACAAAACTGAAAGAGACACGGTGGCATGAAGCGTGCTGGTGACGGCTCTTTGTATAAGTGTGTGTGTTGGTGTGTGTGTGCTGGCTCCTCCGTTAGTATTCAGAGCTGGTCGCTTCCTGACACGATATTCCTTCACGCCTCTCTGAGAGGATTTCCAGCGCTCTCATTCTCTGTCCGTCCCCATCTTTCTTCCTGCGCTCTGCTCCCAGATACCAGCAGCCTACGTTTCCTCCCCATCGCCATGGAGACAGACATGATGTCAACGCTTGGTCTGCGGAGGTTTGCTAGGCTCCAGCTCCCCTCCATAATCGCCCTTAGATTATTAAAGTGCACACTACCTGCCTGAAACACCTGAAGCAAAAACTGAAAAACTGCCTGGTTGTTGAGATTTAACACTAGATTGAGTTGAAATCATGATCTGATCAATAACTTTTACTCTCGTTAAAACTAAAATTTTTGTCATGCAACTTCTGCAGTAAAATATTTATCCACAGCAGCCAGAACATCTCCCAACACGTACTGTAGACATTCTTGTTCGTGTCACAAATAGTTTCATTCTCTAAACTCTTAAGTGCAAAAGCATGACTATTTAACTTTATTTATTTATGCCGTAGATAAATGTACTGTACATGGCTGAAAACCCACTGGGAAATTTGTCGTGGGAATGTCACCGAAGCATCACACTTAAGAGTTGCAAACCAACAACTACCTTTTTTTACAGCAAAAATAACCCTTTAAAATAAACAAGACTTTGTTTTGATTCTAGTTAGGCACCTAATTATTAGTCCGTAAACGTTACAGTTCAGAGTCATCTTCAGTGTTAATAAAGTTCCCTCATCTTTGCCTTAATGGATGCTGCTAACCTCACAGGAAGTGCCCTTAAATAATAGCCCTACAGTACAAAAAGGAAATTAAAAAAATATGTGGACAGCAGATACAAAGGGTGTTATTTTTGTTTAGTGTAAGGCACACGTATCAAACTCTAGGCCTGTGGGTCTAATGTGGCCCTCCATGGCATTTTATGTGACCCACAATGTCTTAAAATAAGTATATGCTGCTTTAAAGCCAACGATGATTAGTACTGAAATTAACTACATCTCCCATAATGCATGTAGATTATTTTACCAGCAAAACAACAGCATCCCACTCTTAGGTGGAGGTGCACAGAGTTCAAATGTAGCAGACAAAATTTGCTGTGTAAAATCTCCTTTTTGTTACATTCTTGCCTGCTACTTCTGCTGCAGCCCAAGTTGTACTGGGAAGTGGGACGTTCCCACCTACAAGTCAAAAAATTTAAACTGGAATGCTTTACTTTTACTAGTGTTTCTGTATTTGTTTCACATTTATTCAGCTGTACACGTAGTATTTTCAGTGTTTATAAGAGGACTGGTTAAAACGTTTATGTACAAAATACCACGTAGAGCTCAGTTGTTTATTAGCAGTGCTCAGCCATGGCAGTGAGATGAGGATCATAACCTTTCAAGGTTAGTTGAAGTTTATTACAACTGGCCCTATGTGGGAAACCTTAATGCTCATGTGGCCGCTGTAAATTGTATAGATTCTTTTTTTTCTGCTTTTTTTTTGTCTGAGTCGTAGGCTAGCACCTCCAAAATCCAGTGGTTACTTTCAGAGAGTTTCATAGGTCTCTTTGCAAACACAGCACAGAGACACAGGAAAATCATATGGCTCTTTTGTTTTCAGTGGCTGGCAATAATAAATTCCTCGAAATAAAGCCTTAATTCGAATACAGCAGGATTACAGACAGAATTAGAGTTAAACATTGGGGGTGGGGAGCTGTTATTTTAGGTGGCTCCATTTTGTGTTTGTAGAAGTTGAAGTGTAAAAAATGGGATAATAAAGTGTAACACATAGCAGTCACCTCATCTTTGATAAATCACATTTCAGCTGGCGATGTTTGCACTTGGATCAAACCCGATTACAGCCAGTTAATTTAATTCACCTTGTGAATGTTGATGCAGAGATGCAGATCAATTTAAACCTGTAAACCAGTTGAACAGATGTTCTAGGTGAAAAAAATCATGGTCCTTTTTTTTTTTTTTTTTAAAAATGAGATGGAAGTTGATAGATTTTACTACAATTTAAAAGAAAAAAAAAAAAGGTGAGTTGAATGTATGCAGTTAAAGCAGCACTGCGTACTGAATGTTTTTTTAGATACTGTGTCTAACTTGTGATGTAAAATGGAAAAAAAGCGATTTAATTTCAACAGTCTGACTGAGTTCACCATCTGTGTTTCCGATTTCCCCCGACTCCAAACTTGTTTGTCTGCATTCAGGTTAAACTTCTCTCTGCAGCTGCTAATGTTTTTATCAGGATCCTAACTTTAGTACAAGAGATGGATTCATACAAATACATCTATTTTAAATGAGCCCGTGTGTATTCAAATGTTACTGTTCCAGAAACGAATAAATCGGGTATTTTTAGATTTTTCTTTTACCTTTTATTTTTTTTTCTGCTGTCTGTATTATTATTTTTTGTTAGATTGTACAATGTAAATGAAATACCAAGACTGCTGCAACATTTTTGAGGAAAACCTTAACACATTTTCAACGATCAAATACTTTTGATTAGAAAAGCGTCTGGTTCTGATACAGTATGTGGGTGATACAAAGCTGAGGAAGGAGAAGGGTTCACCAGACATGTTTCTGGAGTATCTGAGGAACTCAGAAGGCTTTTCTTCAAACAGAACATTCTGGTTTCAAACCTAACGCTCTCAGACAGAGGCTGGTCCATCCTAATGACAAAACACCAGGCTGTGTGGATGAATGTTCACATCTCTATATTGGACAAACTACACAACCTCTCTACAGGTTTAAAGCTCTGCTATGGCTTCTACTTCTGCTGCATAATAGTCTGATTATGTTCTTTTTTAGGTTTTGCAGGTAGTCTTCGATCTTCTTTTTGTGGTCTTCTTCAACAGTTTACCCAATACAATTTACACACAATTTAAAAATATTATTTGTCTAGTTTGTGGCAAATGTTGTGAATCAGACTAAGTAACTTTTTTAAAAAGTGTAAATGTTTCTAAGGTTAATTAATAGCTATTTTACTGCTGAGAAAACCCTAAAGAAAATTTAAATGTATCTCTAAAACTTGTCAAATGTTTATATTTAAGCGTTAGAGTTGTTAAATGGCACAGCTGTGAGCTGTCAAAGCATTTATTTGGGGTTTTAATTAGGTAACAGATTTAAAACGGCTGCAGTACTGTTTGTACCAAACTGATGCATACAAGATGTTTGCTGCAGAAAATTACAAACTATTTTTTTCACAATTTCAGCAACTCCATGATGCTTTCAGTGACCTGCGTTTACAATCCGAGAACAAACCTTGAGGCAAATTAGGGTAAAGTTTTACCACTCATCCATTGGTATTTCACCCTGTCCACCCTGCTCTGGGTACTGTTTATAAAAATAAAAAAGAATTTCTGCACCTCCTCTTAAATGAAAATAAGGTTTTGGTGAGAAAAAATTAATATTTTTGAAACACCTATAGTGGAGATTAACGTTCAGTTTTGCACCGGCCCACTATCACTTTAGACACCTTATTGTTGCCAACTGTGGTTCTAAAAGTTACTAAAGATTTATAATTATAAACTTAGGTTTTCACACAGCTTTTCCATTTTAACTTCATTTGTGTTTGATAAATAATGACCTGTTTTTCTACAATTCAAAACCTGGTGATGATTTGATCCTTCTGTCCCAGTACACAAAACCTTAGAATCCTATAAATGTACTTCTCTGTGTGTGGGAGACATGGGGACTCGTGACTCTGACTTAGACTTGAGTCGCACTTAAGTCCCTACTATTAGAGACTTCGACTTGACTTGGACCCTAAAGACTTGAGACTTGACTTGGACTTGTGGTTTGAGACTCGCAAACAATTGCCGGGCTCACGATTCTCATTCCCTCAATATACATCGATGCTCTGCTCCCCCTCGCCTGAGAATGGGAGGGGCCAGCGGTGTCCAATGTTAATGACACGTACCCTACGTGAGAAAACAGAGCTTCAGCATGGCAGGCGTGTTGCAGTAGGCAGTTCAGCTGCCATTCATAAGCTTTGCTCACAGAGACTTTATTCAACGCCATGACAGGAGACTGGAAAAATGCAAAGTGTGTGGAGTCCAAATCCCAAATTTGTTTTTGTGATGACTCGTGCAGCCCTTTTACTTTAAGGATTTTGGTTCATCATCTTCGCTGACATGCTTTCATGCATTTAAAATATTTTTTCTGGTATTTTATTGTAAAATCAGCAGCAGACTTGTTGGATTTGAATGAAGCTATTGATCCCATGAAGGGAAATTACAGTTCGGAACAACCCATTCAAGAGATATATTTGTTATTTGGCATGATATAATTACAGTTTGCTTTTGTAAGACTATATATGCAAAATACAGTTAACAATACTTTAAATGCTTGATTGTGATTTCAACCTTAACCTTATTTTTAAAACAGTATTATGTTTTAATAGTATTATTAAAACATAACACTATGTTTTAATATTTGATTTAAATATAGTATTATAGAATATAATCTAGTATAGTTAGAATACCTTTGATCAAACTGCCAGTTAAGTGATACATGCAACAAGACTTGGACTTGAGGTCAAGAGACTTGAGATTTGACTTGGATTTTTGGTCAAAGACTTGGACTTGACTTGGACTTGCAAAAAAAGACTTGTGAACATCTCTGGTGTGTGGATGTACTGTGTGTGTTTCTGTGTTGGCAGCTTTTTTTTTAAAACAAGAAGCTGCTCTTCACAGCTCCCATGAGTTGATTCTCACTGTTTCTCTCACTCTGAGTCTTTCTCAAACCCACAGAGTAACAAGTGATGCTGGTGTGAATCTGATCGTTTAGCCTGGGAATACAAATAAACAACAAACAGTTTGATAGTTTTAGTCTTTTATTACGGACACAACTATGTGTTCAGGCATTTTACTTTGGCCTTTTTATAATTTAACTCCGTATAAAACAAAACAAATAATGAAGGCGAGAAAATAAAAAAAACATTACGACTATTTTTAAACTGATCTTGATGGCAGCAAAATGATGCTGTCACTTTGTGTAGGAGGGTTATTTTATTTAAAACATCAAACAAGTAGGATTTGTCTATTTAACAGGAAGTCATCCATATGACATAAGTAAATTTAACTCATAATAGAATTTGAAAACCAAAATAAATCGCAGAACAAGGCCATTCAACTGGCAAGTGACCAAAGTTTGCCCCGCCATGAAGTTCATTTTTATTTCTTAAGCCCAAACCCCCAGTTTTCTACTTTCATTAGAATTCTTTTAGTTAGACATAGATGTGTGGTGTCTACAGAAACGCCAGAGTTTTGGCTTGAAGCTGTTAAAATCCATTTTTATGAACATAAAAGACAGTTAAAACTAAAAGCAGTTGAAGATAAAATTATGAAAGTGAAAATTAAAATTGGTTTTAAAAATTTGTCGAGTCAGATGTCAAAATATTTGTGTTAAATAGGAGGCATAATGTTTTGTTTGTTTTTGATATTGTTTTATTATCACTACTTTTATTACATACTGTTCTGTATGTTGTATTCATGATTAAATGCAGCAAAATGTATTATTTCAAAGGTAACATATCTTTATCATATCTTTACCCAACTTTAAATGCTGGACGTTTGGCCCCTGTGCTGTTGGCCTGCATTAACTGTGGCCCCCGGATCAATGTAGTTGAATAGACTTGACATAGAATTTTGCAGCGCTTTCCCCACCTAAAGCTTTTTATTGTAAATTAGGTCATTTATATTTGCTCACAAATGTTTGTTTTAACCCCAAATACTTACTACACTGCCTTTCTCAACTTAAAAAATGTAATTCAAATTTGACCCTCATTTTGTCACTTTGAGACAAGATGCATATATAATGTACCAAAAATAGCAGCCTCAAGCAGGGGTCTCAAACTCATTTTCACCAAAGACAACATGAGCATTATGGTGGTCCTCAAAGGGCCAGTTGCATTAAATTTTGACTAAACACAAAATGGCCCATTCTTGGTCTCATTGCTACAGCTGAGCTCAACTAACAAACAATAACTGAGCTCTACGTGGTATTTTGTTTATAGAAACAGCGTTTTAACACATCCTCTAAATACTGAAAAGTACTACGTGTATGACAGACTTGATGTGAAAAAAATTACATAAAAATACTATTGAAAGTAATTTACGATTTGTAAGTGGGAACCTCCCACTTCCCAGTACAACTGGGTAAAGTAGCTGGCCAAAATGCAGTGAAATGGTTTTACACCTCCAGTGAGGATGCCGTCATTTTGCAGGTAAAATAATAGACATGCATTATGGAAGATGTAGTTTATGGCCAATGCTGTCTTTAAAGCGGCATACGCTTATTTTACGCTTATTAATACATTTTTGAAGCTCTTGCGGGCCACACAAAATGCTTTTGATGGCCACATTAGGCCCCTTGGCCATTGACCTGTGGACTAAAGAATAGAGTAACCGTTAGACCCTGTTCACATGTCAACGATCTCTAGAGATGTAAGATTTTTCAATGTTGATTGTGAAAAAGTTACAATTCTCATGTTTTTAATGACACGTCCATGTACGCTTCAGTGTCTAGAATAGAAACAAACTGCTGAGTGCACAACTTTTTGTTTGAACGGAAGATGAGGTTGGATCACTCCTACACTTAAAATGATTAGCACAAACAGACCTTTGCTATTCGCCATCGTTACTTTTATTCATCTACTTGTGCAGCCCCTATAGAGAACGTGTGTGACTATAGGAAATTGCGGTTTCATTTTAAAAGACGGTGGGCATTTTAAAAAACCTTCACATTAAGATCTGGAGTCACAAAGCTTCAGCATCACAGAAAATGGTGGATGTTATGTACACATCAGCCGAAATACAACAGAAATGCTACAGTTTCACTTAACATTGATGATGTGCAAACTGGGCCATCGTCTTTTTTTTTTTTTTTTTTTTTTTTTAATGTGCAACTTTTTATCCGAGTGTGCAGATCCCACATGATGCAGCGACTTGCAGTCTGATCATAATCCTTGCAATTAGCTCCCTGCACTTGGTGAAGAATGATTCAGTCCCTCAGCTGCAGAACTGAGTTCATTCATGGTCAGGTCTGGCCTTTAACTCTGTTTCTAATTAAAAGCTAACTTAGTCCCGCAGTAGCAGAGATTGTATAACTGCTCGACTCTGTTGTTATGTAACTCTGTGCAGATGAAATGGAGAGCGGCGGTTCATTACTGTCGTGGATGTCTTGTTGCGGCCGTTGTTATGAGTTCAATAAAATCAGCTTAAGTTTTTGATGGTGATTTTAATCTGAATTGTGGTTTTGATTTTATGGCGCACATAGTTGTCTGTTTTTAGTTTCACTTTAGAGATATTCTTTGGAAATATTTCGTTTTTTTTAAAGAACTTTCTGCTTTAGACAAGAAGTGTGGCTGAACTAATCATTAAACTCCCTCTGGGTGCCCTTCGTGGAGCCGTCTGACTTCTCTGCACCTCACCGAGTTTCAGAAACCTCTAAAGAAGCCTGGTGTGCATTAAAGGCTCAGCTCACGTTTGGAAGTGAAGTTCACTGTCAGAGAAACAAGGACAGCAGAGAGTGGGCCTTTCCTCACATCTCCTCTTACAACTCCCACTCTCTGGGGTCTGCTTTAGAGAAATAAAGTCCTCCAAAGGACCGTGCTTCATTCAGTCCAACAGAAATTGTGGTATTTTGTCTGTGACTTTAAGAGGGCAGGTACAACCCGTTGATATGTGGCTTGTTTTTCTGCAAACAGTCACATGTCTTTCAGCCAACATCCAAAGCTTCTCTGCAAACAGTCGGCTCCAATATTTATGAGGGGGGGAAAAACAAGCTTGTTTTATTTGTTAAGCCTTGGAATATATGCACCACCAAGCAAAACAAAAAAATTGGAAACTGACACCAGGCATCTGTCGGGCTGTTACTGCAAATGATTTAATGATTCAACTCTCAATTATTATCAGAAAAGTTTTTTTATTTCCTTACCTCATGTTAGTTGAACCATTTTTTTTCTACTTTAATTTATTAAGAATTGATGCAATGGATAAAGACATTTTCAGAACTCAATACTTTTATTTTCCTGTTTGTGTAGCATTATTAGAAGCAGGACTGGAAGCCTGAAGTTAAAGCCACAATCGACAAGCACCCTCTAGTGCAGTGGTTCCAACCTATTTTCCTGAAAGCCCCCCCTTCTTATTTCCTAGTTGATCGGAGCCCCCCCGCTACTACTCTTTTAACCCAAAGACTCCTTCAGATTTATGTCTTTCTCAGTGTGATAAAAGAATGAAGTAAATAGTTGCAAACTTTTATTT
>JARVJO010000180.1:10497613-10512577 GCA_031762555.1 Cynodonichthys magdalenae | reverse complement strand
TACAACCAGGAGGCGGGATCTGGTTGTCCGAAACCTGACCTCTGATCAAGCACATTATGCGCCCCCCCTGTGATCTCAGGCGCCCCCCTAAGGGGGGCGGGGCCCCCAGGTTGGGAACCACTGCTCTAGTGGCTAGTTGAAGTACCGTGTTTAAGTCCCGCCCCTTTATGTAAATAAGTAACATTTTCTTAACAAAGATGAAAATATTCTTCAGATGTTTTTCATGTTGATTCACCTTGCTGCTGCATGTGCATATATCCTTTTAAAAATAGAAATACATTTAGTTATACTAGTTATCTGACACTTTTAAGTATAATGTTACACTCTGACTAAAATTATCTTTTACAGTAAACATCCAAATTTAACATTTGCTCCTAAGGGTAACCTTAAAACCTAAATACATTTGTTTGGCACATGTTTTAACTCTGTATTAAACTACAAAATATTAAACTGAAGACTCAAGATTAGACATTTGTCTGGCTTGCCCCATTAGTCATTGTTTATGTCCTTAAGTACTAAGTAGTGTTGTAGTCAAGACCACCAAACTCAAGACCAAGACCACAGTGTCTTGAGACCGAGAAAAGACCAAAATCTTTAGGGCCTGGACCAGACCAAGGTAGAGTGAGACCGAGTCAAGACCAAGACCAGAAAATAAAACCAAACTAGTGTCCTAAAAGAGTATTCTGTACTCGTAAAGCTAACTTAATATATGAAGCTAATATTGACAAAATCTTTGTGTGAGGGCAGAGGAAAAAAGTCTGCTACAGAGGCAGATTGCTAATGTTAGTCATGATAAATTTTTTATGTTGTCTCTGAAAGTGAAGCACTGGAGAATTTACAAGTTGCTGTACGATTTCTCCTGGATGTTGTTTTACAAATATATTTACGATTTATGTAGCCAAATTGTTTTACTGAAAGTTTTACAGACATCTTCTCCGGCTCCTAGAATATCACTGTGTTGCGTGAAAGTGAAGGGGGCGAGGATGGGTGACACCGGTAACAAAAATACAAAAATAGTAATAAGCCTGGATGAGGTTTGGATTTAAATCAGAATGTTTTGAATCGGATGAAAGCAAAGATGCTAACAAAACAATTGGATTATAATCTCACTATTTGGTGATATTTCCAAAGTTGTGGTCTTGACTGGCCTTGAAATAAAAAATCCTCAATGTGTGAGACAAGACCGAGTACAAATGTTGTCGAGACCAAGACCATCAAAAAATACTACAACACTACTACTAAGACTTGAATTTATTTTACAAAGGTACTGATGGTGTCTCATAGCTGCGACAAAATCTGGATCTCTCTCAGAAGCACCAAAATCTTAATATAACATTTCTTTAGTCAACTGTAAGGCAAATGCAGGACACAAACTTGTATAACAAACATTATTTACACATGAACATGACATACCAACCATACATATTTTGGCTCCACGTAGACTTTTGGGACAAACCACTGATTACCATGATTACTTGTTTACATTTCCAGTTTTCAGCTTTGTTTGAAAAGAAGTGTAATCACATTCAAGGAGAAAATGTCAAAAATGTTTGCAGCAAATGTTTGCTCGTCCTCACCTGCCCCAAAACTCTAAATCCCTTAATCTAGACAGAGATTACCACAACTGTCATCACATCATCAAGTCTCCACATTATAAAATGTAACACCCCGGTTTACAAACCCATCCAGTCTGAGGCACAAATTCTGTTCTGCAAAATGATTTTAGAATGATTAGAAGTCGTACAGCAGATTGTTTCAGTTATCGATAATCTCTTTGTTGTTTTTTTTCCTTCCTGACATTTTCCCTAAAATGTCAGAGCATTGACAAACGACCATCAGATCCAGAAGTTTTTAATTGGCCTGCACATTAACTGATTTGTTAAATCTTTGCGGGAATAGTTGGTGATAAAAATATTAATCTGACGTATCTATGTGTTTCCCAAAAATTCATGGGTTTAATTAAAATAAGAGACTTTCTGACAATTTTGTTTCTATTTAAAATCATTGGAGTTTCGAAGCATTTGCTGCTTTAATTTTCTGCAGTTTCACCTTGCTTCACTTAATAAATGCATTATTCTCTGCTTGTTTCAGAGTGATTTAACACATCTGTCACAACAGCTTCGAAGAGGTGACTGAGTATTTCCAGTTGATTTAAGAAGGAAAGGTTGCCTCAATTAACGTTTAACTATCTGTAGATGATTTTTTTTGCGTGGTCTTTGAAAGTTTATTCGAAGCCACACGAGGAGTGAGGCAGTGAGCTGATGGGGCAGGATGTTGATGGCAGATTGAGCCTTGCTGTTGTTTTTGCTCCGTCTCATCATTAGACATTCTGCTCCGAGGCATCCAGACTTTGCTCAAGGATTCTCAAGGTTGGAGCATCGATGTAAGCGGACACCACTGCGAAAGGCTATAAATACCACCGTCCCCAGAACTGTGGTAGGAGTTCTTGCAAAGTACCTCAGTTTTTTTTTTCTTTTCTTCTCTCCTTCCTCCTCTTCATCTGCTGTCTCTGCTTTGTTCTGCTGCTCCCCGTCTCCATTCAGATAAAAGAGAACATCCTCAGCCATCAGGGATTCTCAGAACAAAGTGCAACACGAACATGTGTTTCCTGTCCGACAAAGACAGACACACAAACTGTCTCTGACCCGCAGTACCTGGTAAACAGATCTATGTAATCGCAGCTCCCAGAAGAAAATCTAGAGTGACTCATATCTGAAGCCCGGCTCGGCGATCACGAGGTCAGCCGTTGTGTAAAATTCTCTTTTAAAGGGAGACACGTGTGCGCCTTGAATCACCGCCGAGTCTCCGAGCTAATAACCTGCTGATCGAGACGTATGGAGCATTATGCTGCTCTGAGACATAAGACAGCATGTTTGTTTATCACTGCCCTTCTGTATCTGTTCCTCTGCATTAGTATTTATGTTAGAATCAGTACTAAACCAAATCCATAAATAAATGCAAAGTAGCTGCCAGTGTGGGAGAAAAAAAGAACCAGTATCAATCAAGAAAGGAGACGACATGTTTACCATAAACAAGGTATTTATGGGAATCTTGTTCAGCTGCTGCAAAGTGTAAATAAAACGAGCACAATTAATTTGATGGCTTACTGTCACTCATGCAGCGTGCTGTGGGGAGAAGTGCGCAATCACGTTCTGTCTTTGTTCTACAGCTGACAGTGGCTGTGATTGATTTATTCAGAAGATGGTTGTCTGTGAGGGGGGAAAAAGAGGTGTAGTTGTTTGGCAAGATGTGCTGTAATTCTTGGCAGAACTCTGCATGTAAGGAAAGATTTGCAACAATTTTATAAGCGTTGCAGTTCACCAAACCATTACTCAAAGGGATTCCCTTATAAATATGCACGTTTAGCTATTGTTTCTCAGCTCCTGCTTCATGTAGTTGGATTTAATTACTCTGAATACAGGCCTGTTTGTGAGTCAATGCTCAAAGTGCTGTGGATGTGGAATTTGGATGTGGAGTTTGTTTTTGAATAACAACTAGGGTTGAAATGAAACTGGAAAAGCAACAAGTAAAAAAAAAAAAAAAAACTGGTTGGCAAAAAAGAAGTGAGCATGAAGACATTTTTGGGTTGTTAAAAACCAAAGGCAATTAAAAGACCAGCTCCTTTATTAAAGATGGTGAATGAAACAAAAAATGCAAATTGTTTTTAAGAATAAAAGTAAGCCAGAAATGTTATTTTATACCAAGTTTCCTTTTATGTGATGGCAGAAGTGGGCAAAGTTCAGCTAATCCGCTAATACTGGAACTAGCTTCCTATCTAGCGGATTACCTTAGTGGACCAATTACCTTTTGCTAAATTAGGGTTAAGTGTAAAACTTCCATTTTTATGCCATTTATCCTGATTTAAATAAAAACTATCCCCTCTTACAATCAGTGCTGAACGTGTCATGTGTAGCATGTAGCATTTTTCGCAGCTAAACTTTAAACTAAGAGAATCAAAAATAAACATTTAACAATATTTAAATAACAAATACAAAAAATGTCTACATATAAAATATGGTAAAGAGTGCGATTTGTTGGTTGACTAACTTCAAATGATCTTTATATAAATAAAAATCCGATCAAAAAAATGTTTTTATTGTGAAAGGGGTATCACAAGTTAGGGCTAGGAATGGAATTGGCCGATCTGCCACAGATGATCCCACAATGGCCCCTTTGCAACTACGTCACCTAATCAGGTGGAGACGCCACGACGGACATCGGACGTGAGGGAGGGGAGTATTGAATGAAGCGACTAATTTTCTCAAATTGTTTTTGCCAATATAGCCATTGATGTTTTAAGTAGAGGGTGCTTCATACAAAGTTCTATCAAGTGGAACTTTTTCAGATGGTGGAACAGATTTGATGAGTCCCTGCTGCTTGTTGGCAGGTTTTACAGCTGCTGAAAGCTGAAGTTTATTGAATTTCGTAATTAAATTATTGTCCAGCACTAGTAAGTATATGAACATTAATCTTCTTACCCTGTGAAACGTGTTCACTGTAAATCCATGAATACACCGAGGTCTGCCTGTTCTTACAGGTGATAACTACTATCAATCGCCGTCTTCTGTCCTCATCCACGGGTATGCGATCAAATAACAGGTTTGGTTTGTTTCCTTGTCTGTACAGCTGACCGCGCAACACAGATCGTTTTTACAGATAAATCAACTGAATCAAGGCCATATTAGGCTGTTTTTTTACTGGATGTTAAGGAGTTTGCGTGCGTTCTGATGTTCGTCATGGCGAAGTGGGTCGCCTTCTGAAGAGCGTGACGTCACATGTAAATTGTTAAAACAAACAGGTTTGTGTCAATTCAACCAGTCTTTAACTGGAAGGAGATGAAAACGTGTGACACAACCTGAGTGATGGTCATCTTAATGGTTAGCATTAGCTTTTTTTAAAATCTGTTTAGCAGATTAGCATTAGCAAAGCTAAGATTCTTGCTTAGTGGGTTAGTGTTGAACCTAACTTTTTGGTTAGCCGTGCCCACCACTGTGTTGGTTTTATAGAATGAAAGGCTCTTCCTTGAACAGTGCATACATTTAAACTAGCTTGGTCCAGATATCGATGGGTGATAATTACTGGCAGGTAAATCTGTAAATAGGTTGCATGAGGTTGAAAGACATCAAACTTAACATTCTCAAAAATCTGGGGCTCATTTTAATTTTCTACTAGAGTATTGTGACAAACAAGAAGTCTTATGACTTGTCTTTTTTTGTCTTATTAAAATTGTATAAGAAATCTGGTTGGAAAAGCCCATCTCTTGCAAGTAGTTGTTGTTTTTTTGTTGTGACAGCTCTTTATATTGCTCCAGATTACGTTGCAGTTTTTTCTGCCAGCTCGATCTTCTCCACTTTGCATCTTATTATCCCTGCCTATTTAATGACTGCACTGTTTACCTGCTGTTTTTTCTCAAATCAGTGCTTTGCCAAGCAAATCTGTTGTGCCGAACAGGTCTGTGATGTTCTCACAGATGTCGTATGGCCTCGTTTCCATCAGCAAGGAAGGAAACAGAAGTGAGAATATTAGATTGGAAAGTAGCAGAAAACAGGGAAAGTGAGAGTTACAGGAATCAGAATGAGCTTAAAAAACAAGGAGGAAGGTTATTAAATTTGGCTGCTTGCCCATTCAGAATCCATTTAAAGACAGACGGCCAGACGGATGATGGATGATGGAGGCGAATGGAGGAGAAATGGTGGATGAAGTCTTAAACTGGCCTTTTCGTTCTGCTTTAAAGTCTGTTGATGTAGACGTCTGAGGTGAAATTAGACTCTTCAGAAGCAGTGATGAAAGAGAATCTTCATCAACACGCTGCTTGTGCCCCCCACCTCCTTTGACTGCACTCTGATTGCACCCGGGATGGGACCATTTAGTCCAGGTTGCCCTTGTTTGTCCTAGTCTCCCCTCTCATGCAACATCTGTTAATTTTTTCCTTCTGAAACTTAAAGAGGAAATATCATTAAAAAGCCACTTTTTTAGCTGATAAATACATTTTGTTTTGAACTTGGAGTCTCTAAGAGTGCAAAAAAGTTTAATTTGGTCTCTCCTGGTGGTATGTAGATATCTTTATATTCTGTTTAAGTCTTATTTTTCAGTCTGTTCCGTCCTCTATCTCTATCCTCTATTACGTATTTTGAACAATAACGCCAAGGTCATGGACGTCCAGCTAACCAGTTTTGCGAATCCGTGGTTCTGCAGGTTTGTCGTCTTCATTCTCTCCTGGCTCTGGGTCAGACTCTGGCTCCCCCATGTAAGGCCGGATGGACTGCACCATCCGATAATCGTATCTCTATCAAACTACAAAAATGACAGAACAGGGTGGATTACAATGATCATTGGGAGTGGGACCTGGAAGGGGGGTTAGATGTGAAGCGTCTCATCTGCATTTGAAGAGACCGCACCAAAACGAGGACTTGTGGAGTTGCAATAACGAGGAAATCAAACCAAAACATTGCATTTCCACTTTATATAGACCTCAACTGAATGATTTCAATGGGAAAAGGAAGGATTTAAAAGCGTATGTACCCTTTAGGGAAAATGTTGAGTAGATATGAGAAAAGGGCCATCATACAGTTGTTACCTTGAAAATCATTGAAATAGATTTAATTAAAATTATAATATTTTCATAGGTTTCCTAACCTTCTTAACCGTAGTGATTAAAGACGTTTGGGACGGACTTTCAGGTGCTGCTTTTGACACTCGACCAGACGATGAAAACCTGCCAATGACTCACTCGTCTGGCCTCTCCGGGCGCTCCGCAGCCTCCTCCTGCAGTGTATTGTTTTCCCCTGCCTGCCATTATGTTCCTTTCAAGTCTAATGTCAAACCATTTTAGTTTCACCTCTCGTATACTGTCATTTTTTTTCCTGATTTCTTTGCTCAAGCACAACAGAAACCCCAGTTAGTCGACTGCGTAACAACAGGCGTTGCCTCAAAGGATATCCATCTTTCTGCCATTTTTATTGTTTCTTTTGTTTTAGAAGTTGTTTAGTTTCAGTAACGTGCAGGAATTGATGTAAAAAATGATCTCAACACAAAACAAACCAGGTACAGATTTTGAAGGTGACCTTTCATTCAAAGTACTTTGAACGCGTCACTGTTCCCGTCTTTGAATCGAGATTCCTTCAAAGCGCTTTATGATGTTCTGCATGTGGCGGCGTGCGCATCGGACCGTCTCAAAACAGTTCTGAAAACACGGCTCGTTTGATCAACACCGTTTCGAGGAAGTGGGCTGAAACGCACGCTCGCGCCAACACTTTCAGCTGGCGTCGCTTTTAAGGTTTGCTCAAGTGGAACGAACGCGTCCACAGAAAAGTAATTGTGATATTAGTTTAACAAGCGCTTTTGGCTTTGATCCAGTTTGAGCTCTGAATGTGAAGGGTGGTGAAGGACTTTCTACAAACTTCATCAAAAGGTTTTCTTTTTGGTTTTTAACCATGCTCATCCACAACTGTTTCCTAATAGTGCATCTGATTTTATTTGACTGCATGTAAAGTTTGCAGTTTGTTTTATGTCTTGTTTTATCCAAAAGAACTTTTTAGGCTTTATTATAAAGTGAGATCAGCCCTGTTGTTTGGAGACGATGGTATTGACAGAAAGACAGGAGGCAGAAATGGAGTGGCAGAGCTGAAGATGTCGAGGTTATTCCTGGGAAAGAGAAGATTAGGAGTGAGATTAGCACAGGTTGAAGCATTGGGAGATGAAGTTAGAGGTATTGGGATGGTTTGTTCATGTCCAGAGGAGGGACAGTGGGTATATTGGAAGAAGGATGTTAGAAAGGCAGCTGCCAGGAAAAAGACAGAGGAGATATGTATATAGATGCAGTTAGAGAGGATGTAGAGGTAGTTGGAGTGAGGACTGGATTCGGAGGACAAAGGAGGTTTTATTATAAAGCCCTACCAGCTTCAAGTCAAAATAAACCTAAATGTTTGAGTGTTTAATGAAGAGTTGGTGTCTTTAAAACAAACATCTTCTTGCAGTGATGGAGCACCATAAACTGCAGTAAAAGCTGTCCTAAAGTCTACAGCCTGCATCATAAGGAAAGGTAGTAAAAATTACAGGAACTTCTTATTGTATATATGTTGTTCCGATTAATTTTGATTCATGTGGTGAGATTAAAGTTATAGTTTATCTAATTTTCTGCCAGACGTCTGCTGTGAGTGCAAACTAGGCTGTCAGTGATTGAAGACATCCCCTCATATTGTCCAGGAATAGTAATCTGGTTTTTACACAATTATTTGATCATATTTATTTTTTAAAACTTATAATATTCTATACAGATATTAAGAAATGTACGCGATTGCACCTCTAGTAAAATATCAGTTTGTTTATAAAGCCTTTACACTGTAGAGATAATTTTTTCTGTTGTGAGTTTTTCGGCATGTATCTCTCTCCACAATATTTATTCTATTTCATCAATTAATATATCTAAACCTTTGGCTCCTTCAAGACGTTCCGGCTAGGACTTTTGGTCTTTAGGCAATTTGTACTTTTTGAAATACTTGGCTTTTTCAGACATTTTTTGTCGACTTCGGCTTTTGTTTTGCTGTTTTAGATTTTTTGCTTTTTTTCAGCTACCATTATGACCTTTTCAGGTATTCTTTTGCAAATTTCAAATTTTGTGCTTCTTTAAGCTTCTTTTTGCTAATCCAAGCCGTTTTCTGTGTTTTCAGCTACTTTTTAGCTAATTTGAGCTTTTGTCATCAAATTCATTAAAAAAAAATCTTTCTGCATTAAACTTTCATACTGCATTTTTGCAGGAAATGCAAATACTCTAGTTATGCCTAATTTTGTAGACTTTCAAGTTAGTTTCAACACCTGACATAAACTCCATTTTTGCATTTTACTGAAGGAGTATAATCATTGCTGACCTCTGAGACTCTCTTTAAAGACAAACGTTCATTTTCAATGCTCGTCTCCTCTTCCTCCTCTAGATGTGTGTACTCAGTGATGCACCCAACACCCAAACTTAGCAGTTTTTGTCAAAAACATTAAAAAACGACGAGTTCTGAAAACTGAGCTAATCACATCAGGCAGAGTTCACTTCAGTTTTCTGCCTCTGTCACAAGGCATGAAAAGTTGGAGCACGAGGAGTTTGAATTAATTTGCCCTAGTTAACATCACATCTTCTGCAATGTGACTGGTGCACTTATACAGCCTGGAAGCAGCTCGAGTCGGGATGTTGAGCTGATTTCTGCAGGTTTTCTACCTCCTTAAATGTGAGAACAGTTCCTGCAGTAAGTCAGGATGGAGTTAAAACTAAAGAATTGTTTGTTTTAGATTTTATTAAGACATAATAAAGTGTTAAGTGGTTTTAACCATCCATTATACAGACTATCAGCATGATGAATCCACTTTTTATAGAGCTATTCATTGTAATTGTCCATTATTGATCATCTCCAATGATTAGCTGCATTATCTATTAGGTTGATGATGACTGTCTAATATTAGATTTGTAATGATGACACTGTTGACCTTAATACCTTATATGAGACTTTCATTGATCACCAAGCTTTTCAATAGGTTCTAATTCCATTATTTATGTTGTGCTATTTTTCACATAATCAACAGGCAAGAGTTCCTTTAACCAGCCTGGGAAATGTTTAGATTGTTAATAAACTATTGTCAGCACCTGTATTGTGCTGTTTTCAACATCTTTAAAACCTTTTACAATGTTTATAGATCTTTACTGCACTTTTTCACCTTTTGTTCTGGTTTAGTCTTTTTACTTTGTACTAATTTCAGCTTCTTTTAAGTATATTTAGCTGTTTTTAGCATTTTCAGCTATTTTTGAACTTTTCTGCAAATATCGTTAAGTCTTAATCTATGCGTTTTGTGCACTTTTCAGCTTCATTCTGATGTTTTCAGTTTTTTTCTGCCTTTTGGGCTTCTCTATTTTTGAGAAAAAGAGCATCATTCAGCTCAGTTTTGGTCATTTCATTTTTTTTTCTGCTTAATTCATCAAATGTGCTCCTTCAGTTTTTTTTTTTTTTGCTAAGTTCACCTTTTAAAACATTTTTTCAACTATTTTCAACTAAATTAGCTATTTTCATATAAATTCACCTTTTGTGGTAATTTTAGCTTCCTTAACTCAGCAAATCTGCTCTTTCAATGATTACCCCTATTCATTTCAAGGTCACATATGTCAAGGTCACAGGTCATTTTTCTGCCTAATGTTTTTGTCTAAATTTCAGAGTTTTTTTGGCGTCTTGCAACTTTTTTCTGCATTTTAAGCAAGTTTTTTCAAATATTTACTATTTTCTATTTAGCTACATTTTTGCTGTTCTTTCTTTGCTGTTTGTTTTACTGTTTTTTTCACTTTTGTTTCCCTACTCTCAGCAAAAGTCAACTGTTCAAATTGAACTCACTAACAGTTTTGCTCTTAAACCTCTGTTTTCAGCAAAAAAAATTTAGCATTAAATATTTGCAGCAGTTTCACAGGAAATGCTAATTCTCTACACTCAAAAAAAAGAACGAGAAAATATTCATCTACTCAACTGAATTGAGTAAATCTAACACAAATACTTCATGTTAACTTATTAAGTGGAAAAATTGCTTTAGATTTACTTAATTCAGTTGAGTAGAACCTGTTGACATAATATATTTAAGTAAATCCAACGGAAACATTTTGAAAATCTTTTTTGAGTGTAGTTGGGGATTACTTCAATTATTTTCAGTTTTTAACTTGCATTACAAAAATATTTAATACTAAATATCAGTTTTGTCTGTGGTCTGCCCTGCCTCTTCTATGGTCTTTTACTTTTCTGACCAACAACCTCACCTCAGATGGTAATGAGACAGTGGCGGTGTCAGCGACACACTCAGCCTCTATCATACTAAAACTGAGGGGCGAATCAGTTGCGCAGGAGGTGAATAATTCAGGTGATGAGACGTAGACCTTCAGCTCTGAGACCAGGCCAAGGCTAACATTCATTTAGACCTGTCAGCCTCTATTCAGTCGTTCAGTGCTCTTACAAGCAGCTCCCTGCCTCTCTTTGCTGCCTTTCATCCCAGCCTAGGAGCTTATTAAATTGTTTAGTTTTTTTTTTGCTTTCTCACCTTCTGATCCTCCACCTTACCCTCTGTGCTCCCCTCAAGGGCTGTATTCTACAAAGAGCCAACTTTCCCCTTGAGTTTTTCACGGTAAATTGGGCTTGGACTGCAAAGCGATGAGCGATCAGAATGCATAAGAGGATGTGAGTTTCCTGTAAAGCTTGTTCTTTGTTTTAACCGCTGGGTTGGAGCTGTTACCGTGTTCACATCATCTTTCAGTAACCTCACCTAGCTTTTGCTTTTCTGAAACTACTACACTAGGATATATAAAACAGTTCTTGCATCTTAGTTTTATCCTAAGGCATTTTTGTGGCTCACGCTTCAGAGTAAGAATAATATCAATGAGTTTTAGGGATGATTCCTTTTTAAAGAACCTGATAAATTAAATATGACTCAGGGAAAAATCAGTCATAGTGAAGAACATTTTGTAATTAACTGAATATTTGATGCGGTATTGTATTTTATACTTTCTGGTCATTGCAGCAGTAAGTTTAAAACAGAGTTGGTGTTTTTGTTATCAATGTTTTTTCTGTCTGTCTAAACAAAAGTTAGTTACGTCCTACGTCTGACGTAAAAGGTACCACCTTCGGGGGTGCAACCAGGAAGAGACTGACGAGGTTAAAATGTTGAAGAAATGAAGTGTTTTTTTTAGAAGTTGTTAGAGTTTTGCAGAGTCTCTGTTCAGATCCAGCCTGGACAGACTGGGCCTGGGCTGAATGCTGTGTGCACTGCTGAAACTGATTGGAGTCAGAAAACAAGAATAAAGTTTTTAGAAGAAATCCAGTGGATTGCTGCATTTATTCAGACATACCATTTTGAACATCGTATTTTATTCTACAATTGGTTTGACTCCGACACATTTCCAAGTGTTAGAATTACAGGACTTTACGCATATTTTCTAATATTCTGTGTTTTGGTTTCAATAACGCTGTTTTATCTGCAATTTCAATTTGCAGTTGTATTTGCAATATATTTTTTAACTCTCTGAACCAACTTTGATGAATACATAATGGTAAATAACTTTAGATTATTTTTCAGATTTATTAAAAAGTATTTTCTAAATTATGGCCTATTAGAATGGAAATCAAATTTGTGACCTTTAGTATCTCTGCTTTGACTCAGTTTTGTTCCTCATCTGGTAATTGTATGGTAAAATAAGCAGAGTCAAAGCTAAATTAATCTACTTGTATTATTTCTTTATGTGTCAATTTAGTCTTTGCTAACCCTCGTCCACATAATAGCAGGTAGCTGATAAATGCTATAAAACTAATGTTGCCCAATAATAACTGTCAGACTCCCAATATGACTTCAGATGACTGTACCTTCTAAAAGACTTTAGCGGTGGTCGACTCTGGTTGTTGTAAATGTACAGTTTGTGCAGCAGACAAGCCGAGCGATGGACTGAGACGAGCCATGTTTCAGAGGTTGAAAAGGGAGTGCTCCTGATTTGATGGACATCGTGTGGAAAGAAGTAGTTACTGTCAAAAGTTTCCGGAATATGGCAGGTGTGGGGCCAAGGGTATAGGTGAGTTATCAAAAACAGTAAAGCAGAAGTTACGGGTGGTTGTAGTGAGGAGATATATGTCAGAGGGCCCTACAAAACAGAGAATAATACATGGAGCAGCAGAAAAAGGCATTCAAACCTTGCAAGTTTTTCTTTACTTCTGCTGAGAAGACGTCATTTGTAAATGAGAGAGATGTTTTTTTTTTTTTAAATAACTGCATTTTTACTTGATGCACAGGAATTAATTGCTTTTTAAGAATCTTGACAAGCTGGGAACAAAAGAAATAAAAATAGGACTGAGAACAATAGTTGGGTCCTCTTTACATTAACTGATAGTTCTGCGATGCTCCCCATAGGTTCATCGTAAAAACAGTCCTGCTACACTTTTATATCCCACGAAAATACCAAGTGGCACAACTTTCTCAATACATTACCTCAACAGGATGTAGCTAGATGCTAGAAGGCCACTTCACAATTCATGATTCTGCCATTGTTTGTACCACATCTTCCCTATGTTTGAATAAACGTATCACATTTATAGCTGGAGCCCAGGCATGAGGCCAATTCAGCAACAGATGCCACTCAGGATTTAGATACGCTCCCACCACAACCTTGCTGTAGAAGTTTTGTTTGTGCTCAAAACCCTCTATGACCTGTGAAGTATTGTGCACTTGAGAGTCCTCTGTGTTATTGATCTGAACCAGAAACTCTCCAAGACCTTGCAAAGCCAAACTCTGGCTTTTATAATCTGTTCTGAAAACTGTTAGAGGTGTAAAATCAGCAGCTTTATCACAATACCTTTATTATATGACAAAACATTTCTCTATCAAAAAGTCTGTCATGGTAGGATTTTGATTCCATTCACAAGTCTGTGATCGATATGTGATATGTTGATGATATAGATCGTTTTTTTTACCTTGATGTTTAATGGAATCAATCATTTAATTGGAATATCAATGTAGGCTGAGGTATTGTTACACCCCTACTTACTGTATTATTTATAAAGCACTATAAAAAAAAGCCTGACCAAAGTACTAGACAGGTAACCATGCTGCTTTAAGCTCCAATATTTGTAAGAAACCTTTAAACTGGGAGGAGTCCCAATCAAAGTTTTTTCAGGAATTCAGAAATTTTGACTTCAGAGTTCAAATGAAATTTCTTATCTATTCGTTTCTTTTCTAAATGGTTAATGCACTACTTAAATACAAACACACGGCGAAGGCTTCAAAACGATACATAAACCTGCAGATGCACAAATATTTAAAAACTACAGCAGATCATGAGGTTACGGCAAACCTCTCACTCTAGCTCAAAGGTCAGTGTAAAAGTCAAGTCTGGTTTGACTAACATTGATTCATTTAATAATCCTATTGACATGTATCTCACAGTAATAGGTCAATAACCCCAGTAGACAACTTTTCTTAGAAAGTAATACAAGAGTTCAGACCAAAGCATTGCAGTTGCCTTTTATATAGACCCAATGATTGATTTGAAAAAGGATTTAAAAGCTCCTTTAAAGGTGTTCAGGTTATAATAATTACATTTTTTTGCATGTTTTTTAGATCATAATTGTCCAAATGTTCAGGTATTTAAATCACTTTAAAAAAAATACTCATTCAAAAGGCGACAATATTTATTTTTAAAACTAGACCATCAGTGGTGAGAAGGAGTCCTCTTATTATACAGCTGTTATGTTTAGATGAAAAAGCATGGCACCTATCAAATATTCTTACTCTTTTGTTCCTGTTACATTAAAAAAACGTTTGAAAACTGTCTCCCGGTGAATCTACGATTTGCAAGTTCTCTGTTTCTTTGCTCCCCCCCTCGTCTTCCTCCTGCAGGGTTTGTGGGACACTCAGATTGATCTACAGCTCTCCCCGTGTGGTCAGCCCCACTGGAAATGTTTGTGTAATGGCTTCTATATGAGCGCTGTCAAAGCGGATGAGGATCCAGCACTCTCAACAGCCAGTGTGAACACCGTGTTGACAAGCCCCAGCAGGGAACGCTAAGCCCCCCTCTTAACCCCTGCTGCTTTTTTCTCTTCCATTGGCTTTTCTCATTAATTCACTATGACTGTGTGTTTTTGCTATTATGACTCATGAGTTGCAAGTGGGAAAAAATATGTAGTTTAGGATTCAAGCACGTGACGTTACCTATTAAATATGGATACAAGAGTGATTTAGACTGAGGCTTATGTATGAGTGATGCATCTCAGCTGCCGTTCTCGTTCCACAAACATTTTCTTTTCAAGGCTGGTGATATATTCGTTTTCTTCCTCTCTACCCTCACATCCCATATTCCTAAATCTTTGACATCCAGCTGCTCGCTCGCTGTGCAGAATGATTCTGTGAAGAAAGTGGAAACAAGACATAAAAATACTTACGACCAGCCCTGTGGGGGGGGGGGGGGGG
>JARVJO010000180.1:10452200-10464374 GCA_031762555.1 Cynodonichthys magdalenae | reverse complement strand
AAAACCTGGTGTTGTCAGACTTTTTACTGTTTACACCCCAGTCCAACGCAGGCACATCCACATCTGTACAACTGTAGCATTAGACGCCAGCTCTTATACTCTATACCCCTTCCTATAAAGGCTAGCATTCCGTAAGCTTTCTTCGCAACCTTCTCCACCTGGGTTGCCACCTTCAGAGACTTGTGCACTTGCACTCCCAGGTCCCTCTGCATTTCTATACTCTTAATTGGTCTACCTTTTATCATGTAACTCCTCCCTGCATTATTCCTTCCAAAATGCATCACCTCGCATTTGTCAGGATTAAATGCCATCTGCCATCTATCTGCCCAGCGTACTACCCTATCTATATCCTGCTGTGTCACCTGACAATCCTCCTCGTTATCTGCCAATCCTACCATCTTGGTGTCATCTGCAAACTCGCTGATCACACCACGTACACCCACCCGCCTCAGGGGCAACAAATGAATGACATCAGCTTTCCACTAATCTCCGCGTATCTTTTTATCGCCGCTTCAACCTGCTCGTTGTTGTGTGCAGGGGGAAAAAACGCTGCGCCTCTGCAACAAAAACATCCGCTTTTATTGTGGTTTTCTAAAAACAAAAAGAGGTGGTGGATTTGTTTAAATTAAAGTTGGACAGTGTGAAGTTGCTGCCTGTTGGAGGTCTCCTCTCTCTGACTTATTAAGGTCTTCTACGTTTCAACTTCCTCCACCCCCTGCAAACATGACTGCTTTGAGTCTCTGGAAGATGTGATCTGAAGAAAGAACAAAAGAAGCTCCTCCAGTGGATGGATGAGGGAAGAAATAAAATAAACCAGAACTGCAATAAAAGGATTTTTGCTCATGTATTTTTTTTTTTTAACGCGAGGAGACTTGAACAATAAAGGAACTTAGTCTGCCTCAATGATAACCGATTTCTTGTTGACATCTTTTTGTGTGGGTAGGTTGTTGTTTTGTTTTTTTTTGGTTACGCTTGGTGTTTTTATTGTCTCAGCATCCTGGCGTGTGTGGGAGAGCCTTATGAATACCTCATTGTTAACTTTACATGTGCCAACTTGAGGGATTCACAACCGTATCTTTTCCCCAAATGCTTCTGACATCGAAAGTTCTTCACATGAAAACACAGTAATGTGTCGCCAGCGAGCATTCAGTGGTGCATTTGAGCTGGAGGCTGGATGCTCAAACAGCATCATTTCACTTATTTGCTTTACTCCCCACATTAGAATGATCTAATGAATATTTTCTTGAATGATTTATGAACCGTTCGGTGCATAAAACACTGGATTTACAATATAATATCCTGAAGGCAGTACAACGTATCACAATGTTTGTTTTGCTCCAACAACAACCTAAAACTATATTGTTCAGTTTATTGTCCCAAATTAGTCCTCAAATTAAACACCTTGTAGTACCTACAGCAGGGAAAACATATGTAATATTAAAAAGTAGCATTTCTTGCAGGAATACATTTTCCAAATGCCAGGTGTGGAGAGCACACTATACCTTACAATTGTGCAAAAATGGTACTCATTGTATAACCAATTGCATTGTAGACACAAATCATTTTAACCATGTTTTCCTCAAGATTTTACTTTATTGGTTGTGTCCAAATACAGGGTCTGTATCCGGCCCACATAGACACAGTAGTCCAGGTCCTTTCCTTTGTCGACCGCGAAGACCGTAAGAAAGTGGCAGTGAAAATAGAAGGTCTAGCCTTATGCTTTATTTCTGCCGTTACCCCAGCATATGTCCTGTCGCCTAGCAACCGTGATGACGCAAAACAGAAGCAATGAAATTTGAAATTAGTAAAATACTTATAAATGAACAAAATCAGTTTAAAGGCAATTCATGAAGAACTAAGAGACCTGCCATACGAGATGGTTTACGATGATTTCTGACAGAACATTAAAACCATTTCTATGTAATTTATAAAAGCGTAACAACTCAACTGCTTCAAGCTTACAATTTTCATACCGCCAGATTTTTATTTAAAACTGTACTTCAGTCTCTTTAGTTGCCGCCGTTACATGCAAAAAAGTCCCAGTCGGCCCATAACGCACCTTGGAATAGGGTGGGCTGGGACGGATACACCGGACCCGTCCCTCAATTTGGGGCAGAAGGACGACACATTTTTGTCCCGTAATTGGAGGAGCGTTCAAATTTGGACAGCCTTCATTGCATTCCTGTGACGTAAAGGATGCAGCCCCTGAATTTGGACAACCATTGTATCGCAACGTCTAAGAGAGAAACGTTCAACTTTTGCAGTTTCCCTCCTCTTTCAGTTGTCTGGTCATCGTCTGTTGTCTGGAAGTTTCAGGTTTAAAAGGTGTTGACACGGTTTTGATGTATTCATTTCTTTATGTATTCCCCTTTTCCCATCTCTATATCTGTTTATCAACCCTCCTGTCTTTCTGTGCTCCTCTCCTCTCTCCTTGGGGGGAATGATACGGGCATCAATATCTCTGGTTGCATTAAAGGCAGGGCACCTAGCACCTTCTGGAGGGCAGAACCATTAATGGGATTCAGGGGAGGCCGGCAGAGGGCCAACAGGCAAAGGGGAGGGGAGTGCAGTTCCAGCGCCTGGCTCTCTCCAATCTATCCCACATTACTGGCTGTCAATGGGAGGCGAAACAACACAGTCATTCTCACTCAACTTGACTGAACCTGAATAAACCTGAAAATCTCATTTAGGGGGTTGTCACATAAAACATTACAGATTTTTTTGGTCCGACTCCAAGGGAGCGATCCTTCTAGCTGCCAGCTTCCCAAGAAAACTTCGATGTGATTCGACTGCGTCTCAGCGATATTACCTTTCGTCTTTGAGCTCAGCGAAAAACTGCAGCATCCCCCGGACTCCCCAGCCCCCCACCCCCGCTCACTATACTTTATTGCTCTGTAAACGATACGTAATCACCCTTTATTAAAACCCTGCCCCATATCATCAGTGAAAACAGTGAATAAGCACATGGCGAGAAACTGCAAAGTGCAATAAAAGCAGCTTTGTGCGGTGCGCTGCCACACTTTGCTGTCCTTCATCAGTCCGTTTGCCCGTGGGCAGAAGGCTGAATGAGAAACTAATCCATCTCACTAATGCAAGGGCATTACAGCTGCCCGTCACTTCCTAATTGACTAATGGCTGGATTAGAATGGTTACAATGGACTGTGCTGACACCGTCAGGGTTTCAGGGTGTAAAAGAGCAGGACCTGTCTAAAACAGCAAGTCTGAAACAATTGGCCACAAAAGCAGCCGATTGAAGCAACACGGAAAAGGTACTGCTGCAGCCTTTAAACAACAATAAGATAATTTTGTCTTAAACGCTCATCACTTAATACAACTGAACATGGAAGGTTTGTTAATTAGCTGTATTATACACTGTCTGAGCTTCACCTAATCTTAATATCGAAGTAGATGTATTGAGTGGTTTTAAAGTGCCTGCAACATGCATATCCTTCAAATACAAAAAGTCAAAGAAAACATTTTTATATTTAAGAAACTTGGCAATTTTTGTCTCATAATTAGCATTTTTTTTTTATTTGGCTCAAGCAGGGAAACAGGAAGTGACATCAAAGGGGAACTCTTTAAGAAAGGGAACTCCCCTGTCTTTGTTTACTGATACAGTAGTATTTGACTCTTTTTCTGTCCGTGTACTTTTTTGTTTTAAAAACATAAACTATAAACAAATTGTTATTCTATTTTCATTTTATACTTCAAAAACTTCAAAACATATGACCAAAAAGTGCACGGACCTTCATCTCTCTGATGGTAACTCAATATAATTTAAAGAAACAGCAGATTCTTTTCTACAGTCAGTTTTACAGCCACTGTGGCAATGCTCTGTTTACATGCAGTCATTCCCCTTTGACATCACTTCCTGTTACTTCACATGCAAATATCCCAACAACCGTTCATCTCAGCGGCATGATATTTCTTTTGCAATATGTTATCAGTGTTATCTTTTCAAAAATATATTTGCGTTTATTATGAACATTTTATGCCACAGGTACTTTAACAATCATGCATGGATTGCTAAGAAGAAAATCCAATACAGTCTGGATGACCTTGCTTTTTTGTTGTTTAAATAAACTTTGTCCAAGTTAAAAAAATGAGGCATAAATAGAAAGAAATTAAAAGCAAGAGAAAAGCATAAACTGACAAAACTCAAATTGCTCCTGTACTTCAATTTGTTTTATGTAATCAAAATATTCTACCAAAAATATGTGGTATGTGGTGGATTAATAAAGTTCCAACAATTCAATCGTAAAACCGCAAAAAAAATTATAAAATTTATCAAAATACATCAAGATGTTTCAGTTCAACAGAACATTTAATGTTTTATTAAGGTGCTTAAAAATCTTTAGCAGTACATTCTTTTAAAAAGTACTTTGTTTCAGAAGAAGTGAACAGATTTTCTTTCTTTAAAGCAAGTGATTCACATGAACGTTAAAAACATTTCTTATTCTATAAAATGTAAATCTTGTGTATTGTAATATATTTATATCTTTTTTGACTTTGTGATGAGGACGCTGCAGTTTTGCATCTTTGTTGTTTCACTTAAGTTTTTTATTTATTCATTTCCTTGTTGTCAACTTTCATTAAGCCACTAATAAACATTAACTTAATCATGTTCTAGAAAAGCTCACCTAAAAAAAAGCATACTTTTATTTTGATAGAATATTTTGTTCTGCACAAACAACTAAAAAAAATCTTAAAGAAGGACCATTGCAGTTTCACTTTAACCGTGGCGTGCAAAAAGTTTTGAAGTTTCACAGAAAATTGCTAATGTGAACATAATTCAATCATCCACTCGGTAGTTTTGACAAAGTGCAATTGTCCCTGAAAGCATTACTAGAAACTGATGGTTGCCGTGGCAACCAGCACAATTAATTTTATTCAGTTTATTCAAATCAGGGGCTGTTTGGTGCAGATCCAGCTGCTTCAGGTTTTTAGCAGAACTGTTAAAGATTGAGTCCCATTTGTTTCGTGTACAAATGTTTTTTTTTATAAAAATGTTTGTAATTATTAGTCATGCTTTGTTTTTGTCTTTACATAGAGTGAAGGAGCTGTACATATTTAAAATGAAACGGCGACGTTTGTGTCAGGTTTCTTTTGTTTGCACATTTGACGGCGCAGCTGTTTGGAAAGGATTAGTCTGGATGCTCATGGTGGAATCGTTTCCCCGGGCTCTCTGCGCATCACTTTGTCTCCAAATCATCAACTGCGCCGTGACGCTTCGGGACACTCAAATAAAATAAATAAATAAATAAATCCACGGCTTTCAAACTTTCTGCTTTCCAGAGATGCTTCGGCCTCTTCGTCGAGGCTGAGCTCGGGGTCGCGGCGAGTTCACTTCACGACCGGGAAGCAGGGCTACGCGGGTCGTTTGTTTAATCCGGTGCGTTTTATTAACAAAGAAATCACTCGAAGATGTTAATAACGGAGCAG
This sequence comes from Cynodonichthys magdalenae, assembly GCA_031762555.1. Taxonomy (NCBI): domain Eukaryota; kingdom Metazoa; phylum Chordata; class Actinopteri; order Cyprinodontiformes; family Rivulidae; genus Cynodonichthys; species Cynodonichthys magdalenae. The sequence goes on along the minus strand of JARVJO010000180.1, from coordinate 10,458,932 downwards.
GACTCCCCGGTGTTTGCCGCAGGGGGGGGCACCACTGTGTCATGGTTGCTGTAGTTGTAGAGTTTACCGACTCGTACCTCGGAGCAGCAGGGCGTCCGTAGGCTGCGAGCGCCGCCACCCACGCAACACGGAAAGCTCCTCACATCCATTACTCTCTCCGTTCACCTTCAATAAGAGCAGATTACTCCTCCCTGTGTCTCTGTGTTCGTGTGCAGCGGCGATGACCTGCTGTTTACTCCTGCAGTTCTCAGCCTCATCTGCCTGTTTTGCGTCGCAGTCTTTGAAGTGTAAAAAAAAAAAAAAAGCATAAAGGTGGTTTTATACTTTTGTGTATTGGAATAACTGTGGATGCCTTGAGAGTTTTTTTTCTTTGAATTAACCTCAGCTCATCCTGTCTTATCTATTTAAAGCACAGCTGAACTAACTCATGCCTTATCAGACCATATCATGTTTTAATTACGAACTGGACGGCGAGTTTAAACTGGCTTCTCTCCCTCCCCCTTTTTCCCCCTCCTGTCTACTTTATTTTTCATGTGGGGCCTGGAAGTTTGCATACAACCAGAGTTTTACATGAAAAGCTCACATGTTCTGTTAGCGCTCTGAGTATGTGATGAGGATGACTCTCAGCTGATACCACCTTAAATTCTAACCTAATCTGTCAAACTGCCTCGTTATACCCAGTTTGTGTTTAATGTTGATTAGATGTGGCGACCTTAAATCGGCTCCAAAAGTTTATAATTGCAAATGTAGATGTGGTGATTACTTTTTGAGGGTTTCATTAAAATCCATCCAGTGGTTCATGAGATATTTTGCTAACAGACAAAAAGGCTCAACTGCTGGTTTCCTTGCTTGAGTTAAAAAAAATTTTTTTGAGCAATCTCAACGTGCTTAAAGTATGTGTTGGGAATCACATTCAGCTCTGACCACACTAAACTTTAGCTCAATATGCTTAAAATTGACTGAGTCATAGCTATTTTTGTATTTGATAAGTTTGATTAGCTGTGGCGGCCATTTTGAATTGTAATGACCTTAAATGTAAATCAGCTGTAGAAGTATATCCAGACATTACTTTCTGGAAGTTTCAATAAAATCGGTCCACTGGTTGATGAAATATTTTGCTAACAGACAATCATTTTAGCTTTAGTAGTTTTCCCTTGAAGTGATCCAGAAAATAAACCCAGACATGACTCCCTACGCTGACAGCTGATTGACATTGCGGTTGCCTCCTTTTTAAAAAATTGTCCTCCCCACTAAAAGATGCTGCTAAACATAGTTCTGTCACATCAAAGGCATTTTTTTGGATACGCGCGTGTGTTCGCTGTGAGGACGGCTAATCTGGAGAGCGCACAACCTCCCCGTACAGACAGACACAATCAAGCTTTTCTCTGAGGAACAAACATTTAAACAAACACTTCTCAACAAACTCTCTTGTTTCCAATCGCTTTGTATGTTCCAATTTAATGTTTGAGCTTTAAAGGTTATTATATTTGCGCAGCAGATGGTGGAGCGGTTTGTGTTATTCAATGACTTCTGACTTGTTATTTAAAAAACTGTTGCATTCACAATCAAAAGATCAGCTTTTAATCAGCCTCCTTTGAATTCATTTCATCCATAAAAGCGACAATTATTCAACTTAATTATCAAGTTAAAAAGAAGACATCTAGTTCAGTGGCCTGTTTTATAGCTAATGATGCTTTTGCATTTTGTTTGGAAGCAATAATAATGAAATGAGACAGAAAATCAAATTTGCATTCAACTCTTTAACCTCCATATCAGTGGTTTAATCATTTAGAGGATGTTTGTCATCATTTCCTGACTCCTCTGACCTTAATTCATCTAATATAAAAGTCAGTTTTTTAAAATCCAATCCAAAAAGGGACTAACTACATTATTCAACGTTCCGACTAAATATTTCCCAAGTTTCTCTAAAGTGCTAGTCTTCATCAGCTTCTTGCTGTTCGCCATCCATCATTTTTAATGATTCACTTCCACTCAAACTGTGACAGACTGACAGAAATAGTGGGTTTTTTGGGAAGTTTGTTCCAGCTTTAGAAAAGAGGCGTCCCAGAACATTTGGACAACCGGTGTCCTACTTTAAGACCTGATCATTTTTTTTTCTGTTACAAAATGTAAATTAGAAAATGTTTTTTTTTCTCCAAGTTGGAACAAAAGCTGTGAAAATAGACTGTATATAGGGCCAGACATGTAACACTCATTATTGAGCAAAAATTAGACCAAAATGTAGAAAGTGAATTGGAGGTAAAACTATTAACTCTTTCAGGAGCAATACCTGGTAGGGATTGTCTTTTTAAACCTTTTTTTTGGAAAAGCATTCACACCAAGCCGCTTAACTCAACTTGAAGTGAGTTACCGAACACCAACAGGTTTCAAAGCCATTTTGGTCACTAATAGCTAACTTTGGAAGCTGACCAATTAGCTTCCGCTAATTTTTAGTCTTCTAAAAAAATTTATGTGTAAAACTTTCTTTTAAACGCTTTTTATTTCAAAGAAATGAAACCATACCATCTAAAAATCATTGCTGAACGTGTTACGCATGGTGTGTGTAAAGTAGTATTTTTAGCAGCTAAACTTCAAACTAAGAGCATAAAAAATAAATATTTAACAATATTTAAATACTAAATACAAATTGACTGCATATAAAATATGTCGAAGGTATTTGTTTGACTAACGTCAGTGTTTATAAAAATACAAACTTGATCAAAGAAATGCTTTTATTCTGAAAGGGGTAAACTAGAAGCATCACAAGTTAGTGTTAGCTTCAACTAATTATTATTATTTTTTTTTAAATGTTTAGTAAATTAGCATTGGCAAAGCAAAGATTTTTGTTTCGCGGATTAGTAGCTCGTGAAGCTAACTTTTGGTTAGCTTTCCTCACCACTGTTAATAAGCTTAATTACCAAACAAATGTGATAAATGAAAAAAGGTGATAGCTACAATAATTAGTGACGGCTCAGACCTGTACTGTATATTATAGCTTACAGTGACCACAGCGGGTCCAATCTGCTCTAAAACAATCAGGGCAAACTTTAAACTGCAGAGAAACTGATTCATTCTTAAAATTCACTCTTGATTAATAGAATCCCAATAAAACAATTTTTACAATTTTAACCAAAGACCTTCAAGTAACAACTCAGATTCAGAATTCTTGGTTTTTTTTTCAAAGTGGTAACAATAATGTTTCATAAAAAAGAACAATTTATTCTAAGATCAGTTCTAATTCTAATCTGCCACCTGACAGCTCCAGACCAGCAAACATCAGAAATGTCTGCTTTACCTGAAGTCACGTTTACTTAATTTTAGGCCTTATTAAAGTACCTTCATTACTGTTTATCCTGACACAAATTATCATAAAAATATAAAAGGAGTTCTTTATTTTCCTAAAATAAAAAAATCCTAAAAAAAAACAGCTTTCAACCTGAGCCTTCTGTGTTGTGTTCAGTTAAGTGTTAAAAATTAGAAATGCCGAACGTTAACTTTCGTCCTCACCCTCGAGCATCTGTCCAGTTAGTATAAAAAGTGGACACGACTGGTTAAATGTTGAGGCTGGAAGCTTCAAAGCATAAAGTTAAAAATGCAGTTAAGAGACGTGGCGCACAAATCTCTGCAGTTGTCCTCTAAATGTTGCCGGGTTCACACCCCGATGAACCTAAAGAGTATTCTAACCGTATATTCTTTAAACTGAGCGAGCCCTGTAGGGGTAGAATGTTGATTTGGTTCCTTTTCTTTTGATTTTTTTTTTTTTTCTGATGGAATAGTTTCAGACCAGACAGGCTCTTCCTAATTCAGTCAAACATTTCTACTTCTGTGGTTAAATGTGAAATAATCAAGATTATTTTTTATTAGAAAAGGGGCTTTTCCTGTAGAAAAGTTCATTGCCCACTGCCACAAGTTGAAGGACCAGCAGCGTGTGTATATATATATATATGTGTGTGTGTGTATGTTAGCAAAATATCTCATGATCCACTTGATGGATTTTTATGAAATTTGCAGAAAGTAATCATTGAATGTACCTAGCATGGGCTGTATGATGGTGTTATGGTTTGGTACATTTACAATTAACCCCTTAACCCTTAATGTACCACTCACAGGACATTCCCCATTTGTGGTTGCTTCCTATTTATAGCCTGACCCATGCTACCAGGGACTTTTAATTTGCATAATAAGCTGTTCAAACAATTAAATTGGTTGTCTTCTTTTGATTGACACCTCTTTTGACCAACTGGGTTCATCTATAGACTCTCCAGAACACAAAATGTGTGGCAAGCCCCTCATGTCCCAACTGTACATGGTACACGAGATTGATTGCCTCGAATCGGCCAATCAGCTCTGAGCTTTATTCTGACACCACAGTTGTTTAGCCAATCAAGTTACCTTTTATTTGATATGCAGCTTTGGAAATAATAAAAAAAAAGAATGTTTATAGTGTATTTTAACTTCAATGACTGCTGAAGGTAAAAATTCAGATTGATAGCTTTACATAGAGACTAGGCTTGTCAGTTTACTCCAAAGGGTTCAAGAGCATTACTTAATTTAATTTGGTTAGGGTTAGGCCCCCAGGTTAACAGGTTAATAATATTTTAAGTCTACCCGAGTCATGATGGCTACCTGAGCCAACTGACCTTTTTAAAAACACAAAAATTGGTCCAAAACAATAAATTTTGCTGACATTTCCCTAAAATTTGGTGCGTTGGCAACTGAGACTGATCCCCAACTTGTATTCTGAGTACAAACAGAAAAATTACTGCTAAATGTTTCTCTGTTGAGAAGGGTTGTTGGGTTTGAATGACATTCCTCCACACACAAATGGATACTATTAAGAGCATAGCACTGAGGGTCTAAGGAGTGTGTGCTCTGTCTGCTTGTAGTTTGAACAATACTCTGATGTGAAAACCCATTCAGCACCTGAAGAGTAGCGAGTGATATCACAGCTGGGCTCAGCTTTAACAACTTTAATTAGCACACGGTTAGAAAAAAGTGTTCAGTAGGTTGTTTGTAGGTAAATATTTCCACGCAGGTTTGGAGTAAAACTAATCAGGTTAAGAGGTGAAACATTGGACAAGGTGCCATCTCTATGCAAATGGACTTGGTTTCACCTCTCTGTGTCCAAATTGCATCACTAAACTCCTTGCATTTTTTTTTTCTTTTTTTACCTTCACCTGAACACTCAGGTATTCCATCTTAGTCGTTCAGAAGGTCAAAAAAGGAATAAAGGGGAACGTTTAATGAAAAGAGCCGAGTCAGGGTCAGTGTGTCTCGTCACAGCCACGTTCTGATTCCTTTCTAAGAACAAAGTCTCATCTCATTCTGTGACCTCTTTGATGCTCAAACGCCGCCTTCTTTTTTTTTTGTTGTTTAATATTCGCAGGCACCACCCGGCAGCCCAGGGAGGGGGAAGTCCCGGGCGTGGATTATAACTTCGTGACCGTTGACCGGTTTATGGAATTGGAGAAAAGCGGCGCCCTGCTGGAGAGTGGAACATATGAAGGTGAAGGATTTCGTTAACGTCGCACACTATCACTGTCATTCTTCTTTGTGTTTTTTTTTATTTTTATTTTATTTTTAAAGGAATGCGTGCTTCAGTTTGACACACCAGGCATTTTTGTCTGAGTGAGTGGCAGCAGTTTGAATGAAAGCTTATCGCTCCATGTCCATACACTGCTCCCACGTCTGTGCATCCATCTTTTAGCTCTGTGGAGAAGTGTCATTAGAATTGAAGGACACTCGAAGGAATCTTCAGTAAATACTGAATGGAGGCAAATCACACACACACACTTGTGCCGTATTGGTGTTGCCTTTCTCCTGGTTTCGTCCTTGAACATGAGCAGCTCTTCAGTCTTCTAATCAAAACAAACAGGCACATGTTCCCTCCTGTGGTCAGACTGCTCCAAAAGGCTCCTCATGGTCTGCCTGATGACTTCAGCTTTCTGCCAAAATACAGATAACACACACACACAACAAAAACTTCTCTACCACCTTTTTTTTCTCCAGTTGTATAATTTTGTCATAAAGGATGTTGGATTGTATTGGTGATGGGAGCAGCTTTCTATGTAGGAAGAGTTTCTTCTGTGTAATTCATTTGACCAGAAATTAGAATTTTATAAAAAAAAAAAAATTAATGATTTATTTGATCATTAGATATACAGTGTCAGTAACACAAAGGTTGTGTACAATATAAAAAGAAAAAAATACAGTGATTTGCAAATCTCCAAGTAGAGGTCTCTGCAGACACTAAATGGGAGGTTCCTGGGTGTGGGCGGAGTTTGTGTAAACCACGAATGGTCGGATTGACTAGTGGAGGAAGTAAATAAAATAGGATAAATGTATAGTTATTGTAAAACAGTAAGTTATCTCGAACACTAATCCAGTTTGATATTTGTGAACTTTTATTTTGAAGTTATATTCTGTTACTAAGACAACAGTCAAAGTTTTGATTCAAGGGCTGTGTCCAAAACGAGAGACCGAGTCCTCCAAAGGCCAAATTCGTCGGCCTCTTACATCACAGCGCCGCGACGGAGGCTGTCCAAAACCGAAGACTCCTCCGATGCGGCCGACAAATACGTCCTTCCTTTGCTCAGAATTGAAGGACTGGTCCGATGGATCCTTCTCGGCCCACCATAACCCATAATGCATTGCAGGCCGACCGGAGTTTTTTTTTTGCTAGTAATGGCTAATGAAGCTAGTGAAAGGAATACGTTTTAAATAAAAATCTGG
>JARVJO010000180.1:10365960-10424269 GCA_031762555.1 Cynodonichthys magdalenae | reverse complement strand
GAAGTCTGGGTCTCTCTGCTTAGGCTGCTGCCCCCGCGACCCGACCCCGGATAAGCGGAAGAAAACGGACGGACGAAAAACATCCATATCTCCTTCGGGAATTGCCACCTTATCATGGTGGAGGAGTTTGTGTGTCTGTGTGATCCTAGAAGCTGTGCTTCTGGGGGCATTTGCCCCTTGTGGAGTCTCTAAAGATAGATTGGTCCTTTAGGTGACAGACCAGACAAAGAGCGATTCACAATACTCAACAGAAAACAGGTAAAAGATAACTGATGGATAGTCTACCATCATGTTACAGCTACTAAAGAAATAACAATATGTGTTATTTCCTGCCTTTTCTTTACTTGTAGTTTTAAACATTTTTTTCATAAAATGTTTGATTCTGCATATAAAACAGAACTTGAAGTAAATGGTGTCTCTTTAACAAAGAAGAGTTGTTCTGTTTTAAAGTCAGCTGAAACCCCAGAATGTGACACAGACAGATTTCTTCCTTTCCTGCTGCTTCAAAGTAACATCAGCTCCAGTGAAGACAGCAGGTGAAATCACAGACAACTTTTAGTCGCGTACTCTGTAAATGTTTCAGTGGTTTCAGTTTCCCCACCTTCCTGTTTGTCTGTGCCCCCCCCCCCCACCTCATTCATTTTTGTTGTTTTGGTAGTTGGAACAGAAGTAGGACAAGCTGTTTTTTTTTTTTTTAATCGCTTTAATTACCCACAGTTTTTCTTTTTGTGTGTGTTTACTGTTCCACCAAATAGTTGTTGGATGGGAGGAAAAAATAAATCGTAAATTCTACTGTTCAATTCTGAGCTCGAGCAGTTTTGTTTTTTGTTTTTTCCAACCGAACACACTCAACACAATCCGGCTGATGAATCATGGAGTCTGTTACCACATTTTTCATGAACTGGCCAGTTTATGACGGAGAAGGGAGGATTATGACTGATTCTCAGGTTTGAAGGAAGCTAATCGTATTACAGAGCTTCTTTGTCTTTCGGCTCCCCTGCAGACAGCACACGTCTGCATATAGAGCGGCAGGTAATTACATTCTGGTCATGTGAGGAGCTTCGCCCGCAAAGACACAAAGTTATTATCGGCTCACACTTGCAAACGTTGGGCTCGCTCTCTTCTTTTTTTTTTTTTTTTTTTTTTTTTTTGTTCCCTGGGAAGTGAGTTTAACTCACTTTCTTTTCTTATATTTTCAGTTGAAAATACTTAAATCTGTCAAATTAACTTGGTTGTCCTTTTAGCCCGCTCGATGGGGCTTCGGGGATAGATTTTTGGTATTTTTCAATTTTTTATTTTTTGTTGTTGTTTTCAAGGGCACGCTCGCCACCCTACAGGTGAGTTATTATAGACAGAGGGAAGTGGCGCCCTCCTTCACCTTGAGCTTCCTGCAGCGGCAGTCAGTGTGGAGGGGGGGCAGAGCTGTCTGCAACATGATTGATGGGTGTATTTTGAGAACATCCCCAGCAGAGCATGCCTGAGGCCTGGAGATTGGGACGTGTGTGTGTGTGTGTGTGTGAGACGTGGCTTTGGAATTAACTGTCAAAATGAGTACCAGGCACAAATTTTTTTTCTTTTTTTTACACCTGAACTCAGCATAACACTAATATTTGGACAATCAAGCTTTATTTATCACCCATTATTGTCTAATTTTAGAATAAAGTAGGTGTTTGGTCAGGTTGCCATAAATAACTTGGCCTTAAATTGATATGATTCTTTGATTTGAACTAAAACTCTAAATTCATTCGTAATAAGCCAAACCACTGTCCAATCAGTGGTTAGCATTTATTACTGCAAGACTCATCATGTAACATAGCTACTAATGGGCTAACGTGTCAATAAATTCATAAAAAACAATGTTTACTTTTTGTTAAACCAAGCTACTGTTGATTTTCTAACTTTCTTGTTATTTTTGGGTTAAATAACCCCTGAGGTTTTTCCAATCAAGGCCTCTGCTCGTTTTGATCTGAGGACAGCAGTAGGGTTATAAAAAAGGTAAATTTTGTGGACGTTACATTTTTTATTAAAGCTTTAACTTGGTGTTATTTTTAGTATGAAATAACTACCTTATGTTCAGTTGTTGAGTCTGTGGTAGTGGGCAGGCTTAGTAGGTGGGACTGCACAGACTCCGGTTCCAAACCCACAACATGGGAGCTCCCATCAACTGGATCCTGCTGGTTTACAATCCCAGCATCGAGAGGTGGGTACACTTGCTCTATTATCAAAAAGATTAAGATTTGATTCAGTCATTTTTGTCTTTTTTTTTGTATGGTCTCCACTTTAATTGAGCTGAATCTAGTTAACACAAATGCATAATTTCATCTCATCAGCACCGTCCAAGAAACTATTATCAAATACCTAATTATTCTTTATCATATTTACCTCAATGGGCACAAAAAGGCGTTACTCTGAAGGACAAAATGAGTATTTTGTAATAAGGAAAAAGGACAAAAGCATGTTTGTTTCTATCTGATATTTTTTCTTTTCATAATTAAACTAGACCTTTTGTAAAAAAAAAAAAAAAAGGGTAAGAGTCCTGGTGCAGCACTCCTTTTTCTGCACCTGGAAAGTCACAAGCTCCACACTGGTGAAATCTTTTTCGTTTTTATGTGTTGTGTTTTATGTATATTCATTCTCCTTCCTGTCTGCTTGCTCTGAGTGGAAAAACCTGTGAGTCTTTGCAGGGAATAAAAGTAGTTTCTGTATTCTGCAATTGCATATATTAAAAAATAATAATATAAAAACACTAAAATTTGAATCTGGCGAATAAAAGAAAAGAAATCAGCTGAACTCAAACAAATTTATGCATGTTCTGAAAGGAGATTTTTAATTGAAAACCTGAACAAAAAACTGAGACAATGATTTCCAGTCAAAGTACGTCTCAATAGAATAATTTAGATAAACAAGTTTTATCAATAAAATCTTCATACTAAGAAGTTAAATACGTTTCTGTCGCTAAAAGGGGGTTTCAGCTAGTTTAGTACCCTGATATCACACGGAAGAAGGTAAAGGAGAATCACACTTTTAAGCATAAAGGGTATGTACAAAATAAATACAGTATAATGCAAATTATAACATGAATTAAGAGTATTTTCTCCCTTTTGTTGATGCAGCACTATTTTGGTTCATTATTACAGATTATCTGTTCAAAAACTGAATATCATGATTGTGTTTTTAGTTTCTGAACTGCAGGTCAGATACTCTTAAAATATCTTGTCTGAGTCGTTGGTAAAGTTTAATTCTGACCCCAAAGACCGAAAGCTTTAAACAAAACACTTCAAGAGCAGTTGCTTTATTTAATATCACAAATTACTTGAAATAAATGACCTACTTTATTCGTGCAGGCTTAAATTTTAAACTTTTTTTCACCTCACTCACCACAGTGGCCACACCAAGGCTGACTTACTTCTGCCCCTTCACATTAAAAGCAGCTGAAAGTAATCGGAGGCTTTTGTTTTGAAGCCCACACAGGAAATACAATAATTGGAGAGTGTAGGGTCTTATTTTTATCCCCGCCCACCTAACCTGACACATGTAAAAGATAAACGGATATAAAAGCCGCTAACAAAGCCAAACCCAAAATAAACATTACATTAGCATAAAGGCTATTAAAGGCTGACTTCAGATTATACCAGTCTCATATAAACTTAATGTAAAAATGCTAATTAAATTTATGAATCGGCTGTTTTTACGAGATAAAATAAAAAAGGCATAACCTGCAAAGTTTTACAAGTAATTAAAGCGAGAAGTTGAAGGAAGAAGAAATTGGTTTCCAGTGGAGAGTTAGAGAAGAAATCAGATTTAAACGTCTGAAATGTTTTCTTATGTGACATCATCATTTAAAGCAGATGGTGTTGGTTTAAAAATGTTGAAAATGAGCTTATTTGGACGCAGTTTAAACACATCTGTGCAAACGGCTCCTCGCTGGGTGTTTGCTGGTGTATGAAATTAAATTTTAAAATGTTTAATTGTGCAAGTTACTTTATATTCAGAACGGATTTTACAAGATATATAAAGTTTTCTAGTGACTGCGACATGCATATACTTAAACACAAAAAAATCAAAGAAAACATCTTTATATTTAGGAAATTTGACAATATGTTTTTTTTTACACATTTTGTTACATAACTTTTTCTTTTGAACTTGGCTCAGCTTAAGTAAAACGCAAAGTGACATCAAAGGGGAACTTTTTAAGAAAAGGGAGTCTTTGATCTTTGTTTATTGAAACAATATTGTTTGAACTGTGACTCTTCATCTTTTTGATAGTGACTCAAAATAATGTAAAACAACCCAAATTCTTCATGATTATTTTTCCAATAATGCCTTCGTATTTAATACAAAGCTTGATGTCACTTTAAGGTTAAAATTATAATACTGATAATACATTTTTACACTGAATTTTAGTCTGAAACATTTAGTTTTGCTCCATATTTCAGCTCCTTGATAGAATATTTAGGCGGTTTGAGGCATCTTTAAAAAAAATCCAGGTGATTTCCTTGATTATCTATTTGTCTGCCAGTTTACAAATCTGGTGTATTCGTTTCCCAGTATCATTTTTCATCAATCAGCTGAGAGTCATGTTGTGCAAATGTGTTCAGCTTTTTAAAGTGACAAATCTAACTGTGCACGGTGCCACAACCCAGTGGGAAAGGACTTAAAATGTTAGTGATTGAAAAAAGAGAAAGTGGTAGTGGAAAATGTTTCAGTTCAGCTTTTTTGCTTTTCAAAGCCAAGAGAAACAAAATAAAGGGTTTCAACAAACAACCAAGGTCGGGTAGTTTGCAGCTCTCATATCCACGTTGGAAAATGTTGATTAAAAACATGTTCGAACATGTCTTTGAAAAAAAGGCCATCTCTGACAAAAAGATGTGAGGGTACTTTTCAAAAAAAGAGGGAAGGTGGACAAACGAGTCAATAAAGAAAGCCGTTGAGTGTCGAAGTAGGCAAGATGCCTCCTGGTGGCAAACAGAAGTCTTCCTCCTTCACCTGCAAGCTGCATCTTTTTGGCATCGCTGCAAGTCAAAAAGCAGTCGCTTCATCGTAAAACTCCACCCCGCCTCACCGTGTCCTTCATGTACACCTGCAGCAAAGAAATGATAAGCAGTGTCTGCTTTGAACAGCACTCGCAGACATTTCCTGTCTCCTTGCTCCTGTGGATTTAGTATTCCACTGCAGGCAGCTGACAGGGAGGTTATAGACGGCACTCGGAGGAGCCAGACAACAGAGAAGGAGAAAAAAAAAAGACAATCCTCGTGTGTTTAGTCTTTATCAGCACGCTGCTCAATGAAGGAAAAAGCACTTCTGAGTGTATTTGTGAGGCGATGCAGCCGCAGCATTGCAAGAAGGCACAACAGGAATAACAGCTGAAGAATGACAACTAGCTGATGTGGATAAACTGATGTAACTGAGAGGTATTCACTGCACAGTAAGGTCTGTATATGAAATGTGGCATCAGATTTGGATTTGGACATTAATCATAGCTGTGGTTTACGCTTCCTTGGTCTGGATCCTAAAGCCCACATTGCCCAGATACACCATTCATTGCTACATCTTTCATTCATTACCAACCAAATATATTTTAATGTAGGTTTATTCAAATATGAAGCTCAGGTATTGCTGCGATGTTCATAGGTTTTCCATTAAATTCTCATATTTTCCTACCTGAAGGCCTAGTTTTGTATAATGTATGGTTTAACCGATTCATAGAGGCAGAAATATTTAGATCAAGGTGAAGAAGGATCCTTCAGGGCCTGGTTTTGCCGGAGGACTCCTGAAGCAGCTGATAGGTACATTATGTCCAAAAGGACTGCAAAAGTAAAACTCCGATTTGAAATATAGACAAACCATATAGGAAGACTTCATTCACTGTTTGATGACTTAGAAAAAGGAAGTGTTTCCCCTCTGAGACTGTGTTTGGTTTGAATGGGGAACTGTTGTTGGACAATGAAAGGAACACGTTTAGGATCTTCCTAATCTGGTCACTATGTCTACCTTTGTGAAGACAGAGCACCAGGAGTGGACTGGATCCCTTTCACCCTTAGATGCTAAAAGCTGTGGACGTGGTCATGGTTGCGTCTCTTCAAGGCCAGATGGGGAATTGAGACGATACTTGTAGACTGGCAGACTGTGGTGCATCCTCAGTTTCAAAGTCAAGCTCGTCCCCAATGTGGGACAGACCCCACCAGGGCTGCCACTTGTCTCCCTCAGGTCGTGTAGAGAAGGGTGTTGGTTTAGAAACTTCAGGGTCTCTGTTCTACTTTTTGCAGGTGATGTGGTTCTGTTGGTGTCTTCATGGCCTTGATCGTACTCTGGGCCAGTTTACAGCAAAGCATGAAGAGGCTAGGATGAAAGTCAATACATTGAACCGAGCTGTCTGACCTAATTACTTCACTAGGCGTTGCGATTTTTTCCCCCTAAACCTGCAATATGAAAAAATACAAGAATTTTCAACAGATGACTTAAATAACACTGAGTTCTCCTGCCATCTTGTTGACGATGAACTTTCACCTAACTTTTTTATTTTATGCATGTATGTCTTGTATGTTTTTGTCTGTATTTAAGTTCTTCTTTATCTTTTTCTGTGCTGGAACCCGATTACGTTTTCTTTTACCATGTGCAAACGTGACTCGCATTCAACCACCTAACACGATGCCTCTCTATTTAAGTTTGTTTCTGTCCCTTTAAAATTTGCATCCATACGAACTGTATTTTACGTCTTTTCCTCTAGTTTTCTGCGAGTTTGCTCATTCTTCCTCGTCGTCTTCCTCCACAGCTCAAGAATTGACCGACAACACTTCTCTGAAAAACGTTGCCATTATTGTACCAGAAGTTTCACGACAAAATTATTATTTTTTCTTTTTTTACACAATGCCGCCCGCTTCTTAAAGCAGAAGCAACCCGTAACAATAAAAGCCGCAATGTGACGTATTCTTTTCTCAAATGAATGCTTGTTTATGCATTTTCATTCACAATAGTACCTATAGCAAAGATTTCAGGTTTATATTACACAGGATTAGGCATTTCTGTTAATTCTATATATATAAATTTCACTGTCTTGTAGTTTTAGTAACTCAGTATTGAACTGTTTTGACAAAACTTTTGTAATGAAAAGTTGATACTTTGGCTTCAGTACATACAGGTATTCATTCAATGTTTGACAAACCCGTTTTATGTCTGATCTAACCACCCTTAAACTTTTGGCTCTTACCCTCAGAGAAATATCAACCCTGCTAATGAACCCAAAAAAGTTTTTTTCCCCACAGCGTTTCTTTGATTGTTGTTGCTGTGAAGCATCACAGCGCTGCTAAAATGAATTCCTGCTGAGCAATAAACTAATGAATAATTAGGCAATCATAGATATTTAACACATTTAACAATCATCTTGTTTGCAATTTGATTATTTGACTTTTTTCCTGTCTTTGTGCGTTCGATTCGAGTAAGTCATTAGAGCGATCGAAACTAAAAATGAGAATAGATACTGAGTTGGCAAAGTGTAATTATCTTTGGAGACCGTGGCGTGGAGACTCCTTCAGCCGCCTTCTTCCTGCTGAAAGCAAACACATTTCTGACGTCCTGCGGCTTTTTTTCCTGGGGAGTTTATAATAGAAGAGCTTTTCATTAGACTGCTGAGCTACATGACATCCCTTTGATCTGCCGCATTTGTTCGCGCTCACGTGCGTTCATACGATAACTAGCGGGAACTGAGTGTGTGTAACGTAATCTGCATGTATTTGCATGTGTGTCACCCAGTAAAGGTGAACATGAAACACACTCTTTCATATTTAATGAGTGGAGATGGGCTAAGAAATGTGGCTGCATGCACAGGAGGTAATCCCGTGGGCTGTCACCCTTGCAGTACTTTGTTATATCACTGTGCATGTGTGTGTGTGGTGGGATGAGTATGCATTTTAGTCAATCTACAAGCAAGAAATAGTGCATCCTACTGAAACTTTAATCATTTGTGTTGATGTTGAGGAGATTGGGGCAGGGGTTCAGGAAGGCATATGGCACGAGCACAAGCATTGTTTTCTATATTCCTTCTGCAAACTAGGTCAGGGAGGGAAAGAAGTACAGGCGATAGTCAAACAGTACATCAAGTACTTTACCAACGCCTGTTTGTGTGTCTTCCTCCAAAGCCCGAGGTGTTTTAGTCTTCCCTCCAGTAGCGTTGCTTTCTGATTAGGAGGCATTTTCTCCGCCCTTATCGCCGTTCTCGTCCTGCATCGTCACAAATCAAAAACAGGTCAGACTCTGAGCTGAGCAGAGTTTGGAACATGCCGTCCCCCAGCTCGGTGCTAGACTCAAGGAGATCTTTTTTTTTTAGCAGCTCCGTCTCTTGCTTTGCACCAAAAATTGTTTCAAAATATTGCAGCGTAACGCTAAAACCACTGGAGTCTGCTTCAAATGCTAATTGGTCAATTCCCGGAAATCAAATAAGGACGTTTTAATTTTTTTCCCCGTTAGGCTGTTTGCAGAAGAAAATGGTTGGTAAATGATGTGGTTTGAAAACGGTTGGATTTAATCAGCATGTTTAAATATCATCCACACTGAATGCAGCAGAAACCTCAGTGACTTTGCATTCATAAAGTGCTGCAAACAGTTTTCTGCTCCTTACTATATCTGAGCGAGTTTTTTTTTTTTTTTTGATGAATAAAGATGTTCTGTTCAGTAGAATATGTCCTAACTACCGCTGAATGAGTTTCCAAGGACGAGCATCCCTCAATAAATCCCACACGCTTCTCTTTCGGCATCACAAGGAGGCTGACATTTTTGGTTTATAGTGATCTCCCTCAGCAAATATTTTCTCTGTGTTTATTAAGTTTGACTCAGACATTCATGCTCTCCTGAATACAAACTGTAAAATGATATCATGACCTTGTACCTGAAACAAAGACTTAAATGTAGCTTTGTCTTCTCTTTTTTTAAGTTACAATTTAAGAAGCTAACATGTTGAATATACACTATAGACATTTGTAACATTTTATATGTTTCTTATTTGAATGCATCAATGACTTTGTGGATTTCTGACTAAAATTATATATTTGTAGTGACCATAACTGAGGCTCACATAAATGCATTCTCTCTGGTGTTTTTGAGGCAAAAAGTGTATTTTTTTAAAGTACCTAATCAATACATTTCTTCTTAGTGTCAGCTTACGCCTTCCCAAACAACTAAATTATAATTTCATCTGTGTTAAAATGAAAATGTTGTTTTCATTGTTTGCTTCAATACTTTATTTAGGAAATTTGGTACGAACACGATTTTACCCATTTTATCACATTTTGCTTTGAACTTAAGTGAAACAGGAAGTGACAACCAAGGGGAGCTCTTTAAAAAACGGAACTTACTGGTCTTTGTTTGTATAAACTTTATCTTTAACCATTGAACCAGGGTGAGTGACTTAAATCAGTTTTTTGATGAGACTCCAATAAAAACACAGACGGGATAAAAGGGATCAGTTTTGCTCAACAAACTATTTTTTCCCTTTCAAGAAGTTCATGTTTTTGAACCCATTTTCCCAAAGTGGCATTTTTTTGAAAAAGATTTATTGCTTAGACTTGAAATAATTATAGTATGAGGGTGGTTTGTTGTTTTGTTTTTTAAAAGAGGTTGTAGTTTATTTTACTGCAACCTGTCATTGATTTCATTTTACTTTTATTAGTTTCAGTTCTATAAAGGTTGAGCTGTAAAAGAAACAGCTGATTCTTGTCATCACTTCCTGTTACGGCTCAGGCTAATATCTCAGCACGTGTTCATCTCAATGGCGTGGATTTATTTTTATGTTTTATTAATTTGCAATACATTATTACTATGATCTTTCCAATGATGCATTCTTATTTGTGGCAAACATTTGATGTCACAGGCACTTTAAAGCTTCAAAACAAAAGTTTAATTGTTGGCGTTTGGAGAAATTGCAAACAAATTTGAGCATACGGTTTGTTTTAAAGACAGGAATCCGTTTAGGAGTTTTCTTTTATGTGACATTTTAACGATCTGTAACTGGCCTCTGGCTGCACACGGGCGAAGCCTGTAGCTCTTGTTGCTAAGCAACTCCAAAGGGAGACATATTTAGGCTGTCACTTCGTGGGAGATTCTTGTCAACAGAAGTAAACAGGCATGATGAAAGGCCACTGACTGTTTTTTTTTTTTTTTTTTTTTTTTTTTGGCTGATGCTAAGCAGCCCGACGGCAGCAGACAACTGATCTGACGTGAACAAAATGTAACGTTTGAAGCTTTTCTCATAAGTGGCAGATAAGCACTTCAGGTTGACGCTCCGCTTTCCTGCTTCCCAATCATCTGTCAGGAAACGTCACGACTTTGCTGATTTTTCTCGCAATACTTTTATTTCTGTTAAAAAGTTGGCGATAAAAAAAAAAAAGTACTCTTTTTATGTTTTGTGTCCACACTTAACAATTCTGTATTTAGTTAAAGCTCTAACATTTTTACTTTGATACGCCATTCAGAGTCGTCTCACACAAGTTTGATCTGCTCGTCGTCTGCTAGCACCGACTGAAGACTTTATTCAACTTGTCGAGAAAAACCGAGAAACATGAGATGTGCCATTGGGTTGTAAATATACGGTTGTAAATCTCTGCAAAGTTCCCACATCAAAACACAAAATTTACAGCCTGGAAGAGGCATGGAGCATAAATATTTTACTGATTTAATTTATGCTACTTTCTGAACTTAGTTTGGAACTTTTCTTTTTTTCTTCTTGATATATTTGAAGCACAACATTAAAGAACCAATAGCCTCTTTAAATCAATCAATCAATAAGGCCAAGTTGCTGAAAAACTAATACATTTTTCTTGACAAGGGGGGTGAGGTAGCTTTGTGGTCAGGGTGGTCTTTGTAATCGGGGTCGAGTCCAGGTTGAGGAGGAACACTAAGCATGTTCCTGTCGACAGGATGAGATGCTGTTCACTAATTCTGCTTCCAAAAACTTTTCATGCGAGATCAATAATCAACTGTGAGTTCATTTAATAAATAAACCCTTCATTAAAGCTGTTTTATTATTTTATTTTTTCCTTCCAGAGCTTCCGTACGGCTGGGAGAAAATCGATGACCCCATTTACGGGAGCTACTATGTGGAGTAAGTTTTAGTGCATCTTTAATATTTGAAGGGCTTGATTTTCGGCGCGGCATTAATCATGTTTATTAGAAACAGTTCAACGACGCGCCTGAGAAACGGTTTATTAGCCCATGTGTGCTTATCTATATTTCTATTACCCTCTGTCTGAAGCGCTGGCACCCCGCATTTTTTATTTTTTTTATCAGATTAACTCCAGAGCAAGAATTTTCTACCTCCTTCCATACGGATCAGTAGCTGCTGCAGTGCTGGTCCCTGTTGAACTGAACGCCTCCCCATAGAGAGGTGTCATTATTTTCTTTCTTTCTTTCTCCTGGGCTGGACGCGCTCTATTCTGGAGCACGGGGACGATGCTCTATTTTTAGAGCCACTTGGCTCGACTTTGCTGGAGAAAACCTGCAGAATGACACCAAATACGGTGCATTGCCCCCCCCCCCCTCTCTCTCTCTCTCTCTCTGCTTTTCATCATGTAAACACTATGAAAGATGTTCCCAGACCCTAAAGTTATATAATTATGTAAAAATAAAGTTGCGTAATTTCCCTGTTTACAACGGGGGGTAAAAGTTGTGGGGTGGAGAGAAATATCATGTTTGTGTGCATTAAATCTAATCTATTTCATTCTAGTAAAATACGTGTTTTGTTGACTAAATTAAGAACAGCTAGATTAGGTGTTGCTTTTTTTGTTTTCCATTCTATTACATAATCTGTGGGACCAGCCATTAAATTAATCATCACAGCAATATCTGCTGCAGCGCCGTGTTTATTAGATGGGATCCACTTCAAAAAAGAGATTACGATATATTCAGCAGGGCGCTGTGAAATCTGACCTTCTGTTCTCTTGTTCCCGTAGTCATATAAATAGAAGAACCCAGTTTGAGAACCCGGTTCTGGAGGCTAAGAGGAGACTTCAGCAGCAGCAGCAGATGCAAAGCCAGGGTCTGTCCTCACTGCCCCTTCCCACCATCTACAGAGGTAAGACCACCGTGCTGATCCCTACACGGTTACATCAGGATCATCAAACATTTTAGAGTGGGTTTTTATTATTTTCAGATAAATATTTTGATATGAATTTTTTTGATCGTACCCGAAAGGGTGTTTGCACCACAGCTAGAGCTGGTGCTTTAAAAATAGAGAACTAGTTTTGGTTTTCCACAACCAAAAACCCCAACCCAAAACCATATTATGATGTCACAATAAAGGTCTCTTCCAGTTAATAGTCAGTACTGACTCGGCACCAACTATTTGCTGGGCCAGAGCAAAGAACCAGCAGCAGAGCGTGTAGCTGCAGAAGTTGCTAAATTATGTCATCAGCTGATTTGCATAAATGGCGTTAACTGTGATGAATGCTGTAGAGAGAGGAATGATGTCATCAAAGAGACATGAAAACAAAGTTTAAAGTAAAGTTTATTTTGTCAGTTCTTGTTTTAAATGTAATGTTTCCAACCCTTCGTCTTTATCCAGGTCAATAGTGGCCCAAAAAGGACCCTCAGAGTTATTTTAGTGCAGGGATTTATTTACAGGGTAGATTCAGCCAGCAACACTAGATGAACACTAGATGAACACTAGAATAGTCGCTCTATGGAGACCAACAACAAAATAGTTGAGCGCCATATTTAAAAGTGTACGTTGGTTTCACTTTCACTTCATTTAAGACAAAATGCTTCATTTTCAGCATGAAGAAGTCAACTCAGCTGTCTAATACCATGACCTCAAACTTTGACCTTTTTAATTTATAAATGCCAAAAATAGACTGTTATTTATAACAGTTTATCAAATATACGTCTTACAATAATATTGATCCAACATTCAGTTCTTTGCTCTGTGTGCACCACAGGGAAAAAAATCTAACATCTTTATTTCAGTAGACCTAGGTTAAGTTCACACTACAAGCACATGTGACCCAAGTTGGATTTTTTTTCATGATGGCCTGAACATTAAAAATCGAAATTTTTCTAATCCAACACAGGCCATTTTTAGTGTGGTCCTAAATCTGATGCACATCTGATGTTGCATTTTCAACTTTTACATCATTGATTTAATTTTCCATGTCCTGGATGACTGAGAATCCACAGAAACATATGATCGTAACGTCTATCTTGGACAGTATCGATACTTAAGTTACTGGATCGACGTTTAGTTTTACTATTTGCCCGTCGCTTCTTTCCAAAATTAAAACTCTGCACAGGAGCAGCCGGTCAGACGCAGCTTTAATTGTAAACACTGAAATAAACCCTTAACTCTGATTGAACAACTTTAGAATCGACATGCTAACATGTAGCTTTCATGTTTAGCTACTTTTGGAAACAGCGAGCTGAATGTGACGTCACGTCTTCTGCACGTGGGTCACATTGACGGCATAAAGCAGTCTCACTAAAGTGATGGGAATATAACGTGACCGTCCATGCAAAAAATCGAAATTTTGCAAAATCACATTTTTGAAAAAAAATCTGAATTGATTTTTAAGACCTGCAGTGAGAACGTAGCCTTAGATTTGAGGTAATACATTTGCATCTATTTGACATCCATACTGGTGTTTATTTTTTTTTTATTCTGTCCAATAAAACAGTAATCTCGGAAATATTTGTGATTTCTACTCAAACGACAGCAGTAACCTAAATGAATTAAATATTTAGGTTATAGTTAAATTACTTAATTTACTGTTTATACCTGTAATGAAATATTTTTGTTCAGCTTTAGCTGTACAATATACAAAATCTTAAAAGGTAAATCAGCTGGAAAATTTACTTTCTTTTCTTAAATAAATTGTCTGATTAAACCTGCGTTGTTTTGAAACCGTGAAGTTTAAAGTATAACTTCTTGATTAATCTTAAGTGATTTTTTGTTTTGTTTTGTTCAAAGATTCTTTTGTTGCTACCTGATTCTATTTCTCACCCTCCATCATTTCACAGCAGAGAAAAAAAACAGGACTGTGAAGTGGATTTTTTTTCCTCGTAGTAACGTAACCGTGCCCCACTCTGAGTGGAGAGCCAGTCTCCGTGGTAACCCTGTGTGTACAGTCCAGTCAGGCTCTCTATGCTCGTCTCTTCTTCCTCCTCCTTCCCCTCTCTTTACTTAAACTCTCATGCCAGTGGAGGATGCCGCCCCCTGTGCCACCCTGCCCAGACCCCCCCGCAGCCAGGTGGCCCCGCCGCCCGAGCGCTGCCGCAGCCTCAGCGACCTCTCCCGCTCCCCGACTCTTGCTCGCCGGGCCCCTCAGCGTGCCGCGCCCTCCTCCGCTGATGTGTCCCCGCTGCGGAGCGTTCTGACCCGGCATATGAACGTTTGCCCCCATCACCAGCAGCAAGCAGCCTCCTGCATGGTGGTGCTAGAGCAGCCTCTCTGCACGCCCTATTCCCTGTGGCACATCGTCAGTAAGTAGGCAAAGAAGGAAACCGACAAAAGAGGGGGGGGGCTGCCTGCGCTGCTGACTTCCTGTAAAGCATGCAAGCTTTTCCCATGAGGCAGTTTTAAGGATTTGTGCATATTGACTTGTTTGTTCTGCGTGCATAAGCGAACGGCGAGGCTAATCACAGTCTGAATCTGGACCAGTGACGACAAACGCAGGATGTAAACTCTCACGTTAGCCACCACTTCTTTTCCAGGTGGAAAGATAGCCGACTTGCTAAAGTGTGACTAAGCTTGTTGGCTCAGATCCCCTCATTACCACCCAAGGTGCTCCGTAGTGTTCTCCCTCCTTCTGAAATCTCCCAGTTCTTCCCTAACCCTCCCCGAGCATCTTCCTGTGGAACTGATCCCTGGCTGAGAGCATGTGATTTGCTGAGTTCTGCTGCTTGGGGTTGGAGTAAAGACCTGCACCACTGTTGCTCTCTGCACGTCCTCTCAGCTTTGGAGCTGTGGATTGGATGATAAAATGTTTAGGTGTGGTTTTTTTTTTTGTTTGTTTGTTTTTGCATTTTTACCTTTACACAAGAGCCCAAATGACTGAACTCCACCTGCATCTGCCAACACCACAGCCCCCACCTGCGTCCAAGTGTGCCAGCTTTCCTTCAGCTTATCTTAATTACCCTCTGAGCACTACTACTAGTCCTCTCAGCAGCTGCTTTAGTTTGGACGTTTGCATCGGCTAATTTGTTTCTGTTGCGTCCTTTGCAGAAAAGCCGCTGTTCACTCGGGACCCCACTCAGCTGAAAGGCAGTTTTTTGTCCACGTCGCTCCAGAAGAGCAACATGGGCTTCGGCTTCACCATTATCGGAGGCGACGAGCCCGATGAATTCCTCCAGGTCAAAAGCGTTATTCCTGACGGGCCCGCCGCGGCTGATGGAAAGATGGCTACAGGTGAGCTTTGGGCATAACTGGCACACGTAAACTCTCACTTCTACAAACCAAAACACATAAAAATTAATATGGGAAGATAGCAAAAAGTACTTTTTTATTATGCTTTTTTTATTTTCCAATCAGCATCTAATTAAAAAAGAAAATTAAAGCAAAAGTTTAAATGTATTTTAAAGAAAAACTAGCATTTCTTCAAGTAAATCACCTTACATGACAATGTCATAGCCACAGATTTTACATGTTAGCATTAGTTTATGTAACGAGGATGACTCAGCTACAGGATTTCCGGTTTTAAAGTCATACAAATTCTTAAAAAGGATTGTTTTAATTTTAAGTCCTAAAAATGTCCAGATTCTCCTTTTTAGGGCTTAAAATACAATTAGTTGAGTCTCAACTTTTTGCTTATTTAAGGAGGATAAGTGGCCTCTTTAATCTAAACAGTAAGAGTTAGGTGGACATAGTAAAAATCAACTCTGTGTATGTCTTTTTCTTTGGTTTTTCCATTTCAAAGTAAAGCAAGAAAAACAATTGGATGTTTTTAATATATAAATAAATAGTTTGTTTTCAACTACCAGTAAATCAGAAAAAGGACAATTCCAAAACAAAACAAACACTAGGTTTATTCATTTTAATTAGCTTTAGATTTTAGTGCGCAATTTGGTACTTTCTGGACGGAAATCAAGGATGTAATTGCATAGCCAGGTTGATTTGCTCCAAGCCAGTAGATGGAAACATGCCTGATTTGTTTTTGTTTTTTTTATTCCCCGTTTTGCGACATTTTAAAAGTTCGTTCAAAATTTGCATTAAAATTGGATGGAAACATGACTACTGAGAGCTGATCTATAATAATCCAAGTTATGCAAAATAGGGTTTGATTGCAGTTTTCCAGCCACTATAAACTCTTATTCTTTGGTGACTTTCGTCTGGTATCGCTACATATTAAAACAACCATATATTTTATTTTGGATTTCACTAGTTGAAGCAACAATCTTTTAATTATTTTGATTTTGCAAACTAAGAAAAACATAACGAATAACCACAAACTGATTAAAACTGGTGAATAAAATCTGGATGTTCTTAAATAAAGTGGTCAGAACTTTTGTACTGAGATACAAATGTTCAGATTCGGGGTTTTCTCTGCACCACATCTTAATATTTAATAATTAATAATAATTAAACTAATAATCTGCATAAATGTGAAAGATTATAAAGCACAAAGACGTATGGGATTTAATTTAAATAATCGCATCAGATGTCCCCAAAATACAGATTCTTCTCATTCTATCACTGGTAAACACTCCACTCACCTGTCTGCATTGTTTAAGCTCAGAGTGTAAAATATGCACATACCTGTGCACCAACTGTGCATCTTTCTTCTCCCATTAATCATGGACTGGACTGTATGAGCCCCATAACTCCTGACTGCGGCCACTTGGGGGTGGAACTGGAGCACATCGTCTCCCACACAAACACACACACACTTTGAGACAATCCATCTGCACTAAAAGGTCAGGGGAAGAAAAGTAGCTGCGCTGATGTGTCTATCGGTATATAGTGCAGGAAATAACCGTACGGTGGTTATTTATCACAAAAGCTGTATATAAAAAAAGGAAAAAGCTGATAAGTGAGTTTTTTTAGCTTCTCTTTAAAACTTGAAACCTCTCTTACATAGTTTGGCAGATTTATTTAATAACATTGGGACATAAATGTCCTTTTATTTTTTTCTAAATGCATTAGAGCGCCAGCTAAAAATAAATCCCTCGTTGGCTCATAAAGCTTGTCGGCTTCTAAACCATTCTGCTTTGTGTCGTCTCTGCCTGTTCTCCTGTTTCATTACAGAAATCCCCTCTCTTGTTTTATGTATTCTTCGCCCCAAAAATAACTTTCATGATTCCGTCTCATTCTCCCGTCAGCTCGTCTTCATCTTCGTCTCACCAGCCGCGCTTCGCCTCCTTAGACTTTGTGTCCTACTTCTGCAGTAGCAGAGCCGTCACGTTCACAGTTACTCTAAGATCACAGAGGGAACTCAGACCTGGAAGGGGGTGTGAAATTTCCACTTTCAGATTCATGATTTTTGTCTTTCTCCACCTGATCACTAGGGTTTTTACTTTCACTTTACATGGTCAGGAAGGGCTTTGTTTAGATTTTATATCTGCAACAAATTATTTTTAATGGCAAAAGCTAAAAAAAAATGTTTTTTTAGGTTCACTCATCAAATAGAAATGCCAGCCTTGATATTTTTCAGTTTTTGCAAAATCTTAAGCAATAAGTTGTCTTTGCTTGACATTGAGAGGCTCGGTTTTAGAGCTAGAAGCAGTCTTTAAAGTGAAATTAGTGGGTCTGTTGGTACAACTGGCTTCAAACTGGGAAGCCTAATTGCTTTAACTCTCATTCAGCACCAGAGGGGCTTTCTGCTGAACTGCCTCCTCACACTGCAGAGTCTGTTCTGTTTGGATAAGACCGACATTTTTACCAGAGTTTGAGAGTTCATACACAAAAGAGATGTAGTTTTTTTATTACAGTAATAACATTTAGCACAAAGTGCATCAAATTCATATTGTCCATGCATTCAGGACACGTTTCCACAGATAGTCTATAAAACTTGTCAAACTCAAGGTTGTCGAACCAAATCTGGCCCTCGTTAACGTACATATTATCCAGCCCAAAAGGTAATACTTGAAATGTGAAACAGTTTTATGAATTTTGTATTTAGTGCATTCGTTTTATAACAGTTGGCCAACTTTCAAACCAAGAAAATTCCTTTTGACATGTGAAAAAATTAACAGAGAATTGACTTTTGTTGTCTTTTGATGTGTTCTTTATCGATGTTAAAGTCAAATAATAGAATTTTTAGTGAGGATTTTATTTTTTCCTTGATTTGTTTGATTGTGATAAAATGTATCTCTAAGGTGTAAGTGTAAAACCCAAGAAATGTATGTTAAGTCTTTTTTTTTTCTTATCCACTGGGTTAGGCATGTTCTAAATAAAACAGAATTTTAGAAAAGTCTCATCTTTCTATAAGAATAATTTGGTATATAACATAATTTCAATAAATATTGACAGAAATTGCCCTAGGCTTTGACCAAATTTTGAGTTTTGGCCCACTTGTATGAATAAGTTGGACCCCCCCCTACTATAAAACATTTGAAAGACTAGTTAGCAGTCACGCTTTGTTTAAAATTATAGAAACCGAATGACAAAACCAAAATGAACTAAATCAGTTTTATCTTCATTCGTCTTTGAGTGCAAAGGGTTTTAAAACGGATGAAATTGCGTTTGAATAAATAAAGTTAAAATCTTCTTTCATGCCTGAATAACAGGCAGCACCTGCAGCACATTACCTCAGCTTAAAACATAATGATGATGGTCAGATCTGCTTGTGCTTTAATGATGTGGCTAAGCTGTTGGTAAGCTTCTTAGTTTTGTGGATATCATTAAAACATTGCACCCTGTGGATGAATCTGGTCATCATTCTGCCATCACGACAGAAACTTTACCTCAGAGGACGGAAAGACCTAATCACATTTTCGGCATCAAAGTAGCTAAAACAAAAAAAAATCATGTTACCATGAGGACTAACCATCATTGGTTAATGCTAGATGACTATTCAGCTACTAAAATGAGCTATTAGGGTAATGCTGCCTTATGGTGTACAAGCTCAATGCAATTAAAGCTTTGCAAACCAGTTGCCTCATTTAAACAAACAATGTCTGCAAAGTGGGTGTAATGAACATTTGACAAGTCACCATGTTAAAAAGACACTTTCCAAACATACACAATAAACCCAATCTCTACAGAAAGCCGCCACCCTGATGAGAGTCTTAACCGTCGCCATCATGGCCTTGTCAGCTCAGCAGGGACACGGAGATCTCTCGTTACGCTGACTCACTCTCGAACGCACAATTAGACGAGGGGAAGATAATTGGGATGGTTAAAGTTGCCTCAGCTGGGACTGTGCTGTACACAGCTGAGGTCAGAGTGACTGGAAACCGACACAAGAACCTGTAGAAAATGTTTTAATGGACAGAGAAGGGGGCTGGTGTGTGTAATTTTAGTCTTTTGTTCTCCGCGTTGATGCCTTTCCCTTTTATCCACACCTGCGTTTGGAACCATTTGTGCTCCTTTTGGATCATTTTATTCACATCTTCCTGCTCATCCTTCTTGGTATTGGTGCTTTTGTCTGATAGGGTTTCATTTTTTTAATGACTCCGTTGTTGCATTTCCCTTTCTGGTCCTAAACTCATTCGAAGCAGAGAGCAGTGACGTCACAGCGCCACCATTTGTTTTCCGCTGGTGTGCTCAAACTATTGATTCTGACTCGACACCCAAGGCAAATGTCGGCTGCGTTTACTCTGATTAATTAAAAAGGCCCTCACGTTGTGTCACCTCGAGGCACATCGATGCCAGCGGAGCGTTGAAACTTGGAAAACGGTTCGTCTGTAGAAGAGTTTACATGATATCTTAACTCCCAATCACATCGAGTAGACAGCCTCACCTTTTCAGCTGCTCTTTAGCAGTCGATGCAAAATAAATCCAGCCCAATTTTGCCTTATCCTTCCTGTTTAGAAAAAGTTACATTGATCTTACTATTAATGCTGTTACAGTCTGAGTTTTAAGAGTGTTTGATTGGTGGGGCTTTCCAATCACTTAGGCACAAATGTAACTTTTTAATCCAATTTCAAAGAGCTTGGCAATTTATCTCCAATTAGAAAATGAATGTTTTCCCTGTCTGACCACATAAAGCTGTATGTTAGACTTTAGTCACCACCCAGACCTGATCCATCCCTTCACAGTGAAGCGTAAAACACTAAATTTAGTAAAAAGCATGGAGCTCTTTCATGTTGGGAACATTTATTTGTGTGCTAGATTTTATCTACCTGTCGCGGACAAATAAAAATCACTTGAAACCCATACAAGGTAAACATTCTAACCACTTGTCATCTGCTTTTTTTTTACATTTGAAATGCAGATAAGATCTTATATGTGATGATGTTTATTAGTGGAAACAGTTCACAGCTGTTGGAGATGTAAAATACAGATGTAGAAAAGCTGAAGTCTTATTAAATCTTTGGTAACATGATGGTGTTGAAAGTTTCTTTCACTGGAAGAAAGTAAAAGGAAAACAACCTGTCTGCTCTTCAGACGATAGAGTATGGACTCCCACGTGCAATTAGAATCTAATTCCAGTTTGTTGGTTTGTTTCTTTGTATTCATAAGACCGCATAATGCATTGATTTTTTTTTTATCAGTTAATTAGCCTTTGAAGGTTATACCATTGTTTTTTCTCTTAACATTCATGTCCACCCACCACATTTTACTACTTCACTTAATTATTGGATGTTTCATAACATTTTTCTTTCTTCTTTTGATTGATTACATTCAGCTCTGGTCTAGTTGTTTTGTGTGCCTTTCTTTTTGTCAGTTACTATTTTGATTATTCTACATTTCAACATTTTCTCTCTGTTTAGCTACAGATTTTATAACAATTTTAGAAACAGCAGTTTATCTAAAGACATCTGGAGCTGCTAATTAACTGCCTATAAAACGTTCAGGTTTTAGTTTTGAATAAATGTCTTTTTTAACTCCCCGTTGTTTCCCTCGCTCTCTCCTCAGGTGATGTCATTGTCTACATAAATGACGTCTGCGTCCTGGGTACCACCCACGCTGACGTGGTCAAACTTTTCCAGTCTGTACCCATCGGACAAAGCGTGACTCTCGTCTTGTGCCGTGGCTACCCTTTGCCGTACGACCCAGAGGACGCCGCCAACACCACCAACAACACCACCACAATCATCTCCCCACTGGGCATCATAGAGCAGCGGCCCATCATGGTGAACGGCAGGTCCGATTACGATACCTACTTGGATTACCTCACCCGCTCGTCGCGGTTCGTAGCAGATCCCAATCAGGACCAGGTCAACTCCCAGCAGCCGCTCCTCGCCACTCACCCGGGAGACACCCACTTAGACGGATCGCTCCCCACCGCCACTGGCACCACGCCTCCTGACAGCGTCTCCATGGCGTCGTCAGGCGCCGCCCAGGGGGAGCTCCTGACTCTGGCGATGGTGAAGGGCGTGGATGGTTTTGGCTTCACGATCGCCGACAGTATTACGGGCCAGCGGGTCAAACAAGTCCTGGAACCGTTGGGCTGTCCGGGTCTGTTTGAGGGGGACCTGATAGTGGAGATCAACAAGCAGCTCGTGCAGGGACTCACTCACACGCAGGTGGTGGATCTGCTCAAGGAGTGCGCTGTGGGAGCCGAGACCAGCCTGGTGGTTCAAAGAGGTGGAACAGGTAGGACAGATATGCTCCATTCTGAATCTTTTAGCTCATTCTTCTGTCGTCTTCTACAAGACGAGCCAGATGTGGGTCGGTGTGCTTCGATTGAATTTGTGCAAAAAGCTTTGAGTCGGTCCTGCAATGAACATCAGTGGCTTTCTGATGCACAGCTTCTCTTCAAGTGTCCTTTAAGTCTTTATTCTCCTGAGTCTAGCTTCCCTTTACCATACTTGAGTAGATGCCCCTCCACTCACTGAGTCATGCCTCCTATCAGTCCACAGTTTAAGTCTGATTGAAGAGCTCACTTTTAATTCGTTTTTTTATATATATATATATATATATATATATATTCTTGGGTCATCCTGTCTGTTTGATGTGGGTGATAAATTACGTGAGCCCTAATACAACCCCTCAAATCAGAGGATGTCAGTTTTTCTCAAATTTCTGCTTTCACTTCTAAGAATGTACGAATATCTGACAATTGTAATAGATTGGTTTTAAATGATGTGACAGTGCAGTACAGCGAGAGCTCAAAAAGCAGATGGAGGGCAAAAAGTGAAGTACTGCAGGATCTGTCGTCTGGAAAAATACCCATGTTGTGTGTAGTTAACAGCTGCTTCTTTCGTTCCAATGGTGGTGTTAGGTGTTGCAGGTTTGTTAAAGTTAGCTGTTACTGCTAGCATCTTAATGTATAAAACAATATCAGAAAAGCTCAGCCTGGCGAAGACCAAACTACAAATAGTCTGGAGTTGTTTGGTGCCAAAGTTGTGGACCTACCTACGCCTCCAGGCTTTGATAGGCTTTCATCTGCTGCTTGGTGCAGTAAGACGTCTGAAGGACCAGATAGTTGGTGATACGGATGCACCGATACCAGTTTTTCTCAAACCGAGTACGAGTACAAGTACTTCAGATTGGGTACTCGCTGATACAGAGTACCGATACAAGTACTTACTGAGTTAGAACTTAAACATTACAGAATGATTATAAAAACACAATTTTAAAATATAGAACAGCTGTTGGAAATGATGCAAACAAAATTTGTAAAAATACAAACTTGGTTTTAACTTAATAAAAATCTCATTAAATTTGGATAAAACTAATTATTTGATATTCAGTAGTAGAAAGAGAACTGTCGATGTTCCATTTAGAGTTGATGGTGTTGAGATTTGTAGAGTCAGTGAGGTGAAGTTCTTGGGTGTTATTGATGAAAAGTTGACATGGAAATCTCACATAAATTATTTAAGAACAAAAATAGCAAAATATGTTGCAGTACTGTACAAAGTAAAGGAGTTATTTAATGATGAAGAACTGTTTATATTATGTATTGCTATAATTGTTCCACACTTGATCTATTGTATTGAAGTCTGGAGGAAAGCATGTAAAACAATTTCAAATCCTATTTTTATTTTACAGAAAAGAGTCGTAAAAATTATCACCAGAAAGCATTCTGTCAAACTCATTCCTCTTCATGAGATACTGGTCATGTCAGACATTTTTTTCAACTAGTTGCTGGTACTTTGTCTTAAAACTGGATCCAAATCTGACTCTACAATAGTTTCCTCCATAGACCTGCTACTATCATCGAAACCACATGACTGAAACTCAGCGATTGTGTTCTGCCTTGTGTAGCCGATTGCTCTCTGCTCCATGTGGGTTCAGAAAAGATTAGGTTCGTCTTCACAAATGTTCGTCTACACAGTCAAAATTCTGAGAAAAGAAGTCAGCAAAAAATAAAAAGGGAAGAAATTGTCTCCCCTCAGTGTTGTACGACTGAAGTAACAGAACATAAGCTGTGTGTGACCCTGCTGTGATCTGCCCACGAGCTGAAACGCTCATTCGATTGTCGTGTTGGTGCAGCTGTCAGCGGTGACTCAGCCGAAGCTGTGACGCTAAAGATATTTTAATTAAGGCTCAGAACAACTAAATGGTTTTGATTTTTAAATGTCATCAAATAACTCCCCTCTTTGTTCCAACCGCTTCTCGATTCAACTTGGCGTCCTCCAAGTGACGAGGCATGAACTTCAGCATTTTTTTTTTTAAGTCGAAATGCTACCGTTGCTTTTGTGTGCATCTCGCTCTGTGTTGTGTAATGTCACATAATGCCAACCGCCTGGGCGCCACAGACACCTCTGAGACTCACCCGCAAAGGTCGGCAGCAGCCTCTGAATACGTTTATGACCCGCTTATTTCCCCACCGGGCTGCCCGTTTGTCTGTTAGAGAACGAGGCGCCAACAAATTAAGCAAAGAGAAAACGAGACGAGTCCAAATAAAAAAAAATAAAAAAACAAAAAATAAAAAAAAATTCTCGAATATCTCTAATTTGTTAAACAGAAAAAACACAGACTTTTAAAAGCAAGTCCTCCCCCTCATCTGTTTCTTCCCGCAGATGGCAAAAACAAATGAAAAAGCAGCCTGTTAGTTTAGTCTGCTGTTCTTGACTTCATTATTCCAAATGTGCAAATGCCTCACCGCAGTAAACTACATCAGGGTGCCGTGTCACTTCTGTTTGTGTTGATTGTTTGATATAATCAGCCAGGGGTTTCAAAAAAAAGAGTGATTACATATGGCACTTGTACGTAATCTGAAAAAAAAAAAAGCTGCTAAAACTGTTCTTTGTAGGTAAGGTTTTAGATGTTATGGGTCTCTTCAAAGTGTTTTTTAAAGATGTACCCATGAGAGCACTTTAAGCTCATTAGGATCAAAGACTTTAAAGCCTTCTGGGGAGGAAAAAAAATACCACAATGTGCTCGTGATTTTTGTGTTTGAACTCTTTTCATTATTATGTAGATAAACAAGAAGTAATGGGGCCACGCTAGGAACCATATACCGGTATTTTTCATGTGACAAAGCTAATGAGCTGTTTTTATGTAGAGACTTGTGATGTTGTTGACTTTTAGCTTTTTGGATCTTTCTCTGCTGGGTGCTCGTTCGTGATGTTTTGTGAGAGGCAGCGATGTCTGAGATACTGAACTGTTTTGACAAAAACAAGAACATTTAAGTCATGCAAGCCGAAACAAGTACTTGTGAAGATATGCAGGTGTATTGATGTTTTTGTCTTATTGTTCTGCTTAAGTTCTCTGTCTAGATTTATAAGAAGTGATGGATTTGCCTCTAATGATGCACCGCCTTCAGTTAAAAAGAGGTGATTGTCAGCCTAAACTCGTCTGTTTTATTTGAGAGGGAGATTTTTGAGCCGTTCTAAAGGTTTTTATCCTGGGTTCTGCTTTCTGACAGTGATTTCTAGGGGTGCACTGATTGCATTTTTCTTTTAAAAAAACCTGCCCCAAAGATTCAAATTTTGGCTGACACTGTCAGGTGTTTTACATAATACACCTACAATGTTCCAATCTTATTTTATGGAAAAACATTGAACAATACTTTTGAAACAGTGCTCACAGTAGAGCTCACATCACACATAAATGCCTAAAACTTAAACTGCGTTGGAACTGGATTTATTCACGAGAGGTATAACTTCCCAAAATTCAATGTATTTTAAAGTAGTAACACCTACCGTATTTATCAATGTATAATACAACCCTCATTCTTTGAGCTTATAAAGCATTAAAAAAAAACTTATCCTTATGTATAGGGAGGGAGAAATGGTGAGGATTTATCCCCCGCCACACAATATTTCAGTCATATACGAGAAAATCCTAAAACTTATTGTGGTTGTACATTAGAAAAAAGTCAGTCAAAATTTACTCTCGTGTATAATATAAACAACTCCCCACCCACCCCCCACGCACACACACACAAACCAACACACACACAGATTTGTTTTTATATCCCCGTGCATTGACTTCCATTCATTTTCTGTCCATTTTATAGCCTAACCCTGACCATTTACCCTAAAATTAACCTCACCTGACCCTAAAACTAACCTAAACTCAGTTCACATCTTGGTCCTAAACCGAATCCCCCACCCAAAATCATCATCCGAACCTGTGTGGACCGATCCCCACAATACTCAGTCGGTCTCCACGAGGCTGCTTTTTTCTGGAAAATGGTTCCCATGATGTAGCAAAAACATGGCCACACACAAACTTTATGGCTGATTTTTTGGGGTTAAATTTCTTGCATTATACACATAAATATGGTAAATGCCCAGAAAACATAAAAAAAATTGGGATTTTAAGTATCAGTACTTGGTTATTTAACACATTGCAGCATGAGCTTAATCACCAAGGTTTCTATACAATGAATAGTTCGATCCAGGATGACTTTCTAAACTCCATTTTCTTTTTTTCTTTTTTTTGTAAAGTTTAATAACCATCCAATCAGTTATGTAACAAGAAGACACATTAATTAAGGAAGAAGTCAGAAAAGGAGGTAAGGGCATGAAAAAAAAACAACAAAGCTGTGGTTTATAGTCTCTGAGCTCTACCTGTTGAAATGACTTTAAGAGATTTTCATTCTTAATTAAAGAACCCTATTAATGAGAATATTCACAAAATAAATATTTTTAAATCCTTGTGATGACAATGTAATAAAAAAGTCGTTGCTTGCCAGCTCGTTTTTCTCAGAAGTTAAAATTTAAACATTTATCCCTTAATACGATACAATTTTTAACATTCAAGCAATAAATTTATTTTTAGAATTTTTTTTTTTCTCCCAATCACAACCTGGTGCAATTTGTATGTAAATCCACTTCTGAAAAGTTTTATATTTAAAGGCAAAAAAATATTGGAATTTTAATGTAGAAACAGCTGCAGCAAATATTTGTGCCTTTTGAACACAGTTTTCACCAAACACAGCTCGTTAACCGGCTCTCAGCTCCCCTCTGAGGATTTCCATGAAGCCGAGTCTCTCCTGCTGCTTCTTCAAAAAGGTGCGCTCTAAATAATTAGCCAGACTATTACCTGTTGTAATAAAACTGTCGCTGTGTGGCTGAAATGATGTGTTTTCCAGTTTAAACGCACTCGTCCTGCTCCTTTGCACAACTGGCTTTGTGCCATGTGATCTACACAAACTGTCCGTTTTTCTACAACCACATTTGTCCGTTTTCTTCTTGCAAATAATGCAGCTGCTTTTTCTTTTCCTTCATTCCCACACACAACTGGAAATGGCATGTTGTTTTGCTTTTTCAATTCCCACTTCCACAAACACTGTTGCGGATATTTTATGGTGTGGTTACTATGACGACACGCTCTTAATGTCCAGCATCAGAGGTCTGACATGACCAGTGAGAGAGGAAGGTTCGTTGATTCAAAAAGAGGGGAAAAAAAAAAAAACCTCACACTGCAGCTCTTGTTTGCAGCTTGAAATTTAGAGTGAACTTAAAAAAAAAAGAAGAAAAAAAGGTAGGAATGAAGAAAATTGCTTCATTGAAGTCCAAATGGGTATACTGCACAGGATGAATTTCAAAACAAGGTGCAGAAAAGGCTCCGTTCTGCTAAGATCTTTTTTTTTTTTTGCTCAGCTTTGAGGTTGTCATGGACACGGAGAGCAGCAGAGAGTTATCGTCGCTGCAGAGTGGAGATATGACTTTCTAGCTTCAGTAATCCTGCTCGCAACCAGTCAGGATCGACAAGAGAGGCATTTAGGAGAACAAGTGGCACCTTCTGCAAGAACGAGTTTTTAGAACTTTGTGCCAAATAACTTGATACATTTAGACCAGGGATGGACAACTTAAATGATAGAAGGGGACACAATTGTTTGTCGACACTGAGGGCCACAAATGGAATAAAACTGCCATTTTAAAAATGTTTGTTTATATATGTTTTATAAACCAACATACAGTGCAGTAACTGAACATATTTCATGCTCAAATACATAAGTGTATAGTAACGAAGTACATATACTTAATTTTTTTGAGAGGGTCTGTAATTTTCACTATTTTATTTTTTATAACTTAACTATTTTGGCATTCAAATCTTAAGAATCATACTTTTACTTCTTCACATTAAAGTTGTAACCCCTTGATGCACGCTACAAATTTAAACATGACCAGAACTCATCATGAAAGGAGTTGTTTCTGCACTCTAAAAAATTTAAGTGTTGAATTTATTTAACCAATTTAAGTCAACTGGTTCCACTAAACGGGGTTGAGCAAATTGAGCAGTTTACACATTTTCTTTTATAAAAATATTAAAATCCTTCATGACAGATTGAACACAAAGGTTTTCCTTGAAATTATGTGAACAGATAATCTGTTGCTTAAAAACATTTTTTTGAAGGGGCGGGGCCTCATTGACGGGCCGGACAGAAGTCAGCCGTAGGCCAGATGTGGCCCACAGGCCACCAGTTGCCCATCCCTGATTTAGATTATTTTTTAATGTTTGTCTTGTCTTTGTGACTGAGTTGGCTCAAGAACCTTAACTGTTGGACATTCCAGACAAAATGAACATTAGTTCATCGTTTAGAAATTAGTCTCAAATCTTCCAGTCAGTTAAACCTCACCGCCTTGAAATATCCACACTCATAATGCAATTATGATCTTTAGCCATCCCTAAAACTTGGAGTGGGACTCTATAGCTCTTATTCCCCCTCAATAAATGGGCACTTTTTCTGCCATTAGTAGTAATTATTGTGCCTGTGTGTGGCTGTGTGAACGTGTGCGTGGCAGACTGCCTCATTAGTGGCCACAAAGACCATTAACGGTCCTAACTGCAGCTGCGGCAGGCGATGCAGGGCTGCAATTAGCAGAAACTGCAGCTCGTGCGCCGTCGCTCATTTAGCTTCCGCTAACGTGACACCTTCTCACCCGCCGCCACCGTCTTAATCACACTCATCCCCGCGCGTCACAACTCCGCTGTCCGCTCCGACCTTCCACCCGGCTGCTCAGGAACCCCCCGCGGGCCGACTTTGTGAAGGTCCATCCTGTTCAGAGAGGAGTTTGTGACTAACCGAGTCTCCTCCCGCCTCCTTCAGGGAGTCGCGGTGTAACGAGACAGTGATTCATCTGCTGCGCACAAGATGGCTGGAAACAAAATGGGGGGGGCGAAAGGGGTGGAAGGAGCGAGAGACGCGGGTTTGGCGATCTGCCAGTAGATCAGACCGTCAGCTTTGTTCACACATGCAGATCTCCCCTCACAAGTTTGAAAACTAAGTGGGGGGCGGGGCTTGCCAGGAATCAATATTCCCTCTTATCTGCCCAGAAAAGGCAAGTGAGGCCCAAACAGAAGCTAGAATGTATGTCAAAGCTTAACCAGCTGACTCTGTGCAGCTTTATCCTTCAATATTAGATCACAGATTAAAAGTAACATCTCTGTGTGGGAGGAGGAAAGTTACCGTCGCCTTTTAAACAAATCAGACGCTCCGGTTTATGAGGATGAAGTGATTAGCCCCTAATAGCACGAGCATGGGTAAATACAGCTACGTTGCTTCGAACTTTCATATCATGCATTTTCAGCCAAGCAGATTGTAAATGTTTTGTTTGTTGCACTAAAATGTGTTTCAATAAAGTAGAAAGAATCTGTTTTCTTGCTCAGGTTGTCGTGCGGAGCTGTTTTACAAAGTGCTTCTGAAGAATGCATTTTGCCCACCTTCTCTCAGGCCAATTTTTGTTGAGAACTGATCCAGGAATTCTGTGCATATTCAAGAGTCATGCTCAGAGTATATGTTGTGAATAACTCTCAGCTACTATCACACCGATATTTAACGTTATACACCTACAAATATCACCAAGTTATAATAATTTATGTCTTTGCTAATGTTGATTAGCTGTGGCGGCCATCTTGAATTGGACAGACTCTGAACATTTATGAGTTGTAGACGTGTATCCCGTGGTTATTTTTTGAAAGTTTCGTTAAAATCCAGCTAGTTGTTCTGGAGATATTTTGCTAACAGACACGGGCAAAACCACTGTATTTGTACACGTTTAATTAAGGTAGGTTGGGGGATTTTTTTTCAATCTTTCTGTAAATTATTAATTTTATTAATGTTAAGGTGAAAAACATGGTTTGTTGAAGTTGGTATGAAAATGCGACACTCTGAGGAGGACAGGTCAGCTGGACTCCCTGCAGCCGAGCTGACAGAGCTGATGAGCGTTCAGCACCGTGGACCCCCCCCCCCCTTCTTGCTGCCTAAGGGGGCTCCACTGTGACACCCACCTAAATGTCTGCTGTAGCTGGAGTTAACGGTGACTTCACTCTGTGGATCTCCTGCTCTCCGTCCTTCACGCCAACTCAGACTTTCAGAAAAAAATCTTTTTTTTATTGTTTCTCAGGGAAGGAGAAAACTAAAATCCACTGCTGCTTCTATCATTCTTTGTTGTTCTGGGCTGATTAAATACCCCATTGCACATTGTGGGGGGGGGATGTGTATCTGTTTTTTTTGGCTTGTTTTTACTCAGAAACCCTGATGGTAAAATGTAGCTTTTGTTCATCCCCATGTTGTCACGCTTCCATTGGCGTTTGAGCAGGACGAGTCTTTTTACAGAGTTCCTGGAGTCGGGCCAGGATGAGACTGGAAAGGCTGGTGCATAATTCCAGCAGGCATCCCATAATTTGATTCTTCTATTTGCATATGCTTGCGGCTTCCCAAAGGTGAAGACAAAAAAAAAAAAGAATTAATGGCAGAAGACTGTGAATGCATCTTTTAGTTGACATTATTGTGTGAATCAAAGTAAAAGAGTTTGTTTTAGTGTCAATTTGAACAATACAAGTGATTTTTACAGATTTTCTCCTCCACAGTTTGAGATGGATTTGTGGTGGTTGTGCCTGAACAATGCTGTAAACAGCAGAAATGTGTGGATTGCCTTTTGAAAGGTCATCACAAGATAGATTGGAAAGAAAAAGGAGAAGGTGTAACCTTTACCTCGCCGTCCTGTATTACAAAACCAAGCCACTTAAGTGAAAGCCGGAGCATTTACCTACAGCCTTTTTTAGTTTTGTATTTCTAAGGGTCCTGACAAATCAATGATTGATTCATGAACGTTCTTTTTGGAAACGTGGACAAAAAGAAACAGTTTTGCAGGGAGCTGATGTTTGAGTCGTGACTAATAAAAGGACTTGTACATGTGTGCGGTCAGACCTT
Source organism: Cynodonichthys magdalenae (assembly GCA_031762555.1). Classification (NCBI taxonomy): domain Eukaryota; kingdom Metazoa; phylum Chordata; class Actinopteri; order Cyprinodontiformes; family Rivulidae; genus Cynodonichthys; species Cynodonichthys magdalenae. Next base: position 10,393,631 of record JARVJO010000180.1, on the reverse strand, counting down.
GATCATGTGGAAAATTACATTTCTAAATTGGAGGTCACATAATGGCATTTTCTACATAACACTGACATACAAAACCAATACTCTTATAAAAAAAAAAAGCAAGTGGAAAAACAAGGTTTATTAAATACCAAATTACATTTCAGAAATGTGTCGTCCTTTTAGTTTTTGTGTTTTCTGTGTAAAAAGAGATACCGGCATCAGTCTGCATCAAAAGCAGATACGTTTCTAGCAAATATTAAAAGAAAATTTTGGTTTTTCACTTATTGTTAAATTATAACATTTATAGCATAAAATGTGGCAGCCAAAGCAACAGAAAACTGAACCAGCCACTGAACAATGAGCTAAATGCAGAAGTAGGTAGTGTACTCAAAGGTTGTACTCAAGTAAGAGTAGCACTACTACAACATATTTTTACTCAAGTAGAAGTACAAATAAGACAACAAAAAAAATATTTTATAAAATGGCTACTTGAGTAACTGATCATAACATCTGCATTAAAATTTTAAAATGTTTTCATCAGACTGACGGGAAAAATATAAAATATAAAAAAAATAAATAAAAAAAATTACACAAATACAAAAAGGCATAGCATGAAGGTCCTGAATGACCTTGAATATTTTGATATACTGTATGAATTGTTGAAAAAAACAAAAATTTGGGACGGAATTATGTGCCAAAAATTTACGGAAGAAAATACATCTCAATAAAAACAATACATAACTTGATTACAAAACAACAAATTCCAACCAAAGAAACACTTTTCTGGGTCAAAATTTTTATGGTTATGAAACTAATACTTACAGTAGGAAATGTTTGTGTTCTAGTGACTATATCTAATATTTACTATATATGCACTTAACCTCCAAATGCCAAAGCAGGTTCAGCAGATATAAAATAACATTAGAACAAAGATTGTGTACAGATAAGAGGTCTCACTTCAACATAAACTGTGTGTTTCTGGTGCATTTCTGGGTAAAACTTGTTCTTCATTCAGTGAAGTTACTAATGGAGTATTTAGAAATTTTACTCAAGAGTTGCGATACTTAATAATAATATCACTTAAGTAAAGTATAAAGTACGGTGTAGTAAAACTACTCCTAAAAGTACTCACCCCCCCAAAAAAAAAATTAAATAAATGTAACTAGTTGCTATCACATCTGATTGTATGAGAGACTGAGTTAAGTTTATTGACATGTTGCATGAGTCTTTAAATCTTTGTTCATACCTTTGACATATTAAATAATATTTTTTTGCAGTTCATTTATTTTAATTATTCAAGCACATCTAGTGGGTGTAAATAGAAATCTGCACAAATATTTGCACAATAAATGTGTGTTTTGCACCAAACTCCAAAGTTTAACCTCTAAGGCATGACGTTATGAGAAATGGACTGCATTTATACTTATAAATCCTTGTATGAAACACTTTTTGCTCAATATATTGACTACTTAATTCATGCATAGTTTGGGGGACAACTTAAAGTTTGGGATACTATGAGATTTAGGTCCGAGACCTTCCAATCAGCAGACAGTCACTCTTCTTTCTGTCATATCCACCCCAGTGTGTGTGTTTGTACAATAACAAAGCTATAATTATATTATTAGGTGTTTTCTTTTACAATTTTACGAGTCTCCCACTCAAAGTTTCTCCTCGTTCATCTTTGTTTACCATAATTGGTCACATTATCTTCATTTTGTTTTATATATAATTACATTTTTATTTTTCATTCATTTTTCTTTTTTTTTTAGCCTAAAGCATGTTTTTGTTTTCTCAACATTTCAGGTCACTATTCACCCTGGAAGACTCCAAAGCAGGTAACATTCATCAGCCTCAGAAACCAGGATTATCCCCATTTCTGCTGTGAAATCTTAACTTTAGTACCCCGTGTGTGATTAAAACTCATTTGTCAAATTGCAGAAAGAGAACGTTCTTGTTGCCACACTAACTCTATTGTTGACCAACTTTGTGTCTGCTGCTTTTTTACAACTCAGACTTCCTGTAATATGACTGAAGCACCAAGTCTAAGTGTTTCTCTTAGAGCATTAATACACTTTGATTCACAGCCTGACTCAGCACCATTAGGGGAATCTCCATTATTCTATTACAGCTCTAGTGCTGCTTACCCATCTGTGATCAGTCTGCTTTGGCTCGACCCAGGTTTTTATCTTTCATTTATCTTCATTTCATAACATTTCTGGGTTTTGCTCTTAAAAGCTCTTCTGCACTTTTATATAATCTGTTCACTCCTTTGTCTTTTGTCTTATCTGAATTTCATTTTAATGCACATTAAAGCTCAATTCTTCGTGTCGCTTTAGATCTTTCTCCTGCTTTAGGATTGTTTTCTGTCCCTAACTTCAACATGTCCATGCACCAGACACCCTCTTAGATCAGATGCACTTCTGCCCTTCAGATGTTTGTTCCGCTCACATGCCTCCACACAGCTGCTCCAGACCATCCTTCTTTGTCTCACCAGGAGCAAGTGTGTGTGTGTGCGCTCCATTTCATGCCTGGGCGTCCTGCCAGCCCCGCTCTAACCAGTCCCCGAACCCAGATCATTTAAATCCCCCCCATTCCAGATACGAAGTAACGACAAAACGGTTTCAAATCCCTTCATTGTGTGTCTTTTTTGGATTTTCAGTTCCACAATCAAACCCTTCTAAAAAAAAAAAAAAAATGATTCAAACTTCAGATGGAGTCTTGTTTCGTCTCCTCATCTCCTTTCCTCTGTCCTACCCTACACACACACCAGAGTTCAGTCTCAGTTTAATTAGGTGTCGTTTATTACCAGATGGCTTCCGCAGCTCCAAGAATGAAATATGGAGTCATTTGACTAACTGTAAGAACAGGGAATCACCGAACACAGACTTGCAAGAGCAACAAAGTCTCAGCCTGCAGCTCCATCCCGCCAGTCGTTTAAGAAACAGCTACTGAGTGCGGAATGAAAGGTGTCCGTATTGATTGATGCCGTCTCAAAACGGCAACGCTTTCATCGTGACCGATGGTCCGCAGAAGCACAAAGCAGTGTTGCACAAGAGAAATCAGGATGCTTCGCATCAATGTTTCCCTTTTGGGAAAGCTCGCTGCTGGATTGCTTCCTGACACGTACCGGCGTGTCAAAGCGTCATCACGGCTTCCTGTTTGTGCCATGACTCACGTGGACGGGCTTATCTGACGAATCGCGGCTTGGCGCTGACTGACCGAGGTTGTCAAAACTGTCGCCGTCACTGCAAACAATTCTGAGCTTTTCAAATATGTGTTTTATTCGCCACCTCAGAAAACACCTGAGTGGTCAGTTTCGTTAAATAAATAAATGAGAACACTTTTTTTTTTTGGTTTTGTTGTTAGTTTACTAAAGCAAAATGGAATTTCGCTTAATGACCCAACATCCTATTTTTGATTTTGCGCACTAAACAAAAGTGGAAACCATCTGATCTCCATGGTAACTGATGCTGACCTCATCACCAGATCTGAAGTGGTTTTGGAGGCATTTCATATATAGACACATAATACTTGTTATCCATTTTAGTGCACAAAATCAGTTTAGTGCATCAAAATCGGAAATCAAACAATGGTTCATTATTCGAATTTTCATTGTTTCAGGAAGCAAAAAACAAAAAAAAGTGCTTTTATTTTTTGTTTCAAATGAAAAACTGACCTACCTGAAGGCGCACTGACCCTGAACTCCACATTTATCCTCAATATAACTTCTAATTTTACTAACTTTTTTGCTTGAATGAATAATTTTCTAAGCTTTGCTCTTCTAACAGCAATAACCCAGTCATTAAGAAACAGGAAGTGTTCACAACAGACTGGTCAAGCTTTGGATCTCACTGCTTTTTGAAGCTGCACTCCAGTTATAATAAACTTCATCTTCTCCAACTTGAGCCTCGATCTAAAGCAGCACCCAATTATATTGAAAATTGAATTATTAGATTTCCAGTGTGTGAGAAAGTAACTACAGTAACTTGATGCTTTTTAGGGTAGAAATTTAGAAATTTTTATTTAAAAAAACTCAGTCAAATTTTCAAATCTAACGGAAATATGTGGGGGAATGTATACTGGTTAATATAGTCCTAAAAGAGAAACTAGAATTGGCTAATTTGCTTTAAAAAAGAAAATCTAAATCAGTCTGAACAACCGTAATCAATGCGTTTAGTCAAAAGTCATAACATTACCAGAAAAAGACATTTGCACTTTTTTCATTTTCATCATTTCAAAGTCCTGATAATAATTTGATGCTGATGTGGTAAAAGAGAAGAATTTCCATCTTTTTAAAACCAAAGTATCTTTACAAGATTCTCAACATTCCTCATTTTAACACAGTAGTGAGACATGCAGGAGTTCTCATATCATGACTTTATACTTGTAATAAAAAAATAAATTTCCCAGGCTGGGTTAAAATTTAGGGTCTACGTCCTTCAAAGGCCAAATTTGAAGGCAGATTACATCACAGCGATCCATCAAAGGCTGGCCCTTAAGTCTTCATATATTGTCTCTAATCTCATTTTGTTGATTTATAATATTGGTAATATTAATACAATATATAAGGCATATTTAGCTAATTTTGATCCATTTTCAATCTTTGTTGCATCTGATTAGCACCAGTTGTTAGGCGACTGGACGTACGCCAGAGACTGAAGGCTGGATCATCCAAATTCACAGCCTCTTTCATTCAGTCTTGCAGTCGACAAAGGACCCAGCCCACATAGACCAGGTAGGCCGGATCCTTTGAACGACGCAGCCTAAGTTTGACCTTTTGATAAAGTTTTTTTTTTTTTTAAATGTGTGTCTAATTAGGACTGACTGACCTTCTCATTTGCCAGCACCGGCCTCTCAGTTCCAGACCTATCATTAATCTGCTGATCTGCTACAAGGACGTAGCCACCTCTGATTGGGCAATAGTCTTAATTTTGGCCCTAATGCCACGCCATAGTTTTAACATGACTTTTTTTTTTCCAAACCCTTTGATTAGTATCAAATGTCTTTCTCCTTATACCAGGTAGTAAAAATATTAAAACTGAATATTGCAGTCTCATGTTAATGTAGATTGTTGTCAGTGGTTGATGTAGGTTTTCCTGACAGCTCATAGTTCTCCTCGATCTGGGCTTAGATGATTTTGGTGTATGAAAATGAAATGTCAGGAGTCAAGATTTCTTAGTTTTACAACAAATAATTAAAAACTACTGCTTTCTAAGGAATACTGCGTTATAGAGGATTCTAACTATTAAAAGCTGCTACATGGATCATCTACTGGTGATGACATCGACTTGTAGCTGAGTGATAAATCTGCTGCTTTTATTCTAAAACCCATGCTGTGAGCGTTCAAAGCTTGACAAGTCTGATGTCTGGAGGTTCCTGAATCCCTCCAGAGCAAACTGTGCTTCACGTTTCCGCTGTCTTCACCATGGCAACCGGGCTAACGTGCAGCGTCAGGTTTTGGGGGGGGGGGGGCGCTAAAGTACTGACCCCTGATGCCACTGTGCTTTTCAGGTACTGGAGCAGTGGGAGTCCCAGCAGGGCCCGGGCAGCCCCGCTCAGACCAGCCTGTCCACTCCCGCCCCCACTTTCCCAACACCCCATCTTCACAGGGCCTCAATCCCAGACTCAGCCTCCAAGGCCTTGGCTAAACCAGATCCCTATGACCTATTTGAGAAGTCCGTGGCTGTCTATGAGAGTAGGCGTAAGTACCTGAGCTGTCACTGCAGGTGAACATCCATCTACAGTCTGTATGGACCGGGCTGGACTCTTTCTTATAACTCAAGACTTGTGCTGAATGAGTGAACCTGAGCTGCCTCTGGTTTTTGTGGCTTATATCAACACTTAAAGAAAAAGTGTTTATGTAAATGCAGGGATAGGATTTCAGATGTAAAGGCATCATTAGTTTGTGTCACCATAATGCGCTCTGCTTGGAAACAAAGAGGAAGGAAACAGGAACCTGTGGAAGATGGTGTATGAAGCAGCTGACTGTGAATTCCCAGGAGAATTACCTGCTGAGTTCACACATTGTTTCATTCTGACATTTTTCTGACTTCCAACTGTGCAGATGTCTGAGTAAAGTGCAAAAAAAATAAAAGTCTAGAGTCTGATATTTGCATCCTCACATGCAGCCCCTCAGGAAATTTAAGGGCTGCGGTGTTTAAAAGGCATAAACGAAAGGGTTTAAGTCTGATGCAACACTCCTACTGTCATCCTATATCTCTGTGTATACTTGACCTAATTTTATTTTTTAAAAATAAATTTCCTTCTCCTCAGTTGTTAGCATCCTGTGTCAAGTCTTGCTGCATGAGCAGAACGTGTTTCAGGTTGTCCAATGAAGTACTAAAGTTTTGTTGTTGACCCTGATGTCCAGTAGAAATCTCCTTCCAGATGAACCCTTTAGTTCTGGTAACAAGTGAATTGTTTGCTGTTCCTCTCAGTTAGGGGCAGGCATTGGGTCTCATCAGATTTCTGAAAGAAAAGACTCGGACAGGATTTAGGAACGCTCCAGTTCTTCCTCTCGCTGCTGAGGGTGAAGTAGGCTGTGACCTTTTTAATGCATCGTCGAAACACCAGGACTGTGTTCACGCAGTAGTTGCTGTGAGCAGACTCAGCTGGATGACTGTAGGTTGTATTTTTTTTTTTTTTTTATGGGAACTGTTTGTATTACAGGGTCTACGTACCTTTTTTTTTTTTCAAAATCTTTAGTGCTTTTTAGGTTTTACAAACCTTGCTGCATTAAAAAGAAGCATTTTCTGAAGATAGATGTTTTTTTTATTTAATGATTATTAAGGCATTACCTTCTCATACTTATTCAATGAATTATAGGCTTAATAAAAACATTTATCAGAATAAGCTCATCTTGACAGCTAAGTTAATCTGGTTGTTGAATTAAAACTATTAAAAACTGTCAAGTCACACCAAGATTTACTGCAAAAAGTCAGTCAAGTTATGCACCTGGAAATGTCATGGAAGGAAGTTCCCTTTCCCATCAGGTGACTTGACTGTCAGACGTCTGTTCCTGCAACTCTATATTAAAACCTTTGTGTGTTTGTTTGGTGTGACGCTTTCATTTGCTAAATAGACTTGCTGATAACTCAAACCTTCTAAAAGCACAGTAAAAATCACAGTAATAGAGACAAGATAATTGCACATTGATTCTAAAAATATTCTAAGCATCTCAATAAAAATATGTGAAGTCCATTTAAGAATCAGTAACAATCAAAACATCTTAATGAAACTAGCGTTCCTTGAATTAAAGCTTATCGCCTGACAAAGTTTTCAACAAAGATTTTGCACACTTGAGTGTTATTAGAATCCATCCTGCATTTTCATAGCTGTTATCTGTAAGGTAAAGAGAATAGGGCTTAAGATGGTGCTCTGAGGTACTCCATTATTAAGTGGGAACACGGTTTTCCAAACCTCTATCTGGGCGGTACTGAAGCCATTAAAGGACCGTACTTTAATACCAATGCTCATGTTAAGATGTGAAAGAAGACTATTCTGTTTTATATCAAAGGCTGCAGTCAGATCCAGGACAGCAGAAGTAGCTAAATCATCAAGCAAAAGCGAATCATTAAAAACCTTAAAGTGCAGTTTGGTACTTTGATGAGTTGTTAACCCAGGTTGGTTTTTTAAATAATTTAAGCAGACATATGTTGTCATTTTCAATGTATTTAGTTGTTTGTTGCTTGACATTGTGGTATTAAATAAAGTAATACTAATAATTAAGCTAGATTTTTTTGTTTCACATGTTTTTGCCATGGCAGAACAGAAGCCCGCATCCCTCCAAGAAAACAAGCGATTGCATTCAGACGTGCTAAATGAATCCAACATTCTGCCAAAAAATGCTTTATATTAGGGTTTAAATCCTTAAAAAGTACAGATCTGCTATAAAATGTGAAGATGCTTTGTTTTTCCTTTTAATATTTATAGGATTAAATAAAAAAATAAATAAGCACAGCTCTTGTTTTTGCTTGGTCTTAAATTAGCTGAAATGGTTTCATGGCTGATGCCTTCTACGTGCCAGGAATACCAGCTGTGCCAGTCATGATTTTCCCCCCTCATCATTCCCGCTGAGTCCCAACCGAAGCGCTCGCTGTGATTAAAACAGATACAATTGGAATCAATTTTTCTTTCGCAGCCACTTGTCTGTGGTTGGGTTTATCTCGGTACTTTGCGGATCACGGCGTAGTGTGAAGCCCCTGATTGCAGATCAGTGCTCGCGTCCCACCTCGTGCCTGTAAATAATGAACGGGTATATTACACGTCGTAAGCACTTCCTGACGTTATGGACGATGCAGGAATTCTGCGGTGACATTAATGCTGAGGCAGGGTCTTTCTGCCTCGTCGTGCCGTCTTTGGGAGCATCTGTTTTTGCTGCTGTGCTGCTCCACGTATGTTTCTCTGTAGGTGTATATTTGAGGATTTCTCATTGTTTCTGTTCCTTGTCTTTTCGCAGAGCCCGGCCAGCCGAGGGCCGTTTTTCCCGTGGACTCGTCAGGTAAATAAATCTCCGACTGAGTAACGGTCCCAGCTTTTCACGATGGGATTTTAGAGTTCTGCTTTGTTTGGCACCAGGAGCGGAGTTCCAGGACATTGAGGTCCACCTGCGCAGGCAGAAGTCTGGGTTTGGGTTCCGGGTGCTGGGCGGGGACGAGGCCGGGCAGCCTGTGAGTTTGGAGACACGTGAGAAGGCTCGTATGGCGATGGGCGTGGAACCCTGTCATTTTCTACACTCTAACCCACCTAACCCCTGACCTTTAACCCCGGGAGAGTGCCAGCTCTGGCTGCTTGCTGTTTTTGATTTTTTTGGTCTCTTAACCACATTTTAATGTTAACAAGCTTACAGAATAACAAACACCTTAACATCTACTGAACATGACAGTGCAAGAACCTTTTGGGTGTTTCTTCTAACCGATCTCTGTTGAAAATGAAAACAGATCCTAATCGGAGCGATCATAGAGAAGAGTCCAGCAGATGTAGACGGGCGGTTGCAACCGGGTGACGAGCTGCTGTTCGTGGACAGGATCCCCGTGGTGGGGAAGCCACACAGATATGTCATCGACTTGATGCACGCCGCCGCACGGAACGGCCAGGTCAATCTGGTCATCAGGAGGAGGACTCAGACTGGAGGTAAAACAAAAATACATTATTGGCACTTCTATTACTTGAAATACATCAATATTAGGAAGCTTTTTTTTGTTTTTGCCTCTCCTGTTTTTCTTCAATGATTCAGAAAAGAGGTTTAAGCTGATAATTGAAGCACTGGTCCTGCAGTATTTACACCGAAAGCACACTCTTTGACTTAAACACACATTTCTCTCTGACTTCAAACTGTTTATAGCCTTTAGCCTTGAGATGAGGAGATTGTGAATTTTACCCCCCCAAAACCCGTTTCTCATTATTGTCTTCGTCATAAACATTTTGGGCGCCACTTTCACCAATCAGGTTGTTCCCACTCCATCCTCCCTCCCCTGTCAGTTTCTCCTCAGATAAAGGCTAAGTTCTGACTCATGCCCAGCCTCCTCTGGGGACTTTACATTCGTCCTAATTGCCTGACTCCCACCAGCACTTTACAAAGTGTCAGACTTTGCTCTTTGCTCTCAGCTTATACTTCTGCCTGCACCCAGATTTTACTCACATCAGACCATTATTATTTGTATGAGGTGTACACATGTAAGAGTGTTAATTACAGAGAAGTTTCTTTGTATAAATTCAAATTAATAAACACATGTCTTGCTTGAGACTGGAAAAAAATAAGTTGTTCTCTCCAGCACTCTACTGGGGAATTTGAAAAAATAAAGGCCCCCCTTGCACATCTCAAAATATACAATAATACTAAAGATTAATTTTATTTTTATTAAAATGTGCTTCGTTCTTACCAGGAGTAAGGGGCAGAGATCTGGGTAGGAGTGACCAGGATTATTTTGTAGTAAATTATTGTTTTTGTTTGAGTATGTTGTTTAAATAGACCATATGTCTGACTAGATTGTACTTGCAGGCTGTTGTTTGTATATATTAAAGAAACTTTAATAAAAAGACAGTAATTTAAAAATTACTAAAGCAAATGTATAGGAGAGACTACATTATTTCCTGATGAGCTTCATGTTTAGTCAGATGTTTACATCTCATCATAGGCGTTAATGTCGTATTAATGTTGAGCTTTTATCTTTTTTTTTATTTAGTACAGAATGATTACGCAACATACAACTGAGTGATTTTTATAAACAAAAATTAGGTTCAGTTTGTGTCAAGATCCGTGTTTTTAGTTTGTAGTTTTTTTTGTGTGTTAGGATTAGGGTCCTTGTGCTACCAATTCAATCTCCCACACCCTATCACACCTGTTCGTGGTTTCATTAGTCCCAGCTGCTTAGTCTCAGTCCATATACTCCTCCTCTTTCTTACTACTCAAGTCTAGTATTAAGGATTTCATTTGCTTCGATCTTCTTCGTGTTTCACCTTGTGCTTCCTGTTTTTCTTTGCTCGAGTTTTGCTGCCATGGCAGTATTTTGTTTTTGTTATATAATAGAAATGTTTATGAGCTCCTCTAGTCTTGTCTTCATTATTGGTCCAAAAGCACCTAAAAAACGTGACAGTTTGAAGTTGTAGATTTTCTCTAATCTGCACAGTCAGAGTTATACAAATAAACAAATTCACTTTAGTTTTTTAATAAGTGATGCTAATGCAAAAACATTACATTATAAATAAACAAATTATGATTTGATATGATTAAAACACTAAACTGTACCACATTAGTACCTAATATTTCAAAATGACTGTTTTCTGTTACATAAACCTCTATAATCTCACTTCTTATGCTTCCTTAAAGTTTATCTACAGCGAACTTGCCTTATTTTTGCTAAAATACACAGTGATGATTCAATCTGCTGACTTGTTTGCGTCATCCCGTTTGATGGACGGCTAAGCTCTCTACCTCCCCCTGCAGGCGACTCTTGTTCGAAGAACGGCCAAAGCTCGGGCTCCGTCTCCACGCAGCACAGCTCCCCGCGCAGCGACTTCACTTATGGGAACAGCACAACCCAGGCTCCCGGCACCAACATGGGCAACGCCACTGCCGTTTCAGACGGGACGTCGACCGCCAACGCGCAACCGAGCGACGTCAGCATCAGCCGAAAGGAGAGCGAGGGCTTCGGCTTCGTCATTATCAGCTCGCTGAACCGTCCGGAAACAGCCACAACTAACAGTGAGTCCAGTCATTGTTTGTGGTTGTGGAGTCAAGTAGATGCTTGTCTACAGTCGATCAGAACAGCTGCTTCAGGTGATGAATCCTCGTAGAAGTATGTAAACTACTAGGTAGTGTCTAAGATGAGTGCCAAACTTTAGTAGACAAGGTAGTTAAAGTCACAGCTGAATAAAAGTGAGGCATCTCTCAGTCTTGCTCGTCAATTAAACATATCCTCCCACAGCACGTCAGTCACACACATCTCTACTATGCTGCTGTGAGCATCAGTGCTTCGCCCACACACAAAAATATTCTGGATATCTTACGTAAGCCTGGGCTGAACTGCAGAATGAGAAAGACAGCGACAGATTCTGTCAGTCCGTGAGTGAGTTTGCTGTGAGCACGGACAGGAGAGGGGGAAAAAAAACAAACAAAAAACCACGGATCCTCTGCTGAAAGCATCTCTTCCCCACAGCTGTGCCCCACAAGATCGGCCGCATCATCGAGGGCAGCCCGGCCGACCGCTGCGGGAAGCTGAAGGTGGGCGACCGGATCCTGGCGGTGAACGGTCAGTCCATCGTCAACATGCCACATGCCGACATCGTCAAGCTGATCAAAGACGCAGGCCTGAGTGTCACGCTGAGGATCATCGCGCAGGACGGTAAGCAGACCCTACATGTGGACAAGTTGCTTCGGACAGTGATGTAATGTCTCTTTAAGAAGACACTGGTAATCCCAACAATTTTAATCATTTCAAGCTTTCAGAAAATCTTTCAACAATGAGATTCTGTTTGGCACGAACGTATATTTCTATTGGGCTTAAAGTTGCTACAATAAATGCAGCTGACCTACATTAACAGATGGACAAACTGCCTCCTTACATCTGCTTGCATTGTTCTGCTGTGTTTTGCCATTCTCAGCGTTTAACACTGGAGATGTATTTGTGGAGGCTTTGACCATTAGTTCTGCAGTAAAACAATTCCTTTCTAATTAATTGACTTGTATTGTCCGTATCGGTTGGGCAACTTTTATCCTATTGTGATTTTCTTATTGTTTTCCTGGCAGGCAAATGAAGGAAGTAATCAGCCAACAAAAGCATCGAAGAATGGAATTTCACTTCTTTCATTTCTTAATTTGTACATTCCTGACATTTTCATTCCTCTCCTCATTTTTTAGTCTCTCCTTACAGAAATGCACTGCCATGAGAGAGAAATAGGGAAAGAAAAAAGTTATCCAAAAAACTGTTTTTGCTTCACAGATACAAGTTAAAGCCTTACTATTAGAAAACTATTTTCTAATGATGCTGAGGAAAAAGTCTAGAATCATTGTTTATCATATTTTGCTTCTAAGGAGCCAGTCTTTCCAGTAATCTTTAAATGCGTGATCCAAAGTTAAAATCCCGGACGAGCCCCCACATTGTCACAACTAAAACGGCGAGAGACACAGTTTCAAAAGCATTAATATGTTTTAGCTGAAACAAACACTTTTTTGTTTTTTAATATGCCAAATAACAAAAAACAAGACATGGAAGTCTGTAAAGTCTGTGATCAAGTATGGACGAGGGAATTTTAGACTGTGTAGTTTAGACCATCATAGGAATCTTGATAATTGTATTTTCAGGTTTTCTTTAAGTCTTTTAAAGTTTTTTCTTTTTGCTCCATGGCTGCTTTTTCATTTATTTTCTGTCAAATACCTGACCATTATTAAAGAAATGTTTTAAAACACTGCCCTTAACTCAGATCTGTAACTTATTCAGGAAAAAAGGCGACTCTAAAAAAAAAAATGTTAAATGTAAGTTTCACTCACAGAAAATAGGCACCATACAGTGTTTTAATATAATTTTTTATGTCTGTTTAAATACTTATAATACTGTTTATCTATTGAATATTGTATTTTCATTTTGTCATTTGTTAAACTTAATTTAATGCTCTGGTTTAAGAGCAACTGGACAGAAAAAAATGTAAATAAGTAGCCAGAGTCCAAAGATAAACTTTAAAAGACCTTTAAAAAGCCTGGAGAAATGATTGATCAAGACCAATTTAAAAGATTCTTTAAAAATCCAGCTCCATGTAAGGCAAATATAAAGGTGTTTAAAAACATTTGCATCATATTGTGTGTTCCAGATGCTTTTTGTAAAGAACCCATTTGTGCATCCCTTCTTGAAGCTTCTTTTACAAGCTTTTTCTCTCCTCCAGGTGCATTTTTAGAAACTGACACTTATTTAGCTGAGAACAATCTAACAGGCAGGAGAGAAGAATCACGAAAAAGATCCTAAATGTGCTGTTTTGATTAAAGCAATGAAAGAAGCAAATATTTAATTTCTAGTCGCCAGGGCTCAATTACATTATTCACCTTTACCCTCTCTTGTGGTCAACAGGGTTCCCAGCATGTATTTGTTCCGTGTATATGAGCTGCTTGAAATAAAAAAAAAAACATATATATAGATTGGTTAAAAGAAATCTCATCAAAAATCTAATTTTTGAATGTTAAAAGTTTAATTTAAACACAAAAGAACAAAGAAACATTTTGATCCAAATGATGAAACTTAAAATAGTTGTTTGTTCTGCTGCCCCCTAGTGGCTCAAAACAAACCAATAAAAACATGAGTGGAGGTAAATATGCTCTAAAAGTAATATTTTTCTGTATCACAGAGGTCAGCAACCCTCCATCGGCCCCCACCTCCGAGAAGCAGAGCCCCATGGCGCAGCAGCACAGTCCGAAGACCCATCCCAACCCCGCAGCCTCCCAGTCCAACCAAGCACCGACGGAACCACACCCCTCTGCTGTTCTGCCCAACCTGGTGCCCCATCAGAGCCCGGTGACCCAGCTTCCTGTCCCTCCACCACAGACCTACACCCATGACGGCAGGTAAAACACAAAGAGCTGGGATGTTTCATAGTCGTGTTGTACATTTTCTGATGCTTTTTAAATATTTTCTATCCTGTGGGAATACAGCTACCACTGAGACGTTTATTTTATCTCATATTTTTTGTCTACTTTTTCCTTCTTTTGCTAACATTACTGTTATATTTTTTTATCTCTGTTGATCGTTCATTTTCTTTCTCCCAATGTTTGTTGTGTAACATCACTTATCTTTTGTGGACTGCTGAATAATTTACAGTACGTGTACCGCTGCTTTACAGAGACCTGCTGCATATTTTACCAAGAACTACAGAGTCCAAAACCCTCAGCGTCATTGTCTTTCCCTCATGCTTTACACAAGATCCTCATGTTTTGTATTCAGCATCAGCTTCGAAGGAGATCTTTTTTTTTTTTTATTAACATTTTATAAGATTCCTGAATGTAGTTTTCCTGCTTTAACAAAAAATTACTGTTTGTGAAGCTCAGAACAAGCGGTTTCTTTCAGCATGGTTTGTCTGATAGTTACAGGTCTGAGGTGAAGGCGAGGCAGGACGTGAAACCAGACATCCGACAGCCGCCCTTCACGGATTACCGGCAACCCCCGGTGGATTATCGGCACCCTCCTGTGGCGGACTACAGGCAGCCCCCGACGCTGGACTACAGACACCCACCGCTGCTCGACTACAGACAGTTAGCCTCCGACGCCAGGCAGTTTGCCATCCCTGACTACAGAATGCCTCCGGTTCAAGTAAGAACAAACTTCTATGAAGTAGTTCTTGATCTGTTTCCACTGAATATGGCAGAAAAGATTCTTTAAAATCAGTAGTTTAATATGTCAAACCACAAAAAATAACATAAAAGAGGAAGCTTCTGGATTTATCACTTATCTGTTGATATTTTTACCTAATTTGTATCATTTTGTTTGGTTCTAAGGTCTTGGATTTGACTGTTTTGTGTCCATCAGCTGCAGACAGTATTGTTTTCTCTGTCAGGCATAAAGCCCCCAAACAAACCACGTTATTAAGCAGACTTAAAGTAGATCCCACTTTAA
Organism: Cynodonichthys magdalenae; assembly: GCA_031762555.1. Lineage (NCBI taxonomy): Eukaryota > Metazoa > Chordata > Actinopteri > Cyprinodontiformes > Rivulidae > Cynodonichthys > Cynodonichthys magdalenae. The sequence continues at coordinate 10,378,557 of JARVJO010000180.1, read as the reverse complement.
ATACCCTGATTTCTTCTAGATTTAGCGTAAACCAAAAGGCGAATGTTGACATTATTTTGGTTTTTGACCAAATGTTTACCTTTTATGATCAGACTGATTTGAATATTTATTTAAAATAATCACATTAATGCTTTTCAACTAAACACTTGAATGGGGATTTTGATGATTAATCGCTTCAATTAAGTCTTTCAGATTTTTGCACTGCTTCATTACTTAGAATATTAAAATGTGTTTGTGGGTGAGCTGATTTTAGCTAATTACACTCTTTCAGCTGATTTATCTGTTATGAGTAGTGAATGAGCCAAGTTAGAAGTGCTAAACAACCATTTCTATGGCATGTTTTTCCACAAAATCATTGTTATATTCTCGTTTTTATCATGTTTTATTGCTTTTTCTTCTCCATCATTGGCATTCGAAGCCTTTCTGATACATCTCAGTTGGATTGTTTCCCCAAATTTGCTCCTCACAGGATCTAATCAGGTTTGATCTGTGTCCGTTTCAGCTCTCGCAAGACTTCGACTTCTTCACGGTGGAGCTGGAGAAGAGCGTGAAGGGCTTCGGTTTTAGCATCCGAGGAGGGTGGGAGTACAAAATGGACCTGTTCGTCCTGCGTCTCGCAGAAGATGGACCAGCCATCCGCAACGGGAGAATGAGGGTATCGAGTCTTCTTTTTTTTCTTCTTTTTTTTTTTTTTGCCAAAGCTTTTGCACCCCTCTTTAAAGGTTAAGCAGCTTCCTATCATCCTGGATTACATGGTGGTCGCTCACTATAATTGTGTGATGTTATCAACGACTTTTCTCTCCTCGTAGCAACATCTTAAGCTTGTTTGTCATTTTGTCCTCATGAATCCCAGAAATCTCCTCCCCATGATTTCAAAAACTCCTCTCTTCCCTGCTTGTAGCGTACATCAAAATTAGTTAGATAAAGAAAAAATAAAATAAACGTAAACTGTGCTTAAATGTTTGCACAGCTGCACCTCCCTTTAGCTTTAGTGGCTGAAGCATCAAAGGGAGCTCACGCGTTTTCTGAATTTATAATTATGTAACAGCAAATTCTTGAAATGAAGCCCTTGACTTTATTTGTCGAGCTCCATCACGGCTCTGTACACCAAAATAAATTACAACCTCCGCAGCAGCTTTATGTTTTCCCCTGTATTTGTCAATCCCCTTTGCTTTCTTCTTCTCTTTCTTGCATCTTTAACAACCTTTGTGTTTGGGGCTGATAGCCTGAGTATGCTCTACATTTCTTATCTGTAATGAACCTGTCAAAGATAATGTGTGCAAAATGCCCCTGAGGGAGGTATTACTCTCCCTCCTGGATGGTGTAGTCCGTCCAGTCCAGTGAGCCCAGACGCACGAGGAAAAAGGAGGAGGAGGAATCCCTCAGGGGGGGTACTTATATTCAAGCATACGAGCTGCTGTGAAATATGACCATGAGTGGAAATGTGTGTGATGTAAAAACAAAACTGAAATAGTGTGCAAATAGGAATTCACAAATGCAAATTAAAGTTAGCTACGCAAAGCAGAAACGAAGCAACAAGATGCCGAAATCAGAGTTAAAACCCTGAGTTTTACAAAATGTACAATATTTAAATAATCTTAAACAAAGGGTCATGAATCATGAGATCAACCTTCTTAATTCCGAGTTAAATTTCTCTCAAAAAGCTCTTCATTGGTCCATAACTAATTTTACAAAACAGAACATGTCAACATCAACAGCATTGCATCAACCTTGTAAAACCGCAGAATGGGCGTTCCACAAGGCTCTATTTTAGGACAATGTGTTTGTACATATTGAATTGCTTGTTTTATTGATGATTTTAGTTTTAAAGGCTCAAGCAAGTTTTCTTATCAGATTCTTTTTAAACAACCTGGGCACAAAACAGACATTTTATCACTAATAATGGGATTCCCAATGAGACATTAGCTAAAGACTTGTCATACAGAAAATAATCAGCTGAAGAATCCGCTGTTGATGGGCCTAGTCCTCCACTTCTCTGTTCTTCTCAATGTTTTTGAGCACAAACTGCACAAAATGCTAGAAAAACTGCTCATAAAATGAGTAATAAAGCAACTAAAAACCAAAAAAGGACTTTAAAGGATCTTCAGTAAGTCCAGAAAACTATTGATACAAATTACAATGTCCAGATATTTGAATTTGTAAGGTAGTTTAAAACTTTTTCATAGCTATCTGCAAGTTTTAGGCTTTTTTCCAGAAACAATATCTCAGGTTAAGCATTTTATCTGTATCACTAAACGTTTTATTATTTTGCAAATCATTTCATTCTCTTATTTTAAAAATGTATGTCCTTTTACTGAAAATTAAGCAACAAATGCAACTGTTTCTTCTTTCTACAGATCTTTAAAATCTTAAGATGAAGATTTTTTTTTTATTATTACAATCTATTCAGCAGCAGAGCTTTTCAACCCTTTAACAGCTGCTTTTAAAATGAAGTGACTTATTATAACAAACACAATTTCAACAGATTTTTAACCCTTCAACTCAATAAATCTGTGCTGTAAGTCGGCAGAGTCTAATAGAGACAACTCCCTCTTCGTTTCCACGTCACGCTCTCTGGTCTCAGCATTCACACGCTGTCCGTTCAGGTTTATTCCCCTTTTTATTGAAGATGAAGATTGAAAATCTGCTCGGCTGTTTGGAGGTCAGAGTTAACGAGCAAACCGTTTTGCCCTCCACCTCTTCCACCTCTCTTCAGACCACTGTAATGACACCTAATGCCCCCCCCCCTCCTTTCCTCTCTCCTGACTTCAAAATGCCCCGACGATTACTGGATGACTTCTCCATTTGTTAGCGTAATTGTGCAGCTCATTTCATCTTGTTCCTCATGAATCCTCCCCATTAGTCAACCTCAGAGCTGTCTCTCGAAGGCCCAAGATGCGACTTTTATTTAACTCCTGCTCATGTGGATTACAGAAAAAAAACAGTCCAGGTGATATTTATAATGTCTGTGAACTAAACTGTTTTTTTTCTGTCTGGATAAAGTGATAAAAACAAGGTTTATGCGACTTATTTTGATCTGCTTTTTTTTGTCATTTGTACACCAGAACGGGGCACATTAGCTCCTCTAATTTATTTTCTCCACATGCTTCACAGTTACTGGTCAGAGAGCTTTATTGATGCGCCAAAATCTATAAACGCAGTTTCTGTCCTGATCTGAACTCACACACAGTGCTTTCTGAGTCATTAGCTGTGAAGTTTGTGCCTAAAAAATAAAAAGACTAGTTCTTTCCTTGAAGACACTAAAACTGGGGTTTAAACAAAAAATTTTTTGGGAAATTGCAAAGTTAAAGTGCGGCATGAATGCATGCACAACAGCTTATATTTTAATGCACTGTAGGTATTGTCTTGATTTCAAAACCATGCAACTATTACAGCTAGCCTTTACTTTGAGGAAATACATTCAGGAAAGTGGGAGGAGTCTTTACAGATTTATACATTTTGCAGATGACACTGTTATCTGAAGTGAAAGTCTGGAGCAGGTGGAAGAGAGCCTGAAGAGGTGGAGCCATGAAATAGTCGCGTTTAAGAATTTGCTCATTAATGAAATTAATAAATTCAATTTTATTGGTTTGTCTCCATATTTCTTTACTTACTGAATTTAATTTCCTTTTTCCAGAGCAACCTTCTAGAAGCGATTTGTCAGTTTTTTAGTTCACAAAACCATCAAAATAGGACAAATCCAGTATTTATCTCACCTGTTTTGGTTGAGGCTGCCTCCACCATCCATCACGTGAATATTTATCCTTTTATTGTCAATGTTAAATAAAAGAACAGTTTTCATAAAAACTACACTAGAAAAATGATTTGTTTGTTAGATGGGAAGCCTTGGCTTGTAATGTGAAAAAAGTAAAAGAGCCCAATAAACACAAATAGATCTTAATTAAGGTTACTCAGGCAGTGTTATATTTATCTTTGTTTAGTCTCTTGTCCCTGCAGTAAAAGTCTGTAATCTAATTTTTTTTTCTCATGGGAATGTCTTTTTAATAAACTAAAATATTATTTTCAGCTCATAGCTGTTTATATTTTCCACATTAGCGACTTAGTTTACTTTTTTCTGTTTTTTTCCCTTCACTGCTGCAGCTACAGGGTTTTTTTTCCTCTCCAGTTGATTATTAACACACTCTTTCTTTTCTGCTCAACAACATGCAGGTCGGAGACCAAATCATTGAGATCAACGGGGAGAGCACTCGGGACATGACCCACGCCAGGGCCATCGAGCTCATCAAATCTGGAGGCAGACGAGTTCGGCTCCTGCTGAAGAGGGGAACAGGGCAGGTCCCAGAGTACGGTAAGCGTCTAACCTTTATGTTCAACAGAAAATTACCTTTTTCAGAATCATTTCTTAACACTTAAACTGTATACTCTTACTTACTGTAATACCTCTTTAATAAAATATTCTGGCATGCATTTATATCCATATTAAACCTTCTGTCTTTATACTTTGTACAACCCATTTTTGAAAAAGTTGGGATGTGTAAAGTGTAAAATGTAAAAATAAATGATATACAATCATTTGCATATTTCATAAACCCATATTTTTTTATTTCTACAGCCGAACTATTTACCTAAATTCTTTAGGGGGCCACAGGTACTCAAAGCCAACAGATTAGGGGCCAAACATTTAGGGGGTGGGATTTGGGGACGGTTGACCGATAATGGTAGGGGAAACGTTTCTTTACATGTCAACCCCTTAGAATTTTAATCTGTATCTCAAACCTTAAAAGTCCATAATTTTCACCAAACATTTTGTATTACTCAAATGCGATACAACGGGGGGCCGGAGGAGGACAAGCAAACTGTCGGCCGTGGGGAAAGAAAAAATGTGGGGTGGAGATAACTGTGTCTGACAGAAGAGCGGGGAGAGGACAGGGAGAGGTGGGGAACTTATTTCTAGTGGCAAAGCGGGCTGAGAGAGAGTTATTTAATTTTAATCTTTTGTTTTTTTACAGGCTCTGAGACGTGAAGTAAATTTGAAGCTGAGTTTTTTTAAAAAAATCTGAGATTTGAATAAATCCACGAGACTTCTCTATGCCTAAAGGAAAATCTGTGTAATTTCTGGACAATCTGTACAAGTTGCCATGTATGTCATGTAAAAGACAAATCTATTTTTTATATTAAATTAAGTAAAAAAAAAAAAAAACATTTTTTTTTTTCATTGGTGGACCAGACTTAAGTCACACCCAGACCGGGTGTGGCCTGCGGACCACCAATTGAATAGCCCTGCTCTACAGTTCATAAAGGCAAAGCTGAAACAGCCCAGTGGTAGAAAAGTGCAGATTCCACAGTCTTCTGTTTTAAATCAGAGGGACTATCCAGCCTGTTAACACACAGTTAAAAAGCCTGCCTCCCTGATAGTATAGGGGTGCTTTAGTGCCAGTGGCATTGGCAGCTTATGTATCTGGAAAGGCATCAACAAAAAAAATATATACAGTTTTTAAAATGGTTTTTCTTAGTTTAGTGTCTTTAATGTCCTAAAATATGGCTTTATTAGATTAGCAAATCACTGTATTTTAGTTTTGTTTACAGTTTGCACGTCTCAACTTTTTCAGATTTGGGTTTGAATTCTGATTCACTAAATTGTGCTTTAAAAATCAAGCTAACTGTTTGTCTCTTCTGTCTTGACTAACACTAGTTTATCTTCTGTCCATTTTCAGTGATCTATCACTAATTGATTGGTCTAGGTTGTTACTTCCCCTTCTTTAGGAATGGTATCTTCCAGTCTCTCCATGTGCATGAAAAGTGACAAGCATGGCTCCCCCTATTTCCTCCTAATGGGCCACTCTAAAGACACGGTTTGTGACCACACCAATGTTTTTCTCATCCTTTAACCCTGGCTTTCTGTGCTGTTGTTTTGTAGTGCTGTTTTTGTTCACCACCTTTTTTAGGATAATGGGACCTATCAAAATAACCGGAACACCTTATTTTGCTGCAAATAAACATGCAGACGTGCCCCCCCCCCCCCCCAATCCTGCATTGTGGAATAATCAACAAAGCTGCAGGAGTTTTATAGAATTAGCGAACATAACTCACCGTCCTGGCTGAACCATAAATCAACCTCCAACGGCTTCCTCTAGGCCCCAAAATATACCAATGTAAGCATTCAGCCTGAGTCAGCTGGAGAGGTGCGTTAAATATCGTAGCAGATTATTCACCCGGTTAAATAAAAAAGAAAGAAAAAAATCACCACCCAGCACGAATCAAGCCCAAAAGCGGAATTTTTATTTGTGCAACCCTGCTTGTAATAAATATTCACTCATGTGGCTCCTTTTATCAGCATGATATTCACTTTTCTTCATACTTTTGTCGTCGCCCTCCCTGGAGACGCGTTATTTATCGTCATTTTGGTTTTATTTGATACCTTCCGGCCGTTAAACGCAGGAATAGACCCGTGACTTGCCAGGGGTTTAATCACTGTTTGGAAAGTCTTTGTTGGCTTGAGGTGATCCTGCAGCGCTGAAATATGCAGACGAGGATGTTTTATTGTGGTCAGCCTAATGATACGGCGCTCAGTCATCAGAGATGCTTTTTATTTGTTTTCCCCCGATCAACCCTGCAGCCCAGAAGTAAACGCAACATTTTAAGCCACAAGTTCTGGTTCTGTGTGGGCTTGAGTCAGCATTTCATCACCAGTCTGCTGCAGGCCCTTCATTTACATACAGGAAGGTTATGTAAATCAAGTGCTGTCATTAATTTGGCTGTTTTAAAACATTTGCATACTTCTGTTAAAAGGAAGGGAGTCAGTTTTCCTTTAGGTTGTTCAGTTCTTTTTTTAGGAACAATAGAGTTTAAAATAAGACAAAATAAGTTCAGGAGTAAAAAAAAAAAACTTTTTATATGTGTGGATTTGTGTGTGTAACGTTTCCACAGAGCCCCACTTAAAAAGATCTGAACTGTCTTTTTAAGTTAAAAAAGCTTATAATGGCATTTTCTAAACTACATAATATTTATTCAGTTCACCCACCACCTTTCATGCCCAAGTTTCAAACTAACATTTTAATAAGGAACTCAATAAGTTATCATATATTTCAAACCTTAAATATTGCACATATTCTCACACAATATTGCAAGATGTTGATTGATCTGTCACCACTCTGAGTTTGGGATGATTCTCAGCTACTGCCATACCAAATTGTACCTCAGCCAGAGCTGGCCCTAGTCAATTTGAAGCCATGGGTGAGATTTCAGGTGGCGCCCCTTGTGCAGTTTTCTAAATCTCATTAGTCGTGTTTCCTTCAATGTTTTTATGTGCATTTGTTTTTTGTCTTTCATTTTAGTTTTTATCCTCACAAACCAGGTTGCCCAATTAAAATAGTTAACAATATAATTCATTTGAAACAGAACACCAGATGTCTGCCACATACCTGCCAATCTCTTCTGACAGTGATGAGGAACACCTGTTCATGTAAAAAAAAAAATTATAAAATGTTTTTTTTTTTATCCCCATATGTGGCGCCCCCTAGATGGACGACGCTTTTATCATTTGCCTATACTGCCTATGTCAGCCCTGACCTCAGCAGCAGTAAAATATACTGAATTATTTCAGTTTTTGTGTTGTTAGTTTGCCATGGCAGCCATTTTGAATCTGTCTGAATCCAGTGATTACTTCTGCAGGGCGTCCAAAAGTTTCAGGAGTAGTAGGTTATTTAGAAAAAGTAAGAGGTGTGTTTAAAGAGTCTAAAATCTGTTGTTTTTTTTTTTTGAGGACTTCATCTTACCAGGTTTTTCATAAAGTCATAAAATTCTTACATTTTATTTCCACAAAACATACATAGTTGCCTCACAATTTAGCTTTGTTGTGATGCATAAATCACAGTTAAATTAGATTTAACTCGCTTTATTTTAATTTTAGAATGAATTATAATCATATTCTGCATTCTCCTGTGGTTTCGCACAAAGTCATCATTAGTAAAAGATGCTTCATTTGGCTGCTTAAATTGCACGAGCTGTGATATAAACAGTGTGTGGGCATTAGTCACATTCATAAAGCAGGAGATTAGATCTGCAGAGATTTATAACTGCAATTGGATGAATGCACAGGAAGGAGGAGGAGGTTTTTTTTTTTTTTTAGGCGTTTTCTTTTGCATCCACCTGCCATCAATTAGTCTCCACAGGTTCCTGCGGCACCTGCTTCTGAAAACAAGTCCACCGGTTGTTTGGCTTGCAAAATGTACAAAAAAAATGTTTGAAGGCAAATGAGAGGAAATGCCCTGAAAGATTTTCCTGAAATTGGCTGCAGAAGCTTAGCTAGCTAGCTAGTTAGCTAGCTAGCTAACTAAGTAAAATGAAGGAGAATGAAAGGTAGAAATAAAAAGCTAGCTTAAAGCTAAAACATAAAGGTTAGCAAAAAGTAAGCATTTGAATGTTTTCACACACAAATTAAAACCTGGCTTGGAAAATATCTAAAACTTCTCCCTAGACTGTCTGAAATCTCCAACAAAATGATCACCTAGCTGGTGAGCGTCTGCAGCGTGTACTTAGCAGCTGAGGTGGGTAAACACAGGCTGAAGTTGTACAATGTTTGCGACAGTGTATATCGCTGTGATTTGAGTGTATTTTCACAGCTCCTGAACAACCTTTTTCTTCTTTCCCCTGCCGTTTAATGAGCGTTTATGCAGCTCACTTATAGTTTAAGCTGCTTTGTTAGATTTATTGATAAAATCAGGTTCTGCAGAAGCACACTGCTTCCTGTTTCAGGACTACTGCAAAAACACTCATTTACCTGGTTATGTTTTTATCTGATCTATTTTCTGTCTGAAAGTCGTCTTATAATTGGGCCTTGTGGTGCTAGAGCAGCGAGCCAAGCCCCTGCCCCCCTGCCCGGACCCCTGAACATTGAACATGACTGATTGCCGAGGGAGCGAGGCTCGCTGGTGCAGAAACCGGAGCTAACAGTCCGTGAGAGTGGAGAGTTTTAGAGGAAGGAGTCTGGGATTCACGGCGTGCTCAGGCTCGCTGACGTACAACCCTGTTGGGCACATCATCCATTTTATTAAGGCTTTTTTATTTTTCTTATTTCCACCAGGCTTTTTTAATTGGGTCGGGGCCTCAAAGAGAACTGTGGGGGGCAGATTGATGTTGTCTAAAAGGTCTTGTTCTGTGACGCATCCAGAAGTAGGTTAATAGCGTTGCTTTGATGGTTCCAGCTCGTAGAACAGGATCGATTGTTGTGATCGGCAAACAGCCGGCGATAATGCTTTGGAGCATATTTGTGTGAACATTTGTCCATGAACCGCTGCAGGGACTTTAATAAAACTCTTCAAAAGTAATCTACTGGATGTACATCAAGATGGACGCCACAGCTAAGCAAACTTGGCCAAAAGAAAACTGGTATAACTTTTATTTTTTTTAGATATTGAGCTTAAATTTGGTGGAATTGTGAGCAACTCTGAGCACGGATCACACAAGATCTGAATTCAAAACCTTTAGAGTTAACTCTGTACATGTAACATTTTCAAGATTTAACCAAAATAGCGTAATTGTTTCATAACAAAGGTTAAAACTCTATCATGAAAGGTGGTGAGCGATATGCATTCCTTCAGAACTGAGGTGGGCGCAGTCTCGCTCATCCGCTAACTCGCTAATAGCGTAACTAATTTTTTATTGAGCTGCTTAACATTTGCATTAGCTTTATAAATGTACAGACTTCGCCTCTGCTAATGTTTTTTTTTTTTTTTTTTGTCGTTAATAATCTTAGAACACATGTCGCCATATTCTTAATAAACTCAAAAATATTCGGTCTTACATAACATAGATTCTAAACTAAAATTTGTCAAGAAAAAAAGTCCACACTGAAAACTACTGGAAAAAGTCCGAATTTTTAGAAGTTTTCCCAGCGTCCTTTGCAGCTGGGTTGTCATTCAGACAGAATTTTTTAAGTTTGCTGCAAAAAAAAAAAAAAATGAAACGAAGTCACACATCCTCACCTCCCCGCTCCGCTCCAAACTTCCTGTTTCAGTCAGCAGGGTTGTAGCTCCGCCTCCTTTACTGAAACCAACTATTTTCCCAAACCTTACCTCTAAACGAGACCCCAACACATTTATCTGAGAGCTATGAAGCTTAGTTATCACGTTACACATTTAGGTTTGGTTTGACATCTGTGTTAAAGTTACCAAGAGGTCTGAAGCAGGGGAATAGAGAGGGAACTGGGTGTGTTCAAAATCAAAACCCAAGTGCAGAATTACCACACTGTTCTCATTGACTCATGGCCGACTGTCCAATATGTTAAATGTTAGCATTTTAGCTTTTTATCGTTAGCTTAACAAAGAAAATCATGTAGCTCTTTAGGTGGTATTAAAGCTAATATTTTGGTTAGCTGTGCCCACCACTGCTTCAGGAAATGCTAGTTTTTTTAATATTTAATGTTTGGTGGTGTGCTGCCTGTTGTAATGTTTCTAAATGTTTGAATTTCGGTTCCAGACAATGCCTCCCCATGGGATAGTCGCCCTTCAGCCTCCCCAAGCCTGTCGGAAGTAGCCCCCCTTATCGATAGCTTCTCCTTGCCATCATCTTCATCTCATTTGACCTCTGCCCCCAACCTTCCTCATCTGCCTCCTCAGGACGTCCCTCAAGACGGCAAGAGCCCCCAGAGAGCTGAGCTGCTAATCCGAGATCACATCAGCCAGGGGAGGAGAGCGGCTGCAGGCGGAGGGAGCGGTAGGGCTAAGAAGGAGGGTGGCAGGTCCACCCATCAGGGGCACAGGGTGCAGCAGCCCACTGCTGATGGGGAAGGGGGTAAAGAAGGGCAGAGTGAGCCGGGGGCTTTCAGGAGTTCCAAAGGAAGGTCCAAGGAGAGGACCGACGGGGACAGCAGAGACTGCACTCACTCTCCCAGCAGCTCCATGATCCAGCACTCTAACGGAACCGACAGGGACACCGCCGAGTGTTGGAGCGACGGCAAACCCAGGCTCAGGGAGGCGGATCTGGGCGAGAGCCGGTCTAAGAAGGGCGGCGGCATGGCAGCCGTGGCGGGGAGGAAGGCCACGGTCTCTCCCGGGCCATGGAAGATCCCCGGCTCAGACAAGCTGCCGAGCGCGCTGCGCCCGGGCGCCTCCGCCTCGCTCAGCAGATAACAAGCGCAGCTCCAGCAGGAAACGGTGGCCCTCGCAACTCCTCCCCCCTGCCTTCATCAGACAGCAGAGGTGGTCTGGACCACGTGTTTATAAAGTTTTATTTATAGTACTGTATTTTAAATTATTCTAAAATATATATTTTACAACCACCACGTTAAATACTGGAAATTCATCCACTTTAACAGAGAAGAGCTTCGAAACTTTTTGTAGCGCTGCAAGGAAGGGATTACGGAAACATCAGTTTTGAGTTCTCACCAGACGGAGCTGGACGGAAAGCAGTTTTAATTTTTAATATTCTATGTACTGTGCACAGTGGAGTCTATTTTCTGAAGTGGAATGTTTTGAAAGCTGGTTTTTGATGAGTGAATGAAGCAGAGATGAAACCCACTCATCAGCAGAGCTTTGCCTTAACAGGGACTGTGTGGGCTTCAGTCCATCCAAAATAATCAAAGAGATGATTATAGATATAATAAACAGAAATATGTGGGGAAAACTGTGTAAATAAGATCATCTTCATAGTGAAGAACCTTATAGATGAGCTGAAGTTCTAGTCCACGAGAAAAGCAGCACTACATGAACCTGAACCATCAAAGTGTCTGCTACTGTTTTTTTTAATTAATATTATTATTTTGTCAATCTGTGACGGCGGTGTCCAGAAGGATGCTCAGAGAAGAAACATGCATGACACCAACAGACAGGAAGTGTGCCTTAGACTGACAGAGTCTGGATTTTATGTTAAAGGTTTATTTTCGTACAACTACCAGTTTCAAATAAAGTTTGGATGTTGTATAAAATGTAAATAAAATCAGAATGCGATGATTTGCAAATCCTCATCTGCTGGTTAAAGCTCTATCCCGTAAAGAAGCAGCCATTCAGAAACGTGGGTTATTAGAAACAAACGGAATCAAAATTTGATATTTTTAGAAACAACTAACACATCGTATTAAAAAAGAGCCACCATTTGGTTTGAGTTATGAAGCCTGCCTCTCTGATGGTATGGGGGTGCATTAACTTGTAAAGCAGCTTACACATCTGGAAAGACACTTTTTTAAAACAAATGGCGCAATTTCTTAGTTTAAACATTTACTATGTTTTATTGTAAATTGATTGGATATGCAAATCACTCCGTTTTGTTTTCATTTACATTTTGCACCACATCGAAAATCATTTGGAGCTGTAGTTGTACTTTGAGGGTTCAGAACAGGCTGCTATACAACTCTAAAAATGAATAAAACTGTATTTTAAAGTGTAATATAGTGAAATATATTTATTTCACAAACCTATGTCAAATGGCTCATTAGCAGTTTTTTTTTTTTTTTTGAGCAAATGGTTCACTTCGGGTCATGACATTTCATCACAATTTATTTTTTCTTTTAATGAACTTCGGCACTCGTTAATTTCCCTGAAGTGTCACTTGCGGAGTGTTGGCGCATGGCGGAGCTTTGCACAGAGTCGTTTTAACACGGTTCTCCGTTTGAGTCGAGGCTGGATGTGATTTAAGCGACTC
>JARVJO010000180.1:10343509-10365860 GCA_031762555.1 Cynodonichthys magdalenae | reverse complement strand
GCTGTTTGTGTTGTAAGCGACTCTGTCCACACTGTGTGATGTTAAGACCTGTGTATTTGTGCCAAAGTTCACTGAAAGTTGGATTTATTTTGAAGCAGGCTGTCTTTGAAGGTTGTACTCTATTACAATCACCTGACGTTATTACTACAGACCACCAGAGAGGTGTAGACGAGACTGCTTTTAGAGACAGGAGGACCCCCCTTCTGCAGCCTCTACCAGGTGAGCTACAGACATTCCTGAGATTTTTATTCCAAAAACAAGAGCAGTAATACTGAAAAAAGTAGATTCTAAATGTTTTATACATCTTTTCAGTGTTGCAGGAGGAGAAAGAGATTCTAGGAAGTGGTTTCCAAAGCGCCTGTGAGCCTGAAATGCAAAACACAATGAGAAAATAAAAAAAATTAAAAAAGGAATTTTGTTCCGAAAATAAAGTAAAAAAAAATTTTTTACAAACTATTTCAAAAGACACAAACTATATGGCATAAAACATCTAAAACTCTACATTTAAAAAAAAAAAAAAAAAAAAGGGAACAAAACTCAAAAAAACTAAGTTCCAGGAAGCACCGGCTGCGCACCATTTATGGCCCGGCTGACAAAGCGGGTCACCTGGTGGGAGGAGTTTTGCACTTTATTTAATAGGCCAGGAAAATGTCCGAACGCCCCGCTCAGATCATTTCTGCTCTTTTTGATCACCCGACTGATGTCAAACTATTTAGTTTCACATCTAACATGATGAATAAAGTCAGTGAATCAGCTGAATATAGTAAATCACAGGCTGTGGAACAGTAGGCCATTTTTGGTGTTTTGTACATTGAACACACTCTAAAAAAGCGAAGTGTTGAATTTAGATAACCAAGTTATGTCAACTGGTTCCACTAAATCAAGTTAAGTAAATCAACTTATATTTATTCGACTCTGTTCAATGGAACACATAACCTAATTAAGAAAATTCAACACTTTATTTTTATTTTAGTTCATTTTTCTGAAATATGTTCTTTATTCCCCCTAATTATTTTGATTGGAAGATTTTGTTGATTTTTCTGAAATATTGCTGTTTCAGTGTTAAACGCAAATCCCTACCATTCAGATAACACGTAGAGGTTTGTAGGTTTATAATTTGGTCTTGCTTGTTTAGAGTTTAACCAACAGAAAACAAAGTTAACGCAGATCAACTAGAGCATAAATTTCCAAAAAGTTGATTTGTGTGTTGAGCAGCAGTAAGACTGAAGAAGCAAGACATATTGGCAGTTCAACAATAGTAAACAGGAGTTTCAGTAGCATGTGGAAGAACCATACACAGCCACAACAGGTTGGCACCACTCTATACTGCTCACAAACTAACCATCAGTATAAGATTTATTATCAAGAAACATTGGTTATTATTTCTTTATTTTAACAAACTTTTTGTGTGCTATGGTTATACCAAACAATAGTTATTTGTTCCAATGGTTTCTCCAGAAATATTTTTTTTAATTCATTCAGTCTTGAAGCACTTTTATCTGCATACTCGAATCATAAAATTTGAGCATAAAAAATACCACCACATCAAAACAGCAATTACATTTTACAGTTGACTTATATTCAATCACTTCATCTGTTTCTGTAGGTAAACAAATGTAGTTGGCAGGCAGTCAAAAAGTTTTTAATTTCAAATATTTATTTTATAGACATTAATTGAAATGAGGAAAACAAATCATGTGGCTTTTGTTTTACTTTATACATTTTTTGCAGGTCTTTGTATTATTACAATGAGTACTTTTTTAAAATAGGATTTACCAGATCCTCAGGGGAGGAGTTTAGTGAATTTGTCAAATCATAATTGATTAAATGAAAGCTTTCTTCTTTTTCACTCTGCTTCTGAGAAAAGTACTGAAAAAGGAATCGTCATGTTTGCCACTCTAATCCATAATTACACAGCAAATTAATCAGACTGACTATAAAACACAATCCAACCTTCTGTAAGGAAAAGGAAAACTCATCAGCTCTTAATCTGCAAATCTTACGCAGTTTGTGCAGAATGCTCCTTTACACGTTTGAACATCTTTCCAGGTCTGTGCTGACTGTCGGTTTCTGAGAGGATTAAACATTTTCATCTAAGCCTGCTTTGAATATCAGGCAATGAACCACAGCCTCCTGCAGCTCTTCATCACTGTTTTGTGTTCCAGGCGTGTGTTACACTCTGCATACGAGTGTTACACTCTGAATACGAGTGTTACACTCTGCATACGAGTGTTACACTCTGCATACGAGTGTTACACTCTGCATACGAGTGTTACACTCTGCATACGCGTGTTACACTCTGCATACGCGTGTTACACTCTGCATACGAGTGTTACACTCTGCATACGAGTGTTACACTCTGCATACGAGTGTTACACGCTGCAGATGTGTCACACGCTGCAGACGTGTGTTACACTCTGCATACGAGTGTTACACTCTGCAGACGTGTGTTACACGCTGCAGACGTGTGTCACACGCTGCAGACGTGTGTCACACGCTGCAGACGTGTGTCACACGCTGCAGACGTGTGTTACACTCGAGATACGTGGTACGCTGCAGGCAGGTGTTACACTGTAAAATAGTGTTACACTGGACGTGTGTTACACTTGGCAGGCATGTGTTACACTATGCATACGTGTGTTACACTCTGCATACGAGTGTTACACTCGAGATGCGTGGTACACTGCAGGCATGTGTTACACTGTAAAACAAGTGTTACACTATAGATGTGTGGTACAGTCTAAATGCCTGTTACACTCTAAAGGTGTGTGTTATACTCCGCAAATGTGTAGTACCCTCTCTGCAAGCATGTGATACATTTTAAAGACATGTGTTACACTTTGAAGGTGTTGTACACTCTAAAGATGTGTGCTACACTCTGAAGGTGTTCACTCTAAAGACATGTGGTACATACTGGATGTGTGTTACACTCTGCAGCCATGTACACTCTAAACACGTGGTACACTCTACAGGCGTGTTTTGTCGATCCACGAGTCACAAAGACTGTAACTGAGCATCTATTTTTTATTATGAAATGCAACACTACGGATATATTAACTTTTGCAGAAACCTTGTTTACTTGTATTATTTTCTGAAATGCTGTCAAAATAAAACAATCTTGACACAACATGAAAGATGCATTCAGGGACTGCTGCTGTGTTTTTTTCTGCTCATCTGTAACAGATTTTCATGCATATTGGATTACTTATGAGAAAGATTTACTTGGAGGAAACCCAATTGAGCAATAATGTTTTTATTTACGTTTGTGTGTGTGTGTTAGCGAAATAGCTCAATAACCACTTAACAATTTTTAACAAAACTTTTCACAAGTACATGTTGGATGTACTTCTACAATTGATTAATTTTTGGAGCCAATCGAGATTAAGATAGCCACCACAGCCAACTGATCATGGAAAAAATTTTTTACTGCATCTCATCTTACAGAAATTGAGCTAAAATTTCTTTTTGTATCTGAGATTTTTCACAAAACATGCAATGGGCGGGAAATCCTGCAAGGTTGCATTTTAAATACACATAAAGCTAATTTCAAGAATTGATTAAAATGAAAATTTTAGAGCAAAATTGTAAGTTTGAGTATTTAAAATAGTTATGAAATGCAAAAATATCCTCCATTGTGAAGGAGATATGCAAAGAAGATTGTAGTTTGCTGCAGTCTCCTCCTGATGCACTTAAAAACAATCCAGATAGACTGCATGATTTGTGGCTGCCACAATAATAAAGATAAAATACCCCTATATAAATGTATAGGATACTGTATGAAAGGCAGCAAATTCTATATTTCTCTTAACCTGCTGGATTTAAATCCGCTGCTGGTTTTACAAAAGAGGTCGAGACACTTGTATTTAATGCAATATCTTAATTTAGCCTTGGAGGGTGCCAGTAAAAAAGAAATTACCATTTTTTTCTTAGTCATTATCCAAAAACAATTTTGTGAAAATATTTGTTTTATTAATGCATGCAAAAAACAAACCATTATTAAGGGTCTTTCAAGTTGGAACATAGTCCCCTTTGTGTGCGGTTCTCCGATTAGTCCACTAGATGTCAGTATAGACCAGGATTCTATTTGTAGGCAAATTTGGTTTCATAATTGTGGAACTTACGTAAAATTATTAGGCAAACACTTCCACTTGTTACATTGTATGGGGGATTTATCATCAGATGTGATCTTTCTAAACCTTTTACTATCAAACTATCAGCCGTTTATTTTTAATTATCTGTAAAATGTGAGAATTCAACATTATTGCTCTTCTGTGAATTGTATTACCTGTACTAAAATAAAAAAAATGCCTGCTGTAAAGGCTTTATACAAAGGGACTTTGTCCTTTTTTTTATTTTTAAAGCAAACCGCAAATCCTATCAGTGCATAGGGGCCATTTAGAGGTTTGTGGGGCAAATGCCTGTTTGTGCATCCTGGCACCATTTTTTTTTTTTTTTTGCAACTTGATTTGACACATACAATTCTCCTGAACGGTCTGCGGAACCCATGTGCAGAGTCGAGCTGTGTTTCCCCTCGAGCACCTGAAAGGAAAATTATTTTTGCTGATTAAATCATTGTTGCAGCTGGTGAAAAGCAGAAACCTCCCATTTGAGAATTTGTCAACAAAGACTGGATGAAATGATCTGGTGCCATTTCATGCCTGGTTGATGGAACCAAATATGCAAACATCTCCCCCAGGGTCCAGCCTTTCATATCTGAAATTTATTCCAGCCATGCTCACAATTTGTGTTGTGAATGACTCTCAGCAACTACCACATCAAATTGTAGCTCAATATCTTTATAACTGGCTGATATAGCCATTTTTGTGTTTCTTAAATTCAGTTAGCTATTGGGGCCACCTGGAACTGGGCTTGTTTCAAATGTTAAGAGGCAATGAGATATTTTGCTAACAGACAGTTGACTCATGACATTTTAAACCAGAAGCACATGCTCAAAACCTGTTAAGGATCAGTCTAGTCAACTAACACACCAGAATGAATGAATGATACTTTCTTGATCCCATGAAGGGAAATTACAGAAATTTTAGGTCGAAATTAGCACAATTGACTGAATTTGGCATTTTTGTGTTTTTTAAGGTCAGTTAGCTGTGGCAGCCATCTTGAATCCTGTTGACTCCAAAGATTAATCAATTAAAAACGCACATTCAACCACGATGTTATGCAAATTTAATTAAAATCCGTTCAGGGGTTTATGAGATATTTTGCTAACAGTCACAATCAGGCAAAAACATTATCATCCGCCTTTTTAATGGCGGGCTGTTACAGAATTCCTTTTCTTCTGCTGGTATTTCTGAATGGCATTCAGCCTGGGCCTGCAGAACGACATGTACGGTCTGATGAGGGGAGGGCCCACACGGACTGGATGACACGCCCTTTCCCGCTAGACACAAGTGTGCGTCGCTGTCTGTCTACGCGCTGAAGTCTGCAGACAGACAGGTGGACAGGGCAGGCAGAGCCGGGTGTTCTTTGCTGAAGTCATCCCGCAGCAGCAGTCTGAGAGAGGCGGCCGGCCGGGTGGGTGGAGGCTGCAGCACCGCGCGGAGGACGGATCCGCCAGCACTAATCGATGTCAGCGGTAAGAGGCGAGTTCTTCTGTCTTCATTTGCACTTTTTTTTTAAGCGAACAGAGTTTGTGTTTTCGGTTTGTTGAACTAAGTATGTAAATCAATAAATAATAATGGAGTTTTAAAAGCAGCGGTGTGTCGTGGCACGCCGCTGCCGGAGCATCACTCATTGGTTCGGTCGCGAGACTGACTGAGCCCAGCATCAACACATTCCAGCGCTGGTCTGCGCGCGCTAGTATTCATTTATGTGCTTTGTCTTTGTGTGTTTAAATAAACGTGGTATTTATGCCTTGGGACTGCGTGAATGGGGTTGGTACGAAGCTGTTGCCGCTTTCGGTAGCAGGGTGGCGGGCAGCGGGACAGCTGGCGCCGCAGTCAGCGCGTGGAGCAGCCGCGCGGCAGGTCGTCACGCCGAGAACACAGGAAGCAACAACCGTGACTTTCAAAATATAGATTTTGTTTTTGCACAAAGAAGTGGCAATTTAACGACTTTTAGCTAATTTGAACACTTATTTTAGTATGTTTTACGTGTGCGTATATAAACAAGTACTTAGCAAGGCGCGTGTTTCATAAAACTTTAATTACTGAACTTTCTCCTGGATATTTGAGCACAACTAACGAGTTAAACTATAGGTGAGACAACCGTTTGTATGCCTGGTACGTTTTAGATCCGGAGAGTATTTTGCCCCTATGTTTGTGTAAGCAGTTTATTTAGTAATTCATTTTTATTTTGTGTAATAATGCGTAGGCTTTATTTCTTGAAAAACCTTTATTTTGAAAGCAATCACCGGATGTGGAATATTATCAACTAAATTTTGATGAGTAGAAAGCGTCAGCACGGATTTGTAAATCTCAATCTCGTTTTTAACGTTTTCGAGATGTCAAAACGATCAAAACATTGTGTAAACAAGAGCCTCTTAGTCACAGAAAGGGGACACAAGCAGCCACCAGGTTGTTTTTCCTCGGTGGTCTGCTGTTTGAATCACCGGGCTGCTCAGACAGGGGGGCGGACTTGAATGATGGGAAGCCCAGATGACTGTCTCATAAGTCGGCCATACCACATTGAAAACATGGGTAACCGCTTAGGTTCATGTCAGGACTTGCTTTTTTATTATTTTCAAAAGAAACCTCGTAAACACGTCAAACACATTCGTGGAAATTTAGTCATAAAAATGTTCACCTCATTTATTCACAGATGCTAATCAGTCCATGAAGAGCTTTTTATTTTGGCTGTTTTTGTCCCAATGTTACATAAAATGTGATTTTCTTGTTTATATTTTTATATTAAAACCTAATGCCTCCCTTACATCTGCAACTGAATTTAGTTTTGTATTGTCTCCAAAAAAAGTGTCTCGCATCGATTTCTAAATCAGGATTATAGAGTGGCTCTAATTATCCGAGCTAATGGCCTGTATTTCATTTTCAGACAGCACTCATGCTCATAAGAGAAGTGTCTCTTTCAGCTTCATAATCCAGTTCTGTGCATCTTGTGTTGGCTACAAAACATTTTTTCCTCCTGTATCCTCTGCAGCCATGCTGTCATGTTTCAACTTGCTTTTCTATTCCTTGTCCATGTTTGTGTAAATCGTTAAATGCTAAGATGTCATCTCTTCTACGTCATTGATGTGTATCACAAAGGCATGGTGGGAGTTGTTACTTTCTTAAATCTATCTGCATTTTAGCAAAGCTATTTGCGACCTGGTGAGTGGAGCATCATTCTTTCTCTTTAGAAAACATACTCTGCATATTTCTGTCGCTTGATGTCTGTGGTTGATATTCTAATTGTGTCCTCTTTAGTCAAATACACATGCAATAGACTTTTCATTTGTTTCCGTTTGGACCTACACTACAGTATTATGGTACATTAAACAAGTGATTTGTCTCCTTTTAATGTGCATACACCACACAATCTGTTGCAAAAAGCTATGCAAAAGTTTAAGTCTTAGCAAAAGTGTACAAGTTAGGATTAATAATAGGCTAACATGGAGACACACTAATTATTTTCCAAATTGTGCATGTATTATATTTTAGATGCACATATTAAAAGCACAGCTGACTTGGACTCTAGTGTAACTAGTTTTTACCAAAAAAAAGGCAAACCATAGATTAGTGCATGAGTGGAAAAAAACAAAGCGAATATAAAAACACTCATTTTCTTGCAATTCTATTCAAGGCGTTATTAAGAAATGTAATTTTAAATAGGTCAGCTAATCCCCAGAGTCATCCTGTCTGTACAGAATTCTGTGGTAATTCATCTATTGTTCAGGGTAAATGAGGAAAACTTGCTGGAGGCATTTAATCAGAAGTCGTTGATTTATTTATTTTTTTTCCTTGCACAAAAACTTTGATTTGTTTAGACTTAAATAGAATGTCAGACTGGATGGAAATATCGTGTTGTTGTGATATTACTGAAAGCTACTGGCATCCATTCAGTGTCTAGTTGGTACATGCCAACAATATTGCGAAAACAGCTAAAGGGGCGGGGGGAGCACAAGTTTTTAGTTGTAAATTAACTCATGAAAACCACAATCTAATCTTTCATGACTGAGTTTCCAGTCTGACCAGCCTCAATTCTGAGCAGCTAAGGGACTATTTCACTGAAATAACTGAGCAAACACTGACATTTTTTGCATAGGTGTTTAATAAAGGAAAAGATGCAAAGACAAAGTTGCAAGCTGTGAAGCTGTAAACTTTGCCATTTCTTAACGGACTGGTTTAATGAAGTGTTGGGGCGTCTTTGCACCTTTGGTTGGTTGTTTCTTATGGGAGAAGCCTCAGTTTGAGTCAGCATTTGGTGTTAAAGCTGTGGATGGTGAGGATAAATGAGGGTAAGGAGATGGTAGAAACCGTTCCTTCTCCTGTACATCATTTTTAAGTTTTGCTATTTTTCAACCAACTATTTCTCGTAAAGCTCACAACCATCCCGTCCACTAACATTTGAACTTTTTCCTACTGAAACCTCAGATGTAAATTACTTCGGCTCACCTTGCTTCATCCTCTCTCCATCTGTGGTTTCTGTGGGCCTTCTTCCCGATAATATCCAGAGGGGAAAGTTTGTGATGACATTGAACACCACATGAACATAAGCTCCCAGTTAACAGCATGTCACTGGAGGGAAATGTAGAGGATTTGGTGGCTTTTTTTCCAGCATTGCATCATAAAGTATTGATATATTTGTTCCAGTGACCGCAACATACTCAAACTAAAGTAAACCCCAAGTGTTGAACTACAGTTAGAGAACAGGAAGCTGCAGCTCCCTTAAAATATTCTTTTTCCCCACATTTGTAACACATTTTTAATTACAACTACAGAGTTTGCATTTCCTGCGAAGCTTAAACTAGCCTAAAATAGCTAAAAAAAGGAGCACATTTTTTTAATTAAGCAGAAAGAAGGGGTAATTTCTAATTAGAAAAGGTGAATTTGGCTGAAAAGTTCAAATTACGTAAAAGTAGATAAAAATTAAAACGGCTGATAGAAGCAGAATAACTGGCAGAGAACAGCAGAAAATGGCAATGATAGCTAAAATAACTGAAAAAAAACAGAACAAAAGATAAATAGTAAAGATTTCACAATTACTAAAAAAATCTATTTGTCCACTCAAATCTGACTTATTTATGTTCTTCACTATGTTCTCAATTTGTTCTTGCTCTTCAGTGGCCATACGGATGTGGCAACTCTCTCATTAATTCATTATTAAGTGCTGGTTCTCCACAAACACGATACTATGGGGAAAGAGATCACGATTACATATTTCCAAGAATGAGCTAAAAGAAACCACATCTTGCTGCCGTATTCCCAGTAAGGATTATTGGGTGTGGTGGAAATCCAACCCCACCTTCCTGCAGGGTATTTAAAGAGACATCTAGAAAGAATGCTGCTCGCCACACAGGTAGATCCACACCGAGTTGTAATTGTGTTTACACCTGTGTCTGAACACATACATTACAATAGCAGAAGCTGTTTTTGAAGCTACTCACCAAAACATAGCTACAAGAAGAAAAGGAAAAGATATTCTTGCTTTATTAAAAAGTTTTTGTAAGTTGGGACATATTTATTTAAAGCTGTGTTGAACTTGAGCAGTAGCATTACTATGAAAGTATGTAGGAATGGAGTAAAGTTTCAGGCCTTGTCCATACATTTTTCCAAAATGTTTTTAGTTTTATTTTTTAAAAGTGCTGCCCATTGTCTAAAAACACTTTTATTCACACAGAAATGCACAACAGAATGATGATGATTACAAGAATGACAATGAATCCTTGTTGTGACATGAAGATGAAGTGAACCACTTTTTCAGGAAGTATTGACAGGAAGTCACCTCAGTCCAAATAAGCAGACATACCTGGAATTTACTAGAGAATGTTGGCCTTAGATTATTTGGTGTACACTTTAAAGTTATATAGTTAACCAAGGGTTTGCTGTAGTTGTGTAACTGGCCTAATCTAAGGATGTCATCGATTACTATGTTTGTCACGCTTGGTCGTAGGTTAGGTAGAAGGTAGAACAATCATAATTTTTACGAGGTTTCAGACCAAAGCATTGCAGTTCCACTTTTAAACCCCAGCTGAATGACATGAATGTGAAAAATACGAATTTAAAACGTATGTCTAAAGATCCCACGTGGATGTGACCTTGGGAGTTTTTAACTACCTTTTTTGTTTTTTTAGTACTCTGAAAGGCACATTTACCTGAGCACAGTCTTCCTCATTTCACGGTTTCACTTTTGTCTATTCAGTTTGTCAACTGGTTGTCCCTTCTTTCACTTTACAAGAAGAACAAGATTTTCCATCAGGGGAATTTGAAATTGGTTGACTTGACTGACAGGCAGCTTGAGCTTGTTGCGTCAAAGAGTCTCTCAAATCGTATTTTCATGGGAGTAAACAAAAGAGGCCTGTAGGGATTATATATAGACTGGTGTTTGTCTGGAACATCATTAGAGCTGCTGTCTGTAGCAGGGTGGCCTGAAGTGACTGGCTGAACCTTTTTGTATGAATGCTACGTAGGTTCACCCAGAATCCTATAAGGGGGTGGAATGACTGGCAAACAAAACTATGCGTTGTTTCCAGATGGTAGAAAATGTGATTTTGTGGAGGTCTAAACCATTTCTGATGTCAACTTGATCATGATTCACCTCATAATTCATACGCACAATGATAGACGATCCGTTCTTTACTCTGCCCAAAGCTACTTTTTCAGAAACTTTACAATCACTTTGACAAACTAAGATAAAAGCATGGTCTTGTTCTTCTAATCTGTGCTTCTGTTTTGTGGCTCCAGGAGTAGCAATCTCTACTGTCGGAGTCATTTATAAAGGCATTAGTTTGATTGGAGAGAGCATATATCTACAAAACGAACACTAAAACTCAAAAGGTTGATAAAACGTCTTGAGTTGGACCATTCTTTCCTCTGTTAGTTGGCTTCTGAAGGTTGTTGACATCACATAAGGTTATGCTGTTTAATTTTTTGGTCAAATTATTGAAAAGTTTGCAAGGAAGCTTTTACTCCATTGTGTCTTATTTAGTTTATGCTTTATAGTAAGGCAATAAAAGACAAAATGCTGCTTTTGTGCTCGCTTGGAAAGTTGTTGTACTCTCACTTGCTACTAGACTCTTCCTTCTTTATTCTAACCCTATAATAGTAATATAAACCATACATTTGACCTACATTTCAATATAAATATAGGCTGCATGAAGTAACCTTTTTTTTTTTTTTGAGAAATTTTGAAAGGTGCAACTTTATTTCACTGTGACCAGGAAATTATTAATCAAGGCAGTTTATGTAGACTGCAAACTCTTCATGGTCTATCTTATAATTTAGGTTTTGTACCTTAAGCAAACACGATCTGAGTAGAGCATTTAAGACTTGCCCTCACAGAAATGTCCTCAACCTTGTTTTTATTTTGTAAGCTGTACTTCCTTCTAGACACCTGTCATAACTTTCTGCTGCCATCATATCTTTGAGCAATGAGCCATGCGTGAGGTTCGGAGTGTTTGCTGTCACACTGATGAAAAAGATTATGATATAGTGTTGCAATCTTATTGCATTTACTATAATTTGCAGCATAAATTGGATTTAGCCGGGATATTTCTGCCTCTTGTTTTCAAAATCATTAGTGATGTTTTTCCACTTCCTGCTCTAATCTGCATATCGGATGGATAGGTGCGTCGGCGAGCTGAACGGAAGAGATGTTTTTGAAAAGCTCTTCAACAAACACCGGAGCTCCTCTGTCATTAATTAGAAACCTAGCTGGCATCAGCAGAAGGTGAAGCTTTAGAGTGCGTGCAAAGTACTACATTAATTAGTGTTGTGTGTCCACTGTAATTCATCTCTGCTCCGGATCCCTGATTAAATCACTTGGTCACAGGTATCGGCTTTTATGCAAGGGAGCCGTGTGTTCGAAAGCAGGGACAAGTCAAAAAGAACAAGATGGTATCAAACAGTATCTCATGGTGGATATGCTTTTCCTCATGTGTGAATGAGATAACGGGAATCTGAAATTGTTTCAACTAAAATCCAACCAAAATTCAAATGACTTGAACCAGTTATGGATTTATTTAGTTTCTGAAAATGAAATGTACTGTGATACTGAAACTTGACCCAGCGCCGTTTGAAGTGAATGTGTTACATGAGGATGTGAAGACATTTTTAACAACTAGTGATATCCTGATGCATGCCTCTTTCCACATTAAGACAATGAGCCGACAGGTTAAGTGACAGGGCCACTGTTCAATGTTTGGGTGCTCCAAGTTTGTCTACAAAAACAGCAAAAGGCATAACAGGTTGTCTAACATTGGCCTAAATTTACGTACCAGTATGTAAAAAAAAATAATAATAATTCTACCAAAGGAATAAGTTTAACATGATGCCAGAATCATGAGTATAGTTTTACTTTAGCTGTGCACCAGTTTATTGAACAAGCCGATACAAATGTAAATACAAGAGAGGCTTTATTGCTGTCACATCGCCATGTGTGTTTGTGTGTGGATTTTTACATGTTACCTACATAACTCCTGAACCACTGGACTCAATTTAATTAAACCTGCAAATAAAAATTTGATATACAACTGGATAAGTTTTGGATTCAGCACATTTCATAATGGCTGCCACGACTGCCTGACCGTCCAAACACAAAACTGGCTTTAACTCAGTTTAGTGTGGTAGTAGCTGAGACTGATTCCCAACATGTTTATTTGTTCTGTCGTTTCTCAACACAAGATGAGCTTAGGCTACGTTAACACTTCTTTTAATTTTCCCTGTCCTGGATGACTGAGAATCCACAAAAGTGATGGTAACGTCGGTCTTAGACCGTATCGATATTAAAATTACTGTATTGATACTTTCAGCACGACGCTCCTGTTCCAGAGCAGCTGGCCAAGATGCAGGTTCAAATGTAAACAGTGAACTAAACAAGCATGTCAGGTAATTTTAACTGGCTTTAATTGCACAACTTTAGATTTGTCATGCCAACAAGTAGCATCCATATTAAGTTCTATAAATAAGGAGCTGAGTGACATCACATCTTCTGCACGTGCAGGTTGCTTCAGTGCTGAGAAGAGTTCTCACTGGAGTCTGATGGAAGTCAAATTTAAAATATATGAAGGTTCACACATAAAAATCGGATTTTTGCATTAATTTTGAGCATTAATCTGAAGTGTGAACATAGCCTTTGACTAAAACTTTTGTAAGGTGAGGCTTTTATTGAATTAACATGTTATCCAACAAAACTGACACAAATGTACAAAATAACTCTGCATTTTAAATATACTTATTCATTATTGTGTATCAGTGTACAAAGACAGGTGTGTACTACTTCCTTTAGGGAGAATGCTAATTTAATTACAAACCGTCAAACCTGCTGCAGGCTTTAAGAATTTAAGCCACGTCGCTTTAATTTAATCAGTTTTAAGCCCGTCTTAAATCAACACAACAGTGCCTCTTGTCACTGTCAGGTATCCGACCATGGGAGAGTTGGTGCGTGAGCTTATGTTTCTGTGTGTGGCGTCTGCGTTACGTCTGGCAGCAGAGGGATTCTGTAATTACAGCAGCCGTCTCTGAGTAACAGCGTATCTCTGTGCTCTGGTGTTTGTTTACGCTTGGCTCCAACTCAGACTGGCAACGGTGCTCCGAGCACTGCTGCGGGGACAAGAGGTCGTGACCCTGCACAGCGCTGTCATTATGGTAGGAAGACATTGCAACGCTTTCAAGTAACAAACCAAACTCTCTCCTATGGCTGCTAATCAAGGGATCAAACAGGAGAAGCTTAAAAGTTTACTATTCTAAGAATTACAACCCCTGGCAAAAATGATGGAATCACCAGCCTCGAAACTCTAAAAGAAATCAAGAAAAAAAATGTGGTAGTCAGTATCTGTTAGTTTTTTAGACCAAGCAAAGGAAAGAAATTATGGAATCACCCTGTGAATTTTCATTCCCAAAACTAACACTTGCATCAAATTAGATCTGCTCGTTAGTCTGCATCTAAAAAGGAGTGATCACACCTTGGAGAGCTGTTGCACCAAGTGGACTGACGTGAATCATGGCTCCAACACCAGAGATGTCAATTGAAACAAAGGAGAGGATTATTAAACTCTTAAAAGAGGGTAAATAATCATGAAATGTTTCAAAAGATGTTGGTTGTTCACAGTCAGCTGTGACTAAAATCTGGACCAAATACAAACAACATGGGAAGGTTGTTAAAGGCAAACATACTGGTAGATCAAGGAAGAGACATCAAAGCGTCAAGACAGAAAACTTAAAGCAACATGTCTCCAAAACAAAAAATGCACAACAAAACAAATGAGGACTTAATGGGAGGAAACTGGAGTCAGCGTCTGTGACCGAACTGTAAGAAACCACCTAAAGGAAATGGGATTTACATACAGAAAAGCTAAACGAAAGCAATCATTAACACCTAAACAGAAAAAAAAACACGGTTACAATTGGCTAAGGAAAAGCTATCTTGGACTGTGAATGACTGGATGAAAGTCATATTCAGTGATGAATCTGAATCTGCATTGGGTAAAGTGATGATGCTGGAACCTTTGTCTGGTGCCGTTCCAATGAGATTTATAAAGATGACTGAAGAGAACATGCAGATTTCCACAGTCTTTGATGATCTGGGGCTGCATGTCAGGTAAAGACACTGGGGAGATGCTGTCTTTACATCTTCAATAAATGCACAAGTTTACCTTGATATTTTGGACACTTTTCTCATCCCATCAATTGAAAGGATGTTTGGTGATGAAATCTTTTTTCAAGATGATAATACATCCTGCCATCGAGCAAAAACCGTGAAAACATTCCTTGAAAAAAGACACATAAGGTCAATGTCATGGCCTGCAAATAGTCGGGATCTCAATCCAATTGAAAATCTTTAGAAGTTGAAGAAAATGGTCCATGACAAGACTCCAACCTGCAAAGCTGATCTGGCAACAGCAGTCAGAAAGTTGGAGCCAGATTGATGAAGAGCGTTTGTCACTCATTAAGTCCAAGTCAGAGACTGAAGCTGTTAGAAAAGCCAGAGGTGGAGCAACAAAATACTAGTGATGTGTTGGAGCGATCTTTTGTTTGTTTTTCATGATAACATCATTTCTTCCTCAGAATTGAGTGATTCCATATTTTTTTTTTCCCTCTGCTTGGCCAAAAAAAATAACTGTTTATTGACTGCCACAATTTTTTTCTTGATTTCTTTTAGAGTTTCTTAAAGCCAGACAGTTGCCATTTGAAATTACTTTAGTTTTGTGTCATGTCTGTGATCTGCTTTTTTTCTACAAAATTAAACAACTGAATGAAAATCCTCAGAGGCCGGTGATTCCATCATTTTTGCCAGGGGTTGTATACCAACAAACTGAAATTACACACTTGAGAAACTCACTGTTCTACTTTTCACTGTTCTTAGTTCTCTAATGACATATTTATTACGTTGTAAAATTTGGATCAACAAAGAGAACATCTTCCACATTGAACAAAATTACCCAATAAAGAAAATTGATCTTTTCAAATCAGTTTTAATTATTTAAGTGTCAATTTCAATACAAAACTGTTTCAAGTATCAAAAAAAGCGTCTTCACTATTAAATTTTGGAAACTGATAATGAGGCAAGTTCAGCCAGAAAAGAAAAGGAGGAGGGAACCGATATTATTGGAAGGGAAGGTTTTTAAAACTTAACTGAATGTCACAAAGAAAAACAAGAGTGTAACATTACAGGAACTGAACAACGTTAAGTATTATGAGTTTGAGTCGTCTTGTAGGTAGTTCTCAGAAAATGGTGGTATTGTGAACAAATTCCCCTTTTACTCCTTCTTACACAAGTAGAGTTGAAAAAGCTGTAGATTAGCTCATTTTCAAATAAAGGAAGTCTAAACAGCATCATGACACCTATCTAATCTAAAAAGAATTTTACGTAAAGATGCAAAAAATGTCAAATAAAATTTACAGGCCTAAAACTGGTTACTGGATCATTGTTTTCGGGAAATTAACCTGCAAGGGTTGATCCTGTCACAACTAAATCCTGCACAAATTGATGTTTACATACATTATAAAATACAAGCATCCAATTTTTTTGCCACACACTCCCACGTTGTTCAGTCATAGCGAGCCAAGAGGCATTTATGAACCATTTAAAAAAAAGATTAACGACCAACTAAAAGCCCTCGCTTTCAGCAGCCAGTCAAGCTCACACACCGGGCTGTAGATATGTAGCGATGATGGAGAAAAGCCACAACTGGTCCGACTAATCACAGAAACGAAGGAGTCCACAGCTACTGTTACCAAGATATCAAGAGGGTTATTTTTAGTCTAAAGTCCTGAAAGATTAAACTAATATGTCTAAGATGTCAGATAACACTTGCACTTATTAGACCTCAAAAATAAAATCATCTGGAGAGGATGCTGGCATTTTGTCTGGAGCAAATTGGATATAGTTAGAGATTCATTGAGTTTGACAACAGCTAAAACATTTCCAGTTTAAAAAAATAAATAAATAAAAAGTTTGATTCTAATCTTTGCCATTAGGTCACAACGCCACCCTTATCTGTTCTCTGTAAAGAAGTTTACTCATTTCCTCAAGATGAAGTAAAACTCTGTTGCAAGCACGACTTCAAAACACGATTATATCAAATCGTTATGACTCTTCTATAAAAACGATGCTACGATTGGTACGTTTGTAGATGGGTTATATAGCTTTTTACCTGTGAGTAAAAAAACAAATATGTATCTGACATTAAAGTAGACTAATACTCCCTTAATTATTTGCTGCATTTATTATTTTTATTTTCTCTTTCTTTTCTCCTCCCCTTCTGTCTGCCAGCTTTTGTGCCCTTTTATTATGGCCTTAGCCAGCATGCAGCTGCAGACCTCGTTTTTTCAGCCTGAGTCTGCTTTCTGCTGACCCACTAATGGAGCAGTTGTGTGAGGAAAGGCCGGAGGCTGGACTGCAGAGCCGAGGCTTAAAGCTTCTTTCTCTGTGCTGGTTGCAGGTTGTTTTAAGAAAAAAAAACTTAAACATAAAGAAAACATGGAATAAAGCCAGGATGTGCTGCATTAACTGCAGACAACAGTAAACCTGAGCAGGACTGGTTTTTCTTATTAAGCCTTGAGCTACATTGTCTCTGATGACCCTTAAGAGATTTTGACCTGATGCAGTTCTTTGACAAGACTGTCAAAACCTGAGAAGTGGTCCCTTAAGCTCTCGGTGCTTGTCCTTGCACTACTTTGACTTATCTTTTCAACTCATTGAATGAACTCTTCAAAAGTCAAAAGAACTTATCTGTGACAAAATAAGGCTGACAAACATTATCCAAACAAGCTTACTGTTCTCGAACTTAAGACTTATGATCAGGTAGCTTTATCTCTAAAGAAGTAAAAATAAATAAGAGAAAAACTAGAGAATTTGTGTTTCTTGCAAAAAATCCAGTGTGAATGCAGATAGTTTTTCTGAATAACTAAAAACGCTAAAACCCTAAAATATCTAAAACATTAGCTGAAATTAGCACAAAGAAAAAGAATGAGCATGTTTTCTGAATTAAACAGTAAGAAGCTGAAATTGGCACAAAACGGTACATTCAGCTGAAAAAAGCTGAAATTAGCTAGAAACACAGAAAACAGCTGAAATTGGCAGAAAATGACTGAAAGAAGCACAAAAGAGTTGAAACGTAGAAAAAAAGCGGAAGTGGTTCTAATGATGGCTAAAACATAATTAAAAAAAAGCTAAATTCTGTAAAACTAAAGCAGAAGGAAGCTGAAATTGGCGTAAAGATTTATGAACATTTGGAGGTTTTTAAAGATGTTGATCAGTTTCAATGAAAAAAACATGGCAGAGAAAGCTAAATATCTCAAAAGTATAAATTGCCGAAATACCAAAAGTCATCATGGGAATGTCCCAAAAAGCTGAACGTTTTGATTTAAAAACTGTACAAATGGCACAAAAATTACAGAACGAGATGAGTGACAAAACGAGCACAGATCTTGCAAGATTAAGTTCTGAATGACTCTCAGCTACTACCACATCATACTGTTGCTCAGTATCTGTAAATTTGATTAAGTTACTGTCCGTTTTGTTTTGGCAAATGTCAAACCAATAAATAAGTTTGACTACTGAGTAAATGTACATAAATGTATATAAATACATTAATAAATGTAAATAAATGTACATCCAGTGATTTACTGTTTGACAGTTTTATTTAAATCTGTTCAATGGTTCATAATTTCGCTAACACACTGTTGGCACACACAAATACAAGTAAAAATGGTTTTCGTGTGATTTATTACACACGAAA
Source organism: Cynodonichthys magdalenae (assembly GCA_031762555.1). Classification (NCBI taxonomy): domain Eukaryota; kingdom Metazoa; phylum Chordata; class Actinopteri; order Cyprinodontiformes; family Rivulidae; genus Cynodonichthys; species Cynodonichthys magdalenae. The sequence goes on along the minus strand of JARVJO010000180.1, from coordinate 10,347,508 downwards.
ATCAGCTGTGCTGCCAATGTGGATAAATCCATTCATAAACTTTCATTTTTTATAAAGTTTGAAAACTTTGACGAACTTCAGGTCTAAACTGGCACCAGCAAGGAGAAAGTTAAACAACATCCAGCCGTAATAACATTAGGATGTCTGGACTTGGAGATGGAGAGCATATCCGTTTTATCTTGTCTCCATGTTGTCTTGTAGCGTTAAGAATCTGGGCATCATCAACCCAACAAATGGGCCCTGAGTGAAGCAAGGTAGAGTTATAATACTCGTGTATTCAGGATTGTAAATCTTAGACATGCATGTCCTTTCCAACAGTTGCAGGGACGTCTCTATTGTCAGGCTATAATCCGTAGTGACTCTCAGCCCCTCTGCTCTTGTCCTCCAGTCCACAGGGTATCTGTATGCAGGACGGAGCTGGAATGTTGAGGGACCTCAAGACCCCTTTTTGTTTAATTTGTGCATGTAGATGAAATCTGTGTGCTTCCTGTCTGTCAGTTGTAGAATCAGAAAAAGTAGATTTGAAACCTGCTTTAAATGTAAAACTTGGTTTCTGTCTACTTTGTACTGCAGAGGAGAGTATTTCAACCATCTCTGCTCTTTAGATGAAGTCAAACATTCCACAACTTCCACCCTCCTGTTTGCTCGAACAGAAATGACACAAAGCAGAAGCAGGAAGCTGTCATCAGTTCACCAAAGGGGGCTTGTGACACATTGGGGCGTTGTTGTCGTGGTTACGCACAATAAGCAGCAACACTGGCTCTGCAGTTGAACTCTTTACCCATGTGTTGACGCGAGGCTTTGATCAGAGGAATGTTTACCAGGCAGAGTCGCTAAGAAAACCACCGAAACCATGTGACGTCTCGGGTTGCTGTCAGGAACGAAGGACGGCTCAAACACACAATGGTGCTGCACGGTTGTAAAATAAAACTAAAAACTGCAATAAAACCAAAGATATGTCGTCTTATGATTGGTGCATAAAGACGTGATTTAAGGAGAAGGCTTTTTTATGACTTAAAGGCGCAGACATTTTGTTCACTCAAATACAAATTTAAATCCAGACAGCAATAAACCGACTGCTCACTTGTATTTCCCCATTTTAAAAGAGATCTTTCTGTCTCCAAAGTCCAGCTATAAAGTTTTATAAATGTACTCTTTTCTACATGGATGCATGGTATCCATTACTGATCAGGTTTCCTGACAAATAAAGAGAACACTTTTACAAACCATGACGATGAGGGAAAGTTGGCATCTCGTTACCAATGTGTGTGAAGGGAGTTTAAAGCACAAGTTAATCCTTGTGCTCCGCCCTTTTTGTTGGAATTGTTGCGACAAAGTGCTGATAAGCTCCACTGCCGACAGCACAGAGCTTGAGACGATTGCACAAATAAAACCACCCTCAGTCACCAGTGTGGACTTGTTCTTTGTAGATTGAAGTTGTACTTCAGAGGAATTTTATTTTATTTTATTTACAAAATGTACTTTAGATTGTTTCTGTTGTTCTAATCTTTGTCAGAGCTCAAGACCACAAGCATTTGGTCACATTCTGCTTCCATTTTTTGGAGACAAAACTATAACGAGGGTATCTTTGGGGAATGTTTTTCAAACTCCCAGGAGGCCTCAATGTTTCCCTTTTTGTAGAATGAATATTCATATAATTTGCATACTGCTGCCTCTGGCATTTTGAAGGTCAAAACTTAAAGTTTATCCCTTTTTTTATTAGTTATAAGATTTTTTTTGGCACATATAATCAAACTGAAGCATGTAAAAGCTGTGTGTTCATGTGCAACTTTGCTCTTTTCCTTCGCTGTGATTGACAGCTCAGAAAGCTGCTTGCTTTGGCTCAAACACGTCAGCAGATCAAATGCTTCCTGATATGGTATTTAAAGTTTGTGGCTTCCTGACGTTACTTTTATACCCTCCTCCCCTCTGCAGGAAACATCTGACAGTCGGAACCTGGACAGGTTGGGAGAGCAGGCAGCAGCAGCGCAGCCAAAGCTCACGGTCGGCGGCATGGCATCCATAGCGGAGTACTACGCTGGCAAGAGCGTGCTGATCACAGGAGCCACGGGCTTCATGGGCAAGGTGCTGGTGGAGAAGCTGCTGAGGTCCTGCCCTGAGGTTAAGACCCTCTACATCCTGGTTAGACCCAAAGCTGGGCAGTCCATGCAGCAGAGGGTCAGCGACATGATGAAATGCAAGGTAAAATGTTTAAATTAAGACAAATGAAGCTCTAGATTAAACATAATTTAGTTTAGGTTATGTACGTATTTGAACATGTGGTCAGTTTTGTCTGAACATCAAAGTAAAGGTTTCAGAAATGAATTACCAGCAAGGCATTCCTGGTTGGAGTCTATTCCCCTCCCAGTTTAAGGTCAGAGTGTTTCTTCATAAAACCAGCAACTGCCCCACTTAATTCACTGCAGCAGCTGCATCCTGCCTCGTAAACTGTTATCCAGTCCTGGAAATATGTATGACTCTTCCATTTCTGTAATCGTGTCCCGAAAATCAGTTTTCAGTTTGTTTTGTTTTGGTCCAAGTGTTTTCTTGTATGAACTTCTTTATTCTACCATTGTATGTTTTTAAATAAGATGGGTGTCATCACTTAAAACCTATTGGATTGTTAAAATTAGAAAAAAAAACTTTAAAAACAACGTGACCAAAGTTCTTAATGCAAAAACTGGAAACAAATTGTTGAGCTTTTTTACAAATAAGTTTAAGACCAACAAGCTCTCATCCTAAAGATGTTTCCTAAATCTCCCTTTGTATATAAGACCATTGGGACCCCCAATACGGATCATAAGATCATTTCCAGAAATCAAATAAAACTTAAATAAGCAAATATATTTATTAATTTGTTATTAAAATTAAAAAACAGTGGTCATTAATGGATAAACATCTGATAGGTAGTTGAGATTGTTTATTTTTGTTTAAATATTCTATTATCGATGGCTGACCACTTTAACCAGCAGTAATAAAGGTCATAAATCTCTGCTTTTGTTATTTTGTGGGTCAGAAACTGAAAACCTTTGGAACCACTGCACTAGACTATATTAAAAAGGATGCATTTTTTTCTAGTTGTTTAGGTTTGACAATGCTTTTGGTGTTTAGGTAAAACAGTTTTTTTGTTTATTTCTCAGCTAACAAGAATCCATTTGATCAGAAATAATATCTTCATGTACGATCACCTCTAAAGATGCTGCAAAGTATCATCACCTCTCATTAGGCTTTAAAAACTCAGTGACCTGCAGCATTTTGAACATAGCTCATTCAAATGACTATACAAAAGAGTCGACTGTTCAGAGGCAATGCAGTTTTTATCTTTGCATAGCAATATAAATTTGCCTGTGTATTGCTGCAGCAAGCTTCTGTTGCCATGGTGAAACAGGCCTAATGACCCCAGAGGAGTCCAACGGTTCATCTTTGAGCTCCAGCAGGGACGGCAGTCGAATCGTGAATACTAAGCTGGATGTTATCTCATTGAACATATGTAAAACGTTTAGAGCAGGAGGAGAAAGTGAGACGCAGAAGGCTGGATAATGAGGAAAGGCATTTAGGACCAAAAAAAAAAGGATCAGAGAGGAGGTGATGCTTCGGAGGATGATGGCAGGAGGAGGGAGTTGAAAGCGGGAGGTAGAATGGGAGCGATCAGCTGTGTCAGGCTGTCGGCAAAGCATGACTCAACAAAAACCTCAGAACAATGTTTGGTTTAATGAGGAGCGCAGGATTGACTGGATGTGTGTATTGATGTGCTCACAAACAGCTGCTGTGCACTCGTGCTGCTGGCCCCAAACTGTCAGTGCACCTAAGAAAATGACACGTTTTCTTTAATCCTCTTTGTCTCCCTCTGATAGCATCTGTTTTTTGTTTTTTTTATACCGCTCTCATTGGAATTGGACCCCACCGCTGCTGCTGCAGTTTGAGAACATGCACTTAATTTATCTCGTCGCCCTCCACCTTTTTGTTTTTTACCCCCTGCCTCTTGAGGTGAGCATGACG
>JARVJO010000180.1:10297338-10341767 GCA_031762555.1 Cynodonichthys magdalenae | reverse complement strand
TGACGAAAGTGTCTGCTTTCAATTCACGAAGCAAACCTCATTTGTTTTTTCTTTTTTCAATTTTGCACAATAGCACTGTAAACAACACCTTGTCATTTCTGCTAAGGAGAACACCTTTTCTCTCCACCCTCAAACGATGCTGGAATCTCACCACAATTTCAGGTTAAAATGATAAAATGCCCTAAAGAAGACAGAGTCTAAATTCCTCCACAATGTATAACAAGACCTGGCAGCATTTATTTCCAGAGGGTTGATTTCAATTATTTAAAAGTCCAAGGGCCAAACAGTGGAATGAAGCATGGACACAATATTTTACCTACATCTGTTGTACATAATACCATTCCTCTCAAAACACACATAAATGTATTTTCTCATCTTGGATGACACTGTCAGCATAACCATTAGGGCTGCACCTAACGATTATTTTGATAGTCAACTAATCTAATCTGATAGCTCAGCTTCCAAGACGCACTGTTTTCTGGTGGTAAAGTCACTGAAAATAAGATTTATAAGGTATTAACCTGAAGAACAAGCTAACTTTCTAAAACGTATCCATCAGTAGAGGACATACTTACGGCTCCAGCATGTTTGTGTTTCAGGTGATCAGGATGTTTTTGATGACGCTGTCCTGCCATGGAATGATTGAGTCTGCATTTTATTTTCTTTGATTTATTTTTGGTAAAATGTTGCCATCTTTTGAAAGTTTTGTTCTTTTTTTTATTTTTTAACATGATCATCTCTCTGTTCCATCATTATCGCTTTTTGATGTGCCCGTTGTGGCATCTTCTGTGGTTTGCAGTAGGGTTGGGCAATATTGGCAAAATTAATCACGATTAATTGTGGTATTTACCCATTATCAATTAATATGACTATTAATCTCCTGGAGTCCCTGGACGCCTGCATGCCCTAGTCACATGACCAATTTAAATCACTGTAGTTCGTAAAAATCTGTTGTCAAAAGTACAGACTTCAGGCTGTACATCAATTTTTAAGTTGGGTTGATAGACGAAGTAAAACCGAAGTTATGATAAATAAAAAACAGAACTTTTTTTTTTTTTTTTTTTATTTTTGAAGCACATAGGAGCACCTGGTGGCTTTAATGGTATTAATCAAGTGCCAAAAATAATGTATTTAAAGTTTTTCTGATGATTAATTGCACACATTATGATTTTGCCCAACCCTAGTTTGCAGTTCCAAATGAACATTTACCTGATTAAATAATATGAATAGTCGACATTAAAATTCTGCATCTACCAATTTTTCTAATCGACGTAATCGATTATGTCGACTAATTGTTGCAGAATTTATAACTATTGACCTTACTAATTAAACAAAATAAAATTTAAACCATTTTTAACCCATAAAATAAACAGTATATTTTATAAAAAAGGAGTAGACTTTCATTCAGTTCACTATTCTTTTGGGTTGATTTTAGGACACAGGGACCAAACATGTGAACTATAAAGTACTTTCCCACTTAGCCAAAAAATAAAGCAAATCTGTCACAATCAGGTTCTTCCTCTAATGAAGACGGGCATCACTACACAGCACTTTACAACACAAGTCTCGCGTTCGATGTTTCCAGTTTTTCTCCAACCTTCCAGTAGGTTTGGCATTGCTCTGTTGGGTCGTTGTTCACTGCTCCACCAAACACAGGCTCCTTCACGCTCGGTCCACATTCAGCAGAGATGTCATTAAATTTCCATTACCAAGCCTCAAGTACTAATTGGTATGCATGCAAGTCCTCAGGTCGGCATTATTCTTTTCAAAATCTGGATAATTCATGAAGGAGAACTGCATTGTCTCTCAAGTGGCCTCTCATCCTTTAAGCCAGGCCAGTATCTTTCTTATAACCTGTTGCTAGGTAACAACCAAGAGATCTGTCCTGTGGTGTTTTTTTTTTCCTTCCAAAGGATGCAGTCAAGGGAGATGCCCCGAGCAGGAAAAGGACAAACCGATACGAATCTCATTGTCTCTGTGCATCTCTGCTGCCCACTTTGACATTTCAGCTCTGTCTGTTTCTCTCTGTACAGTTGACTTTGATCTGGTGGATCTGTTTGGATAGCTGCAGATGTAGCTCCAGTACCAGGCACCAAATGGTGTGTCTCTTAATGTATAGACTGTGTTTCCTGCTCTGCAGCATCCTTTTTCCACCCACTAGCAGGCTGGTGCAACCAGTAATGTCATTTGGCTGCATTAGAGGTGCAGAATCAGATCTGTGGCTGTAAGGAATGAACTGATGGCAGGTGAGGGTTCTGTATCCAGACTACGAGACAGGAGCCTACAAACAGTGGGTAGTTTCTACTTTGCAGAAGTTGGCTGATGAATTTGACTTGTACTGCTGTGGCTGCTTGTTTTCATTGTTTTCTCACAAACTAACTATGGTCATTCTAAGACCAAAGTAACTACATGCTTTAAATTAGATTTATTTATTTTTGTGACATGTCTTCGTTTGGTTTTGATTGTAATATATAGATACTCTACTTCCATATTTGTATCTTTTGTACCATCAATTAGGGCAAACAGTTGTCTTATCACACTTGCAGAAACATATCTATCTTTCTAGGAGCGCAAATTAATTTTTTCAGACTTAAAAACTGACAGTAACAAACTACAAGGATAATATTTGTCAAAATGAAGCATCTCTTTCTGTTTTATAGCTGTCAAGAACATTCTTAAAACCACTTTCAAATGTGCATACTACTCTTCATATATTTGAGTTTGTGGATTTGCCCTACTTTCAGCACTATGTTGATGTGCTTCCTTTCGGCTCTCTGGTTTCCAGGCTTTTTGCCACACGCTGATCCAAAATGCCTGCATCGTTTTATTGATTTCCTTCCAGTTTGCATCCACAGCCATGCGATCTTTCCAGCGGTGTAAATATTTAAGATGTTTTGATTCCTACTGGCCCCAGTGGGCTAGTTTATGTCTCCACTTGTGGAACTGTCCACATTCCTGTCAGATTAGTTAATGTCAGTTGTCGTTAAACCTGAGGCATCGACCTCTCACTCCTGGAGTCCCAACTTGCCTCTTGTCATTCATTACTGATTTATTCCACATAAACTAAATCCTACAGTTAATTTATGCTACAGAGTGCATCTAAAGCTAGTTGGAGTGTTAAAGCTGTAACCTTAGGGAGGAGAGTGATCTGGTTGACTGGCAGTTGCAGGGTAGAGTCCTGCTCAAAGATCAAGGCTCTGAAGGGATAGGTTGTCGCTCTCAGTATGACACAATTCGGGGCATTAATTTAGTAATCTGCAGTAGGTTGGCACACCAAGCAATCAACTGCTCGTCCCCTGGGAACCGGGATTGAACGGGGACCGATGATTGTGAATATAATTAGCTGTAAATTAACTTTGGTTTGTGTAACTGATTAGCAGATTAAATCTTGCCGGTGAGCATATTAGGGCAAGGAAGACTGTTCTGGGGTTTGTTGCATTCATGGCTGATCATGTGTGGCCTTTTGTTCTAGATCTGGTTCACATATATTTGTGTGAGAAACCATTTCAGGTGTGACTGAGGGTTTCCACCCATGTCACCCCTGCTCAACACTGCTGATAAACCTTACAGAAACCAGACTCAAGAAAAGTGGCCATCTGCCTCAGTCACTGTATTCCTTATTGTTTGAAACATGTTGATTGCTTTAATTGAGTATTAGCCCGGAACCAGACATGGGGGGGAAAAACCTTCCATTTTCATTAATTTGCTTTGATATGCTGTTCCCTGTAATCCACGATCAGTCTTGCTAAGCTTTTAAGACGCTCAGATTTGAAGTTGAACAAACACGGTGGGAACTGTCGCCCAGGTTTTGAGTGTTGAGCATTTTTATTTATAAGCAAGACGAGTTTAGCTTTAAAGGATAAAGAAGTATTTGTTTGGAATTGTCTCTAAAATTGAACAAGATGTTTAAATCTGTTTTCTGTACTGCAGTTTGGAGACCATTGAACAGGAAATGATTAAATATGTGAGGAAGGATTGAGATGAGGCCTGTCTCACTGTAATTTACTGACAGCCCTGAGGGTTGGTCATGTCTTTTTCTTCACAACTTCCCATGAGAGTAATAACGTTGCTGCCTTCTCCTTAGCATTAGTAAGAACCTGACAGGTACATAAGAGCTGGTGATTTATCTCCATCGTCCACCCCTGTGAGCAGAGCTCCTAGTTCTCACTGTCCACATCGCTGCAACTGTTCTACATATTACCACATCTTTTGGAAAATATACTTCCTTGTCCCCTTCTTTTGTCATTTATCCTGCTCACGTCTTATTATTTGACTAATTTAGACAGTGCATGCCAGGAAATGGAGGTCAGCACTTGAGGAACCACTGGTAATTGCTTCCTCCTGACACACTTTGGCAGATTTTTTTTTCTTTTTCTTTGCTACTTTTATTTTCTGGCCCGTGCATCTCCAGTTGGTGGTGTCAGCAGTGGAAGGTGCAGATGGAGGCAAAATTTCCGACTGCAATGTTGAAAAATGGGGGAGACTGACTTGACAATGGGTTAAAGGAAAGTGGAGATTTGGTGTTTGTCACGCATTTAGGGATGGTTAAAGTTTAAAAATAAAACTATGGTATGACCTCAGTCTTCTCTGCTTTACACAGCTTCTCCTGATTCAGCGTGAGTCAATTTTGACCTTTTTGGCAATGCTAAATCTTAAAAATTCATAACTTTTGCACTCATCTGTTTTATATTTCCCTCTCCATCTTTTTCCTTTAGTGTTTAGGGGGCTGTGAAGAGAGTCAAGTCTAGCTAAAGGGCAGTTAGTGAGAAGAGAGGCTGTTTAAATGACATCTCGGGTTGCTGGTTTAAAGGAAAGTGCCATTAGTGTTGGATTACTGTGAAAGTCTACACAGAGGCTGCTTCAAGCACTCCTAATGGACGATTTATTGACCTTAAGGTCTTAAAAATGTCACTGTCCATTGCTGAAAAAGGCATGGATTGTGATCTTGTGCCACCTCAAGAAAAGTTTGATTACTTGACAAATACAAGACTTGCAGAAAAAAAGTGCTTTCACTGAAAGAATTACGTTTTTTTTCCCTCCTTTGTGTTGCAAACTGAACTATTGTATCCCGGTGCAAGGCAGCTTGCTGGCTGACACCAGTGGGTGGGAGAAGGGTGCAGAGTTGAATGCGAGCGGTGGAAGGCTGGCACAAGACCACTTATCATCCAAAGAGCCTTTTTACAAACCGACGCCACAGCCAAACCCACAATGTCCATCTCTGCTCAGAACAAAAGGCTTTTTGAATCCCACATCGTTTAGCCGTGTTCACCCCTCTGACCCCAATGCACTTTATATGTTCTGGGTCTTTTATGTAATTTAATTGTTTTGAAAATGTTTTGGCGCATAGTAGACTTAACTTGTGCTAACATTTCACTCTGGGTTGTAGTAGAAATGTAGTTTTTCTTTTTTTTTTTTTCCCCACACAATTCTGGGTTTTATGTGCAGTAGAAGAATTACATAACCGTCTGAAGAACCTATACAAATTAATCTCATTTTAATAAGCAGGGTTTGTTTTTTTTTTAACTAGAATCTGAATTGTTTGATAGAAATATTATGTTAGGCATTTGAACTGGAGCGTTTTTGTGCATAAATGACTTTGTTACAGCATTATATATAATATAAAATATGAATGCATTACTGTTAAGATTAGGATGATAACCTATTGTAAAAATAATTCACACCGCTGACATGAACGGTTAAGATATTAGCATGTGAAGTAACAGGAAGTGATGTCAAAGGGGAATGTCTGCATTTGAACAGAGCATTGCTTCACTACTAACAATGCAAACTGTAGAAAATAACAGCGTTTCTTTACATTATTTTGAGTCTATCAGAAGTCGCGTTTCCATTGACCATAAAATTGTGCAAATTAATATTTCGAAAATAAATTTGCTTAATTGAAACATGTCAATTTTGAAAAAACTTTTTTCGAAAAAATGGTTTTGCGCTAGGATGAGGTGGTTTTTCGGCCGTATCGAAATTGTTTTATTAAAACTGCAATAGAAACACTTTTTTTTTCGCATTATGGGAGTCACGTGATCAACAACCAGATGTTTCTACTGGCCAAAAAGACGACGAAGAAGAAAACAGGAAGTCGTTGGATGATGATGGCACGGCATGTTTGGATTCACAAGGAGACGGAGTATTTTCTTCATTTAGTTCGCGACAGGGGTATTACAAACATATTAGATTCAAAACGGCAAAGAAAAGCGAGCATTTATCAAGCTCTTACATCCGTTGCCGCCATGTTTGTAATGACTTATCGCAAAAACAAACGTATTCACGCGTGATTTTAACAGCATTTCCTACTTAATGGAAACACCGCAGTTGCGAAACTGTTTTTTTGACATTAACAGAATATCGACAAAGTTTTGTGCACATTTGCAATGGAAACGCAGCTACAGATATGAAGAGTCAGAGTTTAGATAATATTGTTTCAATAAACAAAGACCAGGGAGTTCCTTTTCTTAAAGTTCCCCTTTGATGTCACTTCACTTTGGCTGAGCCAAGTTCAAAAGAAATTATGCCAGTTTTGTGAAAAAATGGGTAAAATAGTGTGTATTATGCCAGGTATCATAAATATAACTATTTTATTTGAAAGATATGTATGTCACAGCCACTTTTTACTTTTACTACCATAATTATCATTTTGCTATTAATCTTCACTATTTTTACCACACCAATGCATTTGCATCAATACAGCAAAAAAATTGTTTAGCTTTTTGTTAGAACATGGCACAATTTTTGGGTGTTGCATAATTTTTCAATAGATTTTTCTCACATTTCTCTGTGGCAGCCCTCTGCTTTATTCCAGCTCCTGTTGACCTGGTTCATGTGGAGCACAAAGGCTATCATTTATCAAACAGGTCATTGTGCGTCTTTATGCTTGTCTGGTGTGTCCTCTACACTTTTTGTCTCCCCTTTGAATCACTGTAAAAGCACAAGCAGGATGACTTTCTATCTCTTGAAATAAATGCTGGTAAAAGGCACAGCTTTTCAGGCTTCCTGAAGTTCACCACACCCAAGTCTTTCTCAACACACGTCCAACACCAAACTGTGTAACGTTTCCTCTGATTAAATGTTGCCTTTTATTGTGCAGATTTGTAGTTTTCTCTCTTTAAAGCTGTTTTATTTTTGTTGTTGTTTTTAGATTCTAACGTTTTAAAGCCGATATGATTTTTATGCAGTTAATAGTTTTCAGCAAAGATCCCGTTCCTCTTTAAAACTGCCATTATTTAGTAAGAGGAAATGGTTTGTTTGTCAGGGTGTGAAAAGAGTTGTCCTGTTTTTAGTGCAAACTTCTGTCTTATGACTTCCTCATCACACCCTATTAAAAACATGTGGGTAACGTGGCAAGGTCGGTGATCATTTCTAGCTTTGTTTTATTATTGCCATGCCACAAACCAAAGCGGGAGTTCCCCGTGACTTCAACCCTCCTATGAATCACAAAGCAAAGACTGAGCGGTGCAGCTGAGCAATATTTTCAGGAGGAGCTCTTCTCACTTTTCTGCAGGCTGTTGCTCTGTTGTTGCCAGCTGCTAACTCTAACCAGACAGATTAAGCACTATTATTTCTTTGACATTACCTAATGAGAACAATGCCACAGACCCATGCAGGAATTATTCCCTCCATCCCTTTTCTTCCTAGGGTTAGACGTGGTTCTGGCTTATGACATTACGTGCTGTGGGTCGGAGCTCATGCCAAAAAATGGGGCAGCTTTCAGTGTTTGGAGAAGAGGCATTACAAAGCAGAAAGTTGAAGAGGATAAAGAAAGTGAACATAAATCGCTTTTTAATTCAGCATCTGTGTACCAGGACAGCTGACGCACTCTGGTGGCACTCCTCCACCCCAACCACATTTTTCTCTTCTCCCTTACTGTCACGTTGGCAGTAAAGCAGCACTACCAGGAGCTCGCACAGAGGCATGCATGATGAAATGTGACATCTGGGGGGTTGGCCTTTGGAGAACATCAGGGGCTTTATGGGCCGTCTCGAGGGGGCTGCAGTACTGGGTTGTCAGCCGCGTGTGACTAGAGCTGGTGAGCGTTGACGAGTTCACATAATCCCCGCTCCAAGTTGGAATGTCATCTGTGGCCCTCGGTTGGCAAACAGCTGAGGACACGGGTGGAATAATCTCACACAAGCAGGGCTTTGTATTGGGTTCAGTTCTTTGTCAATGTTGATGCATATGCAGGATATTACACTTTATTAGTACTTGCCACTGAAGGCAACTATTCTTGACATACCCCTTCAGCTAATCAGCATCCTTGTAAAATCACTTCATTTATGAAAAGGAATCTATACCCAAACCTGTATTTACTTTTGCCTCTGGCAGTTTGCATCTTTTTCAACTTGAGATCATTTGCATTCCTGGAAATTTGGTGTTTGTCGATGTTGGAGACTTAATAGTAGTTCTGACCTGCAGCTTTTGTCCGTTCTTATACATTAGAAGTAAGTTAACCATTTCTTTCTTGTATTGAAATGTTACAATCCCTTTGATTTGATTCAAATCAAAATGTCTGCGGCCTCAAGTATGAATGCACAAAATAGTTGCGTACGCCGTGTTCCACAAAAACAAACGTTGCGTGAAGGTGTGCCAACGCTTCACCTGTTGTAAGAATGTGTTTACCATTATACTAACATTATCAGTCAACAGTATCAAATTACAAAGTACTGAAACTGCCCTAAATACACAGAAATATGACATCAGGCATCTGAACACACATATTCATTAATTTATGCATTTCTGTTTTAGTCGTACGATTAATGGAACCACTTTTAACATCATACACGACTCAAAGTTTCAAAACAACCTCAGTCCAAAGTAATCAGTAATGTTTCCTTTAATTTTATCACATGTAGATGTGAGTTATTCTTACTGAGAAGAAAAGGGCATCAGATCATTATATTAATTCAGAACGAGTCACGTAGGATGATTTTCCAGGACAACAAGGTGTAGACAATGATACAAAATAAATAAATAGTTGCATAAAGTTGTAACTGTGGAACAATGGCAGCTTTGGCACTGCTGGCTGATATTGCAAACACAGGGTGTCCGAGGTTGTCAAAATTAAGACCATTTAAAAAGTTTTAAGAAGTAATGACTGTCATATTTGAGGTATTCATTTTTAGTACAACTAACCAACTAAGTTTTTTTCCATTTTAATTCCCAAAAATCCTATTTTATCTAATTTTATGTTTGAGTAGGGCCTGAGCGATATCAGTGATGTCATGGCGTGGGTTGGTGTGCGTTTGCGCCTCAGTTACCCTACATGCCCTTACTGGATAGCCTCGTCTGCGCTGACATAAATTAAACTAGGAGCAGCCATGCATCAATGCTTCTCATCACGTCGGGGTTTTTTTTTTTTTTTCAACCAGAGCCTTTTAGAGGGCGCTGGGCTGAAGAGTCCAGTATTTCACAACCGTCCCAGAGTCGTGCCACGCCAGCTGTACGGGACGTACTCGACCGTATGATGCCCAGATGTATCAAATTTCATCACTTCATGGCCGGAACATTCCATCAATGTGCAGCGATTTGTTTCTTCACGTAGACTTTGACCACTTTATTTAAATTTTAGGCAAGGATTGGAATTCAGATCCTGCCACGTTAACAGCATTTACCATCTTCTGCCAATGATTTTTCCTATTACTAACCTCGGACCAAATAAGATTTTACCACTTGTCTCCACCTCTGACACTAGTACATTTTATTTCACTTTTGCAATGGTTATTTGGACAGGAGTGTCATAGATTTATACTATATTGCATACTTATTATGTGACACATTTGTTGTAACTTGTCATTTTAAGGAAAGGTACTCACAAACAACATGCACTGGGTCTGATTAAATCAGATTTTTTTTTTTTTGTCCGTACGCCAACTTTCAGTGTGAAACATGCCCACTCTTTCATACGTGACCCTCTGTCTGTGTTTTGTCTGGCAGCTTTTCGACCGAGTGAGGGAGGAGAACCCTGATTTCCATCAGAAGATCGTCCCGATCAGCAGCGAGCTGACGCAGCCCGGCCTCTCCATCAGCTCAGAGGACGTGGAGAAGCTCACCGCCTGCATCAACCTCGTCTTCCACTGCGCCGCCACCATCCGCTTTGACGAGCCGCTCAAGTAAGAATCGTACACACACAGTCTGCTTTCAGTGTTTGGTACACACAGCTTTTGTAGCCAATTAACGTTAGAGATGTTTGTTCAGGAACTTCCTGTTAGGAGGTTGTACACAGGAGGAAGTGCTCCCTATTGAGCAGGCTGAATTGTTTGATTGATTTTTATCAAAAACAGGAAATGGTGCAGAACGGGGTGACTGGATTTTGAGATCAGTTGTTTTGGATGCTTTAATCTTTATTTAAGTTCTTCTTTAAACTTTTCAAAGTTGATGTCCAATTGTTCTTTGTAAAAATAATTCTCTCTGCACCACCCAGCTCAGAACCTGTTTTTAACAGAACCATTGAGTGAATAAAGGTTTAGGTTAGGGCTGGGCGATAAATCGATTTAATCGATTAATTCGAATTTGCCATTTTTAAAGATTTAATTTTGGGAAAATCTGGATTTTTTTTTTTTCCACCAGTGCACTCTTTGGGGCTTCTGTAGTTCAGAGGTCACCCCACCTGTCCCTCAAGATGCTTGGTACACGACATGACAATAATATGGCAGCTAGCAAAGAGGATCTACTTCCCAAAAAAGGCTGTTTCTTCAGTTATCTGAAACTGGTTAGGTTTTACAACCTCGGACTTGGAGCAACAAACACCTCACTGCAAAATCTGTTAGAAGGCTCTTACCACAAAAAGTTGGAGTACAACAAATTTGTTTCAACACCTGAAACAGAGGCACTCCGTTAAGTGGGAAACAAAATCGATTAAAATTGAATTTGGGATGAAAAAAAATGTGAGATTTGTTTTTTGGACCATATCGCCCAGCCCTAGTTTAGGTTTATAATTATAACCCACAGAAAGCTGTTTTGATTGTTTATATTTGATAAGTTTGATCAAAGTCACTTATCTTTGATTTGCAGATTAAAAGCATGCGTTTTGTTTGTAAAGTGTGAAAATGAGGATGATTATTTTTATTATTCATTTACAGAGGAGCAATCTGAATGATGTGTTTGTTAGAATAAAGCTGCTGCAGTTCTCTTCTCTGAGATCCATATTGATTTTTGAGTCCCCCACTCTTGCTTTCTGGCTGGTTTCTCTGTCTGTCTCTGTTTCTTTACCTCCCATCTTCTCCTTTTGCTCTCCTCTGGTCACCGCATCTCCTCCATCAGCATGTCGGTAATCTTGTACAGCAGCTTTGTCAGCAGTGCAGCAGCATAAATCAAACGACTCTGAAAGTTTATGCTCAGAAATCACTTTATGAAAAAAGAAAAATCTTGACAAACGTTTTGACAGCTGATGGCACAATCTTCATTTTCAGTAACAGTTGAGATTTGTGGCAGCAGCAGCACTCCTAAAGAAATAGAAGAAATATCTTTTTATGACGAGAAGGGATGGGATTATAACTGCTTTGGTCCGACCTAAAATAATGCTCTACAATATTACACAATCTTCCAGTATGCGTGGGCGCTCAGGAAAGACTTGAGGATAATTCTCAGCTACTACCACATCGAATTTTAGCTCAAAATAATTTAGGACAATTAAAGTTTGGACCCCAGAATCTGATGGATTTTTAAATGTTAGTACGGATTTTTAAATGTTAGTACGACGGTATATCTGATCTGATAAAACTCAAATTTACTTGTTCATAACAATTTTTATTTGAGGCATTGTTCTGTTTTAAAATATAAAAACAGTTCAAATATATTTGTGTTCACAATATTACCATTACCTTCTCTTTAAACTTGCCCCATAAAACAAGTCAATCTGACAAATATCGGTTTTGCTAAGCTCCGCCCACACCCAAGAAGCTCCGCCCAATATACTGCAGAGACCTACTTATAAAACTTTGAACTTTAAGGTTTTCTGGACTTTAAGTGTTCCAGTACTAAACCACAATATTTAAAAGAATGATGGCAATAAAAGCCATTTTATATCTTCAGGTCAGAGCTGCCCCGCTCTTGAGTTTTAAATGAATCACAGCAGCAAAAAGACAGATGGGTGATGACTCACCTGCGCACACACACACACACACACACACACACACGCGGTTCGTCCAGTCTGTTTTCATGACTAGGTTGTCGGTGTAATGTTCTGCGTTAGATGATGGAAATTGACGGGGAGGATGTCACGCCCACACTCGGAGCTCTTCCTCTCAGAGGCACCGTCCTCATCCTCCTGTCGCCTCCCTACTCTTTCAGTCGCCCACAACCTGAAGCTGCCTCCTCTTCTCTCACAGATGTCAGAATCAACCGACCCGCGCTGGTTCTGACTGTCGCCTTCAGCTGAATACAGTCAGAGATGAGTGTGGGTGCTTTATTGTGTTTGTTGTTGAGTTTATCATCAGTACGGTGCTATTAATTATTTAAAGTTACTTTAGGATGATTTAAATTGATGCCGACTAAAATGTTAGATGATGTTTGGATATTCTTCTTTCTACAATGAGACCAATCCAAAGTTTGACTCCATTCTTCTAAGATTATAGCTTTCATTTCTATCTACAAACATTGTTTAGTATTTTTACAGGTAAAAGGTCTCCTTGCTTTACAGGTCATTTGGGTATTTTTACTTAAAGACGGGATTCAAAAGTACTGTGAAATCATGACTCTGGTTTCTCTTTTTTTTTGCCCCTGTCAGTTTATTTTTTTCCTGCATTATATTCTTGGTTTTAAGGAGGATCTTAAATCTTCTTTTATTCTTTTCTCTGCAGTCTGTGCTTCTGGGAAAAAGTGGCTTAGGCTGATCCTGCTGTAGTAAAGAGAGGATGTGAGGTGCTGATGAATGGGATGCATCTTCCCATTTATCTGCGTTTTCAATAAACTTACTGATTATCTAGTAAGTCAGATTTTATCACTGAGGCATTTGAAGTCACAAATTTACCTCGGACTTTCTTAAAATGAAGACCCTTTTCCGGTTTATTTTTTAAAGAGGGAGAGATACAGCTGACTCAGGAGCTCCTGACTGGATGAGCAGCAGAATGAGTTGAAAAATGAGGAGAGAAAATACTAAGATCAACGTATTTGTAAAGAAGAGCAGATGTCCACTCTTTCTCCCCTCCTGTTTTGTCTCGTCATCACTCTCCCTCATCTTTTCACGTCTCATCATCCTGTAGAGTCGTTCTGCTCGAGCTTAAAATCCCTCCTCTGCAAATTCCTGCTACCCCGCAACTCCTCATCAGAATCGAACGCTGAGTCGTCAGCAAACAAACGCAGGCTTTAGTTTGGGAAATACACACTTTTTATTTATTTATTTTTTTAAGTCTTCCACTCCTTTTTCCTCCTCCCACGCCGCAGACACGCCCTGCAGCTGAACGTGATCGCCACGCAGCAGCTCCTCAGCCTGGCCCAGCAGATGCACCACCTCGAGGCCTTCATTCACATCTCCACCGCCTATGCAAACTGCAACCGCAAGCACATCGACGAGGTCATCTACCCGCCGCCCGTCGAGCCCAGGAAGCTCATCGAGTCTTTGGAGTGAGTGGATGAAGAACGTTTGTCTCTGCCAAGATGTTTTAGCAATATAGTCATGTGGGGATGATTAAAAAAAACAAAAAAAAAGCAAGGAAAACATCTTTTACTAAATGATACATCAAATGATCAAAATTGTGTCAAACTTTTAGATTTCTAGTTTCGTGATGGTTTTGTAACTGCTCAGTTGTTTTTGGCAGTAATGCCTCTTGTAATTCAGTGAAGTGACATATTTTTGGCACCTTGCAGTGTGGAAATCTAAAGAAATCTTGTCAAAACCTGATGGCTGGAGGAAAAAACAGACAGACTTAATGTAATTGCTCTGCAAACCAATCCTGATAAAGCAATCATAATATACTTAAAACTATTGTAATTTAACTTATTGTTAGGGCTGTGTATTGGCAAGAATTTGGTGATACGTATTACAACTAGGGGTCCCAATCCAATATCAATATCAGATATCAGTCAAATATAAGCCAAAAGATCTTGGATCCAGCATAAATAACTCAAGTGACCTTGAAAATTTATTTTTAAAAGTTTATTTTGTTGGATTTATTGAGGTAATTTTCAGAGTCTTCTGTTTTATTATTTATTTGTTGTGTTAAATTGTAAAATATTCTTACGTTTTAAGTTCAAAACAAATCATGTAACCCATTGGTTAATAATAAATGAGACCAGTCTTTCTCAAACCTTATGTTGATTATTGTTTAGTGTTTGACTTGATCAAGACTTTTTGAGATTCCAAAATAGAAAAAGGTAATAAATTGTTGGTACCCCTCGTTTAATGAAAGAAAAACCCCTTATTGGTCACAGAAATAACTTGAATCTGACAAAAGTAATAATAAATAAATTGTATAAAAATGAACAAATGAAAGTCAGATTTTTTTTCAGCCATGTTTCAACAGGATTAAAAATAAATAAAACTCATGAAACACATGTTACATGTACTCGCTCCGACTCCAGGTGGATGGACGACGGCATCGTGCGGGACATCACGCCGCGGCTCATCGGCGACCGGCCCAACACCTACACCTACACCAAAGCCCTGGCCGAGTACGTGGTGCAGCAGGAGCAGGACAAACTTAACATTGGCATCATCAGACCCTCCATCGTGGGAGCCAGCTGGCAGGAACCGTTCCCCGTGAGTCTTCAGGAGCCGTTTTCTTTTTCTTCTTACGCAGCAAAACCTCTGATTATTGATGTTCCTTTGAAGTTTAGATGCTGTAACACGTTATGGTCTCTGTTGAGGGTGATTACAAAAGATAAGATTTTCCAAAATTTACTGTGATGCTTTTGGCTCACTCTGCTGTCGGTGGTAAATTTTAATTGGCTCTCATGAGTCATCCCGTCAGGGTTTCGCATCACAACTCCTCCTGCGACTGTAAAGTAAATGGAAATCAGATATTGATCGAAGTAACCCTGACGGGGTCCGCTCCGATGTTCCCAGATTTTTTTTTTTAAAAGTACATTTTATGTATTGAAGACCTGTGTTTTTCAACCACCTCGACTCATTAAAGAGAAACAGCTGCTGGGGGCAATAAGGACACAGAGGAACGGATCAGTGATGGTGTAGGAGCACCGAGCAGCTCAGCCTCAGAGATTAGAGAAAAAAAAAAGCAGTTTTCATGAATAAGCTGCTTTCAGGCTACCTGCTGCAGGCATCTTTAACGTTTGCATTGTACATTTAGGCTTTTTATTTTCAAGATTTAAATCTAAAAGTGGTGATTTTGTGTTTATGAGAGAGATTTTGGATTGCCAAAATGTGGGTTAGTGGTGGGAGGAATCAACTTATAGCTTGACTTGATTGTGAGACCTGTGAGGATGAAATGATTGATGCATTTCAATTATCTTGATGCAACCCCTCCACCACCACTTACATACTACCAATTAGTTAATTAACTTCTAGTCGTATATCTCGCTCAGCCCTCGTCAGTGTTTTCTCATAAGGAGCTCCACTTGCAAAACTGATGCACGGCGAGTGGACTGTAGTGCTCTTGTCCTAACTTTTGTTTAGCTAGCGCGAGCTTTTTGGAACTCCTCAAGGTGACAATGGAGATGAGTTGTTTTTGTTTTCTCAAAATATGTTTTTGGCAGAGTACTTGGGTTTGTAGAACTCTCTTAAAAACCAAATCATATTTTTATTTTTTAAATCATAAGTTCTTTGCCGCTAATGTTTCCCTCACTAAGCTTGCGCAGTTGTTTAAAATGTTGGGGGCGGGCATCCAACATGAAGAGCTCCATCCGATTGGTCAAATACTTCAAGCTTCAATGTAATTGACAAAACGCATATGCAAACATTCGACGCAACTATTTATTGAAGTTTGCACGTTTTTTTGAGATATGTTATCGCGATGACGATTATTTTTGAGATTTCTGCACTTCCACAGGTCTGAGTTCTGCTTTTTTTGTGCCTCAACAATGTTGTAAACGTACCCCTCAGCTCGTTCTTTAATAACAAAGGATTCAACTGTTGGCAGCTGGTTAAGACTTTATGGCAGTTTGCCTCACCTACTGCCAGAATAAAAGATTTTGTCAAATTTAGTTTTAAACGCCAAGAATCAACTTGGTCAAACTCTAAATGTTCAAACCACAAAGATGCTGTGTGAAGAGAGCTCAGACTTGGGAAATAAGGAAGCTGAAAGCAAACATTAGTTGTAGTTTTGAGTTCAAATTTATCTGTATTAGGTCCTCTGAGCTTCAAAAACGGGATATTTGTTATTGAATTTTGCGATTTCTTATAGTTAAATCGTGGGAAACTCAAGAAAATCCGGCAGTTTCTCTCTTTAAAATAAATGTAAACATAAAGACTCAGATGGTTCATAAATAAAACACCAGAACCACTGAGGGAAGCACTTGTTTACAAGGAGTTTTTTTTTTTTCTGGGACTGTGACGGCAGTTTGTAGCTCCGCTCAGCCTGCAGTTGTAAGCTCAGCGTGGCAGCGCCTCTTCTGATGCCCTCGCTCACATTCGGCCGAGCAGTCGCCACGGCGACTTGTGTCGGAGCCGCGAGGAGACGAGTGAATGTCCCATTCAGCCGACCATCGGTGCGGTCTCCTGCGCACCTTATCTCCTCCGTTATTAGACTCGAGCCTCGCGTTAAAAACTCCATCCGTCTGTTTTGCACCAGTTCCATTCATTTTTAATGGGGTCTAATTGAAGTCGGCTATCGCTTCCACCCATCCCTCCCCCGTTTCCCACCACCACAGGAAGTAATCTCACCCTAACCCACTCTACTAAATGTCTCATTGATGCGCTGAACGCTCTCTGAGGAGTTTCTGTTGCTCTCCCACCTCAGGGTTGGATCGACAACTTCAACGGACCGAGCGGAGTCTTTATAGCTGTGAGTAAACACGTTTGAGTCGAAGGGCTATTCTAACCACGTAGTTAAGTGCTGCCGTCTGAAAGCGCTGTTGTGTAATCAGGCGGGGAAGGGCATCCTGCGCACCATGAGGGCCAGCAACGACGCAGTGGCTGATCTGATCCCCGTGGACGTGGTCATCAACCTGACGCTGGCTGCTGGCTGGTACACGGCGGTGCACAGGTGAGGACATGCAGACCTCCCTCAAACTGAAGCCAAACCCTCGTTTTTTTATTCTAACTATAATTTAGGGTTTGTGTGAATTCAATGAAGCAACATTTATTGCATATGTTACTGCTATTTTTCAACATTCTGTTTCTTCCAACTTTACTAAGTCACTTTTTAGTCCCAAAATTACAGAAATAACTTTACGGTAAACAGTAATTACTATACGTGACCCCTCACATCCAACCATTGAAGAAGTGGTTTGTGGATAAATAGTCAGCTGTAGTGTATAATAATAATATAACTAATAAATACGTTATCTGTGGTTTATTTAGGTGAAATAACTAAAATATGTTTTGAGCTGTAACAACAAAAAACATAATTTTGAGCAGAAAAACCTTACGTTTTGATTTTTTTTTTCTTTTTTTCTCTCTGCAAGCTTCGAAAGTTTTTTTTTTTTTTTTTTGTCCCAACTGGTAAATCTTAGTATCCCAAAATTGTTTGTTTCCTCTTTAAAATGACATCTAAATATAGGATTCAGACCAAATATCAATGGGTTATCCTGATTAGGACAACAAATCAAGGCTTTTCTCTGGAACCGTTCATGATTTCAGGATTATCTAAACCAAGAATCTGCAACTGTAATTTTGAACAAACTTGACTTAATTGGTTTAAATGTGATTTGGTCACAATTTAAAAAAAAAAAAAAAGAAATAAAACTATTAAATCTTATATAAACCTTTACTGGGAGGGGAAATGTTTGCCAAAAGTTACTTAATCCAACAGATTAGTAACAGTGATGGTGAAACGGTTACACCCCTGGAGTTGCATCATTTCCTGATTACTTTGTAAGTCTTTCCTGTCTCTCACCTCGTCAGTGTTTCACCAAAAATGAACAAGTCATTTGTTCCAAACTGACAAGAATATTGGAGGAATACCACTAAAAACTTCCAACAAAACCACTACAGATTTCATTTAGCCTCTCAACTGTAGACGTATAAAACAATATATTTTATTTGCTATAAAAGTGTGATAGAAATAACTTTTATGATTTCGTCTCCCGTCCCTTGCAGACCTAAAACAGCCCTGGTGTACAACTGCACGACCGGCGGCATCAACCCGTTCCACTGGGGCGAGATCGGTAAGTTCACCGTTTGCTTTCTTTAAAGTTAATAAAAGCTGCAGGAGGATATTTATAGAGCGGTTTCGTCTCCGTTCTCTGTCATCATCACGAATCAATAAGTCAGCTGTGACATGTTGTTATTGTTGTGTTTGTTGTGGAGCAGCTGCCACCTGCTGGACATGAGCCCAAACTGGAGGAATTCTAACAGATTTAATATTAAATTGTATTTTTTTAATGTAGAGGTCAACTTTAGCTGAAACTTGCTCTTCGTATAAAACATTTTTTTTCCTATTTTAATTAAAAGGAAAATTCTTCTTACGCTAGAAATTAGTGTTTTATTCCCCAAACATATCGATAAATTGTAATTTCAACATTTTGTCAGTTCATGTGATTTGACTTGATATGTAAAAAAAAATTATAAATATTTGATTTAAAAATCTAATATTCTATAAAAAAATTACTTTTTTT
The DNA here is from genome assembly GCA_031762555.1 of Cynodonichthys magdalenae. Classification (NCBI taxonomy): domain Eukaryota; kingdom Metazoa; phylum Chordata; class Actinopteri; order Cyprinodontiformes; family Rivulidae; genus Cynodonichthys; species Cynodonichthys magdalenae. The sequence goes on along the minus strand of JARVJO010000180.1, from coordinate 10,323,089 downwards.
TTTCTTAAGTAAATCGACTAATCAAATTTTACATGTTTGCAAACTGAAGCAATCCATTTGTTTTGTAATAAATTAAATAAAAACTACATTTTTTATACATTTATTGTTAATATTACCTAAAAATTACTGTTAACGTGACTTATTTAAAGCCCTAGGATATCTGTTTAAATTAATATATAATGTCTGCCAATTCATTTTCTTTTAAATTGGCTTTTTTGCTAAAAAAAGTGCATTTTAATCCTTACAATATAAGAATGATTAATACATTTGTGCTTTAAAGTTCTTAGTTCTAAAAGAATTCTTGGTTCAGTTCCTCTGAGGCTGTGGCGGGAGCAGATCAGCTGCATGTGACGAGCGCCACTCATCGCTTCCTCCCGACTGGCCGGACGTCGGCAGACCCCTCAGATTACCAAACATGCACTCTTCACCGCGGAAATTGCGAGCAGATGGTGTTTGGCAGGATTAGGCCTCATCGCTGCAGCTTTGTGTGAAGCGTGCAGCCCCTCTGGTCCAGATGTTCGATCGGAGGGTGACGAGAGACGCCCTCTAGCAGGAAGAAGTCGTCGCTGCGTGGTTGAGAAGACGAGGAGGAAGTTGCTCGGTCCGGTTGTTTCGGGCGCGGCGCGTTGATGGGAGCTGAAGGTTGGCGGCGGCGTTCACACCCAGCCGGGCTGTCGCCTCGGATCAGGTCGTCCCAACCTCTGCCACACATCTGTTGCCATGGAAACAAAAACCGTACAAGGCCTAGTTTGCGTGCTGCCTGTGATGTAATGTCTGCAGTCACATGGCTGCATCTGTTGGATCGCAGGAGGGAGGGGGGCGTCACCGAGGGGCTGCTCTCTGCCCGAACGTCATGATTCCTGGAAGTTACGAGCCGTGCAGAAAACCCTCAATCTGTGTTCATCAGCTGTGGAAAAACTAGAATTTCAGAGCTTATTTTTTTATTTTGGGAGGAAACTTTTAGGAAATCATTCATTTGCAGAATGAACATTGAGTATTTATCTAGTTCCATGTACTTTTTTTTTGTTTACATTTCTCTGTGTTGCTCAACAGAGCACCATGTGATATCGTCCTTCAAGAGAAACCCCCTGGAGCAGGCCTTCCGCAGACCCAACGCCAACATAACCTCCAACTACCTGATCAACCAGTACTGGATCCTGGTCAGCCACAAGTTCCCAGCCTTCATCTACGACCTCATCCTCCGCCTGTCAGGACAGAAACCACAGTAAAGACCCTCAGCTACGTTGGAATCTCCCTGAGTTGAAAGACCGCGTTGTAACCCTCCTTCTCTTCCCGCAGGATGATGCGCATCTTCAACCGCCTGCACAAGGCCATCAGCCTGCTGGAGTACTTCAGCAGCCAGGACTGGGAGTGGAACTCTGAGAACATGAGCATGCTGATGAGCCAGCTGACCCCCGAGGACAGGAAGGTGGGATTATCCGCGTGTCTGTCCGCACGCTGCCGATCTGCATAAATACTTGATGTCTTCTGCGAACCTTTTTATAGATTAACGTCACAATGGTTTTAATTTAATTAGCCACCAAGTTGAAACAGTTTCCAAGCAGATTAAACGCACCATCATGTAAATCTGCTCCAATCAATATGATTACGCTTCAGTAATGTGAGAGTGAGCGTTCTTCTTTCTCTCTAATGAGGTTTGACTGAAAGAGTTAATGCAGTTTTACACATTAGTGTTCTTAGAAATGTAGCTATAATTTAAAATAATAGGAACTGGAAGATTTCTAAAGTGGGATCTGATGTTTTGTGCTCCATCTAGTGAGTAAGACTTGGAATACAGTTTCAGTTGAAGCCTTTTTTTAATCTTCGTATCAATATGTCCATGTTTTTTTTCTTTCTCCAGACATTTAACTTCGACGTGCGTCAGCTGAACTGGCCTGAATACATTGAGAATTACTGCATCGGCACCAAGAAGTACGTCCTGAACGAAGACATGTCTGACATTCCTGCTGCCAGGCAGCATCTGAGGAAGTAAGTGGGCGAAAGAGGGCAACATTTAAAAAAGTCAAGGTTTTAGAAAGTGTCCCAGTTATAGTACTTTAAGCTCACCGCATTGTTTTTGATCATATTATTGGATAATCCGAGTGCTGATAGATCATGAACTGTGTTTGTTCAAACTTTAGCATCAGCTGCAGGAGTCAGCTCTGACCATCTGTTAGCAAAATATCTCTTTTAATCTCTTCACCTTTCTCCTTTTTTTTTCTGTTTTCTTTTCCGTCTCAGTCTCTGTTATATCGAAATAATCCCAAAAGAATTTTTCATAAAGTTTAAATCTATATCAAGTGGAGCATCACGGTGAGAGCCATCATTTTTTTTAATTTATTTATCTAGTTTTTTTAGTTAGAAAAATGTATTCATTTCAATTAAAAAAAAACTAAACACATTTCATACAATAAAACGAAAGGCAGCAGAAGAAGAAAAAAATCTTATATCTGCCCCCATTTTCAATACATTTTTAAACAAAAATAATGAAACAAAACAAAATTCAACTACTCAAACCGTAACTCTTACAATACAAATTAAACAATTACATATTTGTGTAACAATTTAACTTTGATCCTTTTTTTAATCAATACTTTTATAATCCTTTTCTAAATTATTCCAGTTTAATTCCTTTGACTTTGCTGCACTTGTCAAAGTAAAACAGTTGGGCCTCATCTTGGCACTCAGACATTAATTCTGAGTTTCACACTAGGACACATTTAAAAAAAAAAAAAAAATCTTATTTCAGATTTTTATAGGCAGCCTGATTCAAGATGGCCGCCCCAGCCAATTGACATTAAAACATAAAAAATGGTCCTAACAGACAGTTTACAGATATTAGGCTTAAATTTGGTGTGATAGTAACTGAGTGGTTTTATTCTGAGGATTGTTGTTTAGAAGTTAGTAAGTTATGTAAGACTGGGTGATGCTCTTTGATTTGTTTCAATCTTCTTTCTCTGTAAGTTTTTATAAATCCTCTAAAACACTATTATACCTTGACCTTATACCAATAACTTGGGTTTTAGTCGTCTTTGTTTCCAATTGTCTATTGTAAGAGTCAGGAATATGGTTGGGCGATATTGGCAAAAAATTGTGGTATTTAGCAAATTACAGTTGATATGACGATGAATCCCCTGGACCCCTTCGTGTCCTGGTCACATGACTGATGGGAAAGGAACTCTCTAAACATCTCTTCCAATTTGTATCAAAAGAACAGACTTCAAGCTATACACCTGTTTTTAAATTGTGTTGATAAGTCAAATAAAACTGGAGGCATGATAATTTGACACTTTTTTAATGTTCATTCCTTATTGTGATCAACTCTTGTGTGTTTTCTCTCTCAGGCTGAGGAACATCCGCTACACCTTCAACACACTGTTAGTCGTTTTCATCTGGCGGGTGTTTATCGCCCGCTCCCAGATGGCCAGAAACATCTGGTACTTTGTGGTCAGCCTCTGTTACAAGTTCCTCTCCTACTTCCGTGCGTCCAGCACCTTAACCAACTGAGTCTTCCTCTCAGCCTCGAGCCAGAGTGACGGCAGCCCTCGCCGTTAGCGTCTGAGACTCAGAAACTCTCTGTGGACAAACGGGGCTCCCTATTGGAGGAAGCACCCAGGAGGAGAAATAAGGAGGTCTACTAGCCATGAAATTGTTTGTTTTTGGAAATCCGTCATCTACACTCCTCTGTCGGCAAACTCCGTCCAACGAAGTGTCGTCCTTCATTTTGTACCTGCTGTTTTTCTTCAAAGTGGCCAATTATATATGCAACAATACGCCTTTTAGTGCGACTTCCTCTTTCTTTTCCACCTTAATAAATCTCAGTACATTGCCTTGCCCCCCTCCCCCAAATACTTGAAATGTTTCATTGAACAATTTCTATACTTTTGTTTTTAAAACAGCAGGAAACGTCACCTGTAACATGATGTGATTTAGATCTCTGTCTCGCATCGTGTGCTTCTACTGCCTTTTTTAGACGACTCTGACCGATTCTTTTTCTCGAGGCCAACCTATAAATTATTCTGACGAGTGAAGCTGAAATCTGGCCACACAAGTCAACACAACAGACATCAGCCAGCTTTCTCATTGAGTTTGTCACTAATTTATAATCACATTATTAATGTCAGTATGTCTTTGAAGATAAACCTTTTATTTGTCTGATCGCTCATCTTCTTTATGCCTGTTTGTACAGCAGTTTGTACTGAACTAAGTTTACTACTTTTACATCTTTATACTTGCGTCAAAGGCTAGTCTGTTTAAGTGTTAGACCTTGGCAGTGTAGTATCTATAAATAAGAGTACATAAAAAAGTCAGATTTATTTATATAACAACACTCACAGTACAATATTCCTCAAAAAGGTCCTAAAACTTGAGTGGGGTTCTATTCAGGGGGTGAAATGGGTGGAAAAACTTGCAGTAGTCGATGCCAAATGGAGGATTATTAAGCATTTAATGCTAATGAAGTTAAGCCAAACATGAAAAATATAAGAAATTAATGGGCCGGGGGGGGGGGGGGGGGGGGGGGGGGGGGGGGGGGGGGGGGGGGACCCCCCCCCCCCCCCCCCATTTTTTTTTTTTATTGTCCAAAGTCAATTTACATAATTTAAAAGTTTAGCGTTGAGGACCAAGCTTGGAGCAAGTAGTTTTGTTGAGGTCAAGTCAAAATGGTAACTACTGGTTACGTTCAAGTCAAGTTTCTCTAGAGCCAAAGGTTGTTACAATTAAAAAATATATATATTTGTTTCATAAACTTAAAAATAGATGAAAACTTGTCAACTACTATGGTTCAGAAAACTTTCAGGAAATGTCTTTTGTTCATCAAAATGACTTGGTGAAAAAATACTTAAAAATTGCTGTAAAATGATTCAATGGGGGACACTAGGAAAGTAGATGGTTACCACTGACTTGATTAAGACCTCTGGAGAACAAGATCCACATAAAATCTGGGAAGAACTCATCAGGGCTAAAAGACATGGACAATGACATGAAGTCAGCTTGTTTAGGAAAGGCACTTTAAAACCATCCACTTTGTTTAAAAAACAAAAAGGTGAAGCTAGTGGTAAAAGAGGCTGAATATTTTAGATGAATTTATAAAAAAGTCTTGGATTGCCTAAAGTTGTCTTTTGCATAACCTGTTGCAAACAAAAAGAAAAACGTAGAGGACCGAGCACAGAGCCATGAGGGATGCCGGTCCTTACAGAATGGAGAAAAAAAGTGCAACTTTGTTTGTCATCCATCATAGTAATTATTCTTAACCTACACCAAAAAAAAGTTGTATTTTGATTTTTGTTTTTTCCCCCACTTGATTTTTCGCAGATCCTTCGTGTGTCTACCAAAAGTATTCAGGCAAGTCAGCTTTTTTTACAAAACAAACGAGGGAAAACTGCAGTATTCATTGAGGTTTGACTAAATAAACATGAGCCTTTTAAAGGGAGAAAAAGGGACAAATTTAAATGTTTATGCAAAACTCTCGTCTGGTGTAACTGTCTGCGTTCGTCCGAGGCCTGCATGATGAAGCGGTTTTGTCAAGATGTCCTCAAAGAGCTAACAGGGCTATTTTAATGCTGTTGTTCATGTGGAGCTTCGCTCCTCTGTCTGTCTGGTAACAGATCAGTCTTTCCTGACTAAATGCAGAGTACTGTAGGTATAAACCCAGAGATGGAGCGTGTGACGACACCAAACCAAGGACATCTTATTCGTGCTGGTGTCTTTTGCTAATTGTTTGACCACCTGTTTTCCCTGCTCTGACAAAACTCAGTCTGCTTGGCAAAACTGAAATAAACAAGATAAAAAAATGCATCTGTGGTGTTTGTTCTAAAATTTATAGTTTCTTTTCCAAATTTATAGGACTGTTCCAGCTTTACAGACCTAAAGCTTGCCGCACAAAGTGCTGTTTAAAAGTGATCTTTGTCTGTTTTGTTTTTCATTATTGAACTATCACACATTTTAGAGAATACATTCAGTATTTATGCATTGGGCCATATACCAGTTCAGCTGTCCTCAGTTGACCCACTGTGGTCACTACAAGCTATAATGTGCGGTCAATCACAAAACCGTTTGAGGAGTGTACAATACCATCAGTCTTTACTCTGGCACAGAGTAAGTATTATGTTCATGTCTTTTGCAAAGTAAAGCAGGAAATAATTTGACAAAAATGCAACTCAAGTGTTTGAACTGTGTTAACATAAAAATAATAGTTCAGATGTCTTTAAAGTATTGTAATTTTTATAGAAATGTCCAGTTTGTGGCTCACTATGTAGATGTACAAATGTTTGGGGTACAGGTTTCACTGCCAGGTGTGAAAGCTCTCGATCAGAGCTGTCCACTTTCAATCGAATCACCCAAGACGGATACAAAGTGACGGGTCTGAAAAGGACCTGAGGACTCAGGTCAGCTGGCACTGATTGCATTAAAGTTGCATGTGAAAAAGTGCTGTCCAGAAAAGCTGACGTCTACAATAAAAAACAGATCTAAACACCTGGAACAGCAGAGTTAAAGATTCTACATAAACTGAATGATTATTAATCATGAAAGGTTCGATGGTTTGAATTCATCAACTTGGTTGAAGTTTTATTAACCAACTTTGACAACGACCAGCTCAAAACTGCTACTCAAGAAGGGCGTTTTCTGGCCGAAGAGGCGTCTGGTGATTGGTCAGATGGTTCATCTGGTTGTGCAGCTGCACATCCTGAAACAGATTCAGTGAATTCAGTTATTTTTGGTCAGTTTTTAAAAGAGAAGAAAGCTTTATTTAGTCTCCAATAACAAAGGAGGACTCACCTCTCTGGGCCCGTAGACTCCAAGTTTGAAGCGACAGCAGATGATATCAAAACAGAAGCCTATAAGGCCGTGAAGCATGCCTTTTAAAGAGAAAAAAAGTTTTTTAGATTACATGTCTGTAATTGTGTGAATGCTTATATAGCGTTTTCAGATGTTTTTTGGTATCTTGTTCCTCAATTTTGGTGCCATTTCAACAATTTTCATATCAAAACATTCAGCTCCTTCAGGACATTCCTGTTACGACTTCTGATATTTCAGAAATATCTGCTTTGTGAGATATTTAGATTTTTCTGCCATTAAAAATGATTGCAGATGTCAAGATCTTTAAAAAGCCTTTAAAATGTTTAAAGATCTTTACTGCACTTTTGAACTTTTGTTCTGCTTCAGTTTTTTTTTATTTTTTTACTTTGTGCCAATTTCAGCCTCCAACTTATTTGTGATCATTCTAGCATTGTTTTAGTTATTTTTCAACTTCTTTCTGCTAATATCAGCTTCTTTATACTTCTTACTGTTAATTGAAGCTTTTTTTTTGCTCCTTTCAACTTCATTATTTTTTTTTCTCCATAATTTGAGCATCATTCAGCTAAATCCATGTTTGTGTTATATTCAGCTTCTTTTAGCTCGATTCAACAAACCTGCTCCTTCGGTTTCTTGTTGTTTATTTAAGCTTTTTAGCTAATTTTAATTTTCTTCGGCTAAATTCAACATTTTCTGATAATTTCAGCTTCTTACTGTTTAATTCAGCGACGACCCCTGTTTATTTCAAGGTCACAGGTCATTTTTCTGATTGTTTTATCTTTTGTTCAAACTTCAGCTACATTTCTGCTCTGTTCAGCTTTTTGGACACATTTTTTCTATTTTTCACTTTTGTTTCCTTACTTTCAACAAAACTGTTCAAATCGAACTCACATTGACAGTTTTGATGTAAAACCTTTTCAGCTTCTTTCAGCATTCACTGCATTTCCTACGAAAATTCTCTCGTTTTTAAAAGCTTTTTAACTGCTGCCTTGTTAAACAGACGGACTCGGATGTGACTGTGCGAAGCGAACTCGCCCGTGGTGGAGAAAATGCCTCCGACGATGCCGCACAGTCGCACCAGGAACTGCCAGAGCGGCATGTGCTGCTCGCTCACCGTCACCATCAGGGAGCTGGTGTTGTATTTGACGAAGATGCCGGAGACACCGTGGCTGCCTGCCGCGTGGTTTATCACCCGCTCCTGTAGGAAAACGGTAAAACAAAACAGAACTCCCCTCTTTCTTCCATAGCTTGAGTTTGGGTAACGATCACTCACTCGTTCGGTCACAGAGAACTGGTGTGTGTCTGCTGTTATCTTGTACGTGTTCAGTTTGGTGGGCACCACTGTAATGAAGTACTGGTACATCTGATTATCTGGAATGAAGCAAAGATGAAATGAAAACCAGCAGGTGAGGAAACCATAAATGATCATTATGAGATTGTGAGGTTCTGATATAAAAAGAACTTAAGTAACTGCTGTAGGCGATTTTCTCTGTGCCGTCCAGAGGATTGATTACGCCCGGTACCTCCTCGCCGAAAGATAAATGATCTATTCGATGGGAGAAGTTGTACGCTGCAGACATAAGATGTAAGGTTCAGTTGGTGCAATTTTTTTAAAAGATTACGACGTGGGGAAAAAACAACTTTTTACTCACACTTGTGGCTAACAAAAGCAGCGATGTGGGCGTGGCCCTGAGGATGGTGGAACGGCCTGAATAAAAGAAGTGGGGAATTTTGATCAGATCTAATGTATGAAGTTAAAAATCTAAAATCTTTAAATTCTTACTTTCCCACTGTGATGTGAAGGTTTCCTGCCACCTTGTTGACATAAACGTGTCCATGAATCCTGCAGGCGTCGAGCGGCTCCACAGAAGCATCCTCTCTGTGGGGGGAAAAAAAAAAAACTATTTTTACAGCTCATCTGAGTTTAACACGTTTGCTGCCCTCGGTGGTGCGTTTGTTTTACTGACCGGGGTGGCAGAGCAGTAGGAGCTCCCTTCAGCAGAGTTTTGTACAGCACCTCCTGCAGAGCGTGCTCCTCCCTCAGCCTGCTCTGGATCAGATGCAACGTCCTGGAAAAACAAATAAAACCCCACTCATGAGCAGAAACTGCATCTAGAATGTGATTCATTTATTTTTTTTCTCACCTCTGCCAGAGTCTCTGCTGTGGAGTCAGCTCAAAAATAACCTGATCAAAGAAGATGAACTTTGAATAAAACTGTAAAATCCTGTTTTTAAATAAAAAAAAAAAAAGTTTCACTCACAGGTTGGTACTGCAGGCCGCTCGATGTGATCATCGTCTCTGCCAGGTCCAGAATATCAGCTCCAACATCTGCAGCCAAACACGTTTTAACATGTAGAGCTCACCTTTAGGACTCGGAGCTACGCATCTGAGGGGATACTCACGCTGACATTTCATCGCCACCGTGACGTCAACGTTTATTCTTAGTTTGCTGCAATACACAGAAGAATGCTCGTCTATTGCAATTAAAAGCCGTATTTATAGGAATGAATAGCTTTTCAATCCTGCCTCACCTGGCGAAATCCTTGTCCACCTCATATTCGTATTTCATCCAAGTATCTCGATAAACGAAGAACTCTAAGATGGCCAGAACGGCCATGGCGCTAAAAGCGATGAGCGACACTGTGGACGAGCAGAGAGAGCATCAACCCCTCCATCGTCTCATCCAGTTCTGATGTCACTTTTGTCCCCAAGGAGGACGTCTCACCTGTTCCGCCGGACGCCGACGTCTCCACGTAGCTCTCGGACACTTTGGGGAAGGCGTCCAGCTCCTTCACCAGGCTCAGAGCCTTCCTCCTGGACAGACGCCTCATCTTCAGCTCCTGACCTGAAACGAGTCAAACACCATCTGAGCGCCACAAGGAGAACTCCACGTTTAAACTACTTTGAGGAAAAGACACCTGGAAACATGATCTAAGGTCACTCTGGAGGAAAATGTTATTTATCATTCAAAACATGGATCTGCTTTCTAACAGTGGAAATTTTTATCTAAAGCTTTGATACTGATGCAAATATTCTTAACACAACACTATTTCTGCTTTAAGCAATCTGCATTATAAGGTTCTATTCTTAAAGCATTTTTAGTGTTTGCCCAAAAAGAAAACCATATTTTGACAAGACTTAAAATGAAATAATCTGTTTTTCAAATATTTAAATTTGAGGGTATTGAGCTGAAAAAAAAAAAAAAAACTCTCCCACAGTTCTCACAATAAACACAATGAATAAGAGAGTAACAATGTGACTAATCTCTTAAATGTTTATTTTACTAAACGTTTTTTGACATTTATTCCAAATGGTGCATATTTAACTGATTAATACCTAATTTAAATCATATTGACAGATGAAAAAAAAGGTAATGAAACATAACGTATCAAAAGGACTATTTTCAATCTCCGTAAAAAGATATTTACTAATATCCATTAAAATTGAACTATTTGTACTCGTGCAACCTGTTGAAGTCTATTTGTAGAAAATTAAAATCCAGAAAATATTGTTGGGTGCAGCAGATGGATATTTTTGCAGAAATTAAGACGAGAACCGTCTTGAACGAATTTCATTGTCACGGCAGTATTTATTAATTACCTTACCTTTTTATTATTATTATCAATGACTAGACGTGAAATGGAGCTACGGTTTCTCTAAAAGCCACTCGGAAACCGTCAACAACCTGCTGTTTGGACGACATCTGGATTTCGACCCAAATATAATCCATGATGCTAAAACGCAGGAGGCGGGGCGGGCTAGCTTCCTCCTTTTAAAGGCTTACGTTATGACGTCAACTGGTGTTGGCGAGCACGTACTACGTACAGGGGACGCGCAGCCAGCAGTTCTGCTCTTCTGCCAGTAGATGGCGCTTTAACACTGAAATATCATAACTTGTAACTTCGTTTGTGTACTGATTTAAATAATATACATTAGCAAGTCAAAATGATTACTTACTAAACAAATAAAAACAAAAGTAAATTGAATTTCTGTTAAATTAAATCGCCATAAACAAATGTACCCTCAATATGAAAAAAATAAACGTATAATATTGCATTTCTTATTCATATTTGTTAGTTTAACTTCCATTGTTTGCTACTGAAGGAATTTAATCAATTGTTTTAATTTAACTCCTGCTTTCATTTTTGGTTTTAGATTTTTTTATTTTGTAGATAATGTATATAAAGTTAAGTTAACAAAATTGATTGTAATTTTTAAGATAGTTTGGTGTTGACATTTTAAACCATTCATTAATAGATTTTTTTTTTCTTAAAGTATTTTTGCTATACAATTATTTTTGTATTTTTAAGATAGTTTTGTGTTGACATTTTAAACCACTCATTTATAGATTTTTTTTTCTTAAAGTATTTTTGTTATACAATTATTTTTGTATTATTTACAAAATAACTAAAGGGTGATGCATTTCTCAAGTTTGGTTTTGCTCAATTTGTTTATTCACAACAATTTTATGATTATATGCTAAATATTACCTGCCATCAAAAATGAGAATAATAATGTTCTCATGTTTAATGTGTCTGTCTGTTAGCAAAATATCTCATGAACTACTGAAGAGATTTTAATGAAACTCCCAAGAAAGTATCACTGGATGGAAAGCTAGGGCTGATTCATATTTTGGACTCAATCCAGTTAAAGATGACCGCCACATCTAAGCAACCATAGGAAACTCAAACATGACCATAACTCAGTCAGTTTTGCAGGTATTGGGCTATAATTTTCTATGGCAGTAGCTGAGATTGATCCTTGGTAAATATGAGATTTTATTTATAATACTTTGGCATAAAAGGCAACAGGATCCATGCATTCCTTAAAGAAGGCTGGAACGGATTGGTGACAAAACATCTGGATTAGCACAATCTGTGACCTGTACACTCATCATAAAACATAAGAATTTAGATTAATCTTTTCCTGAAAGTCAATTCTGATATGTTTCTGTGCTCTGAAGTGTCACACCTGCTGAAAAAACCTATTTAGTCGTGCATCTTACTTCATTATAAGAGGGATTTTCTCTCACGGGTGACGATTAACTTGTTAGATTTTTGAAGCGCCTACACAAAAAAGTCACGCTGAGGTGACGAGATGAAACATGATGTGAAAACTTGATAATGATCCACTTCAATCAGACTGTCAGTCCTGAGGCCTAAAGAAGCTGTTTACATCTTGCTACAGCCTGAAAGTGAAGGGGAAAAAAACTCCAAAGCTTGTTTCTGCAGATTAACCCTGTGGTTCACATGTGTCTTGTGTGCACAGAGGAGTGTCTGCATGCACCAGAGCTGCTTGCCTATGCAGAGCTGCACAGATGGGCGTGTTGGGGGATGGGTGCTGTCAGCGCTCAGATCAAGCTGTGGGTCGGTGATCCCATTGCTATTCAACACACAGGCACGCAGGGCATGTCAGACATCCTCCACGGAGACATACTGAGCATCTTGTGTTTTGATTTTGATGCTCTGAACTGTGCCGTTGCTGCAGTGTGTAAAATATTCAGTTTTCTTTATAAAACAACTAGAAGGCGCTTACAACTTAATATTTATCATAATTTATTTGCGATTATTTTAATTCTGTGTTTTTTTTTATATTTGTGCAGAGATGTGGATGCATGTTTGTCATATTGAGGCATTTTGTAAGAGTAGCCTATGTGGTTCAAAACTACAATTTATATAAACTTTATTGACAAATGTTTGATTTTGTATGCATCAATTTGAATGAGTTAAATCATGTCGTGCAAATAAAATACCAGCATTGGCACAATATTTTACAATAAATCCCTTCTTTCAATCACCAAATGCTGGGTTTTAAAAATGTGTCATGCCAAACAGTCCAAAAGTGTCACATTGCAGCAACAAATACATTCAAATTGAACTCAGAAGCATTACAATAACTAATTTTACTACAGAGAACTATCAAAAATGCACATAGGAAGTAAATAAATCATTAACAATACAAACAAGGAAATTGACTCAAAATTTGGTGATATACGCAGTCAAAGGCCCAACACTGTTTTGTTTTTGAATTTATAACAAGGCTGGGTGTCTTTTTAAATGTTTACGCCTGGGGAATCTTGGATTTTAATCCTCTTATAAATGTACTATACAGAACAATACTATATGTAATGGCCCTGAGTTATATAACAAAAAATAAATGTTTGTAAAATTTACAAAAAATAAAAAGGGACAACTAATAATACCATTGTCATTCCTTTCTTGGAAAAAAAAAAGTTTGAAGTCTTTTGTTAGTGTGCCTACACACAGCCAGATGGAAATGGTTGATCTGGAAAGTGACGTCGGAGGTGGCGCATCTCGTGAGCGCTCGGCTGCCTCTCGGGTATTTCCGGACGGTGGGTTAAATCCCCGCCCGCTTCGTTCTTGCCTTGTTTGGGGACAGTAGGAAGATGGCGGCGGCCCCGCTGTACTGTGTCTGCCGGCAGCCCTACGATGTGAGCCGGTTTATGATCGAGTGCGACACCTGTAAGGACTGGTTTCACGGAAGGTACGTGGGTTAGGATGTCTTTAACGGATGTAATTAGGCGAAGGTGAGAAACACTGATGTTTACGAAGGAAAGGCGACGGTTCTCGGAGCGGTGTTGACTGGTAGCTAAGTTAGCTCGCTAGCGGTGGGCGACGGGGGTTTTAAACCGTCTATTGACGCGACTTCACAAGCGAAAGTGGGGTTTTGTTTTCCTACTCGCTTCTAATTTAATATTTTGCTCTACATATTAAATTAAACACACAACATGTATCCCCCCTCTTTAACTGTTGTTATTGTTAAGAGTACATGTTTTATTAAATTAGTTTTTTGTGAAGGAGGCAGAGCTGTGTCAGTCACCCCGAAAGATCAAAAGCCTGAACGGATTTTCGTGACATAAATCTCGCATATTTGTTATTTAAAAGTCATTGAGGAGATAAGTTTGCTAGAACTTTCACTGTGATTTAAAAGGTTAGGACTTAGATAAACTAGTCGCATATTATCGATTTGAGTGCAGCGTCTAACTTATTCAAACTGACAGCAAACCGAAGGCAACATTGTTGTGGTAACTTTTTTTTAAACTTAACTAAATTGGCTGTTTATTTTATAAACAACCTCTGCTTGTTTGGTTATATTTTGTTGCTGAATTATTCCATAATCAATTTGCGTTGTATTGAATGTGAATTTGTTTGCCACATCTTGTTAAATCGTGTTTGTAGTGGATAATGACAAGCGGAGAACAAGGAGCTTGTTATGGTTGGGCTTTTGATTGACAGTTCGGGAAATTTAAATCCCTCTTTTAAGCAGTGGAGCCACATGGCTGGAGACCCCTAGTGGCAGACGGAGGTATTGTTTAAAGGTACCAAACAGGCACATGCCCCATTATTTTTTCAAATTATATTGTCCTTTTTCTAATTTATCAGTCTCAATGGGTTAAAAGTAGATGAGTTGATAATTCATGGAGTTTCTGGGTGGTGGCTGTCACAATCATAATGAGAATTTATTGTTGTGAAATGAAACCCTGTGGTTTTGTGTTCCCATTATCCAAAAAAACAAAACTTTGACACTTCAGTCATACGTGCTCATGTGGACACACAGCACTGTGACAAACTGTGAACACTTTGAGGCTAAGACTAGTATGCGTGGCTTGACCTTGACCAAATGACCCACTTAGTTGTACAGATTGTGCTTTAAATCATAAGTTTAGGTTAAACCACACATGCTGAAGTGATTCTTAGTGGACCAGGGAGCTGTGTACATCTGGCAATGTGATCTTCTCTGTGTGTGTGTGTGTGTGTACCCTTCCTACCTCTTTTTCTACATCTGATTTTTGTGCGACTATTGCTTTATCTTTGTGTCCCTGAGGCTGACCTAGACAATTCATTGACTCAAGCTGTGTGGGTGAATCTCCACAGCAACTGTTTATGAATACAACAGTCTGTTTTTGCTCATGTCGAAATGACGGAAGCTATTGCGTAACCACATTAAGAGTGCTGCCAAAAAACTTGGCAGGCAGAATTTGTTGCACATTGAAGCCAGAAAAGACTAGCTGTGTGTCATGCACGCAAGCAAGAAAAGGAACAAACGTTCGAGGCCCCCCCAACCACACCATTGATGACTAATAAGCAGGAACACGCGAGGCGGACCTCCAAATACAGCCACATTTCCAGACTCTTTCCCACGAGGCTGGCCAGAAGGAAGGGGATAATCTCTGGCTGTGGATGATGGCATACGGACTGAGTGGAAATGACAGGAACTCTGCCTCCCAGTGCCTGTTACTCAGTGTTCTCGCTGAGTTTGTTTTGTTTGTGTGGAGGACTTTTGTCTCGCTGCCTCCGTTTCTCCCGAATGCCCTGTTTTTTTCCATCACCTGTATCTTTTACTATCTCTGTACTAAACACAACCCAGAACTCTACTGGTGTCAGCGTCCTGACCATTTGAACTCTGCGGGTTATCAGTGTCAGACACAGTGAGGTCACCAAGAAACATGAAAGTGTGTATTTGACTGGACTGTTAACATCAAACTCTATATTGTTTCATAACCAAGAACAAAAAGTCACTTTTCTAGATGTTGAGCTAAAATTCAGTGTACTTAGAAGCTCTGACCTCTAACAGATTGCACAAGATCTGTTTAAATTCTGCCATTAACCATGTGGAGTCAACTTTCCCTGTCTTTGGGCAAAAAATATTATGAACCATTTGGCAGAGTTTACTGAAACTTTCAGGGTTGTATGTCAACAATTAGTTCACCCCATTTGTCTGTTGGCAAAATATCTTATGAACCACTGGACATATTTTATTAAAACTCCCAGAGGGTAATGAAATGTACGCTGATTAACCTTTTAGAGTCAACCTACCGTAAATCATTGTGGCCACCACAGATGATTCACATTAACCAACACAAAATGGCTCTAATTTTGTAATTTTTTTCTAAATATCTTCAGGTTTGAACTGAAGTTACACCTTCAAAAAGTGAAAAGTGGCAGGAATTATACATTCATTCATTGCTTTGCTTTTATTTTTAAATGCACTGACTTAAACTATTCATTGGCAAATGTCAAAAAACTTGTTTTCAAACAAGCCTTATTTTGGCGCCATTTGTATCCCAGCATGGTGGGATGAGCAAAGCCCCACAAAAGTCATGCAGAAATGGAAACAATTATTTGTAGAGGAAATTGTCTCAGTTACCCAGTTTTTCACCTCCTGACCCAGTTTGTTTATCTTGCTGCCCCTGTGGGGGTGTCCTAACTGTCAAGTTTGGTAACATTACCCTGAAGAAATCCACAAAGTTGTAAAAGCCACAAACAGGCCCCACGTTTCGGACTGCAAATGTTAGTTTGAACCGTTGTCCTTTTGGGCCACGTGACATGAGACCTGTCTTTTTAAAATGAATTATTTTGCACGCCAGGTTAAATCCACAAAGCAGACGTTCGAGTGTTGCAAATCCCCAGTAAGTCGAATCAGATCGTTGTCGACGTAGGGCGTTCCGGTTTGCCCCATTGTCTGATGTAGGTACGGACAGTGGGGGTGATGATAGACCAGTGGTGCTCAAAGGGACAGAGGGAGTGATTGATGAAGCTTCAGTGAACCAAGTTCAGCAAACAATCTGTCACTGTCGTACAGAGTGAGCTCACTAAAGAGAGATAGAGTGCCTCTACAGAGTGCTCGTTGTGTTTACATCAAGTCTTAGAGGATATATAGACAAGTAGAACGATTTGTTTGTTTTTTTAACAACTGTTTTCCATGATGGAGATCTTTTAGGTTCTTGATGTCTGATAAGATGGTTCAACAAAGAAAGGCGTCTTCTTAAAAGCTGTTTACCTTCATTAAGAAAGCGGTGTCTGGAGGGCAGGAAAACGGCTTTAGCTTAATTATTGTGAATTAGGAGTCAAGAGACTTCGTATTGATTATTAGTTAACTTCAATTATCACATTAAACAGATTGTTGTACAGTACGAATTTATAAGTTTGAACACAGGATTCCCTAAATAGATTTTTGAGTCATAGCAAAATCATCTACATGAAAAAAATGACTGAAATATTAAACTGATTTTAGATTTGACACCAGTCAGGTGACATTTACAGTTATGTTGAGACAAAGTCCATGCAGCCTTTCTTTGAGTTGAAGTCTTCAAGCTGCAGGGACTGCCTGCAGCTCAAATATAAGACTGATGACTTAGTGGGTTTTACAGGGCCACAGGAGGACGACCATGTTGAAGGCATGTGTGAAAACCGAGTTGCAGCACTATGGGGCCTCAAGGCAGCACCAAAAAACAATTAAGTTGTTAAAACTTCTCGAGGCTCCCTTACGCCCTATAAACAACAAAGAGTTCCTCTTTTGTTGTTCGCCAGCTGCCTGAAGAAAGCCTCGCTGTCTCTGACAAGTTTCAGCCATCGCAGTGTCGTGATTTTACTTTTATGGGTAGCCAGCAAGCTAAAATGTTTTTACCAGTAAGGC
Organism: Cynodonichthys magdalenae; assembly: GCA_031762555.1. Classification (NCBI taxonomy): domain Eukaryota; kingdom Metazoa; phylum Chordata; class Actinopteri; order Cyprinodontiformes; family Rivulidae; genus Cynodonichthys; species Cynodonichthys magdalenae. Next base: position 10,305,856 of record JARVJO010000180.1, on the reverse strand, counting down.
CAAAAGTGACAGAGCCCTATTTCTCTGTCAAGCCTCGGTGGATCTTATTGCACCGTTTATGGCTGCGTGTAGGAGGAACAGGGTCGAAGATACTCCGCTGGGGTAGATAAAGATATCCAGGTGTGTTTAACTGCTCTCATCTCCTTCTGTCTGTGTCCCGAGCACCCATCCATTAGAGTCCTGCCAGTTCCCTAATGTAGGCGTGTCAGCACCCTATGCAGGGTGGTTATTTAGAGCTTAAAGTAATGGTGATGCCCGCCTCCAGCTTTTGTGTTTCTGTGCTGATCACCGAGAACAATGAACCCCTCACAGTGCACAGACTAATGAATAAGCCCTCTCAGTCACACAGGAAGGAGGCCCTTGATGAGAGGAAGCAGAGGGAGAGGGGCTGTTGACGGCAAGAGGTTGAGCCAAGTGCACACATCTCGTCTCATTCAGGAAGGGATGTTTAGCTTTGCAACTTGCCGCGATGTTATCAGAACAGCTTAACTGGAATGAGTTCGGCAGGGAAGATTCACTGTACTTGGGCTTTTGGTATTTTACAACATGTGATAACACCAAGTTAAGTACAACGATTTAAACTGGGTTACTTTGTATCTAATCTTTGCGCTGATTGTTTTCCAAGTAAATAATGTCTTCAAAAACTGCTTACACACTCACTAAGCTTTGCGATGATTTATTGCATCATTAAAACCAATCTGGACAGGAAAAGGAGATTTTTATGGATACTATTGCACATGCATAAAATCGGGTAGCATGTGCCTCAATACATTTATAGCTACTCCCTGTATTTAGTCAGTGTTCAACTAGAGTTTTTTTTCTAATCTTTAGATACAAACGTATTTATAAAGTGAAATGTCTTCATATGTTTTAACTGTGCTCGGACAACATTGCACGCTGAACACCGTTTACACCAAGTGTGTTTGAAAGAACCAGAAGTAGGGCTGACACTGTCTAGACCACAATGCATTGCAAAACTGAGTGTGTGCATTAGTATCTTTAAAAACACATCAATACTCTGTGTTCTTTTAGCTGAGTCTGTTTATCACTCGCTGCCAACAAGTAAAAGTGGAGTGATGTTTCATAATGTTATTAGTACAAAATGAACTTTAATGAATCTGATCTCTGAAACAGTGGATTTAATACTTGGGTTAAAGATGTTGAGCTAAGGTTTAAAGTAGTAGTAGCTGAGAGCCATTCACAAAACAGAACTCTGGATGTGACATTGCGTGTTATTTTCAAGGTTTGACCAAAATGATTACAGCTCTGTCAGTCCTCAACATGAAACTTTTACATCAAAGGTGAAGAGTGACCTTTTGTGTTTTATTGTAGTTTTTTCCCCTCAACTCAGAGTTTCTCGAGCTCGGGCTCCTTGCTGAGTAGTAATCATGACGCACGCGCTGAGTCAGGCAGGCATTTGTGGCACAGTGCCCTTATTTCCCTCTCTTGTTACATAAAGGAACGTACCAAATGAGACGAGGACAGGAGGGTGACCTCAACTGAACGCTTGTCTCACACATCTTAGCAAGCCCCGGCAGCAGAGAGCTGTTGCTCATACTTTCCCCTCAGTAAACAGACACATGTTTGAACAAAGATTCCTGACATGTGAGCTCCAAGCACTATACAGTGTTGTTGCAGCAGCAGGAGTGCTTCTTCCAGCAAAAATGTAGCTTGTAAAACAGATAAGTGTGATTAGAAAACTTTATCCTGGCTGAACAAACGTTGTTAGTCACTGCCTGAAGCCTCTAATGTATTTGTTTTGCAAACCTCTCAAGATGGTTGTGGCAACTAAACTCTTTTTATTGCCCTTTCGCCTAACTTGAGCAGAAAACTTAACTCGGTGTGTGTTTTCGCTCGTCTGCTTTACAGTAAATGTTTCCTGTGCAGCCAGCAGCAGAGCGTCATAAGAGGTACCAAGTGAGAGGAAACTATTGTTGATATCCTGTCGGTGCAGCTGAGTGATTTTGTCCGGCGTTCTCACATGCCCACCACTTCCTGTTAAATTACTGCCTCTTGTTTTTTTGTTTTTTTTTCCCCCCCAGTGTCCTGCAATTCCTCGTGAATCAAAAACCATAGCAAGCCGCCTCAAATTGTTCTCAACTCTTAAATAATGTTACCGTATTTGGGGGGGGGTCCTGTAGGACAGACAGTTGACAATAGTGCATGCACAAAAGGACATTAGTATGTGTTGAAGTTATAAGAATCGTAGCTTCTTATTTAAAATGCTGATTTGCCTCAGTCATGAGAGTCCTTACATTGTGCGTGTTGCACAAGTCATTCTGAGTCCAAACTTTCAGTTCAGCTCCTGCTGCTGTGAAATGGTGTTCTGGTATGCAACAGGGGAATGCATGTGCTTGTGGTTTGGCTGTTGCAGATGCTCAGTGGTAGCTGAGTGGGTGGCACCATTTTATTAATGTTTATATTCTATATTTTGCCTGTTTTATTTACCTTTTCTCTGATTTTGTTGCTTTTTGAATTGGTGAAGTTGGGTTTTTTTTTTCTGACTCATGACTCGAGACTTAATTAAATAATACTGCATTCATATAATCTGCTTTACTTTCTCCAAGTCAAACAGAAAAAGAAAAATTTCAAAAGCAGAAAATAAAGGTTTAACAAAGATTAAAGAATGCTGATTTTCTACTTTTACTTTCTCTAATTGTAGCCTAATTTTTGACTGTTTTAATTTTTACTTAAACACTTTTTCTCTATTTCTATTTTAGATTTAATCAGATAAATATGTGAGCCTGTTCTAACTCTAAATCCCTGTGTTTTTCCCTCTTCAGCTGTGTTCAGGTTGAGGAGCATCATGCTGTGGATATCGATGTTTACCACTGTCCCAACTGCGATGTCAAACACGGACCCTCCCTGAGTGAGTTATGTTCTCATTATTGGCAGACTTTCTTTGCTGTTTTTAGTCTGTCTCCACCCCCCAGCCCTGACATTACTTACAGCCTTGCATTGTCTTTATTAACCGTGTCTGTGTTGCACTGGTCCTGAGGGAAAGGACCACTCTGCAGTGTTAGTCAAGTCTGATTACTTGTTTTTCTTTTTCTTTTTCTCTTTTTTTTTTTAAAGAAGTTGGGGGTTGGGTTAACCTTTGCGAGCCCTGGGGGCAGACATTAGCCGGCTAATTGAATTGCGGTGTAAACCCTCCACTTTGATTGGACAGGCCCTTCCATATCTTAGCACAGGGGTTAAGTAGGGAATTTTGTCCTTGTGAAAAGTGGTTGTAATTTGCATAATAATACCACTTTTTAAAAGCACATTTCAAGTGTGGAGTGATTATGTGAAAAATTTAATGGAGGGAAAAAAAACTGATCTAATTCCCCTTTCCAGTGAAAAAGCGCAACAACTGGCACAGACACGACTACACGGAGCCAGACGATGGATCGAAGCCAGTGCAGGCGGGGACTTTAGTGTTTGTCAAGAAGCTCCAGAGCAGAACCTTCCCCAGGTGTGTACCACATCAACCTATTAAATGCAACACTTTGGTTAATGTTTTGCACCAATAAAAGTTGCATTAAATGATAAAAAAAGTAAAGTATAAACCAGTAAAATGTTTTAAACAGCTCCTCGGTTAAAATCTTTTTTGTGTTTGTTGAACTCGTTCTGCTGTGGTTTGCAGCGCCGAAGAGATTCTGATACGAATGAGAGGTGAACAAGTGACTACCCGATACCTGGAGAGACATGGCTTCAACTACCCGATAGCGATAACTGAAATGGAGGGCCTGGGCCTGAAACTACCCCCATCTACATTCTCTGTCAAAGATGTGGTGCAGTATGTAGGTAAGAACATGTGATAATCAGCAGGTTATACGTATCAAACGCACCACAGCACATTAGTGTTTCCCTTCTGGGAGTTGCGATGGCTCTGCAATATGAGCTACTGAAATGACCCAACACTGACCAGCAAAGTGGCCATATCTGAGCAGGTGCCATCTGTGTGCCAATATGAACAGGTTTGCAGGTTCATAAGGTTTTAACCCACTTATCAGGCATCAGGCGAAGCCTCGCTGAGCTCTAAATGAGTGACAGCTAGGCTTTCACTGGCCCCGTGCTTCCTTACTGAACACAGCCTGTCACTTCCCAGCTCCTATTACAAGCCCATTACCAAGCCCACCAGTGTTTTTATCATTAAGTTCAAATTACAGACTCCGTCTCTCACTTATCACTTCCTCTGCCTGCCCTATTGAGCTTTAAGCCAAGGCACAGGTGTTTTAACCATGGTCTGGGTGTCAAGTTGCATTTCTTACAGCTAAAAGACACTTAGACAATAGAAGTAAACACAGATATCTTCTGCTGCTTGTAAGGATTTCTAATCGCCTGTGCAGCAAACTTGGTGTGTGGGCCAGCTTAGATCTCAGTGTTGGATTCATATGAATGAAACTTGGAACAAAGTTTTAGTTTTCAAGTTAACATCATCTGTGTTGAGTTGTAAAAAAACAAATATGGAGGGTACCACTATATTAGTTTAAAATAGTCTCTGAATAATATCATTTATTGCAATAATTTCTAAGATGATTTAAATTGTTTTTGTGACCAGCCTGCAGGTTGTGTACAGTCAAAAAGTAGCTTAAGTTTTTATTGTAAATTAAATATAATTGACTAGAATGCATTCACTTCAGTTTAAATGAATGGTTCAAGCGCGTTGATAAAGACGTATTTGCATTAAACGGCCTTTTTAGGAATACATGGAGCTTCATGTATTGGAGCTGTGGACGGACATCAGGAAGCTTGATTACATTTTATGCTGGCTCAGTACGGCTGTAAATTGTGACCATTTATAAAAGCTCTTTTTCTTGCCGTCTCTGTTTGTGGAGCTGGTGTTTGAGCTCTGCATTGTGGGGTTTCCTGGCAGCTTTTTGTGTCACTTTGTGACAGACTGCCTTTACTCCAGCTGTTCTCTGTCATCAGACGCTGGCCAGCTGGGCCTTCGGAGAGGTGTGTGTGTGTGTGAAGCAGGGAGAGTGAGTAAGAGAACATGCTAAGGGGTAATAAAAAGGTGTGTGGGAGGGGTGTGGAGAAAATACAACAGCCAGCTGTCTTTACGCGCACGCACACACACACACTCTGCACCTCGGTTCAACTTCCAGCTCCATGTGTCACTCGATTGTGATTTGTAGCTCAACACAGTCACTTTTTCAGTTTTATTTTCCTCGTATTGCTGCAGCTTCTGCAAATATTTCCTCTCACATTTATACAAGTATCCCCCTGTATGCTTAGGGTCTCCTGCACACACGTCGCCCTCTCACCTCCACCCACTCCCCCTCCTCAGGGACTGGTGGTCTGGACAGATTGACAGATTGTCTCCCTTGCATCCCCTCCCTTTGCCGCCGCCTTGATGCCAGTTTCCCTCAGGGCTTGATCTTGAAAAGCACGAGGAGATGCCAGCAAGCTGTTGACCCCTCTGAACCTCTCGCCCACTTGTCAGCCAATTAAAATAAAAAGTTTCATCGTTTTTATTCAACAATTTCGATGAGCACAGAGCTTCTCTCCTGATGTTGCACAAACTTAAGAGGTCTTTGCTCCCATCTAGGTGGTGACAAAGTTATCGACGTGATCGATGTGGCACGGCAGGCTGACAGCAAGATGAAGCTCAGCGAGTTTATCAAGTATTTCACCAAACCCCACCGACCAAAGGTCCTCAATCTCATCAGCCTGGAGTTCTCTGACACCAAGTAAGACGCACCGAAAAACAGCTTCCAAAAAAATAAAAAATACACGGCGTTATGAGTTTGTTTTGTTTTTTATGGTTCAGGTTTTTATTATTTATTTATTTGCTATTTAAGTTAAATTGGGTATTTTTATATGCAGTAAACTTTTATGTTTGTATGGCCTAACATCTCGCTTCCATTGACCCACCTGCAGGATGTCAGAGTTAGTAGAGGTTCCTGACGTGGCCAAGAAGATGTCCTGGGTGGAAAACTACTGGCCGGACGACTCGTTCTTCCCCAAACCCTTTGTCCAGAAGTATTGCCTTATGGGAGTTCAAGACAGCTACACAGACTTCCACATAGACTTTGGAGGAACCTCAGTCTGGTATCATGTTCTTTGGGTAAGGAGCTAAAAAAAAGCAGTGAATTTTGTATCTCCTGACTGATCCAACACATTTTGAAAGGTCATCCATTTTCTCACTTGGTTAAATCATCCAACACTCTGACTACAGAGCTGTGGTGACAGTTTGTTCGTCTCACATCTTAACTGCAGCTAATGTTAGTTTATGATGGGAGGTAAAGTGGGCGGGTGTTGATAGGAAGTTCCTCATCGAAGCTGTCACACTTGGACACACCGTTCTGTCTGATTTACAGGGTGAGAAGATCTTCTACTTGATCAAACCCACTCCCGCCAACCTTGCACTATATGAGGCATGGAGCTCTTCGCCCAATCAGAGTGAAGTGTTCTTTGGGGACAAGGTGGAAACGTGCTACAAGTGCATTGTTCCCCAAGGAACCACCCTGCTCATTCCTACAGGTTTGTGGGATTTTATCTGTTGTATTTGAGACCTTCTCTTTTTGGGTAAAGAATTCAGACTCTTGTTGCAATAGGATCTAAAACTAAAGTGCACATCACTTTGCTATAATCCTAATAACGCCAGTTTGTGTCTATAAATGGTGCTTTAAAAAAGCAATCTGTGTTTATGAATTCTTCCCACGGGGATTTATTTAAGCTGTTTCAAACAGGAACTATAAACTCCAGCTGGTCAAAATAAAATGGCAAAATAGATAAACAATGTTACAACTGCGTAATAAGAAGTAAACATTAGAAAATGTCACCGTTATCACACGAGCTCTGAGAACACTGCTGTCACCTTTTTTCACACGTGCCAACAGGAGGCTGTTGGTGTGACGCGTTCTCGCCAGAGCAGGACGATGCAAGATGAAGTAACTGTTTATGTTCTTTACAAGTGACAGATGAGGCTTAGAGCTGTCCTAAAGGAGTGTTTTGGCTTCAGTATCAAAACTATGTATTTGTTGTATTAAAAGAGGAAAGCAACAAATGGGGAAAAAAAAATTTGCCGGTGTTCACATTTTTTTTCCTGGACTTTATACATTATACCAGGGCTATTCAACTAAATTGCTCTGGGGGCCACAGTTACTGCAGGTCAACAGCTCAGGGGCCAAACATCCAGCAATTAAAATGATTATGTAAATAAACCAAGAATTACAAAGTTTGTTACCTTTTGAAATAGTTTATTTTGCTGTATTTAATCATGAATAGAACATACAGAACCCTATAAAAGAAGTAAAAATTAAACAATATCAAAAATAAAAGACATTATACCTCATATTTCACATATTTTGACATCTCTGAATTGCCAAATTTTTAAACCAATTTTATTTTCACTTTCATAGTTTTATCTTCAACTGCTTGTAAATTTAACGTTCTGGAGTGTGCGTAGAAATGGTTTTTACCAGCTTCTAAACAAGATTCTGACGTTTCTGTAGATACCAAACATTTATATGTTTAACATAGAAGAACTTATAGTAATTAAAATTGAAAACTGGGGGTTTTGATGAATGAACCATTTGGCGAGCCCTGCGTTATACGATGATTAATTCCAAACAAAATGTGAACTTTAATGTTTTATTTAGCCCTCCTGGATAGCAATGTAGTGCACATGACTGCTTTTATTGTGTTCTTACGCTTGGATCAATATGCTGTTTTTTTTTATTGGATTATATAGTAAAACTGCAGAGGAAAAGGATAGAAAGAGATAAAAGTTCATGCTAGGGTTGTTTTTGGCACTTGTCAAATAAATGAATCTGAGTTACAATGAAGCTCAAACAAACAAACCAATCTAAGCAGGTAGACCCAAGTGGGTTAAGTTCTTTTAGACCAAACTATCACTTTTTACACAGATACAGCTACAGTGTTATGTAATTTTTACTGGTATGTTTTCTGTTTTGTCCCCCAACCCCATTTATTCAGAAATGAAATGTAATTGTTCCAGTGGTTTCTGCCAGGAAAATGTGATGTTTATTGAAGTGTCCATCATTGTCAAAGTAAATTAACAGAACAGGAATTCCTTCCTGAGAAACAATATTAAAAACAAAATGGAAAAATCAAAAGAAACTGTTATGTAAGATATTAAAAGTAGCTTTTTCCTGCAGTATTCCCAGGTGTTACAAATCGAGACTGAAGTGGCTGATTTTTAAAGGATTCTTTTTGTCCAGTCATTGAATATGGCATCCTATTTAAATGCTGTTCAGTTATAGGATTATTCATCCATCAGCCTCTCAATGGACATTTCAAACTGATCGTATTCCCTTTCACCCCCCACTCACCCAAACAGAGACAAGGCTCAGTTCAGCTGTCAGCTCCTGGACGTCTTCAACCAGTCTTCAGCTGGGGTTTCTCAGCGGGCTCGAGCAGCGTTGTGAAAGGGATTCTTTTTGACAGAAAGGGTGTGGAGAGGTGGGAATTAAGAGGGGGTCAGGGAGCACAGTAGGTCAGTCGACCGCTGCATTATCAGGCTTGTCTATCAGTCTTACGACCAGGCCCGGCCCCCCCCCCGGGG
>JARVJO010000180.1:10230882-10286923 GCA_031762555.1 Cynodonichthys magdalenae | reverse complement strand
AAAATTAAAGTCCAACAAGTTTTACTCTCAACAATTCAAAATTTTGCAAGTCGTAATTTGAGATTTGAGTCTGACACTTATTGTGATTAGGATTTTTCTTTGTTAAATTAAATAAATAAATAAAAATAAAGCCCAAAGTGAATTTTACATATTCAGACGGGTAGCCACAGATGAATATGTGTTTGTGAATTATTGGCTAAGTGATTGTAGGTCTTTATTCACGATTGATTTGATAATTGTTGGGCTTTTGTTTTGTCACAACAGGCCAAAATGCTACTCGTGTGTAAAGGCGGGTTATGTAAGACTTGTTAACTGAGATTGTCTTTGATGATTCCTCTGATCAGTCTGATAACATGACCAATAAAATATGCAGCACAAACATCTTTTCAATCAGTGGAAAATTTAAGTTTTTCAAACTACAAATCAATTACCAAAGTACATATGGAATTATTATTTAGATTATTCTGATTTACACTGTGATAATACAATATAATAATGTACAATATTCATAAAACACACTAAAATGGATTACGTTATGTCTAAAATGTCTAGTTTCTACATTCTCAAGTACAAACTGCTTTTCCTGACACGTACTTATTTTATTTTTAATTTCACATTTTACATATAAGTACAAAAATTATGTAATAAATGAATGTTTAAAATCGAATGCTATAAACTACACAATTTATTCAGTTGACTATAAAATTTGACAAAAGTTGTTACGAATAAAATACTGGAATTTAGCTTTAAGTTAAAAATTATATATAAATTAATAACTTAGTAAGTCGCAAATAATAAAAAGAATAAAGGGTTGTTTGAGTTAATTTAATTTTTAATGTCGATCCATCTTTGGAAATTAGTACATTAAAATGCAATGTTAAAATAGGCTTTCCTTTTTATAAACAAAACAGCACTCTTTTATAAACAAAAGGTTAGCAAGACATTTAATTTATCCGTTTAACACCCTGTAAAAATAAAAAAATTTACAAGCTGCCCTAATTATTTTGTGATTATTTAGCGCGGATAAACGACATCAGTCAGCTTTGTCGAGGACAGCGGTGTTTTGAATGCGCGTGCTCGGTGCACGAGTACGCTACACCACCCCTGTCAAACTGGGAGTGTAGCCCCGCAGTGTGTGGAGGCGGAGCTCGCGTGTAGAGATGGCACGGGAGGGGGGAGGCTCGTGGGGGAGGCGGAGTCTCAGCAGTCCTGGCAGGGCCGCCATTTTTGCAAAGGGAAAAGAGACTGGTTTGAGGGGATCTAATTTCTAAAAGTCGCCGTTGACTGGGGCTCAGTTTTAACGGTTTCGAATTATTTCATTTTCACGTGCGCGTATAACGAAATTCACGCTTTTTTCGTTAATCTCGAGAGACCGCGATTAATTACCAAGATTTTAAACCTTTGCTGGGAATCCGCAGTGTGTGTGGACTGAAGTATTGTTTTGGTTGTGGAAGATGCGACTGGGGTCTTACCCAGGTCCCCTATTCGCTATTTAAATCTTCCAGAGTGGACTTGAAACGGTAAGTGAACTCTATAAAGAAGGCTTTATGAAGTGAGCGCAAAACCAACCTGGAGGGGTATTGTTGTCTTTAGTTAGCCACCTGCTAACGAAGTATCTGCTGAGTTTAACTTACCAAACGAACGCCGTATTTATTAGGGTCTAATTGTGCCCTGACCTTAACGTTCATATTTATTTTAACTGAAACGCGAAACAATTAATTAAATAACACAAGGGTCCAATGTTGGCAAGTCAGGAGATCAACATGCTAACTAGCGCATGCTACTAGCCCAAATTAGCTTGACAGACCAAATAGGGCTCGGACTTTCTGCTGGTTAATACACTAACAATCTAGTTTAAGTTATCGAGTAAACATCACACAGATATGCTACTGATTACACTGGCTGTCATCGACAAGAGTAAAGTAATCTAAACACCAATTTAACCAGGGGCAACCTGACATGGATCAGCCACAGTAATGCCTTCATTCAGAAACAACAGATAATTGTAACTGGCGAGCTTCTTACAAATACAACACATGATTTAATGATTTTCAAACGTTGACACATGCAGATGTAAAGCAGGGGGGGGGTCACTTCAGTTTGATATGCTGACATTGCGGGCCATATTGCGCACAGTTTTATTCGCCTATGTGAACATACACAAAATAAAGGGATATTTTACGAGGCTACGTTTTTCTCACATACATATGTCCTTTATATTTACTGCTGTACATGCATATTGACACACACAGGTGCCAATAATATATTGCAGATTGCTTAATTCGGCTTCATTTATCTGTATCTTGTATTGCTCAACAAAAGCATCTCTGCGTGCAATTGTCACCGACTTTGTGCACATACTAAACTTGGTACTAGAATTTTAAACACTACACACCCTTCAGCCATGCATTGTAACCCTGTTATATGATTTGAAGTCTTGATAATTGTCAGGCCAATTAGGGATATGTTGTGTTTGTTGTAACAGTGCTACTGTAGCCAAACAGTTCATTTAAAACAGATTATAAACTCGAATCCCTGGCTCCTTGAGAGCTGCTTCGCCCTACATTGTATTATTTCCGTTTAGAGAAGTTTTATAACAGAGCCGCAGCTCAAAGACTGCGAACAACGAGCTTTTACATGCATGTAAACAGAAACGGGAAAATGTTTAGTTTATGTTCCAAGCAGCCAAACCAGTTGTCAAAATAGCTGAAATGCCTGGTTACAATACAGTTGTCTTAAAGGGACCTTGCGAAGTCGCAGTTATATCGAGCTGAAACAAAAGAAGAACTCTAGAAGAATAAACAGGAAACCCTGAACTTATTTTGTTAACACTTAAAGTCTATGCGTGCTGGAATCAAATGCTGCAACCGTGGGGGAGGGGAACTTCCATTTGGACATTTCGCCCTTTTCAATATGCAACTCTATTGGCAATCCTAGCCTGAATAAATTGTCCCGTTTGACACAGCACGGCACGAATTACCGTATAAACGTGCAGTAGTTTGTTTCCCCCCGAGTTGCTAGCTCACAGGGTTGGTGTCTCATTTTCCTGTCTCTGACGACCCAGGCATTAATCCACTCCTGTCGTCTACGCATTATGCTGCTAGCTTCCGTTAGCTTGGACGGTGCATACCGGGGGGGGTTATTTTTGGCTTCGGATGGGCCTGAAATGACGATATTCTTTGCTTCACCGTGGTTGACTTTTTTCCGCTTTCGTCTTAGCGGTTAAAAATAACAAACAGTCGAGCTCTCGGACAATTTCTTCGCTTCTCTCCCGAATGTCACTGCGTGTAGCCCTCTGCTAACACTGCATTTCGAGAGGCTAATATTAGTGCCCGGTCTTTCACCGAATTGACTAGTGGTAACAACACAGAAACTGTACCGATAGAGTGACACTTGGTGTGTGAAATAGTTGATTAAATGCATTCTTGGGGGGATTTTCTTCCCGTGGCGAGGCTCCCCTGGCTACACGCCGTCCTGAGAAAAGCGCTCTGAAAATGGCGTCAGCACCAGGCTGTTGTGGTAACATAATAGCAACGTTGTACCCTCCACACCCCTATCGGCAGGAATGACTGCAGCGCCGACATACCCGCTGAGAAGCAACTACACAACACATGATTTTATTTTATTTTAGTTCACCTCACAATAACGTCGAAAGCGGCTAGATCTCGTTTAGCTATAAATCGCTTTATGATACGTTTGAGCGAGAATCACTGATGATGATGCTTTTCTCCTAAAACGGATTACAAGGCACCTCTGTAACATACGTCATGGCTTATGCCATTGCCTGTGGTTTTTTACTCCAGAGTGTGTTTGTCACTGAAAACTAATTTCATCTGACTGTGCTGTTCTGAGGACATAAGAGAAACGCTTTTGAAGGAAAACCATAAAGGACTTTACCTGCATGTTTCCTGCTAAATCACTACTAAAATTTTTAGCATAATTAGTGTTGTACAGTTTATTTTCTTTCTTTTGCCTGCTATGTACAGTTTACTGTACTAATTCAGTTGTGATAAGTACAATTCACAAAACTGAATTTGAATATCAAAAGGTAAAGGCTTTAGTGATTAACTTAACTCCAGAGCAATTTTATGTTTACCAACATCAAGCACAGAGTAAACAATGTTTTGATTTTATATAGCAGTGATGTTCTTATCCTGGAACTCCAAGGCTGCTGTCCTGCTTGATTTACTTGTTTCATTGCTCCAATACACCCGATTCATAGATTAAATTACCCCTTAAAGTACTGCTGGAGCCTGTTAATTACTCATTAATTCAAATCAGGTGTGTTGGAACAGAGAAGACTCCCTTTTTTTTTTTTTTTTTTTATTGCTCATGTCTGTAGGAAAATAAAGATTCAGCAGAGTTGCTACAATCAGCTTACTGTACCACAAAATGTATTTTTTTTAGTGTACAAGTAATAAGTGTAAACAAAATAATCAGTGTTTTGGTTATTTTGTTTACAGTGACCTCAGTCGTTGAGAAAATTGTTGGTCAACCCTTAATGTTATCGCTTTGATGGCCACAAGTGTGATAGAATAATCCGTGTATTTTTTTAAACCATAGACTAATTGAATAGTAACATATTAGAAATGAAAATGTTAAGGTAAGCATATTAAGACTGGCTTACAAAGCAGTACAACTGTCCTCTTTCACTCTATGCCCTGTGGGGCAAAGTGTTGTCATTCAGTTTCCCCAAATGCCCTTTTCAAAAGTCTTGCTAATGTGTGTGTGTGTATATATATATATTTATTTATTTATTTTAACACATCATGTTGAATGTTTTCATGTTGCTCATTCATACCTGTTTTTTTTTCCTTGTATCATCAACAAGATACCCAAGACTTTAATGAGTAGTAAACAGTTGTGTAGTTCCTGTTTGTTTTTGCAGTCATAGTGTTGTGCAACGTTCTTTGTTTTTGACTCAGAGATTTTATGTTCTGCAAGAAACTTATGTTCAGAAGTTCTTGGGAGTCTTCCCTTCCAATTACATTGGTAGCTCACTCACTTTTTTGGATAAACATTCCCACAGCAAAGTTTTGACCAATCACACAATAAGATAAAGTTTGGTTCATACTTTGTGGCTGGAACAAAATGTTGTGATTTTTGTCACCAGCTGCAGGCTAAGAGAGAGAAATTCAGCTGTATGGCTAAAGCTTTGGAATGAATAATGCAACACAATTGTTACAAAATTCCCAAATCATAGTTAGAAGAAATAAGCAATGAGTTTTGAGTCATCTAATAATATTCAAAGGTTTCCACTAGATTTGTGTAAGAGCCCTGTTGTGTTAATGTTCTCTTATTCACTACACAATCCCAGGCCATCCTCGTAAAGAAGCCACAACCTCTGTTCAATTTTTAATTATTTTTCCTTTTGTCTGCATTACATAGCAGAACATGTAATGTTAAATACTCAATTGGATCAACGTGTGCATTATGGCTGTATGCTGGAGAATAGCTTCTCTTTGTTGTGCTGTGATGGAGAGTTGGCATGTAGTGTCTCTCTGTCTCTGCCTTAGAGACGAGGTGCACTGGCTGGAAGTGTAGATTCATGGCAGTCTCAGGTGACACAAATCTTTCCTTACCTTAACCCCAAGACACACTCTGGAAAATGTGCAATTAAAAAGCACATACTTAGTGCAAAACTGTCTTATTTTTGTAAGTTTGATAGAACAAAAGGAAGCCAGTAAAAAACGTTAATTGACGTCTGGTTCACACTGAAAAGACTGATGAATCATATCGTTTTTTTTTTCTTTTTTACAAAAAAACCCTCTTATCTCTGAAACAGTAGTAGTATTTTTTGAGTGTGTGTCTGTGCAGATACACCTCACCATGTGGGACATCGTAGCCGTTTCCTGGTCTCCAGTGATCTCACATGTGTGGTGCCCTGGCTCCAGAGACCCAAAGAGAAAGCTGAATGGTTCAGGAGCCCAGCCCAGTCACATGGCATCTCAGCTGGGAAGAGAAGCCAGGGTTCAGGTGATCTGTTTTTGTACTGCTAGCTGGGCCGAAACAGATCCGTCTAAAACTAGCAAGCTGTTTCCCCGACAGTTGGCTTAAGGTCTGGTGCTGCTGAGGCTGCAGCCTTACTACACCTCTTAACCTCCCTGTTGCTCCTAGGTTACTTTAGGTTTTCATGGGTTGTAGCATAAGGAAGAAGGGGCCGATTAAAGCAGGAATAAGGCATCAATGGTGGTGATGTAACAAACGCTGCGGTTCTGCTGTCAAATTGACCATAAACACCGTTATAATGTACCATGAGTGGCTTTTACAGTTCTTTCTCTCTGTGGGTCCTAAGTAGCCTCTCCCCATTTTCTCCTCACACACATGGGCAAATAGCTCACATTGTAGTTGACTGTGGAGTGCATTCTTTAAATGCTGTAATTAGGTACCAACTCCATATGTGCCTGTTTGTCAATCTACATGCACAGTAGCTTTCTCAGTCTAGTGGGCTGCGGTCATATCAAATCTCACATGTTCAGTCACACCAATAATGTTGGATGATGAAACCCCAGTCTAAACTGTTTAGAGAAACTCACCCATTACCATATATAACTTGTTGTGACTCTAAGGAGCAGCACCCACATTTTCCTGAACAGGCATTGCAAAGTACTGATAAGGAACTTTGTTTCTTTTACATTAACATCCTCTTTTACAGTTTTAACTTTCTTTCCTACAAACATGCTGCCCATTAGAGTGTATATTTTCCCAGTTATTTAGTATCCCTTTTGTCTAATAGGCAGACTGGGCTTTAGAGTCTGGGGTATTGTTTTGTTCATGCAATAACATGTATTTTTTCCCATTGTGGCTACAGTTGCTTGTGTGGATGCTTACATCCATATTCCCTGCTGTATTGATGTATGACTTCACCTTCAGTGCAGGGGGAGCTCTGGCAGCCGTGGGCAAACTGATTGATGAAGGGCAAGGCGAATGGAATGTGTCCCATGGTGGGTACACAATAGTGGGTAAAAAAAGAGAGTCCCGAGCTCATGTTCTATTTGGGCCGAGCTTCCTGTGTATAAATGTATTTGTGTAAAGTGCTTTAATAGTTTCTAAGCTGAGTCACTGCAGTCTGCTATGGAGATGGTGTAAAGTCGCATTAGCTTGGCTGAGGTTGCTATGGGATCCAGTCGGAATCCCTTATTTTGTGTTGCTCCTCCCACTTATCTACAGACGTAATCTGCCTCGACCTGGCTGTGAAAACAAGAATGAAAAAACTGAGAAAATGAGAAAAACAGAGAGGAAACTTATTTAATTTAGCATCATATTCTAAATATGATGGTTTGGGTTCAGTGCATTGACTGCAGTTCTATCCTAAATCAAAATCTCTTCCATACACAATAATATGACTGTGTTCCATCCATGAAAAAAAGAGACTGGGTTATGCTATGTGCTCCTCTCTGCCACCCAGAGTCCACCAAGGTCCTGAGTGTGTAGCATCACTGTCAGACAGCCCCCTTGTACACCTCCCCCACCCCACTGCCCTCTGAAATGGAGTAGCTTTGGTGATTCATAAAGCTCTTTGTAGTGAGAAGAACTTTGCAGAAATAAAATGTTGAAAAACCCCAAACCACTTCCATCTTGTGGTTTGTTTTACTCTTAAATTCATTTCTTTTTACTTATTTTTGTCTTTTTAGGTTTTTCACTGTTCAGCTCACTCTGTGTTCTTGTCCCCCATTGTCCAACCCCCCCATGCTTGTGTCATATGTTTTTCATACCAGCTGTGGATTCAGTCAAAAGGTGGTTTTAATATCTTATGGGCTTCTTGTGATTAGAAACCGTCTCTGCGGCACGCCCCTTCCCCTCCGCTCTGCGTTACTGTCTCGGGTTTATTTAGGAAGTGCATAGAGGGGGGAGAAAAATCAGCCAGGGCGGGGTGACTGGGCAAAGGAAGGGGAAGGAGGGGTGCTCCCCCCCCCCCCTTTTTTTTGGTTACGTTTTCTCCATGGTGATGGGCTGCTCTTCTAGAGGAAGTAGGAGGAGCAGGCAGGGGCAGTCACAGCACAGCTCAGTTTTAGTCAGGAATGTGGCTGTTCTGTACTTGGTTTTATGTCTGACATTTGTCGGTGTGGACTATGTTGGACTTGAGTGCATATTTTCACTCAGAACATTTTTTTTACTGAGAAATGTTTGAAAGGAAAGGTCAGGAGGTTATCAGTTGCTTTGAGATGAGAGGCTGTTTTATGTTTGACCATGAGTTTGAGTGTGTACACTTCTTTCAATTGACCATAGGACTTCCTAGATGAAGTGCAAAAATGCATAAGTTGGGTTTCAGTTCAAATACAAATAAAACAGTGATGTTGCCCCAAATAGATGTGATTATCACCTACTGCCAAAGGTGGGACACATATAAGTTTTTGCCCTTTTTTGTGTGTGATTTTTAAAGAAACTCTGAACGTAATCACTAGAATCAAACCAGTTCAAGATGGCCGTCACAGCTAACTGAATTTAAAAAACAAAATTTCAGCTAATTTGACAGATATGGATCTAAAATGTGTGGTTTTGGCTGAGTATTGTCTGCAACACATCCTTTGAGTGCTATACACAATGTTATTATCTGTTGAGGTTAAACCAGTTTGTTAGCAAACCATCTCATGAATTGAACTACTGGATATACTTTAACAAAACTCCCAGAAAGCTGGACTTTAGAGTCTGTAACTGAATATATTTGGGCTGTGTCACAATTCAAGAGTTGCAGCCAATGTAGGGCACATTTGTCTATCTTTTACATCATGGCACTGTTGGCTGTCCCAATTTGTAGTAAATAGTAAAGCACTAGCTAATTGTAAACACAGTAAACAATCAAACAAAATGGCTAATCATTCTCACAGATACTGAATCATGAATGCTATCACATCTTGCAAGCTCTCACAACATTGCATAAGACCATGCATAACATTGTTTACCAAGTTGAATTAAAGTGGTTAAAACTCTGGCTCTTCTCAGCATGAGGTGGTCTTAGTTTAGTTTTCTGGCTTGAAGAATGGCCGGTGGTATGCATTCCTTCAAGTAATCTTTAATGTTGTATCTGGAAAGCCGTTGATCAGTCACAGCACATTATATACTGTGTGCTCACCCAGACAGGAAATGGATGGTGAATCACATTATATCACATGCAAATTGTAAAAGTTGTTTCCATTTTCTTAGTATGCATAAAGGGTTATTTAAGACTGGTTAACTTCTACCTTAAGTCAGTGTAAAAACCTGTTTGCATAAGAGTGATTTTTTTTTTCACCATTTCACCATGCCTTATTTGCATTTAAAATAAAAAAAGGAAATATATGTTTACAGTACAAATAAAAAAAACAAGCTGCTTCAGAGTACAGATCATTTATTTTCTCTGCGCTGCATACATTAGACCCTTCTGAGGGCTTAATACAGAAAGGGTCTGCATTGTTCAGTCCGTTTGGCAAACTGCCCGACTGTTGTTTAAAACAAAGTCTTCTGGCTACATCGGCTTCCTTCACATAACGCTCGTCCAGTTATGTTGTTGAACGTGGTCGCTGCACACATAACCAGAGGGGAATTTGAAAGGGGATTGTATCCCATGCCTCGCCTGACACTCAGGCTCACCAGTGTCTTGTTTCTCCTATTGTTTGGCCCTGGAGCTGACAGCTGTCATATCTGAAACTCTCACACTATCTGAGCAATAACTAGTAAATTCAAATTCAAATGTAGCCAAATAAATGAGCATCTTATTTTTCTCACCATCAGCTGTGGCAGAAGTTTTACTTCAGAGTCGAGTGCTAAATCTGGTCATGAAATGTAGCGTTCCTCGAAAGCCACACTGGGTAAATCTGCGTTTGTGAGAGTTTTTCAGAGGGCACGATTAGCCACATGCATTCTTCTCAGAACCTCACGGACGAGCAGAGACAAGCGTTTGTGTTCCTCTACTCAATACCTAATCTATTCTTTATATCTATCACCTTCTCACACCTCGAGCTGTGATTTTGAGTTTTTGTTTAGCTGCTGTTTAATTGCATGAGCAGGCGGAGGTGTGACCTTCAGCCTATTTTGTCTCAGCATCTGTCCCTCCCACTAATCCTGCTTATCAACAGAGCTCTCCATATCAGGGACAGCAACACTGACACATATGCTCCTGTCTGGATTTACATCAGAAGCAAAACATGACTTAAAAATATCATCTGCGCTACTTCTAATTCATTGTTTATTAATATGATCCTGTTAAGGACACGTTTAGCTAATGCTGCTTTATCCACTTGTAAATACAGGCAGTCATCTTAAAAGCAGAAACTTTCCTACAAGTAAAGCACATGCACATTCAAATCCAGCACAGTTAAGTGTGGCTAAAATAGAACAGTCCTCCTCTGTCGAATTGGGGGTAAAAAATGGCCTCTACGTTCCATTTTCCTCCCTCTGTTCTGGAAGTCTGACTGCTGTGTTCTCTTGCTCCCCTCTGTGGGAGTTTTTTCACAGTGCAGCCTGATGCATCCCTCTGGCTGACGGTGCGTGGAGGTCGCTTTAGCGCAGCTTCTCAGGACGTCACCCTAAAAATCTTCCACCTCGTGCTTTTCACCCGCCAGGAACCTCAGCTCAGTCTTGTCAGATAAAGTGGGGAAATCCTGGCGGTTTTCTGACAAGTTACTAATCATTTGCTGGAAATACCCCACTCTCGCTATGATTTGTAAATTCATGTTTCATATGCTGCAAGTTTTTTTCTTTGTTCATGAAATGATTAAAGTATTATTAGTCATTATCTACTTAATCTGTTGCTTAAATTCAGCTGATTTGTTTCTCTTTTTTTCTTTTGATGTCCTTGCATTTTTAGGCCTTGTGGATGCACTTAGATGTCTGCAATGACTGCTGTGGCTGGCATGCCTCAGTGTTTTGGACTCCCTTTCTCTGGACTCAGTAGGACAAGAACTGATCAGCAGAGAACGTCATGAGCATAGTCATCCCAGTAGGGGTGGACACAGCAGACACCTCGTACCTGGACATGGCTGCAGGCTCAGAGTAAGTACCTCCATGTCTTTACAGTTCACCCGATTTTACTCCCTTTACATCTCTAGTCCGTGCCCCCCCACCAAACATTCATTCTCAGTTTGACTCCACACCTTCTGATTGCTTCTGTTTTCATATCTCACCTATTTGTGTTGTCATTCACATGCTTTTGAAGCTGTTTATATACAATTTATACTTTTTTTTTTTATGCCTCGGCATGCCCTCTGTAAAATGGTTTGACTCTGGTCTAATGGACTTTGGTAATTGATTGGAACTATTTCCTGTTATGTGTTAAGCTTTTAACTAAATCTGCTCTCTCAGAATTGTTAACAAAGCTAAAGCATGTTTGGATTTTTAAAAGTAAAATCAAAACACCAAAAAATGTGACTTTAGCATCTTGTTTCTGAAGCTGCAGCTTGATGTTTGCACATGTGTACACTGCATTAAGTCAGTGAAGCAGAAATGATGTTTGGAGCCATGGCAACAAGCTTCCTGTTGCCCCTCCTCTTCGTTTCCCATAGTCTTGTCAAGGACATTGCTGTGTTTTTTTTTTTTTCTCGTTGAATAAATTAAGCGAGACGTTCGCATATGACTAAAGAATAACAGACGTCATCTACTTACGGAGGGGCTTCTGTCTCTTTAAAAAAGGGCCAGCCCACCCCTTTTTGCCTTCATCAGAGCTGTTGCCGTGACAGCTTGAGTTGCTATGGTATCTGTCTCACCCCCCCTCCCTCCTTTTTGCACTGCGCATGGCTCTTTGCCATAGCCATTGCCCTGAGTGACAGGTGGTCCTCACACAGATATGGCGTCTTAAATGGTCCCAGTGCGCCCCCGCCCCCTGCCTCTCATTTCTGCAGAGCTCCGCTGCCACCGGGGGTTGGAAGAACCCCCTTTTGCCTTGACACTCCCCGACTTATTCTTTGTCTCGGCTCTCCGACTCTGATTGCTCGCTGCAAATTTATTCAGAGGCAGATAACCGGCTTGAAGGGGGCTTTAACCGGCTGCTGCCCAGGTTCAGTCCAGCATAGAGAGAGACAGCCGAGCTGGACCAGCTCACAGGCATGCTGCTCCACTGACAATTTAAAGAGCGCCAGCTGAGTCTGGAACAGTGGGGCTGGCTACTCACCAGAGAACAGCGTCATGCCGTTTTCATGTTCCCCAGAAGTCTGCAGCAGGATGACCAGCTGTGGGCTAATGCAGCGTATGTCCAAACTGACTGAACCTGGCGTTCATGCACTCGCTGAAAGAGCAGGTTGTGTTGCCATAGCAGCAAGGACGGTCTCTTCTGGAGTCTGCTCCATCTATGCTCCTGATTTCTCGATATTTCTCTTTTTTTGCTCACTTCATGAAATGTTTACATTCTAGTTTACACCCATCTCTTTTTAAATCTTTAGGATAAAACAATTTTTAGCACATACCTGATAGAAACATAAAGTTTGATAGAAAGTTATTCACACACATATTTTCAGATAAAAGCGTTAGGCAATATATGATTTTACTGGAGCATGATGATGACTGCAACCCACCCACAGTGTCTATTGACTCCTTTACACATTTCAGAAGTAGTGAAATGAATGATCCAATCGCTTCACCTACATTATGCACACACAAATTTACACAAATATGCTTTCTCTTTCACTCACCAAGCTGGCTTACCTGCATTTTTTTTCTGTCGCTTATAAAGTCACTGCCTGTGAGTTCATCTCCTATGAATTGTTTGACCTAAAAAGTTCAACATGTGTTTAATCTAATATTAAACATCTAATCAAGTGTAGTTTTTTCTCTGAATAAACTTCAAAGTGCAGCCCTCTTGACATAGTTTTTAATACCTTTAAATGTAACTTTTTGTGCACACAAGTCACATTATCTGTGTGACAGTTGAGCCGTTGTGTGCGCACACACCCCGTTCTTTGGCACCGCCTCCAGACCTCATGCACACACTTACGTTTTCACTTTGACACTGAAGAGTTGAGCGGTAATACACAGGAAGTGTAGCACAGCACTCTTTCGGCATGCAAGAAGAGCAATAGGGCTGAGAAGAGCTTACACAGGTATTGTAGCACTAAATTACCTTGAACTTGAGTGAGCGAGGAACAAGAGTGTGAAACACATGTTCAAATATTTACTTATTTAAGATTAAACAGCTTTTTTTTAATGATCCTTTTAGACCTTTCACCCTGCTGCTGTTAAAAACGTGGCTTGTAAAATTTGTCAGTCATTCAGTCACACACTTGTGCCAGCATGCACGGTCAGTTCAGAGGTTATTAATGTGTTTTTTATTCCAAAACGGAGACTATTTTTGTGATTTTTACCTTGTTTAATTCAACTTGCTGGAAGTTTTATTTTTTTTATTTTTTATTTTTTCACAAAAACATCAGATAAAAATCAACCCATCACATATACCCATGCTCTGTTTATTTTATTTGGTCGTGACTTTGGAGCAATTTTCTGCACAATGCTGTTAAGAGAAGAGTCAAGTGTATTTTAACTTGACTGTACATGTGGACACCTTACACTGAAAAGTTACTCTGCATATTTCCCTCTCCTTTTCCTTCCACTCCTTCATACCTGACCATCTCGTCTCATGCCATCTGTTTTGCCAGTTCCATACCCTAGAAACACTTTCTCAGCAACTGACAAAGAGATTAATTGTACCATAATAAGGGTAGGTTAAACTGGTTCTATCAGCTGCGCTGTAATCTTGAGGAAAGTGGATCTACAGGTTTGGCATGAATAGGCTTGAAAAAAAGGTCTGCTTTGTTTTTGTGTATGTGAGACAGTAATTGTTTCTGATTTGCATCTGTCTTTAAATGTAAGTTAAGTGACGAAACGACAATTTAGATTTGTATTTATGTTCAGTACAGTTGATGTGCCGTATTTAGTCATTACAATGACCAGTTTCTCACTAATCTGCGTCTTTTGGAGACTACTTTGTGAAAGGTATTCTCAAAAGGGGGTCTCCATGTCTTGAAATGTTTGGTGGGATTGTCAATTTTCAGTTGCAGAAACTTGCGGCCTTGTTGCTTGTTTTAAATCCGTCCGTCCGTCCGTCCGTCCGTCCGTCCGTTTGTTTTAAATGTCCAAGATATTTTTTCAGCAAATTTTCCATTAAAATAATCGCAGTCATCATGAGTGTCTTGAGCTCTTCTCGGTTTATTTTGCATAATTTTAGACCTCCTACAGCTGTATTTTGACACTTTCACAGTAGTGACAAAAACATTTAAAACTACAGCCCTAAATATCCAGATTTAAAACCAGGCTGATGATGTATAACTATAAAAACACCAGACCAAATCTGCTTCAATTAATTTCAAAAGTTTTCTGCAGTAGAATAAATAATAATAAATGTGGTTGTGGCTTTCATGGTGGGTATGATGTGGCAAAGATGGGTGACAAAATAATAAACATGGCCTTTAGAGTTGAAAACTTTTCAGCTTCTAACTCTCAAAATATCTTCGGCAGAGACTATGACATCATTACCATTAAGCTGTTTTTATTGACTAACAATGTATTTTATTTCTTCTTTATTTTCTTCATAAATCTGGAAATCATCTTAAGGCCACAAGCTTGATGTTTTGTAAACCATAGTAGTGACCTGACCCCAGCTTTGGGAACCACATGCCTAGAATTCAGTTTTGCAATGCGTTCACACAGAAATAAGTAGCACTTTTCTCAAATTGCTGGTTGCTTGGTCGCAAACACACAGACTGCAACTCACAACCAGAGCTTCCCTGCTAATCATGTCTATAGCATCTTTTTGTGTTTGTTGAAGGGAAGCCATGCAGGAGTGACATGTGATAACCTTGTTATCAGTGTTTTTCATTCAACTGTAATTTGTATTTTTCACCCTTGATTTTTGTTGCTGCCCAACAGACCAGAATCGGTGGAGGCCAGCCCTGTGGTAGTGGAAAAGTCCAGCTACCCCCACCAGATTTACAGCAGCAGTTCTCACCATTCCCACAGTTACATTGGCCTGCCTTATGCTGTAAGTATGCATGACTTGATCAAATAAGTCGTTTAGTTTTCTAAGACTGTGTCACCACATGACAAGATAAGGACCAGTAAATGAAAACTCTAGGTTTTATGTCAAGACATTAAAATCTTTTATCCTTTCTAAGAAACTGAAAAAGAATATTCACTAATCAATTCTTTCCATCTCAGTGTGATACAGGAAATTATTAGTCTTTACTGCTTTAACAGCTGCAAGTAATGAAATTTTGTCTGTAGATTTATTAATTTTAATTTATATTTTGTTTGCGAAGTCGCAAAAAATTAACCTCTTGTGGTCCGTACACTGTCACTGTCAAATCTTTATATAAGCCAAACTATTTCAATTTTTTTACTTTTATTATGAACTTTTATGATGGGTTAAATACAGATCTAACCCTAAGTTTTATCATGAACAATACATCTTCTATTCCTTTTTAAAGGACCATAATTATGGGGCGCGACCCCCACCTACGCCGCCGGCCTCCCCTCCACCCTCCATGCTGATCCGACAAGGAGAGGGGGGGCTGTTTGTTTCAGGGGGACAGGATGAAGCATCCAGGGGCACCACCCTCAGCACCTCAGAAGATGGCAGCTACGGGGCTGACATCACTCGCTGCATCTGTGGCTTCACCCACGATGATGGCTACATGATCTGTTGTGACAAGTGCAGGTAAAATCCTGGCTGAGCACGATTATCACAAGTGTCAACTTGTGTTCCCTTCAGAATTTTTCCTCCAAACACCATAATATGTTGTATTTCAGCTCAGTAATTATTGTCTTCTTGAGCCTCTTTGGGCTAAATGAATGATTAATGGGTGTAAAAAGAGTTTATTAACAACCTTGTCCTGTTTTTTCCTAGTGCCTGGCAGCACATAGACTGCATGGGCATTGACAGGCAGAACATTCCTGAAACCTACCTGTGTGAACGGTGCCAACCACGACATCTGGATAGAGAGAGAGCCATCCTGCTTCAAACCAGGAAACGAGAGTGCCTATCCGGTTAGCAAATGTGCATTTACACTATTTAAAATCTATAAAACAGCTTTAATTGTAATTTAAAAAGCAGGATAGAAACCTCAGAGTAGGTTGTTCTTTCGAAAGCCACATTTCTCAGTGTGAGTTGTATTAAGTTTTCTTCGATACCTCACAGATACAGGTTTCAGTTCTGCTTCTTGTTTCATTGCTGCAGTAAATGGTCAGCTTATTGGTGAGCATTGCAGGTTGTAAGTTGTGTCAGGGTGATGCCTCTTCCTCCTGCAAAAAGCAAAAAAACGCTAGATTTTTTTCCCTCGTAATTTAAACATGGGCCATAGTGACACCTGCTGGGCAAAGATCGAACTACAGTTTTATATTTTGATTAATCTTCTCTCATCGAACCTCAGCTTGCTGCAGCATTTATTTAGTTTGGTATCAGCGCTGTCTTCTAATAGCTTACTTGCTTGATCAGATGGGGACACCAGTGCTACAGAGAGTGGAGATGAGGTTCCATTAGAGCTCTACTCCACCTTCCAACACACGCCTACCACCATCACCCTGACAACTGGGCGCCTTGGCAATAAGCAGGCTGAAAAGAAGCGCAAAAAAAGTGGTGATAAAGAACCGCCAGCATCCTCTGCCCGTGCAAAAAAGGTCAGTTTTGACTCATTCAATCATAATAATAGTTCTTTTTTTTGTCCCTGAAGTTATTTTTATATTAAGTTTTATTTCTTTCTATACAGGCCTTCAGAGAGGGATCCAGAAAGTCCTCAAGAGTAAAGGTAAACTAGAAGCAACACGCATCTGCTGTTTACCAAGTCCTTCGAAATTCTTCCGTTAAGCGTAAACATGAACTGTTTTGTTTTTTCCAGGGTGCAGCTCCGGAGCAGGAACCAGCAGAGCACCCGTCTCTGTGGGAGAATAAAATCAAGACGTGGATGGAGCGTTATGAGGAGGCCAGCAGCAATCAGTACAGCGAAGACGTTCAGGTCCTGTTGCGCGTTAAAGAGCAAGGCGACGGCAAGAGCCTGGCATACAACACGCACCCAGCTTCTTTTAAACCTCCAGTGGAGGTAGAAACCATCAAACTCAACCCTTAAAGAAATCATATTTACTGTTTCTTTTTTATGTTTTACTAAACTTCATCAGAATTATGGTTGTATACAGCACTGGTTTTTTTGTGTTTATCACTTTATCAGTGTTTGTCCAGGGTTTTCGCTTATGCCATTTTATTTATTTTTTTTATATTCAGAGTCAAGTTCAAAAGAACAAGAAAATCCTCAAGGCGGTGCGAGACTTGGCCCCAGACTCCCTCATCATCGAATACAGGGGAAAGTTTATGCTTCGACAGCAGTTTGAGGCCAACGGATACTTTTTCAAGAGGTCAGGCCGCCTGTCGGAAACATTTTTTTTCCCTGTGCATTTCATTTGCTTTCTATTTTCCTTTCCCAGAATAAGTTAAATAGGAACTCACGACATAATCATGGCACAATATGCAAATTGTTTCCTAATTATACGTTGAACTCCTTTTTTTTTTTTTTATTTCCAGGCCGTACCCATTTGTGTTATTTTACTCAAAATTTGACGGAGTGGAGATGTGTGTAGACGCTCGCAGCTTTGGCAACGAAGCGCGTTTCATCCGTCGTTCTTGCACCCCAAATTCTGAAGTACGCTAACACTCCAACACTGTTTTCATTCAGTTGAACATACAGTGCTGTGTTTTATAATAATCCATTGCTCTGACCCTCTCAGGTACGGCATGTTATTGAGGATGGAATGCTTCATTTATACATTTATTCACTGCGGCCCATCCCCAAAGGCACAGAGATCACAATCGGTTTTGATTTCGACTATGGCAACTGGTGAGTTAAAGTCGTAATTTAAATGTTTAGTATCACCTCTTTACACTCAATCCCCTTCTAATTGTTATTTATTATTTTGTAGTAAATACAAAGTAGACTGTGCGTGTGTGAAGGGGAACCAGGAATGCCCGGTGCTGAAACACAACCAAGAGCCCACTGAGAACCTAAGCTCCGGAGGCAGACGCAGAGGGAGCCGCAAAGACAAAGAGTTGGTCCGGGATGACCCAGCCCAGAACCAGAACTTGGCTCTAGACGGAGAGGGGAAAGGCAAAAGCATAGGTGACGGCAAACAGAGGAAACTCTCCCCGCTTCGCCTCTCCATCTCAAACAACCAGGTAAGTTTATTAATACTACCTAGAATAAACCCATCATTTATTGACTCTTTACAAACACCATCACCGTCATGCTCTATTCAGTTTTGTTTGTAGAATAACCTTTGCATGTGTTTTTCCCATCGTTACTCACATTTTTGATCCTATTTAGTTCTCTGTTTCCCCCCCCATTCTCCCTGTATGCGTTCATATTTGTCCCTCTATTCTACAAAACTTCAAAATCCAAGATTTAGTGTCACCTTTCTGATGATGTTTGTGGTAGTGTTTAGCATTTCTCTGAAAAAGTGGCAAACGGAACATTTCAAAACCTCTATTTTAACTTGCCATGTCTCAGCCAAGTACTTATGAAGAGGACTCATTTTGAAGGGTTAATTCAGACACTGTGTTTGATTTGCTTTGTAAGGAACTATTTCAGGGATTAAGGTGTTTCCTCAGAGTTGTCAACTATCTGTGGAAAAGAACAGATTACCTAAAATGCTTTGTTTTACTTAATATTAGTTTTATAAATACACACTTTGAGGGGTTTATTGTATTAAATACAAAATTTGTCCTAAAAGGTTTCTAAACAGACTAAACTTCTGAGCAGGCTTTTCTGTGTTCAGACCATTACGGATGATAGCAGCTCACCCCGCTTGTATCCTTGAAGAATTGTCCCTTTAGCATCCCCCCCTCACACTTTTCACCTCTCCTCAACTTTCCCCCGTTCCCCTCTAGTCTGTAATCAGACTGAATTCTCAGCCATGATGAAAGCGCCATACTTGGCTCTCCCCTCCTCTTACAGGATCCTGAGTTATTTGAGGATCTAGAAGACAAAACGTCCGTTAGCAATGAAGTAGAGATGGAGTCAGAGGAGCAGATTGCAGAGAGGAGGAGGAAGATGGTAAGTGTACTAAGTTAGGGGCTACAGCTTTTTTTTTTCTTTTGCTTTGCAGCAACCCTGCAGAAAAAGAAAAATCAAACTTAAAAAAAAAAATCAAATCCTGTTCCTCTTGGTTCCGACTTAAATACCTGTCTGCTAAGGGCTTGGATTGGAGCAGCTTTTCTCTTCTTCACTCCCATCAATCTAGCCTCCTCTTCATCATTCATCACTGCTAGGCTTCCCACCACCTGTTGCTGTTTTGCTTTTTTTTCTTTTTTTATATTTATGTTTCCGTCCTTCAGTTTTGACAAATTTATCTTACCGCTCTGACACTTTGTACTTGTTTGTCATGAAGCAGACATCATTTTATGTTTTTCTTCTTTTCAGAGACCTGCAGAATAATGTTCTTATAAAAACTAAATAAATAAATAAAATAAAAAACAAAAGCACCTCCTATCACCTGGAGCGAAACCCATTTAATGTTAACAGCCTCTCAACATGCATTACAGTTTCAGCGCAGCTCTCTTCTAACCTTCATTGCACACGTGAGTCTGAAATGGCCTAGACGTGTTATGAGCCGCTCTCCTCTCCCTCTGCCAAACGGCCTCATGTCCCCAAGAGATGGGATCATGCACACAGATGAGCACCATACACTGAAACACACACGCTCTCTGGAAATTACCCTGCAGTCAGCTTTCATGTTCACACAGTGGATCCAAGGTGTAAAGTGCTTACTCATCTTTGGGCGACACACAGTTCTGCTAATCAGCTACAGAAAGACAGATAGATGACAGGAGGGAAGCTGCAGAGCGTGGAGCCTTGTTTCCAGGGCTGTATTGACTCTGGGAGATCCAATAAGCTGCCTTCTGTGCAGTGGGATTCAGAAGGGAGTTCTGGTGCCGAAGTAAAGAATTCACACTCTGATGGTCACCAGCATAGAAGATTATTGTGGATGTTTCAAATCCAGGCTGCAACAAGGTGCAAGGCAGATAACAGGTGTCTGTTGGCTCCGCGTTTTAAACAATTTAGCTCCTGCCAGAGCTTTTATTTCAAACCAGTATTGTCCTGTAAATTGGACATGCAGCCTAATTGTTGTTTTTGTGTCTGGATGTCCTGATTTACTGCTTGAGTCGCCAAATTTCCTTCAGGTGGTAATGAGTTTAACTTTGTGTTACTTTATAAACACACAGCAGGATTATACCATAATCTAGAGTTAGCCTGTAAAAGGGTAGGAGCTAGGGCTGCACGATATTGGCAAAAACTAACATTGTGATATTTTTTTCTATCTCGGAGATTAAACAAAAAAACAAAAAAAAAAACACAGGAATTTTCAACAAGTATGTTTTTATCTGTATTTGAGCGTTATCACTATTTTTGATTGCTTGC
Organism: Cynodonichthys magdalenae; assembly: GCA_031762555.1. Lineage (NCBI taxonomy): Eukaryota > Metazoa > Chordata > Actinopteri > Cyprinodontiformes > Rivulidae > Cynodonichthys > Cynodonichthys magdalenae. The sequence continues at coordinate 10,266,560 of JARVJO010000180.1, read as the reverse complement.
TTTTATTGTGCTGGGACCTGAGTACATGTTTCCATTTATCATGGGCAAAAGTATTTTACCAATAAACAAAGCTAACTAGTTACCTCACTGTCAAGCTTAATTTCTGATTTTGTCACGTTAAATATTCGCATTTATGCTAAACCTTATTTTAACTCTCCTCGTTTTTGCCAAGATCCTCGTTGTCCTCCTCCACAGTTCTCAAAAAAAGGCTACCGTTATTGTCCCAGAAGTTTCACAACAAAATGAAAGTGTTTTTTGTTTGCCACAAACAGCCGCTTCTGTCAAATAAAAGCCGTAACATACGACCATTTAGTGAAATTGCTTCTGGTTAATTTCCTGCTACAGGACCTGCGATGTGTTGAAGTGGGATGATGCAGGTGCGGCTCTAGTAGGAGCTGGTTATTGAAAAGCACTGCAGTGATTACTGTTTCAGCTGAAAATAATTTATTTGATATAAGGCGGTTGTAGGTTGTGGAGATGTCTTTTCTTATTTTGTCATATAAAGCATACAAAAAATTAGAATTGTGATAATTAGAATATTTTGTTGATATTAACTCAGACAAGTGTTTTGGAAGAAATTAAAATGTTGAAGAACTTTGCAGGATTGCGTTTAGAATTTTGTTTTATTTCATAGTTGTTGTAGAAACAGTCAGGGCTTTTGAGAATTGGAACTTGAGCAGGCTAAAGCTGGTGCAACGGGTTCTCCTTTTATTTGTTGTTGCTCCTTCCTCCACCTGTCTGCATTCGCACCTTCGCTACATTAGAACTGCTTGTTGCTGCGCGGGCCTCACCATCTTCCATCGCCTCTTTCGAGACTAACGATTGCGCACGTCTCTTCATCTCTTCCTCCCAACTCCACACCTGACCCTCTGTAGACACGAGAGGAGAGGAAGATGGAGGCCATCCTTCAAGCGTTCGCCCGAATGGAGAAGAGAGAGAAGCGCAGGGAACAGGCCCTGGAGAGGATCGGCACAAAGACTGAAGTGGGAGCCCGCAGTGACATAAAGGAGGAACCTCCCGCCACGCCGGAAGCGGCAGATTCTCCAGCTGTCATGCAGGTGAGAACTCTATCAGAACACATGAAACATGAGGTTATTTTAGAGCGTATGACTTACAAAGTTGTCTTTTCTAGCCACCGCTTGAAATAAAGGAGGAGTCAGGCCTGAAGCCAGCCAAGGTGAAGCCGTCACGGAACAGGAAAAGTTTCTCAAGGAGTCGGACTCACATTGGCCAGCAGCGTCGGCGAGCGCGTACCATCAGCACCTGTTCCGACTTGACTCCGAGCTCTCCAGCTGAACCTGTGGAGCCTCTGAGCAGTGAAGCCCCCGAAGGAGAGATCCCTGCAGCGCCAGAGCCAGACACCCTTGTGTCACACGTCCCGGACAGCAGCCCCCCACACAGCAGCTCGCCGGCTCCTGACAGGACCCGAACGGGGAGCAAGAACTTCAAAACAAAAAAGGTTCAAAAATGAGCTTTGACAAACAAAAAGTATCAGTTTGTTTAATGAAATATTTGATTATTAAAGCATTCACTCTCTCTCCTCAAACCAGATTGTTATGAGTGAGTGGGTGGGAGAGAAACAGCAGGACCGGGGTGCTGTACGGACCCCCGAACCTGCCCCCGAGAGGCCGCTGAGAATAAGCAGCGACCCAGAAGTGCTCGCCACCCAGCTGAACGCCTTACCAGGCATGACCTGCTCCCCGCAGGTCTACAGCACGCCCAAACACTACGTCCGGTTCTCGTCCCCATTCCTGGCCAACCGCAGCCCCACCACTCCCGGAGTCCCCACCGGGAGGCGGCGTTCTCGAGAACTGCCAGAAACGCCGCCAACAACTGGCTCCTGCAAGAAGGTACCAGCTGATGCTTTGTAAATGTTGTTTTAGCTTGTTGAAATGAAATGTAGCTTTTAAAATGTTACTGAAATGGTGTGCATGTTTTTCTTTTTCAGCGATGGTTGAAGCAGGCGTTAGAGGAGGAGGGGTCCACCAGTCCAGCCAGACGCTCCAGCATCCTGTTGTCTGGTGATGGCCCCCTCAGCCCCTCCATTAATGGTGACTCTGACAGTCCTGTACTGTACAACGGCACTTGTTCCATACCAGGTGGGTCTTTGTCTCATTGTATCCTGTATAATATTGTGAATGATTATAAAGCAATAATAGTTCAGTTTAGTTTAGCTTCTATTTCCACTTTCAGACACGAGTGACAGAACGCACGTTTTTGTTTCCTTCAGAGTTGCCAACCCCTTTGAAAAAGCGCCGCTTGAGCCCGTTAGATGCCTGCATATCTGAGAGCTCGACGCCCTACGGTTCCCCTTGTGCCACGCCCACCCGGGCGGATCAGTCCGAGGCGCCCGGAACGCCCGCCTTACTGACCACCCCGCCTCGGCCCCGAACGGAGGAGCCGAGTACAGAGCCCCTGCCCAGCACCCCAACAAACACACTTAATGCACCTCAGGAGGTGAAGTTGTCTTTAGCATCCTAATTTATTCTGTTTTATTTTATTTTATTTTTTTAATGTAAAAAAAAAAAATGTAATTATATATATGTTTTTGTTACAGAATGAATCTTCAGAAGATAATTCACCAGAGGTCACCCGGAAACCATGTTTGCAAGAGGTGGGCTGGTCATTGTGCTTTGATTTCTTTTAGTATTTATTTTATCCCTTGTGTTATCAATTAGTTTAGATTTACTAAGAATAAGAGTCTAAATACATAAAACATTAGGATTAATTCATGTTTAATAATACTTTCTGTGTTTGAAGAGTTTCAGCCTTTAAAAATTTTAGTTATCACATAAAAAATACTATAATAATGTTTTCATCCAAGGCTGCTCCTTTCCTTCCATCCTAGGCTGATCGTCCTCCTTCGTTGGTTTCCTCTCCCTGCATCAGACCTCCCGTTTCAGACGGACTCTGTACAGAAATGAAGGTCCCTGTTTCAGAGAGTCCACAGCTTCCAGCTCCTGACTTGGTGGACTCTGAGGAGGACCGAACAGATGGTGGGGTCATAGAAAGTCCAAGCGAGGCGTCTTTAAATACAGAAACATGTGCTTCCTCTTACTCCGGGTGGATCAAAAGCCCGGACAGAGGCCTGACTGGACCAACTGGCCTGAACTTCTCTCCAGTCAACTCGAACTTAAGGGACCTCACCCCCTCCCACACCCTGGAGCCCCTGGCAGCTCCCTTTAGGCCCGAGCCCACAGCAGGGCCCTCCACAGGAACGGGGTCGCTGGCTGGCTCTCAGCCTCCGTTCAGCGACGCCCAGGGGCCGCTGTTCTACCCCTGCTCTGACGAGGGGCCTGCGCTTGTTGTGTCACGCTCGCTGAACGGGGACGGCAGCGGGGATGGGGGGTCGGCACAGAACCCTCCACAAAAGAAAAAGGTGAGGATTTCTTCTAACCTTTCCATCTTTTGTAAAAAATGTATGTATTTATATTGTATATGTTTCATTTTTTTTAGTACTGAAGTGGATTAGCTGTTCAAACGCTGCCCTCTATTGTTTTAACGTAGTTTTGCATTTTGCTCCTAAGTCAGATTGGAGCTCAGCGTCAGCTTGTGTTTAAAGCTTTTCATGTTTACACTCATTACAAATCCAGCTGTAAATGTTGAAATGACCATAAAGTTGTTGTCGTCAGGTTTCCCTGCTGGAGTACCGCAAGCGACAGCGAGAAGCTCGCCGCAGTGGCTCCAAGACCGAGTGCAGCTCCCCCGTTTCCACCGTGCCGCCTTTGATCGTGGACGCCTTCCCGATGACTCTAGAACCGCCCAGCGAGCCCCCTATACCCCCTGCTCCCGCTGCTCCCATTAACACCCCAGTGAAGGAGCCTCAGACGAGCGAGGAGAGGGAGGCAGTCGGAGAGAAAGAGGGAGGAGACGGGCAGTGGTACGCGCTGTCCGAAGAAACATTTTAGTAGCTTTTACTCTATTAAATGGATTAATTAGATTGTTTACTGTGTTTTTAGGATGTCGTCAACTTCTGTAGAACAGGCGAGGGAACGCGGCTATCACAGAGCTCTGCTGCTCAGCAAAGATAAAGACACAGGTGAGGATAAAGATGAATTTGGTGAACCAGAACAAAAGCCGTCCAGCCGTCGGCACGTTTTTGTGATTTTGTGTTTTTCTCATAGATGGTGAGACAGAAGGAGGGGAGATGACTACAGTGAGAGAGTGTGCATCGCCAAGTCTCCAGAAAACCCCGACACACACAGTAAGTGAGCAGACATGAACCCTTCCTGGTGAATTTGTTGTACTTTTAAATATTTTGAAGTGAAACTAATGTGTGCAATCGTCCCTCACAGCCCTGCTCTCCTGGTCCTCCTGCTCAGCCTTCCAGTCGACCAGCGGTGGAAGACGACAGCGATGGTCAAGCTTGGGTGGCAAATTCGATCAACAAGTCTGCGGGACCCAAACCTGCCCCCCTTACCCCCACAAAGCTGCACCCCACCCCACTGCCCTCTTCTCCTGTTCATTACCCAGGCCCCTCCCTCCTCCACTCTCCCAAACCTCAGCCTCAGGGGTCGCCCTACCGCAGCCAGAGGGCGCTGTTCTCAAACCCGCCTCAAACCCAGCCTCAGGCTCAGCCGGGCCCCGCACCCTTTCCCCAGTACACGGCCCAGAGTGTGCCCCCGCCCAGAGCCCCTCTCCCGCCGGACCTTTCCCGGGGTTCAAACCAGCCGTGACACCCCCCTACACGCCGGGCTCTCAGCCCCTGATCCAGACTCTACCCCACGGCGTCCACTACCAGACCTCGGTTGCGCCGCCGCCTCCCCCTCCTCCTCCCCCGCACCCCATCCCCGGCCCCACCCTGCTGCACGTCAACCTGCAGCCCCCGCCCATCCAGCAGCATCAGCTCATGCTGACCACTGCCCCTCCTCCTCCGCTGCCCCTGCAAGGCCAGACCCCCCAGCAGCAGCAGCAGCCGCCTTCTGCCGGCAGCGCCCTTCTGTCCCTCACCCCGCCACCTCCCCCTCCTCCGCCGCCCCCTGCCCCCTCCTGCAACACCCCGCTGCAGCCCCACCACTATCAGAACTTGGGGGGGTTTCAGCCAGCGTTGATGCACCCGGGTGCTGCGGCGGGTGCTTCAGTACCCCCATCCTCGTACCCTGTGAACCTTCAGCAGACCGGACTGCCTCCTCCTCCCCCACCTCCTCCACAACAGACTCAACAAGGCCAGGCACAGGCCGCCGCCCCCCAGATGCCTTCTGGGACTCGTGGAGCTCCCACGTCCTCAACCCCATTCCACAGCTCGGGGTACCTGAGCACCGGGTGGCACTGACCCCCCCCCCTATAGCCCTTAAGAACTCTACCTGAGAGGGGCGTGTACCATAAGCTGTAGATACGTTTTCTATGTACCTGAACATGTGGCCAGTGAAAAAACAGCTGATTGTGGGATAATAGGGTACTTTCAAGAAGAAAAACAAGGACAGAAAACTTTCAGGAAAAAACAGACGGTGAAATAAAAAAATCTTCAAGACAAACTGTTGGAAATGAAGATGGACAATCCCCCCCCTGGTGCTCATAATCCTCTCTGGCCTCCATTTGTTTTGTTTTTATAAGTTAGAGAGGAAATCGGTTCTGTCTCGTTTGGAATCCCATTTAAAGGCCCCACACCTTGTTTATAAATGGACATTCCAGCCTCTTAATCTCCCCTTTTTTTTTTTTTTTAAAACCAGTTACTCCTTATACTTCCTCTTGTCGGCTCCTCTACACAGTTAACGTTTTATTCTATTGGCTCATTATAGCAAAGATAAAGCTTTTTGTATAGAAAAAAAACAATTATTTTTTTTAATCCTCTGTCTAACAAAAAAAAATCTGTTCACTGCTGCAGATTCAGGAAAGATCCATTTCAAGGTGCCCGCCTCTCTGCCTCAGGAGGGTGTGTGTGTGTGTGTGTTTGTGAGAGAGCGTGTGTGTTATGAGGGTTTGTAGTCTTCTGAGGCAGACAGACAGATCTCACCTATAAGTAGGATATTAGCGGTTTATTTTTGAATATCAATGGTTATTTGTAGAAAGTGTAATTTAATGTATAGGTGGTTACATCAGCTTTCACCAGAAACAGGTTGTAAATATTCGCTTCTTTCTTTTTTTCTACGCTTGTACAATTCGCTCCCATCCCATTTTGAAATATGGTTGTAAATACGAACGCTCTTCTCGGCAAAGCTGAATGTTTCTGTGACTGTAGCATTATTTTTATTTTGTTACCACCCCCTCCTCTTCTTTTCTCCTCCCCCGTTGACTCTTCAACTTTTGTCTTTTTTTATTTGTGTGTGTGTGAGTGTACGTTTGTGTGGAGGAGAGAGACTCACAGGCACTGCACTGGTTGGCTATTTTCATGGTTCATTATAATAAAATCACTGTAATGACAGTTTTATATCACTTGTCGTGGCTTTTGTCTCAGAGAAAAACCAAAATCAAAAAAACGTTTGTTTTTCCCTTCAGTTTGAAACTGATCAAAAAATTCCAGCATATATCATGAAAAAGAGCAAATTATGCATTTATTTTTATTTTTCTGTTATACGGCAGTGTCAACTTACATCCTTTACCCCTTAAATTCAAATTTAAACAGAAAATATTATTGCAGCAAACAGACGTTCAGTATCAGAACAGAAACATGTTGATCAGGAGAGAAAAGTAGAACTTTAACAGGTAACAGGCGTAAAACTTATCCAATCCAGGGTTTGACATTTTGTGAAATTTTCTCTTTTGTTCCAAAAAAAAAAACATTTGATAAGTTTTTATTAAATATCTTTGCAGGTCTCCAGTGTCATAAACCAGGGTCAGATTTTTAAAGCTGTTGGTGGAAAAACCCTAGCTTACAAAAACATCAGGGCTCAAACCTATTCAGTTATTTTCTTCAACCCTTTGAGATTTTTTTTAAAAATAATGACACGTAATATACTCTATGGCACACGCTAGTAATGAATCAGTGGCTTGATGCAGAAAACTTTTCAAAGTTGAGACAAAATACAAGACAACATTAAGTTGAACAGATAAGTGTAGAAATCTTCTATTTGGTGCAACAGAAAAATGTTTTTTTTTTAATTTATTACATCAAATATTTAATTATAACAAGACACCACAGTTCTCTGAACAATTATCCAGTCATTAAAGTTTTTCAGTTCTTTATCTGTGCAGGAAAACAAGATTTGACCTGGAGAACTTCAAGTCTTCATCTGTGTTTTGGAGGTGGGCTGACTGGCTGCCATTAGTGTGTTTGTCTAATCAGAGTCCTGGAGGTGATTTACCACAAGTCTCTTTTTATTTTATTTTAATTGAACATAGAAGTCTTCGTTGTTGCAGGGGGAGAAAAAACAGCTTCAGGTGGATATGAAAACTATTTTACAAAGGGAGGAGGAAGGGGCTTTCAGAGTGGACTAGAGGTCTTCTAGACAAACGCCTTGTCTCATATTTCCATCCGATGATCTCTCCATTCTCACCAGGAGGTGGAAGCTGGATCCTGAAGTGACGTCACATCCGGGCTGTAAGACCTGCACACGTTAACAAAAAGATACATTTATCATATTTGAATGTTTATTTATTTTGACGCGAATAATTTAGCTGAGTTTTTATGGGAATTCCTCCGTTTCGAGAATACCTAGCAGCTATATGCTAACAGCTAGCTTGAGCGTGGCTACGTTTTATGTCTAAAAAAGGTACATTATTTTATTTTATAACTTTACTTTTTAGAAACTATTTTTATTAAAAATGATCCATAATTTTGAATTACCCACCTAATCTAGAAGTTAGACATTTTATGATACTCCTGCTGTGTTTGTTTTAATCTGCGCTTGCAAACAAATGACCACGAAAGTCTTTGTAATGTAGAACTGGTGGTGATTCAAATGTTTCTAAAATAGTGTTTCCATGAGCTGACATGAGTTGAGATGACATGTTTTACACACTTTTGCAAGTAGTTGTGTAAAAGTGTTATTAGTTGTAATATTATATTTGACCACTAGATGGCACTATATGTCTTGCTTAATTGAGCTTTAAAAACTACTCTCATATTTTAAACCTGCAGTACTGTGGAAGTGTAAACTAATTTTTTTTAAGTATACATATGCAAAATACATTTTTTTTATTTTAAATAAATTTTGTTGTGTACTTGGAGTTTCTTGGACGACAGAAATTTGAATTCAGTCTCTCCTGGTGCTGCATAGATATCTTTTTAATATTTTTGGGGGTCATATTTTTCAACCCATTTAGTGTTCTCTATTTTCTATTTTTTTTTTACAGTTTTTGTGTCGAAACTGGGTGTGAAGTACTTCGTTTGGATTAAAAGAGACAGCCTCTAAATGAGTTGATCCGTGACACACCTCAGAAAAAGGGTGAAGAGGGGCTTGTGGAGTTACAATAAGGAGGAATTAAGACCAAAGCATTGCAGTTCTATTTTATATAGACCCCAACTGAATGATTTAAATGTGGAGGGAAAAACTAGGGATGCACCGATATGAAAATTTCAGCCGATATCGATATCTGATATAATTATTGCTGTTATGGCCGATAACCGATATTACACAAACACACAAATTATATTATACATACACGCACAAACAACCAGACCTCTGACATGGCTCCCTACTTCAGTTATTCCTGGCTATGCAGCATCAATATCACTATCATGATCAAACAGATGCCGCTCAACCAACCATCTCCCCTTCCAAAACAGAAACACAAAGTTAAAAAGTGGGAAATCAATATCGGATGTTAATATCTGCCCAGTTTTACATATCGGACCGATACCGATATTCTAAAAAATGACCAACATCGGCCGATACCGATATTAATGCAGATATATCATGCATCTCTAGGAAAAACATTTAAAATCATGATATGTTTACTTTAATATTTCCACTAGAACTTTTGTAATTTTGTTTAAATCTTTAATTAAATTATTACATCTATATAATTTAATTTTTGTTGCCATAAATGCAAGCTACACATGTTGTTTGCAGTCACAATTTTCTTACTAGGTCAAATAGTAAGTGAGAAAATACATGATAATGTTTTTGTTTGTATATTCAAATGTTATACCTACCTATGTGCGTGAGTGCTTTTTTCTCCCTCTCTCTCCAGGAGTTATATTGCAATATTTCCAGTTTCTGGTGGAGTAAAAACAAAACAAAACAAAAAAACACAGGTCAAGATTGACAGAAAATGTTGTTTATAATAATAACCACCAGGTGGCAGTGTTGCATAATATTTAATTTATTCACTTTGACAGTTGATGTTCTTTACAACACTCAAATGACAAAATAGCACATTTAAATTGTTAATTATATATTTTCTAATAGTTTGATTTGTCACGGCTCTCATTCTTCTTGGCTCATTACTCCCTCTCTGTCCTTACTGTCTGATCCTAGCAGCCTTTTCTCTTCCAGATCCTCGGCTCGTACAACAGACAACTGTGTCCTGGCTGATAGGGTGGCTGTGATTCATTTCGACAGGCTGGCAGCAAGCTGTGTAAACAGCCATTAGTAATTCATGACTCTGTCCAGCATCCGCAGGCTTCAATTAACCCCCGCTATTTGTGTGTTTTCCTTTCGGACACCCATTGAACTCCCTCTTCCTATTTTCTCCAGCTGCTTCTTCGTCTCCCTCTGCATTGTTTCCAAGAACAGGTGTCAATCTCATTTGTAACAGAAAGCAAACAAAAGTAGCCAAGCAGGTGGTGTTTAACATTCATCCAATGTATGCAAATCAAGAACTTCAGGGGAGGGGGGCATTCTTTTAATTAGTAAGCTGCTGATTGGACATGAAGTTTGGCAGCAGGAGTAACGTCTTTTTGTCTGTAAGGTGCGGTATTTCATTATTGTTTAGGACTTAAACAGGAAACAGATGTGGTCTTAAGTAAGAAATTGAATGTCTTCCAAATAAAACGAGAACAAACTTTTTTTGGCCCTGGTCCTGATTTTAGTTTCTTTTTTTGTCTTCGAAGCCAAAAGAAGACTGAGCTCTCGATGGACTGATTTACACACTGAATAACTTTTTACAAGTCCAAATGGATTCCATCCAGTGTTTTGTAAGATATTATGCTAAAAGACAAGCAGCTAAGATCTTGAGGAATGAGCAGCATTTTGCGGATGTGATTAGTTCTGGTTAACTGGTCTTACTGTCTCCCAGCAGCTCCTCAGACATCAGGTTGTCCTGGCGGTTGCCCAGAACGAAGGCCAGGAAGGAGAGGATGAGGGCGTCCATGATGCCCATGATGGCCAGGATGTAGGCCCAGCGGACCGAGCAGGCGCCCAGCGTGTACTTGTCCGTCTGCTCGCCGCACATCCGCTTCACCTCATCGCTGTCCCAGCCGTCGGGGTAGATCATGCAGCCCAGAATCAGACAGGTACCTGGAACGGGAGAGGAAACAGATGGGTGAGTGTTGCTTAACGAGCTACCAGGGGAGGAAAGAAGGCTGTGGAAACCAAAGAAGAAAACAGGCTGGTGTTAATAAAACGGCAGCGTTGTCTAAAAGTTCAAATAAAGACCTCAAATGATCTGTTAGCACTATTTGTTGAAAACGACTCTCGGCTACTACCACACCAAAGTTTAGCTCAACATCTGTCAAACTAGCTATTCGATCACTTTCATCCAAATCAGTCAAGTGCTTCCTGAGATATTTAGCTAAACAAACAGAAGCACAAGATGACAAGCAGTTGCAGTGAGTAGACAGAGGTGTTGCAAGGAGGCGTCAATATGTTCCCACATATCACAGCCTCATGTGTCGACATGTGTTGAGTCTCCATTAGCCGTCTGCTGCATGGCTGACAGTGACAGACTGTTTGGACGCTCAGTCATCTAATAACACTTCCTTCACTGCTGAGCTCTTTTCACAATCTCTCACAGTTGAGGCGCTGGAGTCGTATGTGGGTCTGTGGCGTTTGGGTATAATAGTGATAATAGATGCTGCTTTAAGGGTTTGCATTTTGTTAGAAAACGGTCATAAAAATGTCCAGTTTTGAATGATTAAGTGGCTTTAGAGAGACATATGTACTGGAAAACTAATGTGAGCTGTGATTGGATTAAGATGGCTGATAATCTCCAGAAATGTTGGGGGATATAGTGTCGCTCCCTCCCTTTTCTCTTCTTCGTCATCTTTTCCGTTCTCCATTATCAAGACATATAATGCAAAAAAAAAACACTGTTGCAAAAGATAGAAAAATCTAATTTTTTCATCCATTGCTTTTAATACTATTTTTGTCCAGTCAGTGCAAACAAAATGAACATTTTTTTAAAGCTCTTAAATCTATATACAATTGCAGCCAGCGTCTAAATGGCACATTTTTTTTTAATTCAAGGATTTGGCAGAGCACACAAACCTCTCCTCTGTGTAAACAACCCGTTCCTGCAGGTTTTTTAGCTGTAATATTAATAGAATGAGATGAACTGAACGCCATCCCCGGCGGCACATCTCGCATCTCTCCCACAGGCTTCGAGTTGAAGGGAAAAACACAAGATCAAAGAGACAACAGGTTTCCGACTCTCTTCCGAATGCCTCGAGATGTGCTGGAGTTGTTCAAGATTTAACTTTTTGTTAAAAAAAAAAAAAAAAAAGATGTTTGTTACATCCCGCCGCCCTTTTTCTGGATTTTACCATGTAGGAGTTTTTAGACAGGCCTGTGCCACTCACCCGTATCACAATCATTCATGCAGAGACTTGTGACTTGACTTGGACTTTCACACCAATGACTTGGGACTTGAATTGGACTTGACCCTGTTTACTTGAAAAGACTTGACATTGCACCCAAAATCTAAAGTTTAATACACATTATTTATAAATCGGGCCCCATTAATTACAGTAAGTTCAGTCATTCCATATTAACACAAGCAGAACGTCCGTATTTTTTTTCACACTTGGTACATTTGTGTGCATCAGCTGCAGCACTGCAAATCAAATTAACCAGATTTATAAAATGGAAAACTATAGTTTAAAGGAAGACTATTTCTGCTGCTAAGTTTATTTGAATGGTTCAATATAAAGGGTGCAATTTTAAAATGATTTTTGAAATACTTTGTAAGTTAAGCTGCACCTGTGTTATCACAATATGAGATAAACATTGTTTTAAAAAAGCACATGGTCTGTTTTAACTTTTAACATATAACTGTAACATTGTTTAAAAAAAGACTCAAAAGGACTTGAAATTCCACATTTCAGACTTGGGACTTGTCTTGATAGTTGCCTGTCTTTACTTGAGACTTGACTCGGAACTTGAGGATAAAGACTTGAGACTTACTTGAGACTTGAAAAACAATGACTTGGTCCCACCTCTGGTTTTAGGTATTTTCAGATGTCTTTTTGTCACTCAATCAGCTAGCGTTCGACATGTGGGGGCTTGTCCGGGATCTGGACCCAAAACCTCTTGTAGCCACTAACAAAAAGGAAGTTGAATCCCAGTTTTCCACACAGGCTCATTTAACCCCAAATCCTTTCATCTGAAAAGTCCACAAAAGTACAATTTTGTTGTTTTCAAAGATGCGATTACTTGTCTCACCTGATTGTTGGGCCTAAATTTAAACTCACAAAGAGCAGCAGGTCAAATATTCCACTGATTCAGGACACACTCCTTTAAAAAAAAGTTGATTTGATCAGTTGTGACCAATTTATTTTATGTAAACCGACACAGTGTCAATGTGTTGTGAAACTTATCAGTTTACCTCGCAACAAATGTTGCATAAAACTTGTCAACAAAACATTGAAATACACTAAAAGAAAGAGATAAAAAGGTTTTAACAGAGAAATATGCTCTTTTATTGCTTGGCAAGGATAATTGATAAAAATACCAACCATTAAATGCATCAAACTAAATGTTCTAGTAGTTTCTGAGCCATTATGGATTTTTTTTTGTTCTGTTGCAAGCATGAATTGTGTCCTTTTTTCACCTAGAAAATTAGCTTTTAGGCCTCCTTGCTTTCTTTTACTTTACATCACAAAAATGACCAGTAACAGTTTGGACCTTTAACATTTGGGTCCCCAAAATTGTAGGAAAATGCACAGAAATGTTGCATGGCTACAAATCACTCCTCAGACAGCGAGCAGCTACAGTCCATCATCGATCCGCTTCTGCCGGCTCACCATCATAAATACTGACAGATATTATAAAATCCTCACACGACTGACTCCTGTCAGCTTGTTTCAAATCTCAACATGAACGATGCGTTGGAGCCGGGCAACCTTTAAGCTGAAGGTAACATTTCTGTTGGCAGGAAACAGATGAGCGATCTGCGTTTGTAACGCTCGGCGTGATCGAGGTCAGCTGGAAAATGAAGGACGGCGGCTGCTCAGAAATGTTCAAAACCAGCTCCTGGACTGACGGCTTTATTCGGCGCAGCGCTACTCGGAACACCGCGGGAGATGAGCGGTAATGAGCAAAAATTCACTCGGACTTCTGAGAACAACTCCTCCATCAAAGAGAGAGGAGAAGGGCAATTAATGCTTTAACTCATTCTCACACCTCTTTCTCTAGTTGCCCCAGAGATAAGTCAGGTTTTTTTTTAAACAGGCCAAACTTATAAGAACTTCCCAGACACCTGGATCAATTTGACTTACTCTCATGTAGCTTTAATTAAGGATCCATGTTCTCCTGGGTTGTTATAGATATAAACCAAGTTAATCATCCCTGAATGCTGAGGATGATGATGTTTTTGTGTAGATGCACATGCGCGCCGCTCGTTTCCGTATGCCGTGGGAATCCGCTTCAAGGTGGAGCGCGACAAAATGAAATTAATGAGAGTTAATTGGGGCAGAAACTGGCAGATGCGGGAAGGTATGACGACAACCCCCCACTCTGCTCCCTTCTGCACCGCAGAGCAGTGTGAGCCCATGTGTGAGATGAGGCGATGGGGGAAGAAGTTGCTTGATTTGCAATATGATTCCTGCCGCACACCCCCTCCCTCATTAATACCTCCAGCATCAGCACCACTGTTAGGGTTTGTCTGTGCAAGGAGCCCAGATGTGCGATGTTGCTATACTAAGGTTTGTTTTATACAATACAATACAATACAACTTTATTTATAAAGCACTTTAAAACAACACCGTTGGCCAAAGTGCTGTACATTATTAAAAACACATAAAACATACAGAAAACAAGGAACTAGTAAAATGAGCCAACATCTACTATTACCAATAGCTAATATTATAAAACAAAAACATTAAAACTAACATCTCAAACTAAGTTAAAAGCCAAGGAGAAGAAATGTGTTTTAAGAGCAGATTTAGAATAGATAAGATAAAAAATTTTATCTGTTAGTCGTACATAATTTAAGACAAGAAACTGCTGATTTTATTTATTTTATTGCACAGTTTTTTGGGTTACATTTAGGGTGACCTCAAGGGGAGGAGTCAAAGACGACAGGACTTTATATTTTATTATTTAATTCAACCTGCTAGATTAAAACCTCAGAAATAAAAGAGGGCGTAGCATCAACACACACCTAATTAGTTTTAATAATATTAAACTATTTTTTTCCCTAAATCTTAGTTGATTAGTGTAAATTAATAATAAAGTCTATGTAAGCTGCCTATAATTGAGCCATAATGATTTAGTTTTTTAATACAATTTATTATTCTCAATATTTGACCAAAACAACATTTTTCAACATAAAATGATCTTAGCTAAAGCTCAGGCATGAAAGGCGCTGGGCAAGTTTTTTTTTTATGTTATAAACTGATATGTTGGTGTCATTTCTAGGTATGGATTGAATCAGTATGGCTGAGTAAAGACAGGAAATCCAGACGGCGTGAATACGAGTTACGAGACTGGAATCCCAATCTGCCTGGTTGGAGATATGAAGGGAACGAAAGAAGCTGTTTAAAAATGCAGCGGATGGAGAGACAGCTCTCCTTCATCAGAGAATGACACAGAAACAGAGAAACCATGCTTCAAAGTCAGACTTCTGTATAAAAGCTTAATTTCTGGCTTCAATCAGTTGAGTCAGAAACAAAACCAAAAAAAAAAGCAATTCACTTTACATAAAAATCACCAAAATTACAATCTAATCATCTTTAATTAGGAACAGACAGAGCAGAAATAGGATTTATGTTGCATCACATTTATCTTGCTCAGACGTAAGAAATACCTTTGTGTAGCCTATATTGCTTTCATGCCAGATGAATAATGGAGTTATGAACTCTCCACATTTTAAATTGCAACAATTACAGCCTAAAAGGAGAAAAAGCATCAAACAAAAAGGGGGAAAGTTTGTGCAGTTTTGATGGTTTTAAGAAAACTCTACAGGACCCTCCTGCAGAAATGTCTGGTTTTAGTGATAATCTGCATAAAAGTTATTTATTATGAATCTCCCAGATGGGGGAATTATTCCCCAGCTGCCCAAGAGCACACGGAGGACAATTTTCAGAAGTTGTGCCCAAACACCGATGCAGCCTTGGATTGTGCAAACCCATTTTGTTTGAAGTCATTCCTAGTTGGAACAAACACATTCTGCGTTTCAAATAAAAGCTTCCTCTGATTTTTTTTTTTTTTTGCAGAAACACGTTCAGGAGCGAGGAGTCACTCCCTGCGTCGACCATCCAATCGGCGCTTTGATGAGGGGAGATGCTGCATCACCATGGAGACGGGCTGCCTGCTGCTCCCCTCCGAAAGATATGTGAATTTGAGATGGATGGAGTGTCAGGACTGCATCAACACTTCGGCGTTGTGGTGTGAACGTGACACACACACACAAAAAAAGCTTTTCTTTTTCTTGTCTTTTTTTTTTCTCGCTCTTCCTCTCTTCAGATGAGCCGTGCCATATGCCTCGACCTTCTGGTGCTGTCGGTATGCTCGCATGAGCATCTCCTCCTCACCCATGAGCGTAATCCGAAGCAGCTCATGTTCCCTGCGAGTACAGCAGGACCCAGTTTTTCTCCCTGTGCTTGTGTGTGTGTGTGTGTGATGGGGTGATTTATACCAGGTGACCATATTGCCCACTCCCACTGTTTAACAGAAGGTCTTAAAAAAAAAAACAATGATGCAGATTACACCCCAGAAATGAGAGAAAAACAACGTTCCCTCCGTCTGACGGCGCTGCTGAAGTGGCAGATCGCTCCAAGAGTTGTGAATCTTTAACACTCGTCCTTATTTTCACTGCCTTTGAAGTCGGACCGAGGGGATTTCTCCACTTCATTTCAGTCTCTGATCTGTGGCGTTGGCAGAGAGAGTACATGCTCTCCTTTCCTCCTGATGATGCTGATGATGTAAAAGGAGGGAAAATATCCCGGAAACCTTCTCAACGAGAAGAAATTCCTTCTGGTCAAAAAGAAAATGGAAGCCTAATGAGGATATAGACCATTAAGAACTCATCATTAAGAGCTTATTACAAAATATTATCTAATTAAGCAGCTGAGATGGTACATTTCCTCCACCTCAAAAATTTGATTTTTCTACTCTTTCAAATTTCCAGTGTAAATTATATTTAACTTATTTTTGTTTGCTCTAGATTGCAAACCACTAAACAGTGTTTTACAGTTCAGACATAATTTGTTTTTACTTCACAAGTTTCCCCATTATTATTGTAATTAATTTGAAACTGCACATTTTCCTTCATTTGCAGCTTTTCCAGAATTTACTGTAAATCATTGTAAGTGGTGCAGAACTTCCCACATTTACAGGAATTCATTTTAGGCAGGTAATCATCACGGTAACATCAGTAGAACCAATAAAACATGTTAATACAATAAAAAAAATCAACAAAAGCACAAAGCTACCCTAACTTTAAAAGTAACCAACTTGTTTCCAGTTTCTGTCGTTCCACCTGTATTTCATTAGTAATCAGCACACCTGTTATCACTTGGTAATCAGCCCTTCAAAACTCACCTTAAGATCAGCATCTTTTAATTAATACAACTCTTCTAATATTTACTCCATCTTTAGTTTTTACTGATGTTTACAATCCAACAAGCAGCTTATAAGTTGCATATAAGCAAATCACAGACTGGAGATAAATTATGTTTCGAGGCACAAATGTTCCAAGTTGAGGTGAAAAGTTGTTGAAACGGTAAAAGAGCCACTTTCTGCAGCACCTTCAACATTTAATTGCTCCCCAAACACTGTCCTGACCTGCCAGTTTTGACCCGAGGCAAACACGTTTTGTTTATGACAGCTCATTCAATTTAGACTTAAACCTGAGTGTGTTGCCACGGCGATGAGTTAAATCTAAGCAGTTTGCGTCAAAATGCAGAGCTCTCTCTCCTCCTGATGGACTCCTCTGGTTCTAAGCCCTTTAAAAAAAAAATGTTTTTTTTATTTGCAGAGGACGGAGAGAACGATGTGAAGCTGACAGCGGCGGCACAAAAAAACGTTTCCATGGCAACCAGCAAGCTCAGAGGGAAGAGGAGCGTTAATGGGTGGCTGAGGTGACTCGGAGCATCACTGAAACGACACACGTCCCTTATCTTTGCCTGTCTTACCCCCCCGATCTGTGGCCTCCTGGAAAATGTTGACCGTAAACAACAAAGAATACAAGAAACACACACAAATACACACATACACCAGGAAACACTTGGTGCACAACTACAGGAGGCAACACAGTTTCTCTGTTCCCCCTGGTGTCTTCATAAGTACGTCCACTGGGAAGCAAACACTCCCACAGCTCCCACTTCTTAACTCCCCCCCCCCCGCTAAGTTGATGAAATAACAACCCTCTCTGCGCCGCCACACAAGCTCCGCAGCCTTTTTATGTTCTCTCCACTACAAACCTCATTTGTATTCAACTTGTGCCCCCAGTTTTCACAGAGCCCCTATTTTTGATTTTAGTCCTCTCACCACCGCTAAGACGTCTCCTAATGTTAACATTGTTCGTTGTGTTTTCCACACAGCATGGTGCACCTTTTTTTTTTTCTCATTCGCGGCTCAATGCAGCTTTTATAATCGTCGACAGATGAAATGTGTAATTAGGAGGGATCAGACAGCCTGGTGGCTGATTTCTGAATTCTTTAGTTTGCTTTTTTTATGTTACACAAACAGTAAGACAGTTTCAGCAGAAATTAACAGGTATCTTCTTTTTAGAAAGCTTAATGTATATCATAAAAAGAGTTTAGTGTGGTTCTGTGGAGGAGTTGTAAAGAATAACTTACCTGTTGTAGATAGCTCTGAATTCTAACTTAAAATCTCAAAAATGTTATAGTGTTTCATTCAAACACTTTCATACAAATTCTTAAAGTGCCACTAATTATGCGCACAATATAGCAACAGATAATGCTAAAGTCCATCCGTCCGTCCATCTTCTGCTTTTCTGGGGTCGGGTCGTGGGGGCAGCAGCCTAAGCAGAGAGATCCAGACTTCCCTCTCCCCCGCCACTTGGGCCAGCTTCTCTTGGGGAATCCCAAAGCGCTCCCAGGCCAGCTGAGAGACATAGTCCCTCCAGCGTGTCCTGGGTCTTCCTCTGGGTCTTCTCCCAGTGGGACGTGCCCAGAACACCTCACCAGGGAGGCGTCCAGGAGGCATCCCAACCAGAAGCCCGAGCCACCTCAACTGGCTCCTCTCGACGTGGAGGAGCAGCGGCTCTACTCCGAGTCCCTCCCTGATAACCCTATCTCTAAGGGAGAGCCCAGACACCGTAAGAAGGAAATTCATTTTGACCGCTTGTATCCGCGATCTTGTTCTTTCAGTCACGACCCAAAGCTCGTGACCATAGATGAGGGTAGGAACGTAGACGACCGGTAAATGGAGAGCTTCGCCTTCTGGCTCAGCTCTCTCTTCACCACGACAGATTGGTACAGCGCCCGCATCACTCCAGACGCAGCACCGATCCGCCTATCGATCTCCTGCTCCACTCTTCCCTCATTCGTGAACGAGACCCAAGATGCTTCTCTCTCATTGGAAATGAGCCCGACTTACTATCGGCAATGTGGACCAAGCTCTGACACTGGTTGTAGAGGGACCTAAACTCCCGGAGTACCCCCCACAGGACGCCCCGAGAGACATGGTCGAACACCTTCTCCAAGTCCACAAAACACATGTAGACTGGTTCCATGAACCCTCCAGGGCCCTGCTGAGGCTGTAGAGCTGGTCTAGTGTTCCACGACCAGGATGAAAACCACACTGCTTTTTCTGAATCCGAGATTCTACTATCCAACATTTAATGTTAAAGTTTTAAGCAAAAAGTACTATTAGTACTACTAGTGCTAATGAGTTGTAACCAGTTTTGCTAGCGGTAGTGGACATCTTGATTCTGCCTGATCCGTATTAGTTAAAAATGTCAAAGCTACATAAAATGCACACAATAGAATTGTCCACATTTCACCTTTAAAGTACCCACAGTGCTGGTGTGAAACCCTGGTAGCATCAGATTTTTTTATGGCTGATTTCAGACAAAATCACTCCGTGTTGTGCAGCCTTCGCCAAAATGTCTCGGCCATAAATCACAGAGCATCGAGCATCATTAAGCCTCAAACGATGACAACCAGGTTTCGTAACGGGCCTCTCTGAGAGCGTACGGGATAATGAAGGCTCGAGCCTTCGCATCAGTCTCCTCGACATCGTCCGACACCGACATCACTCATCGGGGCAAAAACACACAAATACACATTCACACGTGGGCTTATCCGAGGCCGAGTTTCAGCCGGGTCACCGCGTCCTTGTCCCACTGCCTCACTCGGGAGGAGGATAAATCAAATGGCCATCCTCCCCATCCCAACCCGGCGATCAGGAAGATAAACCCCCGATGGGAAATCTATAAAGCCTGGCCTCGTCGCAGACGTGTGGGAGATAGAAGTAGAGGACAAGATGCGATGATGACTTAGAGCGCCGTGAAGATTAATAGATCAGATGGTCAACAAAGCCTCTGTCCACTCGCTGTTCAGTTGCTTATAAAAATGTATATACTTTTTGACATTAGAGGAAAGCTTGTGATATATACATGAAATCTTCAGGTTAACCTTTAATTAAATGTTTTTCTTCTCAAAGGAGATGCATCAAACCCTTTTATGTATAATTTGAGTGAATGTTTATCAAGCTAGTGTTTCTGCATTTTTCGTGCTGTTTGTACAATTTATATCTCAAAAAGTCTAGCTCCTTCAGGACTTTTGCTACTTCAGCAATTTATACTTTTTGAGATATTTAGCGTTGACTGCCATTTTTTTCTAATTGAAAATATGTAGAACTGTCTGCAACATCCTTAAAAATGTTCATAAATCTTTACTGTACGTTTTACCTTTTGTTTTGGTTTTGCTTTTTTTTTTAACCTCCTTTGTGTTAATTTCATCTGCCTTTGGCTTCTATTTTGCTGATTTCAGCTTTTTGGTTTTTTTTAGCTATCAATCTGACTTTTTCGGCTATTCTGCAAATTTCAGCTGTTTTCTGAGTTTTAGCTACTTTTTAATTTTAGCTTTTTTTTTAGCTAAATTCACCTCTTGTATTAATTTCATCATCTTAATGCTTAATTCAACATCTTTCTGTTTCTTTGTGCTTATTTCTACTGTTTAAGCTACTTTTTTTAAGCTATTTTAGGCTAGTTTAAGCTTTTTTAGCTATTCAACAAAAATCTTTCAGCATTAAGCATTCACATTGTATTTTTGCATGATATGCAATTTCTAAAGTAGTGATTACATCTAATGTTTTTTTATTTTTTCATGTTTTTCTTCCTGTTTTCAGATAATACTTTAATAAACAAAAAGCTTCCATCTTGAAATGACTATGTTAAATCTGAAAGCTGTGTTTTACAAAATTACGTTACAGTCAAAAAAAAAAGATGAAGGAAGGAAGCAGCCAAGAAAAGCCCACAGACATGCTGGTGAATCAGTAAATGCAGGGATAATTCGCTGTGTATTTGGGATGTTTGCATGCAGAGCCGTGATGTCTGATGGATTAACTGGATTACCTGATGAGACAGTGAACAGACAAATCAGCTTTACAGCAATTTAGCAAAAAGAATTCTTTACAGTTAAAAATAACTTGAAAGAAAAGCAGAAAAATAATATCTGCATAAAGAAGACGTAGAGTTTTATCGCCTTTATGCTACGTGTAATCTCATAGTTTTGCATAATCAGTTATCTTTCAGATTATAAATTTGGGATTAGGCCCAGCTGCTATCACACCAAATTCTGGCTCAATATTTGTAAATTTGATTAAATTATAGCATTTTTTTCCCCCGAGTTGTATGTCTAAATGTTAATGAGTTATAGATTTACAGCAGATTAGTTCTGTTAAAATCACTCCACTAGTTCACGAGATATTTTGCTAACAGATACAAGCGAAAACGTCACCTGTCATTTTTCTTTTGACAAATCAGCTGTGATGCTGTAACGCTGAACCTTCGTTATTATTAATTATATTTCACCTCATCGGTCATGACTCTGATTTTATGTCTATTAATAATTTGCTTGTTTTTTTTCCGAACTCCTAAAACATTTTAACTCCGATATGATGATGATGATGATGATGTAAATATACCCCCCAACTGTCCACATTTTTTTCTTTTCTTTTTTCAAACACCACAACTCCCTCTCAGTGCCTTTCCGGGCAGAGATCAACTATTTGAAGTAACTTTCCTCTCATATTTTTTCTGTCCTCAGGTCTTAATTAAGTGCTCGATGTCACAATTATGAAACAGAGGAGAGAGGAATTCGCTTCAGACAGAATATTAAAAAGCGGAGAACGAGAAGAAACGCTGCAGCCGAGCAGTACAGAGACGGTTCTGCTTCATATCTGCAGGTTAGTGTGTGTCAGATAAGTGTGTCTTTAATACAGATTAAATTACAGGGAGTAAAGCATATCTCTTCTCTCATGTCAGAGTTTTGGAATGAAATCATCTCGTGCTGAAAAAACTATCAATTTTTGTTCTGGCTAATGTCAGGATTAACTGCAGCAGCCATCTTGAATTGGTCTCTAAAAGGTAATAAGTTTCAATAAAACACGCCTCCTGTTTCATGAGCTCTATTTTGCTAACTTAGAAAAGTTCACCGGCTTTTAGCAAAAACTTTGCTTGATTTATTAGCACTCAGACTATATGTTGGGGATCAGTCTCGGCTACTACCACCCAAGATTTTAGCTCCGTATTGGTCAAGCTGACTGAGTTAAAGCCATTTTTTGCTTGAAAATTAGAATTAGCTGTGGTGGCCATCTTGAGTGCATTCAGTTTCTTTAAAAACTATCCACTGGTTCATAAGATATTTTGCTAACAGACATATACTCTCAACAGCATTTAGGTGTTTTGTCATAATAAGCACTTTAATTATGACAATATTTGACAAAATGGACTTTTTGCGCCGCAAGACCTTCATTTTTTTAAAATTCGCTCCAACAGCTCGGTGGCAACAACAGTGTTTAATTTGCGAGGTCATCCAAACTGGCTGCCATGACCCGTGACCCGCGGGCTCAGAGCGTGGTTCTGACACGTTGGGTCTCTCCGCTCACATTCAGCCTGTCTCGGCTGATAAAAACGAGGCGAGCCTCAAAGCCCAGTCTCGTTTGTGGTACTAATGGGAGAACTTCAGAAGTTTCCAGTCGTCTGAGGTTACGTTAAAAAGAAGACCTGTTCAGGATTAAGCTCGTAAGCTTCTAGGAGATGAGCGGTCGATGTCAGGGCAGCAGGGCAAACCCCGCCTTCCATCCTGGTTTCACTAATTACATTACTCCTGGGGAGACGGGGATAATCAAATCCTAATGAGGCGTGGACGACTTCAGTGTTCTGCATTCGTCTTCGCCAGAAGAAGCTGTGCAGGTTTTTCAGAAATCCTATGGATTTGCATACATTGTGCTCTGAAAACCTGTTTCACAGCCGATCTGTTCTGCAGGAAAACACACGGTCACGGTGATATTTCTTCTTTTTTTTCCCCCTCTCATTCATAACGCCTTCTCACATTTATGAGGAAAGGTCATGCTTATCCGTTTTAATTCATCACAGCGGTGAAGTCAGATATTCAGAGCTATTTCCACGTTTGTGAGAAACAATCTGAAAAAGTTGGGATGTTGTCAAATGTTAATAAAAACATAATGCAACAAATCCTATTTTACCCAGACCATCCTGGTCCTTTCTGGACTAAAGCTCATTTGAAATAGACTGAAAAAAAAAAAAGTCCACCTCTCTGATGATATGGGGGTGCATTCATATAGCATGAGCAGCTTACACATATGGAAAAGCTTCCCAGTCAAAAATCACCAAATGAAAATATATTGTGCAATCTTTAAACTCTAAATTTTTTTATTTTTGACATATTTGCTTGCTTATCCATGAGAAGGTGCTGTAGCACCCTCAGCACCCACATTTCACAAATTTTAGTTGCTGCCACCTCACATTTCAGCTCAGTATCTTTGAAATTGACAGAGTTGGAGGCGTTATTGTGTTGGGCGGAGCTGATTGGCTGTGGCAGCCATCTTCTTGACATAGTTTTTCTGGAAACATTATTTACTGAAAGTTTCTGGGCGGGCGATAAGAACACGGTTATTCATGAGCTTTACAAAAAAAAAAAAAAAACAGTTGCAGAGTATTATCTCCTCCTCTGGGACGGTTTCCTGCTCCTCGGGATTATCACTTTCCCCTTCTGGGGGATTTGTCACTGATCCCCCCCCTGCAGTGGGCAGCAGCCTAGCTATTTACTGACACTCCCTCAGGGATCCAACACGAGCGTGTACTGAGAACATCCGATGACTGCTCCCTCTTCGTCACTGGTCAAACGTTCCAAGCGTGCCGTCGCTCCTCTTCCTCTCCTCCTTCCTGCTCCTCTAAATCCTGCTGCTGGTGCTCCTGCTGTTCTGCAACTAGGACCTGATTAGGAGCTGCAGAAAATCCTAGAAAGACCTCGTTATCACCCCATCATTTCTGCCTCCAGCTCCTCCGGTCTGATCATCGGCGAACATCATCATCCTCGTGCAGTTTTTAAAGGGCGAAAAATGCCAACAAACCTCCAAAACAGGAGAGATCCGCGCAGAGATTCTGAAACACTTTTTGCGTCTGCTTTGTAAAAAAAACGATCACGTCAGCTTTAATGTGGCACTTTTAAGTTTGCTTTGACGCCGAGTTGATGTCTGGAATAGAAGAGTGTCATCATTTTGCACAATTTGCTCAGGAGTCGGGGCAGTTTCTGTCAAAGTGTCACAGACATTTGGAGGCCAATTAGTGGGGAAAAAAGCAAATAAATGGTCCAAAACAAAGAATAAAAAAAATATTTTGCTGCCACTTTTACAGAAAGTTAAATTTATTATTGCTTCATATAAAACAATTCAGTTTAATAATATATAGTTTAAATTGCAGATTTAGCTTTTTTTTCTTATAATGCTGTAAAAACAACAGATTTTTTTTTCACTCCAAATTTCTTAATAGGACTTAATTCAGTTAATAAAGAGCTCTTATTTTTTATTGTTTATTTATATGGCTGTCTGAAGCATTCATCTCAAAATAAATTTACACAATTTGTATATTTGAAGTGTGTCGAATTTATCAAAGGCGTTTTTTTAAAAGAAAACTTAGTTTCAGTTGTTCACTATAAGGTGAGAAAACTGACTTTCTTAATGTTTGAAACTTTTTTTGAGACTTTTTTGATATTTTGTGTCGTTTGGGACAGGAAGTGTTGCAGTGACTGTTTTTGTCATTAGTTTATGCTCCCCTTCACAATAAAAGCCATTAGGATTTATGATAAAATGAATGAAAAAAATCTAAGCAAACAAAAACAAGTTGAGTTATTTTATTAGGAACACTTCAGGCAAACCTCTCATAAAGTCATGCCTGTATGTTTACATCAGTGGACCTGGGTTTATTTTGTTTCATTCAGTATTTTGAGTTGACTTCAATACTTAATACTTTCAACACATACTCAAAGTTAGAGTATGTGCTGGGTATAACTCTCAACTACTACTACAGCAAATTTTAGCTCAGTGTCTGGGAAATTGACTGATTTATACTCATATTAGCATTTGCTAAGTTCAGTTCGCTGTGGCGTCCATCTTGAAATGAGTTGACTCCAGTGCTGGTTGACAGTGTTTGATAAAAGTATAAAGGTCTATTATTATTTATCGTTTGTAATTTAATCTGAACCTCCAAATATCTGTTTTTCTAAAACATAATTGCGGTCTCATGGAGAAACACAATCTCTAGATGTCATTTTCATCCGACCAGCAGCTCCGACAGTCTCTCCGTCTCACATAATCTCCATCTCTTTGTTCAGTCCACGTCCTAACTGCTCTGCAATCAGAGCCGTCAGTCACACTTAAGGCTCCAAACACCTGACGCTTTCCCAATCAGACACACGCCACGCCGGCCTCACCTCACACAGGCTCCAGTCGCCTCCGCCGCTCCGTCTGTCCATCACGCCTCGGATCGTTTTCCACCGCAGCCTCAGGATGTAATGATGTAACCCCTCAGCGGTGGAGGCTTGTTTGTTTTATTATTTTAGCCATTCATGCAACAAAATGCACAGTGAAAGCTCACAAAGATTTACTTTTAATTATTTTAATTAATATTCTGCAGCGTTTCAGTGCTGTTTGACTCATTAATGATTACAATGTTAAATGAATAAAATCACATCAGATTAATGATGTAAAGATTTACAGGTTAAGCCGAACCAAAAAGAGGGATTTTCTTATGTCTTTGGTCCAAAACAGAACATTTTAAATAAAGTCTTGCTTCTCAGAATCGGCTGCTCTCATTGGTTAAAAAAGTGCAACAAAATATGCTCAAAATTTTTATTTTATCTTGTTTTATTTACTTTTATAGTTACATTAAGCTTAAATCAAGACCGCTCTATAAAAAGAGCTGTGCAGTAAAACAGTTTTATTATAATGGTAACACACTTTAGTCATTAATTATTTAAATCTATAAGATGGTTGTGTTTAGTGATCTTTGTGTCAGAAAACTTTGTACTGTCCCTTTAAGTTCCTCATCAGCTGAAGGAGGTGATCTAGTTTCTTAATCCGTGGCTCAGATTGGAGCTGGAGTTAAAATCCTCCACTGATTTGATTTATCAGCCGGCGTTTAATTTGTCTTTTTTATCACCCAAAAACTAAGAGGCGGCAGTGGGCGATAAGGATTTTTCTCGTGTTTGTGTGAATATGTCTGTTAGCAAAATATTTCATGAGCTACAGAATGAATTTTAACAAAACCTGGACATTTTAATCACTGGACCCGCATCTTGAACCGATCAACTTTTGGAGTCAACTCAATTCAAGATGGCCGCCACAGCCGACTGACTTTAGAAAACACAAAAATGTCAGTAACTAAATAAATAATACAGATATTAACCTAAAGCTTTGCGTGGTAGTAGCGGAGCTTGAACCCCAACACATATTCTGAGTACAAACAGATTGCACAAGATCGTTGTTGGAAATGTTGCCATCAACTATTTGGAATTAAATCTGCATGTCTGTTAGCAAAATATTTTACTCCATGAAAATTAATGAAACTTTGAGGAAATATTCATTAGTTGTCCATCTGTAACTGATTAACTTTTGGAGTTTGAAAACCATGACGATGTTGGTCTAAATTCTGTCAGCAATGTTGTGGGTTCTGTGAGGGAATGATAGACCTTTAATTGTTTCTGCTTCTGTAGTATTTTTTTATTATTATTTTTAATTTGAGTGACCTAACCTCTGAGCTGAAACAAACAGATATTTTCTCTTTCAGGTGGAAGCTGCGGGGCAAGCAGGTCGGAGGGAGCAGCTGAACAGAGAGCAGGTTGAAAGGATTTCAGTGGAACACTTCCAGGTAAACAACAACAACAACAACAACTCACCGCTGGCCTCCGCTCTGCAGTTCAGGTGTATGACATCACCCTAAAGCCTCTCAGACTCTTCCTGTTCCTCATTACAGTACGTGCGTGAGAGGATAATGACTGAGCTCACTCCGCTTTAATCTGGGTCTCTCAACCGTACGGCAGATGTAAAGAGCTCACATTAATGGAACTTGTTAAAAAATTATTTAATTGTTTTATCATTTAACATTTATTTCCAAATATCAACAATAAATACTTTCATTAGCGCTTTTGTTTTTAGTTCTTTGGACAGGATTTGTCTCGTTAGTGTGAAAAACAATGGATTGAATTCAGATAAATTGAATGAGCATTCTGTGACGTGGGTATCACCCACTGATATGGAAAATATTTCTGTTAGCACTCAGAGTATATGGTGGGGATGACTCTCAGCTACGACCACACCAGATTTTAGCTTAATATCTATGAAATTTGCTGAGTTATGATCATTTTTGTGTACCTGTAGATCAATTGGCTATGGCAGCCTTCTTATGTTTTCAAATGTGGTGTTTGAGTTATTCACAACATATATTCAAAGTGTTAATATTTTGTGCTTGAGCTTTGCTTAAAACTTCATTTTTAACTTTTGGAGTCAAACCTGTTTGTCTGTTAGCAAAATATTTTATTAACAACTGGGTGGATTTTGATGAAATTATCCCAAAGTAATTATTAGATGTACACCTGAGACTCCTTGTGCGAATGCTTAAAAAGCGCTCACACTATTGAGATTTTTTTGGCACAAATTTTGTTCCACTATTTCAACAATTCAAGTCCTTCAGGAAATTCTGACTAAGATTTTTAGTATTTCAGCA
The DNA here is from genome assembly GCA_031762555.1 of Cynodonichthys magdalenae. NCBI lineage: Eukaryota > Metazoa > Chordata > Actinopteri > Cyprinodontiformes > Rivulidae > Cynodonichthys > Cynodonichthys magdalenae. The sequence continues at coordinate 10,239,083 of JARVJO010000180.1, read as the reverse complement.
ATTTTTTTAGCTGTTTTTGTTCTCATTGAAAAATGAAACGAGCTGTTTTCAACATCCTTAAAATCCTTCAGAATATTGTAGTTAAAACTTTCCTATTTTATTTTTTTGTTTTGGTTTTACTTTTTTCAACTTCTTTGTGCTAATTTTCGCTTCCTTTACCTTTTTTTTTTATTAGTTTAACTTTTCCCTGCTTTTCCAGCTGTCTTTCCACTCTTTTCAGCTTTTCGGCTAGTTTTATTTTGTTTTTCTTCTGTTAGCTTCTTCCTGCTAATTTCAGCATTTTGATACTTATTTTACCCGTTTTTTTGCAATTTAAGCTATTTTTTAGCTATTTTTTGCAAAATTTTGCTTTTTTCAGCTGAAATTCATCTTAATGTGATAATTTCAGCTTTCAGCTGTTTATTCAGCAAACCTGTTCTCTTTCTGCTTCTTGGTGCTAGATTCAGCTTTTACAGCTACTCTTCTGGTAATTTCAGCTTTTTTGGCTATTTTACATCAAATTTTAAAAATTTCGTATTTTCTTTTTTTTTTTTCAGCATTAAGCATTCACGCTGCATTTTCACAGAAGATGCTAATTCTGAAGTTAGCATTTGGGGTCAGCCCATTTAAAGATGGTGACAGCAAATGATCATTAGCCAACACAGAAATGGTGATAAGTTGCTCAATTTGACCAGTTTTGAGCTAAAACTTGGATGATTTTGCAGCTGAAAGTGTCCTTGGCACATACTGAGAGGAAGAACAAATTTCAGATTTAGAAAGAAGTGAAATAAAAAAACCTCCCCACAGGAACTTTTCAACCTTCAGACTCAGAATCAGTGCTCATTATCCAGCCTTCTCCACAGACGCAGCACGACGGCGTCTGTCCGTCCCTCTAATTTCTCAGACGCAGTGTGACGGCGATGAGCCGCACGGCCCAGTTACTCCTGACATCCCTCTGAAGAGGTGCACATTTGAAGTCTGCACGGCACAGCGAGCATTCACGTAATAATATCAGCCAGTCGGGCGCCGCTTCAAACGGTGTCATCACACATCAACCGGAGTGACGGCGCCACACACTGCGTCTTCCGAAAACACGATGGAACAGTCCGTGCCACGAAAGGAAGCAGAGAGTGGCAGCTGTGCCCTGTTATAGCTGTACTTCCTGTTATTCTGGAAAGCAGCGTTTGGATCAATGAACCTCCAGCTACCAAATGGACCTTTTATTGCTTGGCTCAGAGTGCCAGCTCCCCCACCCCGCCACTCTTGAGGACCACTTAGTGGGCAGAGAGCACCACAAGGAGAGCCATTTACTGCATGGTGAGCTGCTGTTCAAGCTACCAGGAAATAAACCGAGTGTTGGAGACACTTCAGCAGCACTTTGAGGAGCCCACCTCTTATTCCCTGCATTTTTATGGGATTTCAGCTGTTAAAATACAAGCAAGTCATGCAACGCTTCGAGATCAGGTCGGGGTTTAGGAGACCCATACAGGTTTACGTGTGTCTGCAATTCCACATCGAGAAACGTCATCCTGATCCGTTTGTAAAATAGTTCAAAGTGGGATTCTATGGAAAGGTTATGAACAAGTAATATCCTACTTGTAAACAGCTGTTTGAACAAGGGTTAAAAGTGCCTGTGACATCAGTGGTTTTGTGATAAACACAAACACATTATTAGAAAGATATGATAGAGGATTAGAACTGCACAATGAGATTGTTTTTAATAACAAGAATAAAGTCATAATATTACAAGAATAAAGTTAAATCTTACAAGATATGTCCATTTTCTGTTCCTGGGTTGCTTGCTGTGGGCAGCATCCTATGTGTAACTTTGTTTATAAAGTAGTCCGCGATTACTTTTGGGTTGCTGTTAGTGTAATGCAGTAATCTTCCATCCACATTAAGTGATGACTAAATCTGTCAATGCAGCTATTAATTAATATGCCATACAGTTTAGTTTATTATATGAAACTCTATGAATACATAGAGTTAAATACAGATACCAAAGTACAACTTTATTCTCGTAATTAAAAAAAATCTAATTGTGTGGTCCAAATACTCTGTCGTAGAAAGATATAACATACTGTAAAAAATATAAAAAATTCACACCAATGAGAAGAACAGTTGTTGAGGTTTTTGCATGTGCAGAAACAGGAAGTGATGACACCTACTTGTAAACAAAGCATTGCTACCGTGGCTAACAACACAGACAGGAGTGAAGAATATCAGCTACATGATGTGTAAAATAACGCTACATTAGCTAAGCAGTTATTCCAGCAAAAATATGATACTGAACAGGAAGTCCCACATTCTGAACCAAAAATGCTAAAGCTAGCTTCTGCTGCTATTTGCTTTAGCATTTAATGCAAATCTTTAGGTTTATTATAGTGTTTACATAAATTGCTACGAAAAGGCAGCAGCAGTGCACTCAGACTAGCTGTTAGCTTGTCTTCTTTCAGAATTTAACTGCATTTTTCTGAACTGAAGCTGTTCAAAGAGCTATCTAGAACAGGTAAGATATTAATTGTTCATAACCTTTACACAGAATGCCACTTCAAAAGATCTGATTCTTTTAAAGACTAATATGAATTTTTTCATTAGGAGTTTTTAAGTTGTATGTAATTTATTTCTGTATTGTACTGGAAAAGCAACCTTGTGAGTTTTTAGGTTTTGCTAAATCTGTTTAGTTACACGTTCTGGAAAAACTAAAAATCAATGTAAAAAACTACTTATTCATAGTAAAAGGACAGTTATGTGGTGATGCTGGGACATATATTGACTTAAATACACCAGATTTCACAAGTCCACAGATGGATAAAGTTCAATTTTTCCAAGAAATATTCAGTTATTTTTTGTGTTATTGAAACATAATCCACCCAGTTTACTGGTGAGGCTGCATTATTAAAGCGAGTCTGAAACAATAATGAGGGAGCTCACAGAAATCAGGTTCTGTCCCTTGTTGACTGATGCGCAACAGTTTCCAAAGTTTCCAAACTGGTGGAGAACTTTTTCTAGGAGCCACCATCAACATCTGACAAACGTTCAGAAAATTCAACAGTGGCTGCAAATAATTGGTGTGAATTCAGTATTTGTTCTTTGGAGACTTTCAAATTTAAAAAGCAATGACCGTGAATGTCAGGAAACTGGAAAACAAAGACAGTAGAGTGTATTTTTCATATTCATTTCAGTTGTAATAAATAAGGATTTACTGATCAATAAGCATCTTTCAGCTTCCAACCCTTTAAAAATGACACATACACTCTAAAAATAAAATGTTGTATTTACTTAACCATGTTATGTCAACTGGTTCCACTTAACAGAGTTGAGTAAATTCAAAGCAACATACTCATGTTCTTTGGTTAAAAAACTGGTATATTGTTTTGAATTTACTCAACTCAGTTAAGTGGAACCAGCTGACATAACATGGATAAGTAAATACAACATTTCCTTTTTAGAGTGTAAAGTCAGGATATAGCTCCTCATTATGAAGCTTCACTTTTTTAGCAACTCAGGAAAATGGTGTAAAAGCTGTGTTTTGGGGGGGTAGAGTGCTAATAAACAGTTTTCCCTCAAGTTGGTGTTGAAAAAATGTGTTTTTGACTGATTTATCACAAAAAATACTCTATTTGGAGCTTTATTTTTAAAATCTCGAACAGGACGCTAGTGCTTAGCCCATCAAGAAAAGCTCATAGCTTGTTTTTGCTCAAATGACGTCTAACAGGTAGTTTTTTTATTTTATTTTGTTTTTCCACAGTAAAAATAATCCATCTGTTGTCTCTGCATCTAATTTAGTTGGGGATCTTCTTTGGCTCCAGGCCTCGATGACGTTATTTTGAGCAAATAACTCGATGCAACCTAAAAACCTCCTATTATATTTAGAAAAATGCATTTGACCAGTGAAATATAATTTGATGTTATTCTGTTCCTTTGTAGCATGCTGCTTGTGAAGTGTTTTTAGCTGCTAAATGCTGCTCTGTGTTTTCCAGTTCTTTGTCTGTTGTTCGGCACGCAAGATTTTTTTCTCAGAAATAAAATTCCCACATGATGGTAAATGACCAGGATCGAACTAAAACAGGAAAGTTTAGTCAGACAGAAAAACAAAGACCTTAAATTAGAAATAAAGCTCTGAAAATCATAGTGATGATGCAGCTTTAGGTAATAAATGGCTGAACAAGTTACCTTTTTATTTACATAAAATTAATAAGTTTGGCTATAATTTTAAGCACATACCATTCACATGTTAAGTGATGATATCATTGCCAGTGTTTGTTAGCAAAATATCTCAAAAACTAGTGGACAGATTTTAATAAAATTCCCAGAAAGTAACTGGGTTAGTTCTTTATTGTTTCATGCTTTAGAACTGTTTCCTAACATTTTATAATTAGTCCGCTATAAAATAAACATTATTTTTGTGTTTGATCTGATCGTCTTCCTGAGAGCTGACGTGTGGCTCTCAGGAACGAGAAGCAGCTTTGTTCTGCCGCTAAAACCCTGCATCGAAACAAACGGCTGCTCGTTACTACTGCATCGTGTTGGAGCTCGTTGTGGTTTCTCTTTAGGACAATCAAACACGCAGCTGCCGCTGCTTCAAACAAGTATGGTGCTTTTATAAATAGAGTACAGAGTGTTCCAGCTCTGCTCCTGATCCTCTGTTGTCTGTAACCACTGTTCAAGGGTGTCCAGACCTGGTCCTATGGGCCACCATCCTGCATGTTTTACTTGTTTCTCTGCTCCAACAGGCTTCTGCAGAACTCGAAGAGGTGATTCAGTTCTTTAATCATGTGTGTTGGAGCAGGAAACCAAGTAAAGCATGCAGGATGGTGACCCGCGAGGACCGGTTCCAGTCTTTCCCAACAGTTTGGTGAATTGTGCTATGACTTTTAGCATTTGTAATTTTTCTACTTTTCACAATTCCTTCAAAATACATTGTTCTCTCTAGAATAAATACTTCCTCTATTGTCTTCTTGTGCTACGTTTAGTTTTTAGCAACCATTCTGCTATAATTAACCAGAGATTTGCTGCTTTTGGCTTCTTGCTAACTTTTTTTTCTTTCTTTACTTTTAGCTAGCCTTTTGCTTCTTTTTAATTATTAACTAGTTAGTGTTTTTTTAGGTATTAACTAGGGTTGGTCAATATTAGCAAAAAAAATTTATCACAGTTAATCGTAAAATTTAGCCGATATCTATTAATATGACGATTAATAGATGACAATTCCACATGCATATTTTTGACTCTAAATCAGTTACCATTTGTTCTAAAATTATAGAAATCATCAGTCAAACTAACTTTATTTTAACAGCCTCGCATTATCTCCTACTAGTGCTTACTTTGCCCCTCGTAAGGGACAAATTGACTGAGTACTGTACATCGTAGATTCTTGGCTGACTAGAGTTTGTTGCGTTAGCATTAGCATTAGCTTTGTGCCACCTTCTGCCATTGCACTCACATGTACAATTGATAGAGTGCGTTGCATGCACAAATACGTCACCATCACATGGCACTAATTGCACTAACAGCAAAGTGTCAAATATTAATTGTTGACAGGTTTTCTGACTATTAATTGCACTCCATACAATTTTGCCCAACCCTAGTTTTAAATAGTATTCTGCTTCTTTCAACTTTAACAATTCAGTTTAAAACATTTTCATCAAATTCAATGAAAGTCATTCAGCACTCTTACTGATTGTCACAGAAGTTGTTGTTTATTATACTGTCTGGTGGTCAGGAGGCTCACGGGACACACTTTCACTCTGAAGGTAACACAAAAAGGCAGAGAAGCGTTCCCTCTGCTAATCTGACTCTTATTGTTTATGACATTTAATTCCCATCTGAGCTCAACCTGTTTTTGTGCTGCAAGCATCTGTGAAGGTGCACAGATCAACGCTGGAGGATTATTTATATACGCAAATTATTCTGAGCCAAAGATTGTGCTTTAAATCTCTTTTTTTCTTCTTCCCTGTGGGAATGTCTCTCTCTCTCTCACACACACATCAAATCTCTCATCTGTCGATTAAAATAAAAGCTTCCTCATTTTCATAGATGCCACTTGTTTTTTCACGATTTCTTCTTTCATCCTTTGCGCTGTAGTCACTCTTGAGGGTTTTATTGACCTTGTTGCACCTTTTGTTTATATTTTCCGCAAATTATCTTTCTTCCTCCTCATTCAAATGCACATGACAATAACAGCTAACACAATTCATAAAACATCAAAAGACTTTAAAGAGGAACTCTGTCGGTTTTGCACATCAAAGTGTGTCTGCAGTTTTTTTTTTTTTTTCTCAGCTGTGAAAGTTGAATGAAGTTTTTGCTGCTTTTACAGCGAGCTGCATGATACTGCACAGATCCAAGGTTGATAATTGTTGGGAACAAGTTTAACATCTTAGTTGATTGTAGTAAGAATTAAAAGAAAGGGTCACTTGATTCCGTTGTCTAAGAAAATGACAGCCTATTACTTACACTGTCACAGTTAAGTACGTACATAAATCTGTTCTACTGCAACACATCAACATAATGTCATTAACTGCTTTAAGGCGTTACGAGGACAGGCAGCAGCCTAATCAAACGCATTAATTCACTGGTCCTCTGTAAACATGACTACCTAAATAAAAACACAAGTTTTGTCAGTTTGCTGCTCTGAAGCAAACATGCTGCTGTTTCTAAACCTGTCAGACCCTTACACTTTTAAAAAGCTCCTAGTAATGCTCTTAAATAGTGTTTTTAATTACAAAATAGCCAAAAAAGCATCTGTAGTTCAATCTCAAAAATTTTAAAGAAAAACATCTTGCATTTAAAGGGTCTCAGCAAAGCATGAAATCCAAATTATAGACAATTATCCGATATCAAATGGTGCCGATTGAAAGAGTTTACGCCAGTTTTCTTGGATATATGCAATACAAAAATGCAGGTACGCACTTAGTGTAAACAAACCACTTTTATTTGCGTACTTTACTCAACATATCTGAGCATAAATAGGGACCAAGACATCAAAATTGTCCCAAACAGCTCTTTGGTACCATCATTGACCTATTTTCAGTCACTTTAGCTGCTTATGGAGCCAATTTGGCGACTTACACAAAATTGCAGGTGGCGCCCCTTGTTGAATGTTTTAAACCTCACTTCCAATTTATATTCACATACAAAATTAAATAGTTGTCTTTGATATTATTTTTTATGTTTTGAAACCAGGTTGTCCAATTCTAATAGTTATCAATATAATTCATTTGAATCAGAAAACCAGAAGTCTACCTCATACCTGCCAACATCTGCTGAAAGTAATGAGGAACACCTGTTTATGTAAATGAGCTGCTGTGGACTGAAACAGTTCTAGGGGGGTCCAGGGGTATAACAAACCTGGAAAAATTTGTAAAATATCAACTCAAAACTGCATTTAAATAAAAAAAACTGCAAGTTATTTTCACAAACCTGAGCAACCAGTGATTATTCTACAGACTAAATCAAATATTTGATAAACATTTGTGGCATCCCCTAGATCAGTGGTTCCCAAAGTTGCGGTCGGGACCCACAATGGGGTCCTGAAAGATTTTCTGAAATAACTATATTAGAAAATGACAATTTTTTGTCTTTTTTGTTACAAAATAGTAAGGTTAAGGAACTTAAATTAGACAAAAATAGCGTAATGTATATTGTTACTATGCTCTTGTTGCTTTTCTGCTGCTGGTATTTTGAGGGTGAAAAGCTGAAAAGTTTGGGAACCACTGCCCTAGATGGATGGCGCCATTAGAATTTTCCTATACTGCCAACAGTATATTACAGGCAGGACCTGTCTTTAGGTAAACAAATGCAGCTGTTTAGCTTGAAAATGTTTAATTTAGTTAACAAGTTAATATTTTATTATTAAAAATGTTGCATAGATGATTTTGATAAATTATATATCTTTGACTGGTCTTCCTGCCTTTGCAATGAATACTGTCGATTCTCAATCATATGGCAAGTCCTAAATTTTTCCAACTCTTGAGAAGGAGGGGAGGGAGATTGATTTGCATGTGAGTTCAGCTTGCATAAATGCAGCAACTTCTAGTTTAAAAACTCGGAACTTTACTTTTAAGTGTAGTTTATCAAAATGTCTTAAACATTAAAATAAGTCATGTTTTTATAGGTTACCTTTTCAAGTTAAACATCACAATTAGCATTTGAACATCAATTGTGGGCTTGAACAAATGGGAGACATGTAGACTCTGGGGGGGGGGGGGGGGGGGGGGGGGGGG
>JARVJO010000180.1:10188427-10224283 GCA_031762555.1 Cynodonichthys magdalenae | reverse complement strand
ACACAGACAACCTCTGTAATTATTACAAATCACCTGGGGTCCCTAGATAATACTTATCCCGTCAGAATAGGGCTTTAATCTGTCAATTATTTATTTTTATGTCTCATACTCAGAGTAAGTTTGTTACAAATGCAAACCAATATTGTTTGTCAGGTTATAAGGCAAAATAAAAACTGTGCACTTTTTTTGCACTTATCGGATCGGTATCGGAAAGACTAATCATTAAAAAAATCGGATTGTATCAGGAGCCAAAAAATCTGGATCGGGACATCCCTAATAGTAATATTGACGCTGCCTAGCCAGGAATAACTGAGATAGGGAACCATGTCAGAAGTCTGGTCGTTTATTTATGGTATCAAAAAAAGACCCAATTGCAATTTCCCCTCGGGGATCAATAAAGGATTCTGATTCTAAACCTCATTGACTTTTATTTTCTGTATGTTGAACTAATTTAACTACACTCAAACTAAGTCCCCTTCTAATAATGCTGTTTGTTGCGATTGACGGATTTGGTTTGTTGTTGGTAAACATGTATTTTTTTTTCAAACAGAATATAAAATGAGCCACTTTCTTCTGTGAAACTGGGATTTTTGTGACTTTCTTCCTGCACACAGCACAAGCTACATTTCTATTTTCTCTCATTGAGCATCACAGCGAGTTTACAGACTCGCTGACACTTTTTCTTTCTGTTTGGCAGCTCACAGACTATGTCAGCATACTTTAAAAAGAAAAAAGTAAAGTAGCAGCGAGATGCATAAAGTGCATTTTGTGAAGCGAAAACAAGCACTCGCTTGGCTTATTTCTGCAAAGCTGGCGCAAATATAAACTAATCTTCTCATCTGCTTTTATGAGTAAACCGTTAAAATTAAAATTCAGATTTATTTATTTATTTTTTTTGCTCGTCCCCATTGCTTTGGACAGCTAAGCTTAGGAAAAACAAAATACTTTAGGGACACATGGGAAATTATGAACCTCTACACCCTTTGTATTTCAGAACCGGAGACTTCATGATGTCATATTTAATTCACTAATACATAATAAAACCATTAAGATGAGACATATTTGCTGTTCTGTCCATGATCTCTTCAGGTGGAGGACAACGTTACGGTCGTACTGCTCAGTGAAATAGTTTGGGACACGTTCAGACCAAACACCGGATGCTTTGAACCACTCCTGCTCTATTTCCCCGACTACAGTAAAGGTATTAACGTTCTCACACAACACTGCATAATAATGATGTACGCTTTGCTGCATGCAGTGTGAGATTTGTACCTGTGAATTTATTCTAACACCACAAACGACAACTGTAGAACAGGATTTCTTCACAAAGCACCACCTTATAAATTGAAACTAGGAGATTCACTAGTTCAGTCCGGTTATCAATTTGTCTGTTTGTAGGTGAGCTGCAGCAGATTCTGTCCAAGGACAGACATCCTTCTTATTCAGCAGAGTTTTACTCCTCTTACATCAACATCCTTCTGGGAGTCTTTTACTCGGTGTGTCGGGACCTCAGAGAGCTGCGACACCTGGTCAGAAACCCTAAGCTCTCCACAATTTCTGCAGCCTTTATGTTGGTTTGTTGCAGCAGTAATGATTTCTTCATTTGTCTAACCAGGCTGCTCTCAACTTTCCAAAGTTCTGTGAGCCTCTAGAAGCAGGAAAAGGTAACGAATGAACCTCAATATGTAATGTAAAACATGTTTTATTGGAGAAATTAGTTGTTTTTTAATCATATTTTCCTATTTCTGTTGATTTTACTGACTTTCCTTTAAATTACTTGCTGATTTCAACATAATATACAAAATATTAACAAACATGCTCTCCCTGTGGATACTTATATTTAGTAAAAGAGACTGACGCACACAAGCTGTGGAAAAACATCGAGCCTCATCTGAAGAAAGCCATGCAGACAGTTTACCTCCGAGAGGTGTCCAGGTCTGAAGAGTTGATTCATTTACTATCTACCTGATCTCTGGTCTGTTTTTAAACAGATTTAAAGTTATCTTGATCTCATTGTCCTGTGTGTTTTGTCTCCCTGCAGTCTTCAGTGGGAACATATGCAACAGATAGAGGAACAGGAAACCGGAGCTTTAAGAGGTGCTAACACACATTAAACTGTGTTGCACTGAGTGACGACACCCTGAGCTTCACAGATTGATTCCGCTGTTATATTTTCGTCTATGAGGTCAAAAGAATGCTATAAATAAGTGTGTGAGGGTGGTGGCTTATCTTTTGTTTTACTCTTCAAAGGTTTGTCGGCTCACACTCACGTTGAACTTCCTTATTATTCCAAGTTTCTGCTGATTGCTGACTATCTGGCTTCCTACAACCCTGCCCGCACAGATAAACGCTTCTTTCTGAAGGTAGATCAACTTTATTTCCGTCACACATAAAAATCTGTTTTGTCTCTTCAGGGTTATCTAAATGAAGGATCTTGTTGATAGATTTGTAAAATTTAATTTCCCTATGTTTTTGCTCCACAGCATCATGGCAAAATAAGAAAAACAAACTTCTTGAAGAAAAATGAAAAGGTGAACATCCTGATCATGCTCTAGTTTAAGTTCTTTATTTTATATTTGAAGTGATTCAATTATAATGCTGTACAATTTGTCTTTTTAAGACGAGTAACCACCTTCTGGGGCCGAAGCCCTTTCCTCTGGACCGTTTGCTCGCCATTTTCTACAGCGTTGTGGACAGCAGAGTCGCTCCCACTGCCAGCATCTTCTCCCAGGTCTGACTCCAGCTGAGCGAAACAATATACTTTTCTACCATCTTTTGTTTACCAGTGTTTACTAGAGAAAAGGTTTTCCTTTCTGCTTTTATTTTTACCCTGGTTGTTTTCTTAATAAAAGACAAAAATCTTATAATTTAAACATGAAACAGAAACCAGATGTTTAAAGTTTCAGAACAGCAGCTGTAGTTTGACTCAGATTTAAAGTGAAAACTTTGTCTTCAGCAGATAAATGAGGAAAATGAGGCCTTCTATTGTTGTTAAATTATGACGTTAAATTGATGTTAAATCACAAAAAAGGATTTTTTATTAAAAGCTATATGAGAAGCATTTTAGATTTTTTTTTTTGTCTATTTGAATACAAAGCACAGAAACTTGCCTGAAAGCAACCCATTCTTTACAAAAAGGGATTTAATGTTTTAAATCTTATCTGTCAAGAGATAAAAGAAGTGGGAACTGCTGAATGAATAAAAACCCATCTGAATCATGAAAGACACGAACCTTTGTTTAATATTTCAGGCAAAAATACTATTTCATTTAATATATTTCTTTTTAATAAAACAAGAAAAGAAATGAGCCACGGCAAACATTTAGCCATCTGTCAGTATATTTACTTTGTAACTTTTACTTTGGCAAATATCTTCCTACTGTTTACTATTATGTGAATATTTTATTTCTTGTAATTGTGATTGTTACCATTCTTTTTTCAAAGTATATTTCTGTGATTGATGAGGATGCTTTACATTCACCACTCTTACAAAGCTTTTCTCCATATTTTTGCTATGTTTTAGGGTTAGGTAAGCATACAAATGTTGGCAAAAGCTTAAGCTTGTTTTTCTGTTGTCTCGTGGATTTTACAATGTTTAAAACTTTCTTGAAGTCATTGTCTTTTAGTGAAACTTCCTTATTGTCTATGCTTGCTACAAAGGTTATATCAATCCAGGCCAATGCTTCAGATGGAGAGATGCTCTTATGACGTTCTGCAGAATCAGTCTGCATGTTTTCATAATCTATCAGGAGTGTTTAGATGCTGACTTTCAAACGATAAACAGTGAAGGAAATTTTGATCAGACTTTTATGTTTCTAATTACCTTCAGGAGTTTTATTATTTTCTGCCTCTTTTCTTTAAACTGAATACTGAAATGTAAGAAGTTCCTAAAGTTGGTCAAAACGTCAGGATAACAAATGATTTCACACTAGTTTACCATTTTCCACAACAACACTTATGAGAATGAACAAAATATGTTACATATTTTTACAGTATTTAGGAGGAAGTTGTGTGCTCTTTAACTTTAAAACTAGGTTACTAAACAAATGGTTGTATATGAGCTTTCGATAGCTCTGAAGCCAAATAAAGGCTTTACAACTCTGAGAATAAAAGGGGGTTTTGAAAAGCTATGCTCAGCTTATATCTGAGCTGTTGCCTTTCATCATTTAGTGCCTCTTCAGTGAAAACAAGGAGCTATGTTTTATAAAATCAGGAATCATTCTGTTTTTTTCTCCATTCAGATCTCCTCCTTGGTGACCTTACAGCTGCTGGTTCAGGTGGGCCACGACGACCAGCTCGATGCACCAAAGTATAAATGTGCCGTTTCTCTGGACTTCATTTCTGCCATATCCAGGTGAGTGTCTTCTCACGCGACTGAGACTGGCTGAATTATTTAAAGGAACTGACCTTTTCCAGCGTCTTACAGAGAATGTGCTTGATGTGATTTATCTTCCAGGACTGTGAACTTTGATATTGTGAAGTATCTGTACGATTTCCTGTGAGGCTGCGGTGCGTGGAGAAGAGATGACACATACTGACGGTAAGATAAGAAAGATTTATTTCTGCAAGAATGCACTTAAGGACAAGTGTTTGGCAGAGTAAACAGCTGGGATAGCTGTGAGGGAAGTTAATCTGATAATGTCGCTGCCCCCTTGTGGCAGATGGATGTGCCTCTGATCATCTGAAACGTGCATTTGTACAACTTGAACTTGCTATTTACAATGTGACTTTATCTTCCTTTTAGTTTTATCATATAGATTTAAATTTAAGAAACAGTCAAAAAGAGTCTTATTGTAATGAAAAAATTGTTTGATATACTGGAGGGATAAATGCAAATAGTTTTGTCAAATAATGCAAATGAAGATGACTGTGGTGCCTCTGTAGTTTTTTGTGACATGTAGTCATTTTGGCAACATACAGGTGAGTCACTGTCCTTGCTCAGAGGCAGATTTTTATCTCTGCTGAAATACTGCCGTTTGAGGATAATGCTGCAAAAATAGGACAAAGAATCAGAATTTGTTCAGAATTTAATTCTAACCCCTGTAGATAAAAACCTGAAATACCCTAAAGAAATGAGAGGGAGGAAGAGTGTTGAACTTTGCATCACTGACCTTTTTCTATTTTTGGTTTATATCTCAGTCTTGTAACTTGTATGTTAAGAAGTACAATATAAAATTATCTTCAGTTGACTTTTTAAGAGACTGGTTACCATTTAAATCTTTAAAGTCGATATTGAACTTCAGTATGTAGAAATTTAGAGCAGCAGATATTTTGGTCCTTTTTTACAAATCAGTTTTACTTTGAAAAGTGAGAAGACTTTTTTTAGCATTACAAATAAAACCTTGAAAATCTTTATTATCAGCTACGTCACAAATTGTTAAACTATTAACACTTCTAAAATGAGGCCTTAAAAGTAGAGTAGGTTATGCTTTCAATGCAGACTGTAAATTTATTTATTTATTTATATATATATATATATATATATATATATATATTACACACACACACACAGTCACATGTCAAAGCCTATCGCTGTGGAGCTCATTTCAAGATGATCTGAGAATTTGTACCTTAAATGTGATTCAAAGAGACTCCTCATTATTTCAAATTAGTCAAGCCAATGTCAACCAGATTTTTTCCAGTTTAAGAAAATAAAGGACCTCTCTAATTCAGGTGGAGCTGCAGATTTACACTTTAGCAGTATTGCCTCTGGCCAGCACAGTTGTGAATGCTATCAAGTTCTGTTTGGTAGGAGAGAGTGAGTAAAGTCACGACTGATATCCTCTCCACTTCCATTAGACGTTAGCAAAACTGTAACGTTACATTCACGTTCATGTTAAATATTTTTCTGTTATTTCAGTTTTGTGCTGCGCCAACCTGTAAAATATGAAGCTAATCAAAGATAACAAAATAACTCAGTTTAGCATTTTTCTTATTTATTTTAGGTGTGAAATAGACAGAAAATTAAAGACTTTCTGCAGTTTTCCATCTGAAGGCTGAAGAGATCCAGAATAAGAAGCCAAGAAGTACACACCCACACAGAGAGGCTACAAAATAAGCCTTTATTTTTTTCTTATAATTCTTAATATATTAAAAATACAAAAGATTAGAATATACAAAAGGATAACATTTACACACTCCACTGATTCTCTCTAGAGACGTCACCCGTAACTGTTTTACGGCCACAGACTTAATCAAATTAGAACAGAATGTTCAACTCTATGCAGAAACTGTCTCCTCCTGTAAATCCCACAGGTGACAGCAGGTAAACAGAAGTTTGAGGAAATAAAATGAATCTGTGAAGCTCAGTTGAGTGCACATAATTGGCACTCTGCTCTATTATCTCTCTACCTTATCCCTCAGGGCGTCCATCTGAGGGATCATCCTTCATGCCAGGGTGGCCTTGGGAGAGCTCGCCTTCATTAAACAAGGACAATGACCAGTCTGAGGGTTGAATGAGTCAGCCCATTTAAAGTGCACATGTGTCACTCCTTTGGAGATTTAACTTAGGATATGTCGGTGTTAGCGGTGCGCTGCCATCGCATAAAGATAAATTCAATCTTAATTGAAATCTCGCTTTAAATAAAAGACTTTTGGTTTGTTTGTTACTGGAGGCAGCGTTCTGAAGCACTCGGGTCAAACTGGGGATGAGGTAGTTGGACGGACTGATCCTAAACACTGCGCCTCCTGTTGTGGATCATGGCCACGATGTGACGAAGGTCTAAACTTTTCATCATCACCTCCATGAAGTCTTCGTCACTGCGAGCACCCTCTACAAACTCCTCCAAAGAGAGCTCACCTGTTTTGGAAAAAAGTACAATCAGCTAAAAAATAGACCAAGTACTGGAATTGATGCGCACTTTTTTAAAACTCTAACAACTATCTAAACTGCTTTTTTCTCTAAATTTTAAGAAATTGTAAAATTGTTAGTTTTTTAGTACAAGTTATATTTTTCCCCTCCTTTCTTTTAAAATCCTGTTACACTCAGCATGTCTAAATATTAGGAACATCTTAAATCAACTCACATTTCTTTTACACTGACATATACAATTTAAACAGCTGTTTCTAATAATTCAGTTGATTTTACTGTTTAGATGAGGTAAATACAACCTGCAGTTAAATAAAATACAACACCACAAAAGATAATGTCAGTGTGATGTATGCATATGAACACAGCTCATGTGAATCTTATTTAACTTGGATATACATCTTTACATTTTCCTTAAGCTGCAAACAATATTTATTACAATTTATAGCTCGTCGCTAATCAGGAATTGTGCTCAAATATGAATGAATTATTAGAAATGAAACGTGGTTGTTTTTCACCTGCAATATTTTTCTCTGAAAATTTTGGTTATCAAACATCTATACGACCCAAAATGTACCATCAAACCTCTCAGTTGAAGCAGTGTGTTTGCTAGTGGAAATAATAATTTTTCTATTTTTTTTAAATGGATAAAGAAAACTAAAAGGTTCTGATATTCTTATAGGCGTTTTACATTAAAATGTGACTTAATATCCTACAGTTATGAGAAAATCAAATTTGTAGATGATGCATAAATACAAGTACATAAACATTTTATAGAACATCAAGTATTTCATTGTCAACAAACTATAAACATAAAATTAATCAAATCTAATATATCTAAAATAAAACACATTAGTGTAATGTATTTAAAGGAAATTTTAGTTTTCATAGTGACTGAACTTCTATTAAATATTATCTTTATTAATAAATGAAAATCAGCCAGTACATTAGCAGTGAGTTTTAATGTTGGTTTTATCTGGCATTTAACCCGTGCTGTTTTCCCCTTCTTTTGTTCCTATTTTCAGGCTGGATTTAAATTTCTAAACCTTGTCTCCCACCCATGTTTCCACACACTCACCATCTCCATTTATATCAATCCTATCAAAGACTCGGTTTGTGAATTCCTCTGCCGTTGCATCCTGATTTTCATTCCCGTTGATTGCACGGATGGCCTGGAGGAGGAGGAGAAAATCAGCTTTTCCGCATTGAGGACAAGTTTAATGAAAATGCACCGTGACGGGCGCGACTCTACCTTGATGATGTTCAGAAGCTCGTGCCGGTCGATGCAGCCGTTTCCGTCCACGTCGTAGAGTTTGAAATACCAGCGCAGCTTGTGCTCCATCTTTCCTCGCATCACCAGACTCAGAGCGGCCACATACTCCATGAAGTCTATGTAGCCGTCCTGCAGAAACGAGCAGCGAGATCCATGTCAGAACTGTGCCAAACTGCACTTTATGACAGACAACGACCTGCTTGGACATTTAAAAATTTTTAATGAGCAAACCAACAGAATGCTCCACATCTGAGGATTATCTGTCTGTGTCACGAAGAGTCCTACCATCAAAGCATCGACTTAAAGATAATCTCTTTGTCCAATCAAGCACAGAGATTACAGTGACCTTTTGTTGTACCAGGAAGGGAACGAATATAGCTTCCTCAATGGAAATCCTGCAATGACGTAGTGCTCCCAATTAAACCGATCTGAGAGGAAATTGGGACTTAACGTTTTCTAGTTTGTGAGATCGATTGAATAAACATGAATTCTCTGGGTTTTTTTTTTTGTTGTACTAAATAATTAAAACCATCCAATCAGATGTTTTAACCTATTAGATAATGTAATTGTGTTAATGAATTAATTAGCTGATTAAATTGTCTACATTTTATGCTGGATTCATTGTCAGTCACATTTTGGTCAGAGAACTCTGCATCCTTTGGAATATTTCAATGTCTCAAACTTTTTATCGGGACCATTTTGGGTTGTAAAAGAGAATGTTGACACTAAATTTATTGGGAGCAAAAATGTGGTGTAAATGGTCAACTATGATGAGTTGTAATTTGATCTTTTATGCCAAAACATTGACCCTTAAATTGCTGCAAATTCATTTTGTAGAATAAATATAAGTCACTCAAATCTTAAGATAACTAACACTTTCTTGATTTATAATGGAAATAGAACCATGAAAAAATAAATCTTACCGTATCAAAACCATTTTTAAACAGTCTGAAATTGTGTAAGTTTCTCCAAGTGTCCCTGGTCTTACCTTGTTCATGTCAAATGTTCGGAACATCTGCTCTATGTAAGCGTTCGCCTCTTGGTCTAGACCCTTCAGCCCGAAGAACTGCTTGAACTCGTGCAGGGTGAGCTGACCCGAGGGGCACTCCGTCATGAACTTCTTGTACCACAGGTGCATCTCCACAGCCTGCAGGTCGTCCACGGTGCAGCCGTTCGAGTTACCCATCTCTTCAGCAGCTGAAGGTGCAAACGAACCTCGCCGCTGGTCTACTGTGAAGCGGAGGTTATCCCTCTTCACAGTCACGCAACACTGGAAGCCTTCTTAGGGTGAGAGTGCCAGCTGGTCCAGACCTTTTGTAGTTCTCTGCATTTCCACTCCCTCCCCTGTTGTTCTCATTGGCTTTAATCTGCCTTTAATCCTTGTAAACTCGTAAGTTAATTATCCTAATCGCTTCGTTAAAAGGACAGGTCGACTGTTCTATTTACCCGGAGATGTGCTGACAACGATGGTGCCGCTTTCATTCGTCACGTGCAAACACATGCAGGCACTTTCATCATACCTGATAAGCATATTCTGCATGTGGAAATGCAGAATATGCTCATCCCTTTTTTTTTCTTGCATTGTTTAGGTTAAAGAGGTCAACAAATAATTAGCTAATGAATTTAAAATTATCCAATATTGTGCAAACCTTTGATTAAAATTAAGAAATTAGTTGTTTTTCATGCAAAAATGAGTTTTTTTCCATATTGTATCGTTTGTCCCTAATTTAACCTGGTTAATTTGCAGATTTGTTTAAAAATGTAAACCTTTTTATGTACTGTCGACACAAAGGTAAATTCAGACTGCAAACAATTCCTGGCACATAAGATTTAGACAAAAACTTAAACCAGTGTTTAAAACAATATTAAATGTGTTATTTGCATTTTTTTTTTATTAGGTGGGCATGGTTCAGTTAAAAAGATGCTTTTAAAAAATGATCATTTGAGTAAAGTCATTCAGTAGAAATATAATCTGCAATCACTTTATTTAATAAAAAAAAGCAAGCTTATAAATACCAGCTGCCCCTTTAGTTTTTGTAACTTTTAAGATTGAATGACAAAGAAGGTGAATTTATTTGTCCAAATTTTAAATTGAAAACCTCAAACCCAAAAAGCCCAAAATATTTGAATAACTTCAAAGCCCAAGTTATTTGCAGCTTAACTAATGTTTTGATTCTGCAGATGAACAAGATTACTGAAGATTAGTGAAGACATTTATTTGAACACCACTGACTTAAAGTCTTTACAGATCAAGTTAGAGAAAATAGGATCAAAACACCTTGAAGCTTTTCGGTCTCAACACAAGCAGCATAAAATCATGTTTTCTGTAAGTGCTTTTAAATAACAATAAATAAAATTATGCTGTATTCAGAAATAAAATTTTTGTTTAGTGGTTGGGAGAGATTGTCCTCTGACCTGCTAAAAATGATCTAAAACTAGTCAGATAACACAGGACATTAAAGGGCTGCTTGATGCATCGGGTACTTTGAGTTCAAAACAAAACTAAAAGGCAACAAGAATCGTAACAAATGTTTGAAGTGGGTTTATTTTTAAAAGTCAACAATTAGAATAAAAAGCTTAAAGTTGGCCGTGAACAGCTCAGTTAGAACATGGGTTCAAACCTCAGGAACTTTTAATAAAAACTCAAATGGTCTCAGAAATCACAGCAACGTTCAGAGGGATGATCACATACATTTGATGTAAGAGGTTGTGGGTTCAAATCCCACCTGGAGATTAAAATAAAGTTTTTTTAAACTGTCAAACCAAAATAGACTTGAATCATTTTTGGCATTTAAACAAAGTGCTTGAGAGAATAATAAGCTGGTTGAAGTCACACAGAGCAAAGATTCAAATCCTTGTAACTAAACTTGTTTTCTGTTTAAATGTGAATTTAAGTTGAGTAATTAAAAAATCTGATCTGAGCTTTCTGAAAGTCTATCTAAATTTTAGAGAGGACCATTCAAATGTGACTAAATAAATCAACCTTACAGTTTGGTTAATGTCAGCTCGTTTTTCCAAGGTTTTCAGCAGAAATCCAAAGTTTAAAGCGCTGCGAGAACATCTCTGGGTGTGGAGCGTGACCTGAAGTTGCTGTTGCCTTTCATTTTATTTGATTTTATTTTTTGATTGTATGTTTTTGTTTTCTGTTGTGTATATAATTGTTTTGAATGAAATGAATAAATTTCTAAATAAAATAAAGTTGCCTGAGGTAAAGAACTTGGGTTCTACAGTTAGCCTGTTCTCTACGCTCTGCGGGACATTCAGCAAACTCAACACAAACCTTCGACTCAGAAGATCGCCGGATCTGGAAGCTTTCAGAGAAATCTCCAGAAGTTTCCAGAAACCAGCAGAGCTCTAAAGTCTAAACTCCCTGAACACATCCAGTCAGTCTGAGGAGAGTCTAGAGTCCAAATCAATGATTCTATCAGTGAAGTTACCCAAATATTTGCTGCAGGTGCTCCAATCCATCCAATATACCTCAATTATACCCATCCAAGATGGCTGAAAGCCCAGACTGTCAAACAGAAAGTAGAGGAGTTCAGACAAATTTATAGGAAGGGAGGGGGTGGAAGTGAATTCAAACCAGGAATCTGAGACCAATCCAGCCCAACCTGTTGGTTTAGATTTTAAGTAGGACCTTCACGTGTTTACAGTTTGTCTCAGTTTCTAATCAGTATTTGACCTCTTGTTTAAAGTCTTCTGTCACATTTGGACTCGATGTGTCTTTATTCTTGGTCACCCACTGCAGATTGTCAATGTCTTTATTCCATCTGAGACAATTGGTGAGATGTAAAAAATACTTTTTTTTACATGTTAGATCAATCTGGTGCTGTAATAGGAAATGTTCTGTTTGGGAAATTTAAAGAAATGCAGCTGTTTTCTTTAGAAGCTACAGAGAAATGAAAGATCTGCTCAAACCAACCCTGATGTTTGATCAAATAATGCAACACATACAGCTGTTCTGTGTGTTTTACTGAAATACTGTTGTTAGATAAAACTTGAGATAAAACACTGAGGAAAATATTCATATTGATACAAAATATTAAAATAAAACAAGCAGATAAAGCAAAAACTTTAAATTCAGGGGAAAAAATAGACAAAAAGTCAAAAACATAAAAATAAGTGCATGTTCACATATAACTAGTTACCAAGTTAGTGTTTATCAAACATCAGTAGATATCACAATAAAATCCATTTATCAGGGAGAACGTTTCTCTCCTGTAGTGCAACAAATTTAGAAAAAATATTAAACTTTAGTTTGCAATGCCCTGTCAGACCTCTATTAACAGTCAGCAGATGCTACAGATGATTTGGCAACAACATTAAATTTTATAACATTTTGCAGGAGCTGTTTTTGAACACAAATACACATTATGTATAGAGCAAAAAATAACTACATTTTAAGAGCTTTAAATGTATTTTTCTGACTACAGTAAGGCCTCATTTTCCTTCTTCAGTGTTTACTTTCCTTCACTTTCAGTTTGTACTTCATTACTGTCACAAAATATCATTAAAACACTTGATGTCACTGTGGCTCCATGTCAGGACTCGGGCAGATCTCCTTGGTGCCAGCGTTGACGCCCCTCCTCTTCCCCCAGTGCAGATGTTGGTAGATGAAGTTAAAAGCTGAGGTGGTGTAGCGTGCAAACATGCTGGTCCACTTCACAGCACCCACCATCCACTGAGCAAAGCGCCCCACAAACCCCACAAAAACTGTGGCGTAGTAGGCCAGAAGGAGCAGACTCCTCCCCAGCTGCTTGCCATGGTTGATGATCAGTTTGACTCTTTGCTCATGTCCTGCCATTATTAACAATTGTCTTCAAGAGTTACAACATCCAAAGTGTTATATATCTGTATATATAGATATATAAATATAAATCAGATGGTCATTTTTCGTTTTTAAAAGCTGATGTATTTACCCAGATCTTCCCTAAATAAGAGTAGACGCCTTTAAATTTGCAGACGGTCCCTTGCTGATCCCGGCTGTCCAATCAGAGCAGAGAAAGTTTGTTTCCGGGAGTGTTTGGTGATGTGGCTCTGAAATCCATCCGAGGAAATAAAGAAAAATAAAAGCAGACGTGTTTACCTGAGGAAAGCGTACACAGGTGAGTCCAAAACGTCTGCTTTTAAAGTTACAGAGCTGACTGCGCAGTGGAAAACTGATGTCATGTAGCAAGAGAGGAAAAACTTCGCTAGGCTCAAAGACGCTGTCCTTATTTAACATCGCCAGCTAGCTAAAGTAGCTTTGGCTAATGCACTGCATCCTGGAAACGGCAGTCACCGTAAACGACGAGTGTTTTCACCGAGCATCCTGTCCACGCCACCGTCTTTCCATCTTTAGTTTACTGCGTTTTAAAGACAGGAACGTCCAGCAGCTCGAGACGTTTACAGTACATTTTGCGTTAGCTAGCCATAATCTTTTCTGCCCACTAAAAGATTGACGCAGCCGCAGTGGAGTGTCCAGCGGGTTCGGAAAGACTCGGCTCCATCCGGTCAAACCCGGGCCACCAAGAAAGGGAGCGTCTGCTAATGTGTTGAAATAAACTATATGATATACATCTCTGACTAGAGACAATATTCTGTAGGTTTATTTTAGGCTTTAGTCTTTTTTTTTTTCTTAAACAGAGTTTTTTGATTTACAATTATTGAAAAACTTAACTAGTTGATTGAGAAATTTTCATCTAAAATGCTGATTCATAAATGCTATAAATGTACACTTGATCCCTATATTTTTACTTAAATTCAAGATGACAATTTTTTTCTTCCAGCTAATGCTGACAAACCTTGAAATATTAGGTGTTTTTACACTTAATATGTCAGAAAGAAAGCAAAGCTTTAAAGTTGTTTCACAAATGATCTTTAAACTGATAATAAACGAGTTAATGTGAAGAAACAACATAATACAAACGTTTGAAGATCTCATTTCTGTATAAAGTTTTACTTTATTTTCTTGTTCTCAGTCGCACTACAGCAGAATAAATATTTGGAGATTAAAGTTCATTCCTGCTAAAACAATCGATGAAGCTTATTTGCTTCTGCTTGCATGATAAAACAAATATGCTTTAGGTTATGTTGTCACAGTTTCACAGAACTTGAGTGTTTGTATTCTAATACTTACAACTCAAACTCTGAATTATGGACTTATTCCATGGGTAACAGATGCATTTTCTTCTACAGAAAACTAAATAAAAAGTGGTCTAACAAGTGAAAGTTTGTAATTACACAAATTAGCAAAGGAAGTATTAATGTGCCAAACATTTTTTGTCCCATTTTCCTCACAGTCCCGTCTTTATGTTGAGCCGTCTGGCGACAGTTCTCCAGGAGCTTTCTGGAGAGGAGGGTGCAGATGGAAACCAACAGGTGCCTTCGAATCAAATCTTATATAAATACAACTTCTATTTGTTTTCTTAATTCTTGTTGTACTCTAAATACTTTTTTATCTAAGTGGAATCATTGTCTTATAGGGTACACTGGTGCCAGAGCTTCCTCCTGGTGAGGACCCAGCTCCAGTGGATTACGAGGTTCCTGAGGACGCCATGGAGAGACTGGCTCACTTGGAAGCACTGGTGGTCCAGCTTAAAGAGCTCATTCGAGACAGAGACACACAGCTCATGCAGAAGGATGTGGAGCTGACCAACAAAGATGCACAGCTCAAGGTAAACAAACCCTTCTTGTTCGTGTCCAACCAGTCTGTTCTTGTTAAGACTGCGTACACAGCTGGAGTTTGTTTTGCTTCGTGTGCACAGAATGAAAGAGAAGAAGCTGAGGCCCGTTTCACTAAGCTCAAACTCCAAGCTAAAGCCAAGATGGCTTCACTCAACAAACGGATAACACAACTGAAAGGACAAGGAGGAGCAACAGTGAGTCTGATTTTTTTATTTTTTTTTTGCATTTTTATTTTTTCTGTAATATTTTAAGAGATGCTCACTGGTTAACCAGAACAGTAAAAATGTTTTGTCTTTCTTGAACTTCTGTTTGTTTGCACCAGAGTCCGGACAGCTCATTTACAGGAGCTGCAGTCGAGGAGGAGCTCCAGGAGCTGAAGAACAAGCTGAGCGAAGAGGAGGCCAACAACAAGATGCTCAAGGAGCAACTTCAGGCTACAGAGCAGCAGCTTCGAGAGAAGGAGTCCACCCACACTGAACAGGTGATTCAAATGTCCACAACTATTGCTTTAACATCAGGATTGTTCGCTTTAAGTGGTTGGATTATTATCTTCTTGTTTGCAGCTGCAGGTGCTGCAAGCTGTGGTGTGTGAGAAGGATGTTCGTTTCCAGGAACAGATTCAGAAGCATGAAGAAGAGCTGCTGAGGATTACAACTCAGGCTCAGAGTGACAGCGAGCTGCAGCAGGTATTCTAAAATTTATCACAGATGTTTGGTTTTTTTATTGATCATTTCCTTATTTATAGTCATCAAAAACTATTTCCATATTGTTACATTTGTATAAGCCAATAGAGATGTTTAATTCTAGACTCATTACTAAGAGTTTGCCTCCTCAGTAAATATTCAGAATATCTGCTGATAGGCCAGACAGCTCCTGTAATTCTTCTGGTGCATTTTCTGCAACAGAAGATGTATGCATTATTCATATCAACACTACAACAATCCTTTAGGAGCTTTACTCTCCTTTCTCAACAAGCTGTAAGAGAAACACAGTGGAAAAAATCATGACTAGTGCTGGACTGGATTAGCTGAAGGTGACTCCCAATCAGCAGTGATTTGTTCCAATTACTGCAGCTAAAAATACCAGCTGTAAACTAGGCCGAAAAGGATTTTAAATGTTTTTTTCTTTTACGCTGCTTTTCTGCAAACAGATCTTTAAACTCGTCAAGTTGCTGACTTAAAAAAAATAACGTGGTTTGTAAAATATCAGAAGCAATCAGCGAGCCGTGCAACTGGATTAGTGAGCAGTTTTTGAAAATCAAAGCTTATTTTTGTGTGTATGGTTTGCAAAACTACTTTTTGTGTTTGATGCTAGGCTCTGCAGGCAGCGCAGCGACAATGTGAAGAACTTCAAGAAGCCTTGAGCTCCCGTTCCCAGGAGCTGGAAATGCTGCAGCAGGAAGTGAGCAGCGCCGATCAGCAAAAACAGGTATGGATCCTGTTTTTCTGCATGCCTGTCCTGCAGCTTCTTATGCTGTTTTTGTTTGAGATTCTTCTACGTATTGTTCGATTTTTGCATTCACCTCCACTGAAAAGAAAGCTGTTCAAACACAACACACCCTTTTTGTCTGATATGTCATGCCTACGTTCTTCACAAAACACACCCACACATGTTCTCTTTGTTTTGTTTTGTTTTTTTCTTGCTCAGATATTGACTGCTCAGTTCCGGCAGATGGAGCAGGAACTGATGGAGGCCGTCAAGCTGAGGGACGAGGATAGGCGGCAGTGGGCCGAGCAGACAGGCAGGGCGGATGCAGAACTCGCAGCTCTCAGAGCCAGCCTGGAAACCCTGGAAAAAGACCGAACGGAGGAGGCGATGCAGCAAAGCGAGCTGGCCTCCTTAAGAGAGGCAGAGCGCGTCAACCAGGAGATGAAGGTTGAAGTGGCCAGATTGGAGGCAGAACTGGCTCGGATGAAAGAAGCCGAGCTTGCAGCGATCCAAGCGCATAAAGATGCTTCTGAGAGATTCAAGGCAGAGATGGCTCAGCTTGAAAGCGAGCTTGCGTCTGTGAGAGAAGCAGATTTCGCAGCTGTCCGGGTCCATCAGGACACGTTAGAAAGAGAGAAGTCAGAGGTTGAAAAACTAGAGAAGGAGCTGGTTTCTCTCAGGGAGGAGAGAGAGAGCGCGCAGCGTAAAGGCGAGATTTTAGGTGAAGTTTGGAGACGCCTCTGTTCTCTGACTGTGGAAACTCTGCCAGAGGAAACCTCCGACCCTGCTGACCCAGCTCTGCTCCTGGAAACTGTTCAGTCTGTTGAGACTCACTTTACAAAGCTGAAAGATGAATGTTGTGAAAGACGTGGACAGTGCACCCAGCTTACCCAGACCATGGAAACCCTTCAGGGTATGAACCTTTGACCTTGAAGCTGCTGTCAAACTCAAAGTTTTCTTTATTGACGGTACTGATTGATGTGATGAATCTGATTTCCAGAACAACTCGACAGAAAAACAACAGAACAAGAAGAGGCCACAGCCAAGATCCAACAGCTGGAGCAGCAAGTTTTAACGGTCAGTATTCAGGCTGCATTCAAAACCCTTTTAACAGTGACTTTTTTCACACTTGTTTCCTGGTTCTGTTCCTTTATCGCAGCTGGAAACGTACAAGAAAGCAGTTTTTAAACTGGGTCAGACCCACAGTTGCCGTTTTTCCTGCCAACAAAAATAAAAACAAAACGAAAAGACATCCAAATGGCAGGCCTTCAGATTTATAACCGCTGCTAATGAGCACTCATGTCACCCTCTTTCTGTCTGGATGCTGCGAAGTTTGCTTTGTTTGAGCTGGCAGGCTGCAAAAAATATACATAACCTAAAATAATAAGCAGTTTTTAGTTGTTTTTGTGTTTTACTTTTGCTATTGTAACAAAATGCTTTTTCAGCTGTTAGTTTCAATTGTCTTTTTAAATGATTTGTTTTTCTGCAGATATAATCAGATACAAGCTTCTTATAAATAGGATCGTAAAATAAAGTAAAGGAAGTATAAACTGCTACTTCTATTTGATAAAAATCTTGCAATATAATCTTTATGTAGGTTGAGCACTAAAGCTCAAATTTAATAGTTAATCAACTTTATACAGATATTTTGTTTTACCATCTTTGTTTTTATGATTATGCAATAAAGGCTCAGTTAAAGCTCTGATATATGAAGCTAAATTACTTCATAAAATAAGATAACAGCGTTTTGTCCCTTTTATTCTGAGGGCAAAGCGGACTGCCGGGTTTTATCCTCCACATCTGGTTCAGGGTCACAGCTTTCAGTCTGAGATGATTTGGACGTGTCTGATACAGGACAGACAGGACGCCGTCTGTCTGCGGTCATCCAGGAGACGGTGCTTCCACTCAGGAGAAACAAGTCTCTCTAATCCCTTCTGTTCTGACCTTCACCTGCAGCTGATGGATTTAAACAAAGGGAGCGATCAGATGAAG
This sequence comes from Cynodonichthys magdalenae, assembly GCA_031762555.1. Lineage (NCBI taxonomy): Eukaryota > Metazoa > Chordata > Actinopteri > Cyprinodontiformes > Rivulidae > Cynodonichthys > Cynodonichthys magdalenae. Next base: position 10,206,117 of record JARVJO010000180.1, on the reverse strand, counting down.
CTTAACGTCACATTTTATTGTTTACTTTAAAAAAAAAAAACACAAGTTTCTTTATATCATATTTCATTTTTTCAGGTTTTGTTCCAATGTTGCTTTTATTTTAGCTGTCTTTATTTATATTTTATTTAGACTTGGCTCTGAAGGATTAAAGTTGCCTGGCTAATTAAATACTTACATTTTTTTTTACACATTACTAAATGCAATTCTTCATAAGTTAAATTTGATATATTTTTTTTCTCGTAGATGTCAGACAGAGAGGACGTTGCTGAACCGTCCCAGGACTCATCTGAGGCTGAAAAAGGTATAATTAAAATATTAGATTATATGTTGACCACCATATTAGTGAAATAAGACTAAATATCTATAACAAAGTAGTTTTAACAAAATTAAATTAATTCATTTAATTGCACTGGGAATAACTGCACAATTTGCTCAAATGTTTAAATCAAAATTAATTATTTAATTAGTCATTTTGACATTGAGAGTTTGATGTATTTGGACGTGAGTGAACTTTTTTCACTCATCTTTCAACATCTTTGGTTTGGACTTGATTGTCTAAGAAAATGAAAAGAATCTACAGTAGCTGTTTAAACTTTGGGTAAAACTTAAATATTTTGCTGATGTTTAAATCAATTTCCTGTGTATGCAGGGAAAAAAATAATTATTCTATTTTATCTTTGTTGAATTTTGCAGCTCACATTCTGAAGTTGGAGCAGCAGCTGTTGGAAAAAGACAACGAGCTGGCTGCCCTACGAGAGACCCTCAAACCTGCAGCACAAAGCTCAGAGGAAGCAGCTGAAAACGACGTTCAGAGCTCAAATCAGGAAGCTGTTCCTGCTCCGGCTCAAGGTTCTGCTGCTCTGTCTGATTTCGTAGAAGATGCACAAGAAGAAGAAACGACCTTAGTTGCTGCAGACACCTCTGTCCTCTCTGTTCCTGCTGATATCGAGAGCAGCCCAGAACTAATCGGACACCAGTCTGAGTCTCCCGAAGAACTCAAAGCAACGTCCTCGGATGAGATGGTCACCAGCAGCGACTCAGAGGTGGTCCAGAGCAGCTGGACCCTCCTGGAAGCTGTGAATCAAGACGGGGGTCAGGAGTGGCCCGTCGTCCCGCAGGACTTCGGCCAGTCATGGGTGACAACAAGCATGGAGCAGGAAGTCTCCACAACCCACTCCGAGTCCTCATCCGTCATCATCAGAGAGACGGTTCAGGTCCACCTCACTGAACAGAGTTCCTCCTCCAGGGATGTCAACATGTCTTCACACGTGTTTGCTCAGGCCTTAGCCGAGGAGCTGCAGAAGAGATACAGCGAACTCCTGGCTGAGCTGCAGAGACTCCAAGATGCAGCTGCAGAGTCGCAGGAGAAAACAAAAAGTCTCGAGGAGGAAGCACGGTCCCTCGCTGCCGCCAAAGAAGAGGCTCAGGCTCAGGCCGATAACTTTGCTAAAGAGCTCGAGTCCGCCAGAGAGGAGCTGGAGAGCCGTGCCCAGCAGGTGCAGAAACATAATGTGGAAATGCAGCTTCTAGAAGAACAGATTGATATTTTAAACAGTGAAAACAAAGCTGTGCAGCAGTCTCTGTTTGAGCAGCAGAGTGAGGCCAGGATGCTGAGTGCTGAGCTGGAGGACAGAGAGCTGCTCTGCTCTGAGCTGGAGAAAAGGCTACAAGATACAGAAAGCAGCATGTTGGAGTACTCCCTTACTTCAGAGCTCAACAGCGAGTTACAGCTTCGTCTCAGCCAGAAAGAGCAGGAGGTGACGGAGCTCAGTGACAGTATGTCGGCTAAACTCCTTCAAGCAGAAGAAGAAAAGTTTCACATTAAGGTTGAAGTGAGTAAACTGAAGGAGCAGATTGAGGAACTGGAGAAAGTCAGAGACAATAAACCACAGGTGACGTCTGAAGCAGCCGCTCACGTCGATGATGAACTCGTTGGTTTAAGAAAAGAAAAAGAAGACCTGGAAGCTCAGCTGACGAACACGAAGAAGAAGCTGCAGGCGGCGCTCGTGCAACGCAGAGAGCTCATGAAGAAGGTCAGTGAGTTTGAGAAGAAAGCTCATGAGATAAAAGAAAAAGATGAAACAACGATGAGCGATATTCCAGAAAAGGTTCAAGAAAAAACTAAATATGTTGATGAAGAGATGGAGGCCAAACTTCTGGAGCTTAAAGAAGCTTTAAAGTCCAAAGAAGAAACGATTGAGAGTCTTGAGCAAAGAATCAACCATCAGGATCAAGTTCTGACGGAAACAGCTGCTCTGAATAAATCGCTAAGTGAAGAAGTAGAAAACTCTCGCCAGGCCGATCCATCCTCAGAAACAACTGCATTGCAATCCAAAGTCGCTGCTCTCGAGGCCGAGTGTGACGCGCTCCAGAAGAAGGTTCAAGAGGCCCAAGAGTCACGCAAAGAAACGATCCGCAAAGCCAAGGAGAAGGACCGACACCATCGTGAGCAAATGAAGCAGCAGAAAGAGGAGCACAGCGAGCTGATGGAACGCTTCGAGGTGCAGAGCAGCGAACGAGAAGCTCTCCTCACAAAACTGAGAGAACTAGAGGAGAAAGCCGGGAAAGACCTGCCTGAAACAAAGACTGAAAAAGCTGCTGCGAATGATTGGGTCCAAGAGGACTGGGTGGATTTTGTTTCAACTGAAACTGATTCATCGCAGCCGCAATCCAAGGATCCACTTCAACCTCCTGCAGAACCGGAGGAATCTCTGAGAGCTCTTAGAGAGGAAATTGAGACACTGCAACTAGCAAACACCGAACTAGAAAAGCGGCTAATGGAAACGCATTCAAGTCTGTCGCTGAAGGAGTCTCAGTTGCTGGAGCTGGGTAAAGAGCTTCAAGCTCTGAGCGTGAAGGAAAATCAAATTTCTACCCTCTCCAAAGAAATTAACGATCTCAGAGAAAAGCATCGCCAAGCTGAGTTCTATGCAGAAACTTTGAGAGCAGAAATGGAGGCTGCAGCCAAAACATACGCCGACTCGTCCATTACAACCCTTCAGGCTGAGGTGGAAAACTTCAAGCAGTTTCTTGACGAGAAGAACACGCAGATAACAGAGCTCAGTCAGCAGCTCAGTGAGCAAAACTCACTCATGCGCTCGATGCACGACACCGTGTCTCACAAAGATCAACTTTTAGCATCTTTACAGGAAGAACTGAAGGCCGAGCAGGAAAAAAGTCAGAAGCTTGAGGCTGAGAAACACGAGGAAGAGAGCGAGGCAAAGATCCAGCAGCTTCAGCGAAAGCTTCAGGCTGCTTTGGTTTCTCGCAAAGATGCTCTGAAAGAAAACAAAACGCTGAAGGAGCAGCTGGCTGCAGCTGAGACGATTGTGGCTGAGCTGCAGCAAAAAATCCACTCATCTGAAATCCAGCTGGAGAATCTAAGAACTGAAAAGGTTAGACTAATTGAAGAGGTTGACCGGGCCTTGCTGGAGAACCAAAACTTGGGGTCCTCCTGCGAGAGCCTGAAGCTGGCAATGGAGGGCATAATCAGTGAGAAAAACGCCTGTAAGAGAGAAACGGAGCTGGCGAAGGAAGAGGCCGCGAGGGTGAGCAGAGAGTGGGAGGACAAGGTTCAAGGGATGAAGGACGAATACGAGACTCTGCTCACGTCTTACGAGAACGTGAGCGACGAGGCGGAGCGAGTGAGGAAAGTCCTGGAGGCCGCCCGGCAGGAACGGCAGGAGCTGGCAGCCAAGGTGAGGACTCACGAGGCCGCAAGGCTCGAGGCCGAAAGACGAGCGGAGGAAGCGCAGAAGGAGGTGGAAGCGGTGAAAGACAAAATGAGGAAGTTTGCTAAAACAAAGCAGCAGAAGATCTTGGAGCTGGAGGAGGAGAACGAGAGACTCAGAGAGACGGAGGAGAAGTCTGTCGGTAAACGAGACGACAAGGAGCTCAGAGCTGAAGTTAGACAACTTCAGGAGCAGGTGGGAGCTCTGAAAGCGGAACTGGAGGGTTTGGTCACAGAAAGAGACACTCTGGGGCAGCAAAATGAAGAACTGAAGGATCAGCTTGCCCAAATGGTGGAAAAGAATCGAGAAATGTCAGAAAATCGACGTGGCTCTGCAGCTTTTGTAGAGGAGGCTGTTACTGTGCAGCAATCGGATGCAGTCAGAACTACAGCAGAGCCTGTCACGAGTCATGAAGAAAAGGAAAAACCTTTAACCTCAGAAGAACCTCAAGAGGACCCAATAATCGCAGCCTCTGCAACAAAACATTTACAGTCTGCAGAAGTAAAAGAAACAGAAATAAAAAGTGCTCAAAACTTATTGGACATAAAACTGAGGGAGATTGAGGCTCTTAATGTGGAAAAGGAAGTGTGGCAGAAACGAGAAGCTGAACTCAAAGCTGAGCTAACCTGCCTTGAACGTGATCTTCAGGAGAGCAAAAACAAAGAGAGTCTTCTGGCCTCTTTGGAGAAGTGCCTTCAAGAGAGCAAAGAGAGAGAAAAGGGTCTGATTGAAGAGGCTGCAAAGAGGGAAGCCCAGTTCAAAGAGCTCCTGCGAACTCTTGAAAGCGAAAAAGACAACCTGGAGGAGCGCCTGATGAACCAGCTGGCTCAGCTCAACGGCAGCATCGCTAGCTACCAGCAAGAGGCGACGGATCAGCGGGAGCACCTCGGCGAGCTGCAGCGGGAGGCGGAGCGGCTGGGGAGGGAGCGGGCTGAGCTGGAGGCGGAGGCGCGGAGCGAGCGGGAGCGAGCCGCCAGGCTGGAGGAGGACCTGAGGCAAGCCCAGCGGCAGCGGGCCGAAGCTGAAGCGGAGTCCGGGAAGCAGAGGGAGCTGGAGCAGCAGCTGAGGTCCGCCCAGAGGGTGAGAGAAGGCAGCCAGAGCCGGACGCGGCAGCTGGAGGAGCTGCTGAGGGAGAAGCAGCTGGAAGTGCGGCAGCTGCAGAAAGACAGCATCCAGTACCAGGAAAAGATCAGTGAGCTGGGGCGAGAAGCTAAAGCCCTGCGGCTGGGTCAGGATGAGCTCCGCAGCAAACTGGAACAATCCCAGCTGCAGAGTTCTAAAACTCTGGAGGAGCTGAGGACGACTGAAGCGGAGGTGGTCGGCTGTAAATCTCAACTAGCTGAAGCCCAGAAACAGGCAAGCGAGGCCCTCGCTGCCAGAACTGCGGCTGAGCAAAACATCCAGCAGAGAGAGGCCAAACTGAAAGCTGAGGCAGAGGAGACTCTGGACTCTGTGAGGTTCAGGCTGGGAGCTGAGCTGAAGGAGATGGAGCTGAGGCTGGAGGAGGCGTACACAGAGAGAGAGAAGGAGGAGGAAGCTACGCTCGAAGCCAGAAACGCAGCAGAGGCTGCAGAGAGGCGAGCCCAGGAGATGCAGACCCGTCTGGACGAGTCTCTGGCCAGATTGGCTGCCTTCTCTCGCAGCATGTCCTCTCTGCAGGACGACCGGGACAGAGTTTTGGACGAGGCCCGGCAGTGGGAGTCACGCTTTAACAGCACTCTGCAGGGGAAAAAGGCTGAAGTTCAGGAGGCAGAGACACGAGCAAGAGAACTTTCTGATCAGCTTCAGAAAGAGACTGCGCTGAAAGAGGAGCTGGAACTATCGGTCAACAGGTAAAATCTGTTTCCTTAAACGGTTTAACTTTTTATATATAAGCTAAAATAGTTTTTGCTTCCAGATTACAGAAAGCAGAGACAGATTGGCAGCTGAGATTAGAGGAAGCGGAAAAGAAAGTCGCAGTGCTCCAAGCCGCCTTGGAGCAGGAAAAGCTGAAGCTTGACCAAACCACAGCCGAGTTGCTGTCGGCTCAGAACGAAGTCCACAACCTGAAAAACGAGGCTGAGAGTCTGCACCAAAGAGTCCGAGCTCTGGAAGAGGCTGTGGGGAAACTGCAGGGTGAAGTTAACCAGGCCAGGACTGAGCTGAGGGAGAGGGAGGCGGAGGAGAGGCGACTGTGTCTGAACGTGGAGCAGCTGGAGACGGACCTGCGCTCATCCAAGGCGCTGACTGAGAGCCTGCAGACCGAGCTGCACGAGAAGGAGCGCAGGGAGGTGGAGCTGCTGGAGGAGAAGGAACAAGCTGTTGTACAGGTATTTCTTTTACTAAAAATAGAAATTGTTATAAAAAAATAAATAGTCCTAAAACTGTATTTTTTGCCCCTAAGGCTGCAGAAGAGGACAGAAAAGAGGCTGACAGCAGAGCGCAGGAAGCTGAGCAGGAGCTAGAGCAGAGAAGAGGCGAAGTGAGGGATCTGGACGAGAAACGGAGGAAAGCGGAGGAAGAGAGCAACAACAGCAAAGCCAAGCTGGACTCTTTCATGAAGGCTATGGGTTCGTTACAGGACGACAGAGACAGAGTCCTCGGCACGTACAAACAACTGGAGGAGAAACACATACAGGTAATAAATGAACGTGTTGGTTTGAACACGGGAAATGTGTTCTCGCTTTATTTCTGACATTTGTTTTGCTTTTCAGGTAATGATGGAGAAGGATGGTTTGATCCAAGAAGCGGCAGGAGAGAACAACGGTCTGAAAGAGGAGCTGCGCTCTCTGCTGGTCCAAAGGGACGACCTTTACGCCGAAAAGGCCAAACTGTCCGCTCAGCTTCACGGCTACCGAGACGAACTCAACCACGTTTTGAGCATGAAGGACTCTCAACACAAACAGCTTCTGGCAGCCCAGAGAGAGCAGATCGCATCTTTAGAGAGGGAACGCGAGGAGTTGGAAAGTCAGTTGAAGAGCCTGAGCAGAGCCAGAGAGGAAGAGGTGCAGAGAGCGGAGAGTGAGACGCTTAGCCAAACTTCGAGCGTCAAGCCAGCCTCTCAAGCGACCGACGCTCCCGGCGCAGAAGTGGAGAAGCTAATGGAGCAGCTGCAGAAAGAGCGAGCTCAAAGGGAAGCTTTGGAGGAGTCTCTGAGCAGGGAGCGACACGAGCAGGAAAACAAGAGCAAAGAGCTGGCCAAGCTACGATGGGAGGGAGGCGTGATGCGCACGGAGTCGGAGAGCGCCCAGGAGAGAGTGGCGGAGCTGGCCCGAGACCTGCTGACTGTTGAACAGAGGCTGCTGGAGGAGACGGAGACGACCAAGCAGCTGAGAGCAGAGAAGCAGTCGTTTGCCAAAGCTATGGCCTCTCTGCAGGACGCCAGGGATCAGGCGGTCAGCAAGGTCGACGAATTAAGCCTGAAACTGGAGGAGATGAGTAAGGCAGGGGGCCAAGCTGCACACGGCAACCATGGAGGCTCTGCTGGAGAGGTGTGGAGCCTGAAGAACGCTCTGCAAGCTCTGCAGAACGACCGGGACAGACTGGTGAGCCAACATTAAAGATTCTGACGCTTTTAAGAAGTTATCTTATTTGACATTAAATTATTTGATCCCATCTTCTTTCTGTTTTTATGCAGCTGGAGCAAATCAAAACACAGAACAGTGAGGTGAAGAAGCAGAACTCGGAGCTGGCTCGACTGGGAGCAGGAGAGCTGATTAAAGTCAGTCAGGAGCTGCTGGAGGAGAAGAAGAAGAATGAAGACATGCTGGGCGTGCTGTCACAGCTGGAGAATGTGGTCGAAACGAGCAAGCAGGAAATGGAGACTCTAAGGTAGCCCTTAAAACTAAAAACAGCTTCTTTTTATTTAATTTTATTTTAGCGATGCAAACCTTACATTCTGTTATTGTGCTTAATTTCTTTCTTTAGGCTGGAGCGCGTCGACTGGATGGCTCAAGCAGAGCAGCTGAAGCAGCAGACGCTCACCACGCTCACAGAGAAGGACCAACAACTGCGGCAGCTCGCCTCCATGCTAGAAGAAGCTCGAGCTCAGAAACCCAAACTCCAACAGGAACGCTTTCAGGGAGAGGTGGGGCTTTAATCTTAAAATAATAAAAAGACCAACTGTGTGAAGAGTTGTTCATTTGAAGCATTTCCCCCCACAGAATGGAGAGGAAGTGGACAGTGCTCCTGGAGCCCCGCAGGAGCGAAGCAGCCACACTTATATCGCTGAGGTCAAAGAGCTGCAGCAGAGGTACTGATTGGATCAGATGTAACAAGTGAAACCCTTTGGCCGAAACTAAAACTCATTTTAACTTCTGTGAATTAGACTCGAGGAAGAAACTCAGCAGAGGCTGGCAGTCGAGGAGCAGCTGATGGCTACGCAGGATCAACTCAAACGGTACGACGGGAGAAAACCAAGATAGTCTTGGGCGGTATGATGGTGTTGTTTTAAAGTGCCTGTGACCGGCCTATCCTTCAAAGAAAAACATCAAAGAAAACATCTTTTATACTGAAGAAAAAAATACACATGATTTTACCCATTTTGTCACATAACTGGCCTATTTTCTTTTGAACTTGGCTCAACCAAAGTGAAACAGGAAGTGACATCAAAGGGGAACTCATTAATAAAATAAACTCCCTGTCTTTGTTTATAAAACAATATTATTTAAACTCTTTTTCATCTCTCTTTGATAGCGACTCAAAGTAATTTAAAGAAACATCAGATTCTTCTCTAGTCTGTTGTCAGCTGTTGTAACAATGCTCTGTTTACATGCAGACATTCCCCTTTGACATCACTTCCTGTAACTTCATATGCAAATATTTCAACAACTGTTCATCTCAGTGTCGCAAAATTTGTTTTGCAATATGTTATCAATGTTATCTTAAGAAATCTTTATTACAAATATTTGATGTCACAGGCACTTTAAATGCTACGAGATAAATTAATCTAATTCCAAGTTTGAAAACAGCTCAAACTATTTTTCTACAAAACAAAAGTAAATTTAATGATTTGTATCCCACTGTAGTTATTTATTTTGTATCTGTGCTAAAATTATGTCATGACTAACATAAAGTTTTCTGATCCACAGTCACGGCCCGGCTTCGTGGCGCTCCGCACACGAGGACGATCACTCAGAGACGGCCGTTTTCATCGAGCCGCCTGAAGGAGCCGTGACTCGGGTGAGGCTTCGCTGACGTTCCGCACCGCTTCACCCGTCGCGATTTTTTAAAAACCCTCACTCACGACTTTGTGTTTGTGCCCTCGCAGACTCGGAGAGGCGGTCCGGGTTTGACGCGGATGCTCCGAGTGGCCTTCTGCTCCCGGCAGAGAACCCCGCTGCTGCTCAGCCTCTACCTGCTCACTGTGCACGTCCTGCTGCTCCTGTGCCTCGGGGGATACCTGTAAAAACCAGCTGTGTTTAACAGACCAGACCAAGAAGAAGGTGGAAGCCACGGAGATGATTTATATTGTTCAATAAAAGAAGGCTGGGACATTCTGCATACAGACGCTGCACTTTACAGTAATTAATCCTTCCACCAAAGTTATGGATTTACATGAGGAGCTGCTGATTTTAGTTTTTAATATTTGATCCTCATGATGTGGACTTAACCAGAGGAGACATAACTAAATAACAAGAAGGGAAAAGATTTATAACATTTGGCAGATTTCATGTGCCTTTTTTAGGTTTGAGCGTCACATTCAAGTTGAACATTATTCTTCCAGATTTTTATCAGAAATCAACACTAAACATCAATTAACACTTTTATGTATTAATTTAAATTCAAAGAGTAAAAATGGTTCTTCCAGGTTTCTGTGTTGGGTTAAATGCTCCAGCTAGGCCTTTTTTTCATAGCTGTTGCTCAGTAATCAGCAGGGATGTTTAATTAAAAACTAATCAAATAAATAAAAAAACTCTGGCAGGGTAGATAGTGTTACTTAAAATGGGCTTGGGTTTTGTTTATTTGTTGTGAACAGTGAGTAACGGTATCTCTGGACGTGGAGAAATGTTATGCAGAAATCTTTAGAACCCGTGGTTCAGCCTCCTAATCTGATTTTATGCACAAAAACAGCAGTTTCTGTACTTTCACATTCCTGCGTTATTTATTTTGACTCTCCTCCGTTAGAAATCTTGATTCATCTTTTTTTATGCAAATATAATAATAGGGATATTTTTTACATATGTACACATTCTAAATATGTCCGCTTACTGTGGGTTTGTCTCTATACTCCTGTGGTAGTTTCATTTTTTTTTCCCATCATGCTATTTCAAACTGCTGTTTCTGATCATCTCCATCACATTAGAGCAGATGTAGCATCGTTTATAGATCAGAAGAATCCGTTCAAACTGTCCATCCTTGGGGTGTAACATGGTTATTATAGAAAAACTACGACTCTTCTTTCTACTTTCATTCTTACCTTGTAAATAACTGTAAAGGAATGTATATAAGAGTATAATGTAATGGTTTGGACCAGGGATCAGCTGTTTACGTACTTTTAAGTTTGGGTTCATTATCTTTTATTCTGAAAATTCAAAACACTATCCTTTTATTAGACATTTGGAAGCCTGTTGATTTGATTCTGCTGTTACGAGTGAAGTTGGAGCAACTGAGACAAAATATTTACATTTTTAAAAGCATTTATTCCAAAGTGGTGCATTAAAAATCATCCTCTTGTTGGAAAAGGGACACGTTTGTCTTACGGTGTTTTAATAAAAGGAGGATTTTAAGCGGGAGTGAATTCTAGATCTTTGAATTTGTTTAAAAAAAGTTTGTTTCATGAAAATATTTTATTCAGATGTATTTTTAGCGTAGAACGACAACTTGTGTTTCCATTTAAATCGCATCTGAGGTAGAAAAGGTGTTAGATTTTATTTGGTGTCTACTCTCCATAAAAATAATTATTTGATATTATTCCATCCACTTACACCAGTTTTACTGGGACCAACCCATCCCCCCCAGTATGATGCTACTACCGCCGTGCTCAACAGCTGAAAGTGTTTCCACATTTATTCTCCCGTCAGTGAGACCAAATCCTCCAATCAGTGGTTCCCAAAGTCGGCCTCGAGACTCCAGTGTGGATCATACAACCAAGTTAGGGTCTTCAGATTAAATTCACACAAATAAATGTAAAAACTGGTAAATTTCTGTCATTGCAGTTACAAAAATAGTTGCACTCGTTATAAATAATAGTTTCATACTTGTTTCGACTGTTTGTGTTATGATTTTTTGTTTATTACCCTGACAGTGAAAGGGACAAATATAGAAGAGCATTTGATCCGGACCAGTAAAAAGGACCTGGATTAGATCTGGAGCAGAGGTACAAAACTACTGCATTTAGCCCAGGTGTGACCCAGGTACAGAATTCTCAGCTGATAGTTTGAACAAAGTTCTGCTGATTGACTAAAAATACAATCTTAATTTTAATGATTTTGTTTACAGTTATGCTCCTCTCAGGCAGTTCAGTGGTGAGAACCATTGTTTCACACTAACAAGGTTGTGGGTTCAATCCCCACTTCAGATCGGTGGTGTTCTCCCGCAGTTTCAGAACATAAAGTTGTATTTTCTATGAGATCTGCTTAGTTAAATCAAGGTTAATAAATTGGCTGTCACATTTTCACTAAAAAGCTTTATTTTTCTGTTTGTGCCAGATCACTATTAAAATGTAATCAGTTGTTTTTTTTGTGACAACCCCAACATGCTCTGAAAGTTTCCTAAAAATTTGTTCCTAATTATTTGAGTAATCTTGCTCACAAACAAATCAACCAACGCTACAGAAAACCAAACCTATGGTTGGAGCTAACAAACTGAGTCTGAAATGTTCCACGAACCAAGAAACAAAGAGTCAACATTTCCTAACTCTACCTGAGTTTGTTGAAATAAAAGCTGCAGTTTTCTGAAAGCAGGACTCAGGAGCTTCAGAGCTGATGTGTAAAACCTGAATGTTTCTAAAAGAGCAGCTCAAAGTTCAGAGGATGAGTTGTGAGGAGGTTCTGGTCTCCTGAGTGAAGCAGGTTCTGAAGTTCAGATGAGAGTAAAGAAGCCTGATGTGTTCAGGCCTCAGTCTCCTCAGCTCTGATGTTTCAGGACCTCCTGAGCCTCTGAAGTGGCTCAGATGAAGGTTTTCCTCCCAAACTTTCAGTCCTCGGAGAGTCGAGTCGTCTCGACGTCCAAAAGTCCAAAAACAAGAGACAAGTTTTAAAAAAAAACAAAATAATTAGAAGAAAGTGTGGCGCAGCCAGTAAGAAGACTGGCTGCTACTGTGATCTCAAGGTTGCAGGTTCGATCCCAGGAGGCATCTTGCTGCCTTTAGCTTTAAAAAGGGGAAAAAACACACATAAACCTAGAGGGAGCAGGTCTTGAACCTGTGACCTACTGAGCTCTAGTCTCTTTCTTATCCCTCTGAGCTATCACTCAATACAAAAAGATAAGTTCTCCGTGCGCATTTATCCTTTAGATTTTAACCATTTTTACCAAAAACAAGAACTTAGAAAAATTTTGAGGTGAAGCTGGAGGTTGAGCTGCAGAGAACAGAGAACTATCAGCAGCTGAGGACTGAATGTAGACCTTAGACCTTCAACCCAGAGGAGTCATCAGGTCTTAGAGGATCTCTCATGCAGTTCTAGAGGACATGAAGCCTTTCAGAGTCCACCAGGCTGTTGGATCCTCTGACGTCTCGACACTTGTCCATCTGAAAGGTGAAACTTTTGACTCCCTGTTTTCTAATATTTTCAGCTGAAGCTTTAAAAACAGAATCTGCAGAAACTAAATTAAAGAAAAACTCCTTTCCTCGCCTGAAACACTTTAAGACTTAAAAACTTTCATTTCTCTTGAAAGACGTTTCTCTTGAATCTTAATCCCCTCATGAAGCTCAGAAAAAAAATGTTTAAAAACATTTTTTATCACACTCAAAAACAGATTTGTGTCTAATTTGTTCAATTTTATGAATTCAAGACAAATTTCACTGTTTAGTTTTAACATATTTTAAACTAAAATTAAGTTTATGTGATAGAAATTAAGATTAATTCACAAAAGTTACATTATTCATTTAATATATTAGTTTTAAAAAGTTTATTTGGTATAAAAATTTTTATAGGGTAAAGATGCTTAAAATCAAATTTGATCAATAAAAACATTTATTAAAACAAATCAAAATTATCTTGTTTTTAACCCAAAAGGTTAATGTTGGTATTTAATTAACATGTCTATGACATTTAAAGTTTTATAATATTTATTACTTTAAATCCACAGATTAAAATCAATCATCAAATTTATTTACTTTCATTAGTAAAATGTATATTTTACCATTTTAAAACAGTGACAAGACAATTTACAATTTGTATTTGTTTGTTTTTTCCACATAGGGGTAAAATGGTGTGAGAACAAGTTTATACAGCTGTTCTCTGATTTTAGCCACCTCAGTCATGGTTTTAACCATAAAACTGCAAAGCATGCTGGGTAACCTGGTGTGAGTAGCAGATTTGATGCTGGTTCTCCTCAGCCTCCAGACCACACAGTCATGGTTTTAACTAACGATCCTGATTAAACACAGGTGGTCAGTGCTCACACACACATTTGTTTTTATATCCCAGTGAGGACAGTGGATGGACTTCCAATTTTTAGTTCTCATTTGTGGTTAGTTTTAGTGTTTTGTACTTATTTCATGTCGTTTTAACTTTTTTTTTTTTCGTATTTGTAAATTTGTCATTTTTTTTTACATTTGTTTTGCATCTTTAAAGTTTTTTTTTGTGCATTATTGTATTTTTTCAGTTTTTATATTTATCTTCTCCAATCTCAGCCTTTTTATAAACAAGCTGCTTGTGTGTTTATATTTTTTTGTAATCAGGTTTTGCTATTTTTCTTATATAATAAGTGTTGAAAATGGTACTGATTATAGAAAGGCTACATAGGTTTAACAGGTCATGCGAGCTCACCTTTAGGCATCTTCTGCAGCAGTTTGAAGATGGGGCTCTTCTCGATGAGAGGCTTCGCCCTAAAGAAGTGAACGGCAGGGAGGAAGCGTGCAGCGGACATCTCCTGCTCCTTTAGCCGTCGGAGGCGAGCGTCTAGCTTCTGCTCTGCGGCGGTCAGCGCCAGCAGGCCTCCCGTCTGCCTGGACATCTCCTCACGCATCAGCAGGTCCCTGCGAGCAGGATCGGGCATCGCGTGGCCTCCCCCCAGGAACCACAGCAGGGGGAGAGAGGAGAGCAGGGCCAGGCATAGAGAGACCATGTTCTCAGATCTCGCAGTGAAGCGCCGCGCTAAAACGTGCTCCTACGAGCTGAAAAGAAAATTAAATAAAAGCTTCAACAACAACAAAAAAAGTGGTTATACTCACAACTAAGCAGCAGATCCTGGAGACCTGTCCCAGATCTGCCGTCTCTGAAAGTGAAGCTTGTTTTCCCACAACAAACTGAGCGTGTCAGCAAAATGCTGAGAACAACCGGATAACTGGAGAGTTTTTTTTTTTTTTTGTCTGACCATGTGATAAACTAATGAATGAGGCATGAATGGGTCGGATGAGTCAAAGAAAGAGCACAGAGGAAAGGAATAACATTTAGATTTTTTTTTATATACTTTTACATTTACAGTGGGGTACAATCACAAAGAAAATAAAACAAAACCAACACACAAACATAATTTAAGTTTGGAAAACCTCATATACATACAGTGCACTTCCTGGAATGACGAATAACTCGATGTAACATCAATAAATTAACGCTGTAGAGTCGTGAACCGTGGTCAGTTTGGTTTCTAGGGTACCGTTTGTTTACCTGTGATTGGTTGGAGCAGACACTGATTAGACACACAATGCTCCGTGCAGCTTCTTACAATGTGCTGCAGAGGTTCGTGAAACTGCTGCGGCACAAAAGCCGTGTGTCGTAAACTGATCTGATTAGGCGACGACCTGTTAAACATGCAGCCTAATCCCTGAAAACCACTGGGAACTGAGAGCAGCAGAGTTAAAAACCAGTCTTTACCAGCTGCACATCTGCATCGTTAACTCACGTCCCTTAGAAACGAACAGAAACACATCACACGCACGACGACTCTTTTCTGCGTCAGCATTTTTGTTTCACAGACGAAGGAATGATGTGTTTCATAAAACAATGAGAAATTTTAAAAAAAGAAAAAAAAGGAGCGTTTGTCTTGAATACAGCGGAGGTTCTCAGTCCATGAACTTGCGGTTTGGGTTGGCGCCGAAGAGAGCCACTCGGATTTCAGGCATCATCTGGAAAAACAGAAAATACACGATTGTGTCTTTTTATACAGAATAAACATCTGATTTTAACTGTATTATCAGATTTAATGGGGTTTTTTAACTGTTTTGGTGGCTGACTTTATCTTCAAATGAAAAAAACGAGTGGTTCAAAGAAACTTTCACCCTTTTATCTTGTGACAAGTGATGTCACCTGCAGAGCTTTGTGAGTTTAATTTAAGGTTTCAGCCACTAATCTTATTTTGTTTAAGTCATTTAAATGGTAATTCAATTTTGGACTAACAATTAATTGCACATCATGAATAAAAAACAATGAAATGCTCTGACCTTACATTTAATTTCCTCCTTTATAATAATAATTATAGATTTGTATGTAAAATTCTTGATAAAATTATATTTTATTGTGTTGAAAAAGGAAAGAATTGTTGGGAAAAAAACAAATAATTGTCATGACAAAATGCTGAATAAAATATTTTAAATAAATAAGCAACAATTAGAGAGATCCTTGGATTAAAAATTACACGTCAAGATTTTTGTAAAATCCAAAATTGTGATATAAAATATGAATAAAAAAAATACATGGCTGTCTATGAGGTTAACTGGTTACAGGTGTGTTTCTTACCTGCTGAGCCATGAGCTCCAGTCGACTCTCCAGGGTGTTGGACACTTTGATTTTCCCATCTTCGTTATAGATCTCAATACCTCCAGAGCTTCAAGGACGAAGTATAAGAAAAACAAAAAGAAAAAGACGTCAAACTTCAAGTAGAAACAGAACTTTTGATGTTTGAAGTGTTTAAAGTGCGATGCAGCGTACACATCTGGGGACAGGAAGTTGTCCTGGTTGATGCGGACCTCCAGGCTTTTCTTCACAGCTGCTTTATAAATGGGGATGTTCTTCAGGATGGATTGCTGGAAGACAAAAAAAATAGCAGAATTTTCCAGTGTTGAACTTCACCGCTTGGCTTAATAATCATTTTGAGCACGAAGAATTCTCACCTGCACCAACGGAAGGTCCTGTTTACGGCAGCGAATCGTCACTTTGGTCTCCAGCAGCTGATAGAACCCCTGATACAAAAATATACTGTTTATATCATTTTGTTGTTTCTTTTTGTGTTTATTTCAAGCAAACCACTTTTCTCATCAAATAAGCAGCTCTTTAATAAAAAAAAAGTCATTGTGATAACTCAGTTTATTTCAATCTAGTTAAAATAGTTGGAAACTTTATTTTAAACTCACAAATTAACAAAGGAACTGCTTGTTAGGAAAATAATCCACATCAAAGTTAATAATGTTCTCTGAGGAAATTCTCATAAATAGAAGTAAATTTGACTCACATGTATTAAATGTTATTTAAATGTTTATTACATTTCAGGGTTTATTAACATGAAGGTATTTGTTGGCAACTTCAGGAAAGAAGACATTTAAACTAGATACAAGCACATTTCTGCTTTTGAGGCTTTAATTCATGTCTTTCCTACATTTTCCAGAATACATAAAGCTCACAGGTTTGTGATATAAATGAGAGAAAGTGGAGGTCAGGAATGTAAACAAACCTGCAGCATCAATCCGTCCATCAGAGCTGAGTACCTGGTTGGGTCTTTAGCGATGTTAGCGAGCCGCTGACGGGCCTCGTTCAGCATGTCCTGAGGAAACAGTCGTATCAGTGTATAATATCTGCGTCACATATTTCTACTAGACGTTATTAATCTGCATGTTTTAATCAGTTCATGATTCATGAAATGACAGGATGGCGTGTGAGGTGGCTTACAGAGATCATATCATCCCGGGCCTTCAGGACCTTCAGTCGAGCCTGGTTCATCAGGTTGGACATTTGACTGTTAAACAGATAAACACACATTGGAGCTGCCTAGATTGTAAAACAGGACTATATTTATCCATGTGGAAGGTTACAGCGGGGTGAAGTGGCTAAATAAAATTACTGAAACACATAAAGCTGCGGCTTTGATCTTAAAAAGGCTAAAGTAAGAAGGGGGAAAAAGCTCTGTGTGTCACGGGACGTCTCACCACGACTCACATTTTCTTCTGTTGCTCGATCTGCTTCTCCTTTTTCTCATAGTACTCCATTATCTTCAGCCTCTGGGTTTGGACCAGACGGCCCTTTTCAATGTTGAACTCTTCCTCTGCCTGCAGGAGGAGACGGGAAGGTTTTAGAAATAAAAGGCTTTTTTAAATATAATTTAAAAAAAAAAAAAAACTGAATAAATGTCACTTCTTAAAACATATGATGTCCTATCTTTAGAAAAGAAACATAAATTATCGCTGTGTTCATTTGGGTTTAAGCATAATGATTAGCCACACCTGTTGTGAATTGCTCCCTTCCCTGAACTTAATGACTGCTGTTCTGCCATTTGCTTGGAGAAAAAGGGGGCGGAGTCCCATGCCTATTTGAGCTGGGCTGTTAGACTCAGTGTAGAAATGGAGTTTGAGGATAAGTATCACTGGTTCAGTACGTTGTTTGTCCCGCTGGGAGTTAGTCCTTGAGTCAATGCTCACTAAGCTCCAGCAAAAGGAAAATTAGTGATGGTGAAACCGAGGCTTCCCGAATCACTGAACCACTTTGAGACAGTAGCTCAGAAAATGCCCTGGTGTTTCGAAGCGCTCGATACAGTCTAAAATAGGGACATCTGCTGTTTGTTTTATGTACTACGGTTGAAGTGATTAAACTTACTAACTTCTTTTAAATGACGAGTTTGTGTTTCGTTCATTTCATTAAAGCTCATGTTCTCCAATGGAACCAGTGT
>JARVJO010000180.1:10169506-10188327 GCA_031762555.1 Cynodonichthys magdalenae | reverse complement strand
GAACCGTTCTGACACCGGGTGTCGAACCTGTGTTCTGTTCTTTTAAATCGACTCGGAGAAGAAACGGTTTTCTGATGTCTGCTGTGTTATGTAGTTATTTTTCCAAACTGTGGCTCAGAAACGCACAGTTCGGTAAGTAGGCCCCAACTATATGTGACCTGTTTGTGTTTTTAGCAATTTTTCAGAAAACCCTTTTTTAAAATAAGCAAAGAGTATGTTTATATATAGAGAGACTCTCAGCATCCTCTACAATATTTTTATTAGGTAATTTTAACCTTGTAATTGGTGAGAATGAAGTCATTTAAATTCTGAAAAGAAATTTTTAAGTGGTTTTTGAATTTTTATAATTGGCTTGTAGAATCTACTGCTTTTGAGATTATGTATGTCAGTATAAGTTTTACACCTAATAGAGTAAAACATTTTATCTGACTTTTACTCATGTAGATAGTCACTGACTGTATATGTAATTGTTATATAATGACGTGTGTTTTTAACCTTTTTATTGGATCTGTCTCAGGAATGAGAGGCCTAACCAACTACTATCTATCCTGCTGCGTCAACTCTTTACTGCAGACCCTCTCTGCTACCTGGGAACTAGCAGACATATTAGAAAAGTAAGCAATTTAACCCCCGTAAAATACAAACGCCTTTTTAAAAAAAACTATAGAAACAAGTCTATTTCTTAGTTGTTATAAGTGAATGTTTAAAAAGTGTGACTCTCACAAGGTGGGCCACAGCTGATCTGAAGTGGGACAGTCGTAACGTTCCCCTGCAGCTGAAGAAGGTTCTGGCGGCCATGCGGAGCGACCTCCCTCAGCCCGCTCCACATCGAGACTTCCTCAACTGTCTGGACCAAAACTACATCCGATGTAAGACATCCCCCCCGTACGGTAAAAGACATTTAAAACAATGCAACGTAATGGTTTTGTTTTGCAGTGAACATACAACACGACGCTGATGAGGTTTTCCTCTCTATCCTGAACCTGCTCCAGCAGCAAATGAACAACAAAGATCTGGTTTGTGTTTCATCCTAAATGCTTTCTTACGTTTGTGTTTAAATGCATCGTCATTGGAGGATTTGTTTTCTCTTTCAGGCTCTTGAGATCCAGAATCTGTATAAGATTTCTGTGGAGACCCAGCTGCAGTGTTTGGAGTGTAACGCTGTTCAAACTCGGAGCACCTACCTTATCGGCCTGCCTTTACATATAAAGGAAGATCACAACTCACTGGTGTGTTTGTTTTTTTCAGAAGATTAATTAAAATGTGACTAACCAGACAGAGCTAATTAGGTTAGGGAACATTGATGTCTTTAACTCTGAATGTTTCTCAGGAAAACTGCATGATGTCATTCTTTGAGCATCAGGAGCTGAGAGGAGCAAACTGCTGCTTTTGTTCTCAGTGTGGAACCAGGAGGCCATCTAGACAGGTGAGACGTGATATAAATGCTGCTCAAACATGTTTTCTTCTACCTACCTTCTACTCCACTTCAAGAAAAAAAAATCTCTTTTAAATATGTTGTTCAGGGTGTCAAACTCCACTCCCTGCCTCAAATCTTGTGCATTCAGCTGAAACGCTTCAGGAACATGTCGGGTTCCACCCGAAAACTGGATTGCACAGTCACCTTCCCGGAAATCTTTGACTTTTCTACGTTTCTGCAGGACGCCTTCTCTGCAAACTTTTCTCAGGTACTAATTTATTTATTGTTTTTGTATAATATCTTGATGATGTCTAACAGGGAACCTGTTCTTCCAGGGTGACTGTAGGTACAGTTTGTATGCAGTGGTGGTTCACTGTGGCTGTGCCGGGTCGGGACACTACACTGCCTACGTCCGTCACAAGGTGAACAAGCAGTGGTTCTATGCAGATGACAGCCATGTGCAGCAGGTAAGATCATTCTGATCAAACCTGTCTCACTTGAACAAACTGAGCATTTTGGTTGCATTGATTCATTTATTTTAAAACTGCAAACACCAAAACAAGACATGCTGAGGAATGTTTTGTTATATCACTAAATAATAGAACTGTCCGTAACTCAAATATCACTCATTATCTTTAAAAAAAAAAAACTTAAATATGCTGTAATTTTGAGACATGGTAAATCTATTATTTTGTAGATAACTAAATAGTGAACACATTCTCAGCATTTGTGGAAAAAAAATTTCACATCAGTCATTTGTTCCCAACCTGATATCAAGATAGAAACCTAAAAGAAGCATATGTTTTTAATTACAAAGTTTTCAATGTCAGCATTTGCAAATCATGACCTTTTTTATTGCATTTTAATTTCACAATTCATTTATTTCAAATGGGTTTTTTCATAATTTAAACGTGATAAAATCAAATTTTTATTTTTTTTCAAAACAGAGTTCTTGGAAAGATGTGCAGGAAACATATGGAGGCTGTTGCAGGTAATTAGTTCATCAGTTTGTCTGTATTCTCTTATGTGAAAACTTCATGAGTGGTTTTTTATTTTTTTTTATTTAAAACCATATTTTGTAAATTTTCTCTGTTAGCAGTTTTCTTGTCCGCTCGACTCTATAAAATATTTTTTCCTCCTAAAATTAAACCAAAGCTTCATGTGGATAACAACACAAACATCTGATGGTTTGTTTATAGCATACGTTAACTGTTGCAGTGATTTTTATTTGTCTTCTGAATGCTTTGACCTGATAGTTACCAGGTGAAAATCTGACAGATTTCATGTCGTATATTTCCATATTTGTGACCACGGAGCATCCTACTATCTTTAGGACCAACATGTAAGGCTGGACGGACAAGTCTTCTGTTGTTGACGTCTTTGAATTAATTTGTAAATAAAACGTTTCAGCGCCGCTATATAGTCGTAAAACATGAAATGCGTCCCAACCAGCTTTGCTGCGGTGACTCCAGATTACCTTTACTATCAACATTTGTTGTGAAATAAACTAAGAAGTTAACAGTTTAAGTTAGTTTACTCAACATGTTTTTATTCAGAATGACCTCTGACCTTTCTGCTTCTGGTCTTGTTAGCACATGATTGTGTGATTATTAGTTGCAGTGTTTCTAAATTAAGAAAACATCATCTTAAAGTCTAAATTCATTTTATTTATGACATTTATTTTTGGTCTTCCGATGTGACCTCAACATTTGTTACTGTTTATTTTTTTATTTTCCAATATTCACACTAAACTTCTAACTTCCTGCTTTCATAATTCTTTGTATTTTTAGCATCTGAAAATGTGCTCCTTTTTAAATATTTCTTTTCATTTTGGGAGTAACATTTTTTTAATTAAACAGGCATCACACACACAGCTGTTCCGGCTTTTATGTTTTCTAAAATTAACTTCCCTTTAACCTCATCTATAAAATCATCTGTCACCTTCAAAGGCATCTTGAAAAAAAAATATGGCAGCAAAATTTAATGACTCTTGTTTTTTTTATTTAAAATTTTAAAACTAGTCTCCATTTGCTTTAGGAAGCAAATTGGAGATCTTCAAAATAACTTTTTAAAACCCTAAAAGCTTATCTCCTGCTGACATTGTGGCAGCTTTTATCCTCCTCCTCACAGAAGCAGCTTCAGATCTTCAAACAAAGACTTATTGTCTGCTCCTTGGTCCAGATTATAGTCTGAAGGTGATTGTGTTTTTGCCAGGAGGGCTCTTAAACTCTTGAACTCCCAAACCGAGGAAATCCTCCTTGTCTGTTATATTTTGTCTTTTAAATAACAGTCTGGTTTTGGGGTTTTTGTGTGTTTTTTTTAGAGCCACAGCGTACATGTTGATGTACAGAAGAGAAGGAACAACAACCTGAACGCTGCGGCTGACTGGGTGGATAAAGCGGGAGACAAATGCAACATAGGAAAACGGGAACTTTTGAGATATTCATTGCTATATTTTCCTTTTGTGTTTCTAAAGAATTATATATTCATGTGTTTAGGACTTCATGAACCAACTGAGCAGTTTGTATAAAACACCAGCAGGTGGTGGTCAAGCTTTGCATCATGAAAGGTTTCCCCTCATCGGACCACACACACACTTCCACATGCTTAGCTTGCTGACATTTTTGCACATATATAGTTTTTTAATTATAAATAAAGAGCATATATGTTTTAATGGGAACAATCAGTTTATTTTATCCGTGATTTTTTTTCCAAATAATAAAATAATAGACTTTAAAATGAAACAAATTTAAGTTTTGGTGCATTTTGTCACTCCACAGCCCGTCAGCAGCTCTGAACTTCCCACTCGTTTTTCCAAGAGTCGGTGGGTGGAGGTGGGGGCCGTGTGAAATGGTTTCTATGCGCCGGAGCTCGCCGACAAAACGGAACACGTCCGCGCAGGGCCAGAGGCTGAGGAGCACAAACCTGGAGGTGGATCTTCTCACACTTCAGGGCCTCTAAAGAGACGTTGATCTCTGTTGGCGTCACAGACACGCTCCTCCGTCTCTTGACACTGGGGACGGTTGTGAAGCTTCAGAGAACCGATGCGCTCAAAACGCTGAGTAATTCGGATTTCCATGCCGGCTTTTTTTGTCTGTCGGAGAAGTCCTCTTCCGGATTACATCATGCAGACGTTAACAAAGGATCAGTTGTGTAAATAAAAGGTCATTAGCTGGTGATGAGCATCTGGTGCTAATGAAAAGATTTATTCATAAAAAATGTTGTTTACCAACAAGGTCCCTAGTTAAAATTTGACGTCATTTGTTTCTATTTTATTAGTTCCCTAATATGAAAATTGGAAAATATAGTTTCTGTGCTTAGTATTCAAAAAAAAGATTATCAAACTAATTAAATTCAACTTTGCATTTTATCTATATTAATTAGAACTTCCAAACTACTTTGAACTAGAAAAACATTAAGATTGTGCTGAACTCTATCAAACGGTGCCGCTTTATTCAGATATGCAATTCAGAAATGCAGGTATGCAGTCAATGTAAACAAATAACTGCACTTAATCCACTGACATCCAAGAGGAAGCGGGAGTGACTGACCATATTAGGCATACTATATGTTGTGTTGGTAACTGATATGGATAATGTTTAGGTGGAAATGTGAGTGAATCGTCTGCGGAACACAAAACAAGTACAGCTGTTGATAAATATAAAGACGATGTTTGATTGATAGTTTAAAAAAAATGTATCTTTAACGAATCTGAGCCTAAATATGCACTGTTAAAATCAAAAGTTTTCATTTTTTTCAATCCCAAATAGCTCTTCCGTGGACATCACCACCTATTTTCAGCAACTGTTTTTGTACGCAAACAAACACACGTGGTTGTTGACATCCGGTCATCATAACACAACAAGTACCTTTTTAAATCACATGGCACCTTTATTTCCAACATATCTGAGAAATAAGGTTTGTGTTTGATGTGCTGCTTACATTTAGAGTCAAAATGTGTACAATTATAGCCAACATTAATTTATATTCATAGGCTCCACTTCAGCTACCTACAGAATTCAAATAATGTTTAATGTGTCAAAAATACCACGTAAGCATACAGTTCTCTGAAATGGGCCATTCTGTTGAAACTGTTAATATTTAAGCTCTTGCTTTAATGCTGTACCTACACAAGGTTGGAAAAATGTGACTAATACGGTTGTGAGTTCAGACATATATCTGTATTTGCTTAATGAGGTGAAGTCAATTTTAATTTATTGTTTTGAATGAACTTTGAGTTTAATGTATGGATCAGAGCTGTATATACACCTATTTTTCCCCCAACCACGACTGATACTCTGCTTGGATAAGAGTCAAATTTGGTAGATTCACCCGTTCAGACAGATGCTGTGGTCCTGATTGTGCAGTGAAATATTAGACGTTGATTAGCTTCAACAGAATCAAGTTTACTCTTTTCCCCTTTTGGGGTTTTTAATCAATTATGCATGTTCCTCTAGCATGTGTGAAGTTAAATGAGCATCTGCCCAGCACCGCCCTGACACCGACCACATCACAGATGCTAGCAGACACACTGGATGACACAGACGGCACACCCCGAGACTGAGGGTTTTAAACCCACCGAACGTCGTCTTTTCAAACTCCAGCACAGCAGGTCTTTGTCTCCATTGTTAGCTGAAGCAAAGGCTCCTTAATGAGGTTCTTTACACTTTTTTTATAGCAGCTCATAATCTGCTGTATTGCTCTTTATCTTGATCAGGTGTTGGCCAGTCATCCAAGGACATCTTATGTTGTTTTTATTGTTTTGGCGCAGTTGTTTCTCCAGCGGGGAGAATGATTGACACGCTCAGACCACAGCTGACGCAGATCTCTGCTGTGAGGACGGTCTGAGTGATGTGTCTCTGTTTGCAGTGGGGTAGCCGTGTTTTCAAGTTTTGTTAAAGCTTTTTAAGTCCGTGTTGATGTGTGTTTACCAGTTACTAGGCGAAACACACCGCTGTGATGAATGGAATTTGGCTGTTTGAGAACATTTTCCCCTGTTTTGTGTGGAGAATTTCACAAGCTTAGATAAACTTGTGCGTCTGGCAGCATTTATTTCCTCCAGCCTGCATGTTTCCCTGCCCCACTCCATGTCACTTGTCAAAGAGTAGCTTCTCTATGATGGAAAGACCGAACAGTAAGGAAGCAGTGAAGTTGACCTGTGACCCAGTGAGCAAACTAACAGATACAAAGGTTGCAGTCTTTTTTTATTTATTTTTTTTTTATATACTTTATATGTCTTTAGCTATGCTAGCAGCACAGCTAAATGGCATCCTGGCCTTTTTAATCTCAGCTATTAAAGGTCAAAACATTTTTACAAATACTTGTCTTGTATAAAGTGCACCACAGTATTTTAAGACATTCCTCAGATTTCTGCTTGTAGCATCAAGTCAAAGTTTTAACCTTTCATGAAGTGTGACTCTAACGAGGCTATGAGCAATTAATATCTTACCTGCTGCAGATAACTCTTTGAGTGGCATCAGTTTTAATAAAAAGGATATAATTCCATCAGAATTAATAAGCTAACAGCTGGTCAGAGCGGGGTTAAAAGCAAAGTGGATTGCTGCTGTCTCAATGCAACGTTTTATTTTTTTATAGTGTTCATGTAATTGTTTTATAAACTTTTCTTTCACTCAGTTCGGCATCAGGTAGTAATCTGGCAGAAACGTTACACTGTTCCTGCAGGTAGCGCTACAACTAGCTGCTGCTCTTTATGCCTGCAGGTTAGTAAAGTTAGAAAATGATGTTAATAGTCGTTACATGCCATTTTAACACCTGCTAAATAATGTAATTTTTTTTTGTAAAGACATTAGTTTTTTTATATGATATTCAGTTTATTTTTGTAGTAATCATTGGCAAAAGTGGCAGCACAGTGGCTCAGTTGGTAGAGCTGTTGCCTCTCAGTGAAAAGGACCTTTCTGGGTAGAGTTTGCATGTTTATCTCCGTGCATGACTGAGTTTTCTCCGGGTACTCCCATTTTCTCCCACAGACCAAAAACATGACTGTTAGGCTAATCGGTAACTTTATAAAATTGTCCATAGGTATGAGAAAGAGCATGAGTGGTTGTTTGGTCTTGTTTGTCTCCATTCGGCTCTGTGATGGACTCGCAACCTGTCCAGGCTGTACCCCATCCCTCGCACAATGACTCCGTGATCCGGATCTAATATTTTGAAAGAACTGAAGTGTAAATTCTTGTTAAATGTAGACATTTTTCCTGCAGAAATGCGAGTGTCTCTCTTAGAACTTATCTAACAGCAAATCTTTCTTGTGAATGTAAGGCTCTTTGTTCAGTTTTTCTTCGATTCCATGAGACAAATCAGAAATTATCTATTTATTTCCTCATCCTGCAGGCCTGGTGACCATGGTGAAATATGCTTTTTGTAAAAACAGCAAACAAGAACTGAAGGGGGAAATATCTGCTGTGTGACTTGTTTTTCATCTCTCATAAAAAAATGAGTAAATCTGATGAAACGAATACAAGACGTAAAATTTATCTTACTCAGGAAAAAAAAATCCATTTATATTCAAACATTCATAAATTTAAGCCCAACTAACTGTTCTGAATGTACTGTTGTGATTTTATGTGTAAGTTTTGTCTTTTCTTGTGAGTTCATAAAACTCCAATGGAAGAAATAGTCCGGTCAACACAACTCTTTTTTTTTTTTCTTCCCGTGTTTCGTCGTCAGAAATTTTTTGGCAGTCTGAGCGCAATAAACAAAACATCTGCTGTGTTTTCTAGGAACCAGTTAGAGTGGTTCGGGTCTGGTTTGGAGGCTGAAGTTGATTTGCTTTCATCTGACTCAAAATGGCAAGTGACACCACTATTTAGCAGCTAATGATACGTGTTCAGCCTCAGTGATTTCTCTGGGTTTTTTGTTATTGTGAAGTGGACTTCCAGCAGCTGGGAGCTGAATGAGAGCTGCACATGCATCACAGCAGGTGACTGCAGGCCCATTTAAACGGTTGCTAACAGGACATGTAGGGATATACGCCCCACCCTTCTTCATAAGTCTGTCGTTACCCTTCAGCTATCGCCTTATCTTGTCTTCCTATTATCGCGCTCAGGATCCTCAGAAGTTGAGACGCTCAGGTTGCACCTAAATTTCTCCACTGGCGACACTAAAAAAAAAAAAAACGACCTGACAGGAAACTCCGTTTTGTTGCTACATGTGTTTTAATACCAACACACAAAAGAAGAAGTGTGGTGGCTGGGTATGGAAAAGAATAACTCAATAGTCACATCTTAATAAATCCTTTCCCACTCCCTTCAAATTAAAATCCTGTTTCCTCTCTCTCAGCAGACAGGAATGAATGGAATTGCACCTCAAGGCTAACCAATGCCTCACCAGCTTTTAGCGAGTGATAACCTCCAAAGAGCGGCCTGTTAACTGCTGCACATTTCAGCTAATGTATGCATGCCGATCAGTTGCTTCATCAGCGCTCCAGTTAATAATTTGTACAGTAGTGGACGGTGAGAAGTCAAACTGAAACTAAGATGCAAACAGTGTTACATTGTTTTGTTTTACTTCTCCTCTGTGCTTACATGACCTCGGCCCTGCTGGGCACCTTGAGAAGCGAGCTATCCTTTGTCCAACCTCTTTGACCTGCACCTCTCCTATTTCCGCACAAAGACTCTCTAATGCCAGGTAGCTGGTGCTGGCATTCCTGATGCATTCCACCACGGGGAAGTTGCTGGGATCAGGATGAAAAATGCCTGAAACAAAGGCTTACTCTCATTCACAGGGTTTAGGGTTCTGTGGGAAAGTCCAGACTGGACAGAGGTTGGATGGCAAAGGAATGCAAAGCGAGGCATGGCTCACACAGTCTCCGTGACACAGACCCAAAGATACATTGACAAGGTAGAGGTCTTCTTACATCGAGCAGTCAGCAGTCATGAAAAGATTCGGGATAACTGTGCTGCACCCTTCCTTTCTCATGTTTGCATGCGACAGTTGAGCCGTCCATTATGAGCCGAGCTTCCACTCAGTGTGTGGGAGGAAATTTGGTCCGAACTCGTAGTTCTGATGTGTCTGGCCTTTTAATCTTAGCACCAGGAAAGAGGAAAAAGTCCAGAGAAAACAGAGGAGTGGACCTAAGAAGCATGCATTTGACAATCTTTGAGAGGGAAACGGAGAAATAAAATTAAGCTCATGACTGCCTTAAAGTACAAAGCTGCTTTGATAGGGGAGATGTCACATTACTTAGTTCTTTTGACCTCAGAGAGCAGAAAGCGAACTTGAAGCTGTGTTTCCTTCTTTGGCAGTGTTTGCAGTTTATATTTAATGCTTGTCGGCTGTCTTCTTCGCGTTAAGGGATAGTTCAGCTCTTTTGAAGTGGGGTTTTATGGAACGGTGATGAAAAATAGTTTGTAATTCTAACAAGATTGATGAGCTAATGGCTAGTCTGGGGGTTGTAGCAAACTTAAACAACCCTTGGATTGCCATCAGTTTTGCATTAAATGGTTATTTTAGCAGAGTTATTGTAAAAATTCTTGAATAATTAATACATAAAGAACAATTGAGGTTTCTAAAATACTGTTTGCATCAACTGTTTACACACACTTTCATGCGACGTAGAAGACGTGTCTCATCGTTCTACAGCTCTTTTGAACATTCAGAGTAAATAAACATGTTTTTGGACTATTTTTAACAGAAAAAAACCCCAAAAGGACGTCTCCACCGTCTTCTGTATTTTGGATTAACCTCCATGTTCCCGTCACCTCACTTTCTGATTGGCTACATGTCACATTCAACAGGTTGGGAGCTCATTTGTCCTCGGGGAATACCACACACACACTGGGATGTTGAGCCAAGACAATACATGTTGAATAACCTTGATTTGAGGTAGGAGAGGTCCCAACGTCCTTCCAAGATGAATAACTCATAAGATTATCTTTAGAGCCATCACAATAATTGGAAGGAGGTCAAAAATTGGTACAATTGTCTTGCTGTGTGAACCAAGCATAAGCAAACCTGAGTTGATAATTGAGTTTTTGTAGAGCTGTGAAAATTAAGCTTTGGTTTCATGCATTGACAATTTCTGCTACACTTGATTTAAATTAAAGGTTTGTGATACGTTGGGGGTAAAATCAAGTTCGAGCAAAGTTTTTATAAAAAAAATGTTGGTAAACTGGAACGCTTTCTATTTGCCTAAAGGACAAAAATTCTTGCAGTTTAACTGTTTCATACGTGACTTTTTGCTGTAATAATTACCTGTCGCAACTCATGAGCGACTGCTGACAGTTCTCAGGTATTTCCAACGGTTTTTTTGAACCGGATACATTCAGACTAAACAATCGGAGCTGCTACGTGTTTGTTCTGTGCGCTGCAGCCTTCCATACGGCTGTATATCATCCTCGGAGTCTATATGTAGAGTGTGGTTGTGGGGCGTTGGAGATCCAGTATGCGGGGGGAAATGAGAGATCTGTTGCAGCCCACAGGCCCCCTTTCTTTTGCATTCTCTGATGTGGCTCCAAGACTTCCCAGGAAATGCAAGGCCTCCTGGGATACCGCTTTAAGTAGTCTCCGAAGTTTTGCAAGCATGTGTGAATGAGTCCACGTGGCTGCATTTCCATGCATTCGAGGATTCTCTCTGCTCCGTTTATTGCAAGGTTGTTACGTTTGATGTGGCTGATAGTGGTTTTCCAGGTGATAAGGAAGCGAATGAAAGAACAAAGATTAATGTGCAGGTGACTTTTCTGATGGGAGGGACTCCCTGGTGTGATACTTCACTTCACATCTGTGAGCTGCAGACGTTTAAAATACTCAGACATTCCACAATTTTTCTCATGAGCTCTTATCTGTGTTATTTACACAAGGCTCTGCTGCATGACATCATCTGTGAATTGTTATCTTTGTATCTCCAGCGTCATACACTCCCATTTTAAGTATCCACTTTATTGATAGTTTAAACAAAAATGTATGTTTATAGTTATTTAAGGTTAACGTAGTTGCCGAGTCAGCATCCACACTGTTTTCCTTTTAGCTTTTAGTTACCATTCTGCTACTTTTAGCTTTTGTCTTGCCATTTGATTCTTGAAGTAGAAAATATCTGGCTAGAAGATTTAAAGTTTTTATCAAGCCTTTAGCTACTTTTAACTTAGCTACCCTTTGCTACTTTTAGCTAGCATTTAGTTGGTTTTATCTTCTAGCTCAGGGGTTCTCAAGTGTTTTGGGTCTGGGGACTCCTTACAAAGGTGAAAAAAAATTCCAGGAACCCCCTCATAATCCTCACACTGATTTAAAAAATAATTGACTGCCATTTTAACCCCTAAATGCCATGGTAATAAAAAATATTTTTTGTTTGGTTTAGTATGTTTGTTTTACTTGTGCATTGTTCCACATACAATGCTAAAAATAAAAACCAAAATCAACAACTTATTGTAATTTTTTGAGGACCCCCAAGCTACAGCTTGCGGACCCCAGTTTGAGAACCTTTATTCTAGCTGGCTTGTAGCAAGAGCTTTGCCACTTTTATCTACCATTAGCTCTTTCTAGTTTTAGCTAGTGTTTTACTACTTTTGGCTTCTAGATTGCCTTTTGGTACCATTAGTTTTTGTTTGGTTACTTTTAGCTCGTGCTTTGCTGATTTTTATCTAGCCTTCATTGCTTTTATTTAGCAGTTTGCTATTTTTTGGCTTCAAGCTAATGTTCGGCTTCTTTTAGCTAATATTGTGCTTCTTTTTGTTACTGTCTCGCTTATTTTAGCTAGTTTTTAGTTTACCGTGGTCTGTCAGCTGACATTTGAGCAACCTGGGCCTGAAAGCAGCTAAAATGTGCACGTTTTTAGAAACTAGAATACCCAAAGAAAGCCCACGTAAACACGAGGAGAACATGCAAACTTCACACGGATCTTAAACCCCGGCCCTTCTTACTTTGAGGCAACAGCAATAACCACTAATCCACCGTGCTGCCCAGTGTTCTGCTTTTTTTTTTTTTTAGCTCAAACAAATCAGTTCCAGCTTCTTCAGTCGATTTCAGCAAAGTCATCCAGAGCTCCTGCGTTTTGACAGAAAGTACGACTGCTCTGGTTGACTTGAAAGCCCTCTCTGCCTTTCGTTAAGTTAGTGTGGCTGCTAAGGACCCCGGCCTCTCTCATCTGCAGCCTGTTACGGCGTAGCAAGAGGATGATATCATACTGGTCTCGGAGCGGCGGCTGGTAATTGGCTCGCTCTGCTCCTCGCAGCAGCACAGGCCAAACAGAACACACAAGTGGAGCCAGGCAATGCAAGTCAGATGCAGTGGGTTTTTCCAGAGTCGCTGGATGGGGCCTCAGTGAAGACCGAGAGCCAAGAGGCCTCGGAGAGAGGGAGGTGGGGAGGGGAGAGAGATGCAAAGATCCAACTGTAAATGTCAGAAATGAATGAAGGCCCTCAACTCAAAATGAAATCTGATATAACTCGCCGTGGGCCAACCTGTTTGATGTGCCGCACAATCCTCTGTTCAAGTCGTCCGGATAACTGCGCCTATTCTGTATGATCGGGCATTGCAACACACACACAAAAAAAAAATGCATTTTCATGTGGAAGGTCTGTGAAAGCCAACTTCAGTGAGCTCCCACATAATGTTCCATTACAGTGAAACCCAACGACTACACCTCTAGGCTGCAGAGGAGCATCAGCCAGCAACACTTTGTATCACTGCTTTCTCAGCTCGGGGGAAATTCAAGTGTCTCAACGTGATTCTGAAAATTTCAGCACAAGTTAAAAAAAAAAAAAAAGCAGCCAGGAAATGAAGCTGAAGCTTCTACAGACGATGGTTGATGATGACACCTGTATAAGAAATGACTTTGAACCATTTTGACATTTTGCACAAGATATGTTAGCGCTCAGACCGTGTGGCCCAGTCTCACACACAACATATTGGCCAGCCTGAGTTGTTTGGTGCACCTATTCTAATAAAGCCCGCTTGTTATCTCTTATAGAGCCTGCTCAGTCATGCCATCGCATTTCCTGCTATGTGGTAAGTTGTACACAAAAGTTAGGGCGCTGATCTTCTGATTGCATAGCGGGAACGTCTCTGTTGTCTGCAGACAGTGTGGGAAAGAATGTGTTTTCACTTTTGTCAAAGGAGGGTGCAGTGCTCGGCGTGTTAGCACGTGCCCGTCCGCCTGCCTGCTGTCCATTGTTGTTTACCCGCATCTGTGACGGAGAAGTGGGTGTTTGGTTGTGAAATGTCTCGGGACGACAAACGCTGGGGCCTGTAGGTGGGCGAGAGCGTCAGAGTTCCTGTCAGGGCCAAGATGCGACTCAGCATCTGTGGGCAGAAAAGTCTGACTGAGCAAAATCCGTCAGACGAGCCGCTCTGCTGTCACTGGAATGACTCTTTGAATGTTTTTTTTTGTTTTTTGTTTTTTTTTTCTCTCTCTGAGCCCTGTCAGGTCCTGCACTGAGATGTGAGGTTATGCACTGCAGTAACTCTAGAGTAGGTGTTGTTACCGTGATGTAACAACCACAGAATCCACATAGGCTGTTCTTTTTCTGCAGAGTACTACAAGCTGCAAGATAGAAACCAGACTGGTGATCTGTAGTGTGGAGTCACCAGATTTTACTGAAGCAAAGTCCCTGTCACTCAAAACTTAGAAGATTTAGTTAAAATGTAAATATGAGATATTTTGAACTTTAATTCAGCAGTAAGTAATTGGACAAAGCCATATATTGCTGCCTTGTTCAAAACAATAGTTGTGTTTATGCTGAATCAGCATTAAAACCACCGTCTTTCTTGCCGTTTTACAACTTTAGTTATATTTTATTCATTCATATATCTAAACGTTCAGCTCATTCAGGAGATGAGTGCTCTAACTTTTCAAAATATCAAACTTCATAAACATTTTCCTCAAAGAAATACAATATATGAAAATCTCTTCAGTTCCTTCAAAAATACTCTCTTTGAAATCAACTGAAGCAAACCTGCTCTGGTTTCATTTTCTTATGCTGCTTTTGGCTTTTACCTACCTTCTGCTGTGATTAGTTTTTTTTTTTTTTTTGTCTCCCCAACACGAACAAGACGAGACAGGTACAAAAAAATAAGTAATTTTGAAAAGCGTTTTAGCTCTAAGACAAGTATCTAGTTAGACTAATTCTGGAGCCGAAGGGTTTTTTTGTGTGTGAAACCATCCACTATGATAATAATGACTTGGCTTTTTTCACTTCCCATCAGAAGCCACCTGAGGACAGGCGTCTTATTTTGAATGATTGCAATATTTCCCCTCTTGAAATCTCCCAAAAGCTGCAAGTTTCTGCAAAAGGAAAAGTCCCCTAATAGACTATTTTAAATTTTTTTTAAGCTCACAGTACGTCCCTCACGTCTCAGCTGGTGAGCTTAGCTGTCAAGGCAGAAACGGCCCAAGGGAGGAAATGATTATAACATAGGGGAATGTGCTATCATTTCCCCCCTTTTTGTGTTTTTCTCCCTTTTACTAAATGTTTTATCTGCAAGATGTCAAGCGAGCACATTTCACAACTTGGGCTAAGACGGCTTGTGTCTTCTGCGCATTGTTCATTTTTGTATACTTTCCCACGTGTCCCGTCAAGACGATTAGTCCAGACTGGACATGTGCGGTGAAATATCGAATGTCGTGGAAGCTGTTGTGTGGCTGCACAGTAGAGAAGACTGTATCGTGTTCCCCATCCATCAGATGCTGCTCTCTGGAGGAAGCAGACCCAGCTGTTGTTTAGCCATTGATACTTTTGTTCTTCCTCTCTCGAACCGCAATGGAGTCAGCTCTCAGCTGCTACGGCCTCATTAGTTTGCTTTCATGTTCTGTCAGTAAAATTTTCTGTCTAATTCTTTCTCACAGACAATGCGTTCCTTTTGATTTAGCCTTATAAGGAAGGTTACGTTGTATTTACCACTGTGAAGAATGGTCTTTATAATTTTTATAAGCAGCAAAGCCTGCACAAAGCAAATAAACCCAATCCCTGTGACATTTGAATTCACATATCGGCTCAACAGACTCGATGGCAGAGGGGTGGGGAGGAAGAGGCACACCTTGAAAGACCTGGCGGCACGTCTAGTAAACAGCCACATGTGTCATATTTCTCCTCCCACACTGCACATTTCACACATTCCTCCTGAATGTTTGCTTTCTTACCAGGTCAAGAGAGTGATCCCTGTGGTGCATTGAGTGTGGCTCACTGGCAGCTTTTACATTTTTTTTTATCTGTTGCAATTCGCTTTTTGCCCAGTCGTCAGTTTTTCGAGTCAGATTGAAGATCTCTCCTCTGCCAATGAGTATTTATGTCCACATGGGCAAACCATAAACCTCGCCTCTTGGTGCTTTCATTTCCCCACTGACAGTGGGAATCCAGAGTTCTGGCCAATAGCTCCAAACATAACATATGCACCATCACTTCCTGTTAGGTTCAGACACAAAGACTTAAAATGTTAGTTATTTTTTTAGAAAATCAAGTTTTATTCTGACACTAAAGGTTATGAGATTAGAGGAAAAGTGTTTATTCTTGATCATGCATTTGGTTCAAGAGATAACTGAGTTAAATCAAGGATCTTGTTCATTTTATTAGCGTATTTCTATGCAAAGCACTTTTACTTACCGATCTATTTGTGTGATCAATCGGGGCTTAATGTATGTTTTGGGGATCAGTCTCAGCTACCACCACACCCAATTATAGCTCAATATTTGTAAAATCGACCGAGTTATAGCATTTCTGTTTGCTAATGGTTGATAGGCTAAAGCGCGCAGCCATCTTGAATGATGCCAAACAGTAGTCAGTTGTAGAGGAAGATCCAGTGTTTACTTTCTGACAGTTTCACTAAAATCTGTCCGTTCATGAGACAGTTACTGTTGCTCTGTGATCATGTATCTGAGTTCTGTTAATCCCTGTAGGTTTGTACGTTGCTATGATTCTGGAACAAGCTTACATAAAAGATGTCTTTAAGGTAACCATTACAAAATAAGATAAGTCGGGATTATCTGAATGACTTAAGTGCATAATCTATGAATCATGAATGTCAAACTTCTTGACAAAAGAACAAGCTACTTGTGGAAGTATCCAATCCTTTCACCTTTTTAATGTCAAATGTATTGTGCATCTTTTTTCTTTTTAATTTAAAACCAGTTTGTAGGTCAGTGCTCTGAAACTGAGCTCACTGCAGAGGGATACATCTTCAGCAGCGCTCCCCGGGGACGAGGCCTCGGTCCTGGGAAGCAGTGGCTGAGGATCAAGCGGAGCATCGCATCTTCAGGTCCCGGCAGCACTGGGAACCTACTTCTTTCCCAGCGTGGTCCGTCAGCTGACATTTGAGCAACCGCTAGGATTAGCTGTGTTCCTCCCAGACTTTCGGTGGGAAGAATTGCAACAGAGTTTCTCTTCAGGAAAAGGTTTTCTTTTGGCTATAACTATTATTAACTAAAGAGATGAAAAAATAAAAGCATTTTCTACAAAAATGCATTCAGAAAGGAGACGGCATGCTTTTAAATTCTCCTTTTTCGCATTTAAACCATTTAGTTGGGGTCTATATAAAGTGGAACTGCAATGCTATGGTCTGAATTCCTCCTTTATTGTAACTACACAAGCCCCTCTTTCACCACTTTCCTGAGGTGTGTCTCTGATCAACTCGTTTTGGGGCTGTCTCTTTAAATCCAAATTAGGCACTTCACATCCCATATAACAAGGAAAAGCTAAAACTAACAGATCAGTAGCTAAAAGCTAAAATCAGCTAAACAATAATACAATCAGAATCAGAGTTGAATGCTAAAACTAACAGAACTGTAACGCAAAGGTAATTTTATCAAAACCGTAGCTAAACTATATCACTAATAATTTAGCTGCATGATTGTTAACCTTAAAACAAGCAGAACAATTTAATGTTAAAACAAGCTAAACTGCACCCAAGAAGTATCACAACCTCAGCTAAAAGCTACAACCTGCACTAGCTAAAAGTAGCATGAGAAGGCAAATAAATTGCAAGTATGCTAAAGAAGATTTTGAAGGTACTGAAGAAGCAATTTTTTATCTTTTATTTTTCATAAAGTTTAATATTTTGAAGTGTACAGATATTAAAAATTGGGAAATCGAGCTGAATGTCTTGAAATATGCGGAAGATGTTTGATTGCAAAAACAAACGGAAGAAACCATAAACAGGTAAACAATGGCGTTTATGCTGACTCAGCATTCAGACAACAAGCCCTGAAACACGGCAGTCCTTGTGGGAACATTTAGTTGAATCAAATATCCTGTTTCCAGGGGTGTGAAATAAATTTCTTTCTCTAGTTATAGCTTGTTGTATCATGATCAGTCTGATCCACCTCTTGTAGCTCGGGGGGAACAAAGCCTCAGAATCTGGTTCTGTAAGCTTGATATTTGATTAGGGCTAATCTCCAGGTCTTGCTTTCAACTGGTTTGGTTTAGGAGGAAGTTTGTTTTTTTTTGTTTGTTTTATTTTGGCTTTCATTTTGTGTTTAAATGTACATTCAGCCTGCTGAACTGGATTTTGAGCTTTCAAACTTGAACAAAATTACACCCAAAGTGATATTTAAACTTTAGAAAAACGATTTTGTTCAAAACAAGTTAAAGACAGATTAAGAAATAATTTTCTATAGGACGTTATATACAGAAACAAATGGATCTTGTTCTTTGTTCGTATGATTCTTAGAAGGTATATTGCGTTCTTGTGCCTGTGTGATGCAGATTAGCCTAGAATAAAAACTGAAAACAAAATCTGCCCACAGAACGTAGTTTTCATGTTTGTGAACATGAAAACCATGTTTAAAAAGTCAAACATTTTAAAGAAACGCACAGAAAGTAATCGATGGATGTACTTCTACAACTGATAAACATTTGGAGCTGATAAAAGATGGCCTCTATAGCTAAGCAAACTTTGCAAAAATGGCTCAAACTTGGTAAATTTTACAGATTTTGAGCTAAAATTTTGTGTGGTAGTGTAGTAGCTGAGACTGTTCACTAAACTAGTGCAAAATGCTGCTTATAACTTTAAGTCATCCCTGTTTGTCTATTAGCAAAATACAGTATCTCTAGAACCATCAAACAGATTATAATGAAATGTTCATTGAATAATCTTTGTATGGTTGGAGTCAGCCCAATTCAAAATGGATACCAAAGCCAACTAACCTTACAAAACACACAAAAAAATAGCAAAACTCAATCATTTAGCTACCTTTTTTTTACAGTAGTAGCTAAGAATCATAATATGAATGCTAATACATCACCCAATATCTCATGCTACGACATTTATTCATATATATTGTTGTTTTCAAGGCTTGAAGCTGCTACTTTTCAAAATAACATGGTCTTTGTTCAGAACTGGCATGAAAGATGTACGATATGCATTCCTTCTAGAAATGAATGAAATTTGAATGAATGAATGAATGAAATTTATTTCAGACAATTTCAGACAATTAACAAATTTAACAAATAATAATAAATCA